>CM076575.1:1920520036-1921720036 GCA_034641835.2 Pinus albicaulis
TCCCCATCAAATAGTGCTTCCATTTCTTTACACTTTGTACCAATGCATATAACTCTTTGTTGGAACACCTAATCCTACATGGGTAGGTGTGGAATGCGAAAAGTCACAATGGAGTCCAAGTGACCTTGGAATATGAAACCAAGAGTCACACCATTGTATTATAAATGTACATCATGTATAATGGAAAAATAAGAAAGCCTCACGCTTATCCTTCATTGTGTGTTGAGTCTCTTGTGTGTGTGTTTATTTTCCTCATACACCATGTGTGTGTTTTAACATGGTGTTTAACATGGTATCAGAGCGGGCGATTGCTAGCCCTACTCCAAATTGAGTGAGCCATTTGTGTTTATGGCCTGTGCATTTTCCTAGTTTTTTTTATAATCTTTGGCAAGACTTAGAGTTTATATAAAGCAGTTGTTTTTGTTGCCATTCGCAGGTGTTTTGAAGAAGAGCACTTATTGATTTTGATAGAAGAGGAGCGCATTCAAAATCCCAACATTCGAAATTGCTCTGGAGAAGTAGTATAAGGTATCCGAAGGTTGATTTTCCGAAGAATTTTACATGAGAAGACAAGTTTTCCACCATTTAAACAACTCTTGAAGGAAAATTTAGCTACCCAAAGTGTTTTCAGCTGCACATTTACAAAATATTTTTGCAGAGATATTGACATTGTATTGTGAGTGGAATTTGCCTCTTCATTCATAGTTGGAATCAGTGAATTTGAGTTGTTGATGTAAGTCATTGTTGATTGTCCTCCATCATTTGAGGAGCACATTTTGTACTTTGAGATTTCCATAGTTGGAAATTATTTGGAGTCATTTGTATTTGTTGTTGAATCACATTGTAAACGGGTGCATTTTCGGTTGAAGCCGACACCCTTCATTTTTTGAGCCTAAGTTGTTGAAATGGCCAAAATCAATGAGGTATTAGTGTTGTTGAATAACCTCATTAATTCAAATGTTGATGATGTGATAAAAATGAGCAAGGATTCTCTTTGTAACATTCAAAGTTGTTTGCAAAATGCACAAGAAAAGATTGATTTTTTGCAGTTAGAAACTCAGCTTCAGCAAGAAGAACTTCAGCAAAAGAGTCACCATTCTGAACATGTTTCTATTCAGAAGATTGAGAAGGATTCCCATCAAAAGAAAGAAGATAAAGTTCCAGTTGATCCTCATTCAGTTCCTTGTACTAGATCAGATGTACATGCAGATGCAGCAGCTCAGCCTGCACTTCCTAAGCCCGTCATCAGACCTTGGGAAGAGCTTGTCCATAACAAGCACCGAACTAGTCTTGGATATGACAAGGATGTGTCCTTTCATATTCCAAACTACACCAAGCCCATCATATTTCAGAGTGCCGGATTTCTATATGAAAGTTCACCTGCAGTTGTTCCAGATCCTATTCCACTTCCACAACAGATTTAGAAATTCCAACACTGTGATCGAGTTGGCCATATGAAAGATCATTGTTTTGATCTTCATCCATGCAAGCACTGTGGTCGGCACACTCATTCTTCACACAGATGCTTCAGACACAAGCCTCCTACAAGAACAAAGATTCATCTTGGATGGATCTCTTCTTGGCAATGGGCATCAGCAGCCAAGAAGATGTTTAAGTCGCATGTCAGAACATGTTCACGAATATTGAGCAAACTTGCAGTTGAGTTTTCGCCATCATCTCACCTTGTCCCTGACAGGGGGGAAAATGGTGGTCATGTACAAGCTTCGACGATAGATCAAGCGAGCCTGAGCCACAATCTCTCATTCCATGTTCAGAGTTGTAGCCAGCAGTTCAAGCGAGCTTGAGCCACAATTCGTCATTCCGGATTCAGAGATGTAGCCAGAGACACGGATGCCCATGAGCATGCCTTCAGTTGGTGGACAACCTTAAACCATCATCTTTGGTTGGTGGATAACCTAAAACCATCACAGGTAGTAGACCTCCCTTCTTTTAGGTCGAAGGTCTCCCTTTCATATGAGGAACACTTCCTCTAGCAGAAGCCTTCAGCTTAGCAGCCTTCAGCTTCTTGCCAGCATTTGTTGAGTTCCAGGAAATGCTTCAAGCATTCCAGAGTTGTTGGTAATCCTAAAACCATCACAGGTAGTAGACCTCCCTTCTTTTAGGTTGAAGGTCTCCCTTTTTTATGAGGGACAATTCCTCTAGCAGAAGCCTTCAGCTTCTTGCCAGTTTTGGAAGAGTTCCGAGAACTGCAACAAGTTTTGCGTTCCAGTGTTTGTGGTCATCCTAAAACCACCTCTTTTTCCAACATTTCAGAGAGTTGATTCAGCCCAAGTGCTGCCATGTATACTTTGCAGATTTGTATTACAACTCTTTTCTTGGACTCACACATACCCCTTCGGATTAAGGGGGATGTTGGAACACCTAATCCTACATGGGTAGGTGTGGAATGCGAAAAGTCACAATGGAGTCCAAGTGACCTTGGAATATGAAACCAAGAGTCACACCATTGTACTATAAATGTACATCTTTGTATAATGGAAAATAAAAGAAAGCCTCACGCTTATCCTTCATTGTGTTGAGTCTCTTGTGTGTGTGTGCTCATCTTCCTCATACACCATGTGTGTGCTTCAACATGGTGTTTAACACTCTTTATAGTCACATCTCCATTAAAAATTTCAGAATGAAACGAAATAGGCTTACCATGTTGCATGAGAACTGCTCCCATAACATAATCACTTGCATTTGTTTGGATCTCAAATGGCTGTCTAAGACCCAGAAGAGCCAATACTAGTGTTGAACCTATATTTTTCTTTAAATAATGAAATTATTTTTGCTGCATATCTCCCCTATGGAAGACTTTCTTAACACTTGTCAATGCATGTAGCGGAGCTGCAATGAAAGAAAAATTAGCAATGAATTTCCTCCAATACTGTGCTGCCCCAAGAAAGCTTCTTACCTCTGTAACTGTATTGGGCTTGGGCCAATTCAGAATGACCTCTACTTTGGAAGGGTCTATCTTCAGCTCACCTCCTCCAACAATGTGTCCCAAATACACTAAATAAGTCTTGCCAAAATCGCACTTCGACATATTTAAAAATAATTGTTCTTTTTTCAAGACATCAAGTACCTTGTTCACATGCATGACATGTTATTCTCTTGATTTGTTGAATATAAGTATGTCATCTAAGTAAACAATGAAGAATTCATCTAGAAATGGTCTAAGTACATCATTCATGACTCTCATGAAAGTAGCTAGAGCATTTGTTAGACCAAATGGCATAACTAGCCACTCAAACAATCCTTGTCTAGTTTTAAAAGCAGTTTTCGAAATGTCTTCTTCAACTATTCTAACTTGATGATAACCAATTCGAAAGTATAACTTAGTGGAACATCTTGCATACTTTAACTAATCTAGCAAATCATCAATGCGTGGGAGTGGGTAGCGATTCTTTACTGTGATTTTATTCAGTGCACAGAAATCTTTGCACATGCGCCAAGTCTCGTCCTACTTTGGCACCAAAACAATTGGTGAACCACATGGAGAAGTAGATGGGTGTATAGTACCTTTGTTCAACAATTCTTGAAATTTCTTCTTGATTTCCAAGCTCTCCATAATTGACATGCGATACATACCAATGTTTGGAAGTGGAACATCCTGCTGCAACTGAATCTCATGTTGAAATATCCTCTTGGGAGGTAACCCACTTGGTTCTTGAAACATCTCACCATGTTGACTTACCACATCAAAAAAATCAGATTTTAATTTGTCATCACATCCTTCAAAAGATTCATAGTCAACATCATCATTTTTCTTGATCATGAGAAGCACACATTTTTTACTTGCATTAACTATCCTCTTCATTTGCCCTGCATTAACTAAAGAAATATTTAGTTTCTTGCGATGAGATCTCACAATATATTCCACCCCATCCTTAAGCAAATGATATTTGTTCTCATGGTGAGAAAACATTTCTTTCCTGCCATATAAATATGGACTTCCCAAGATAATCCCGAAAATGTCAAGTGGAACCACATCTAACTCGACTTCATCAACAAAGTTTGCAGTAATAGCAAATCGAAATATGCATTTCCTTGTAACCTGTAAATTGGAATTCTTAACTAATCCAACCCAAAGGGTATGGTTTATGATGTGTTACGGTTTCAAGGTTAAGCTTTTTGACCAAGTCTTTTGAAATCAATTTTGCTTGTGACCCACTATCAAACAATACATCAATCTTTGTATGATTGAAATCACCCTAAGATGGAACAATTCTATCCTCGTGGCTTCATTTGGAGTGTTGTTGTGACTATTTAAGGAAATATTACTTGCTATGGCTTCCTTTCCCTTGTTAACCATGGAAAAAATCTTGGTCTCATCTCCTGAATCGGATCCAAGATCTTGTTGTGTGGTGGCAGTCATTTTTTGTTTCCCTTTGTTATTTGGTTTCTTTGGCCTTAGTTCGAGATGTAGTTTCCAACAGTGGGCTTCATCATTCCCCTCTTTGGAACAATGTTTGCATGTATTTTTATCCCCATATTTCTTGATGCTTGCATTCTTCTTTCCCTTCCATTTTCCTCCCTTCTCTTTTCCCTTACCCTTGAATGGCTTATTTTTACTATCCTCTTCCTGAATGTTCTTCCCCTTGCTTCAAGATGTGTGGCTTGCACACATACTTCATCGAAGTTGTTTGGGTTAAACATAAGGATAGTATGTTTCAAGTATGAATGTAAACCCCCAATGTATTTCAAGAGTGTGTCTTGTGAATTCAAGTTTACTCCTAACAACAAAGCCTTCTTTCTAAACTCTTGAGTGTACTCTTGAACAGTTTGGCCTTTGAGTTGCCTAAAATTTTGCCAACTCATTATTTATTTTTCATATAGGCTAATGGTTAAAACTGTATTTTAATGGAAGAAATGAATTCAACCCAAGAAATGGATATCTTACCATGAATTCGTGTTTTCTCTTGAGTCTTTGCCTCCCACCAAACTAGTGCTACTCCTTCTAGCCTTAATGAAGCCAACTGGATATTTATGTTTTCCTCTTGTAGATTTTAAATTCTGCAGTATACTTCCAATTGATGGATCCAATTGTCTAACTTCTCTGCATTTACCTCACCATTGTACATGGGAATTTCAAACTTGATGTCCAACTTGAGTAATGGAGTTTTTCCTTTTAGGATTTTTGAATGAGTGTGGGTGGTTTTTGTGGTGGAAGTGGAAGATGAAGATGTTGATGAATATGATGAGGATGGGGATGGTGAAGATGGAGGTGGCTTTCCTCCACTACCTTTCAAACTCTTCTCTTCATCCTTCTTACCATTTGAAGACCCTTCTCCATGTGGAGGCTTAGAACTTTCTCCTGCTCTTTCTGCAATGAATGCATCAAACATGATTTTAACCATTCTTCGTATGTCTTTGAAGTCTCTATTGACACCATATTCTTATGAATGTCCATGAGTCTCTCTAATTCCTAACATAATGGCTAAGGATTGAAGCTCAACCTATGATTCTTGTACCTCTTCAATCACTTCAACTTATTGTGCAATTTGTACCTCTTCAATCTAAACTGCTGGAGATGGAACTTGAGGTGCTTCAAGTGTAGCTTTGAGTGGAAATTTGGGTGAAGATGATGCTTTCTCAACTCTCTTTCTCGTTGTCCTAATCTCAGGACTAACAACCAATAACTTCCCTTATCCTCTCTGCAACTTCAACCTTGTAAGCATCACAAAATTGCAACTATTAAAACCCTTCTTGCACAATCTCAAGAAAAGCAAAAAAATAACCTTTATCAACCTTGTGCTCCGATACCAACTTGATCTGAAATTGATTGTTAGTTAATGATGTGCTAATATCACTTTCAGAATAAACATGAAAGTGCTTTTCTTTGCTTCGAAAATGCTATTGGCACAATTCTTACTCGGCAAGGGCATCCATTGGCATATCACAGTGAGACACTTTCAAACACATTTCAAAAGTATCCCACCTATGACAAAGAGATGTATTCCATTGTGTAGGACTGCTGACAATGGAAGAATTACATTATGGGGAAGGAAATGGTCATCAAAACAGACCACTGACCCCTGCAGTTCATATAGATGCAAGGAAAGTTGCAGAACGATTGCCATTAGAAATGTTCCACATACCTGCAACATTTCCATTTGAAAATTAAGTACAAGAAGGGTAGTACCAATAATGTTGCAGACTTCCTCAACTGACTGTCGGTCATGACACTGACGACTGTACTCGACTCTTGTGGACACGAGCCTTTAGAATTTCCACAACTTCACAATAATGATCCATAATTCGGCACCACATATCAGATGCTCCTGGAAGGTAAGCAAGTTCCAGACTTTCACCTCCAGGACGCGTTATTATGCCACTTGGGACAACTTTGTGTTCCTTCAAGCGAGCGGGCCTAGATGATTTAGGAGGCACACTACATTCGATTCGCTGAACATTTTGGGGTAGAAAATATAGTGGCGGTGTTGCAGAAGTATTTTTATTGGCCAAACCTTCGACAGGATGTTTGGAAGTACATCAAATCCTACACTTCCTGCGCCATTTTCAAACCTACAATCAAGAAGCAAGGCTTGTATACTCCTCTGCCTATTACTAGTTGGCCTTGGGAATCCATCTCCATGGATTACATGTTAGGCCTTCCTTCTACCAAGCATGGAAATGACTGTGTTTTCATGGTCGTCGACATATTCTCCAAGATGGCCATTATGGCGGCCTGCAAGAAGAGTATCACAACAAAATCCACTGCCAAACTCTTCTTTGAATGAGTGTGGGTACATTTTGGGATCCCACAATCCATTATCTCAGATCGGATAGTAGGTTCATAAGTGCATTCTGGTCAAGCCTCCAGTCATTGTTAGATACTAAGCTCACTAATTCCATGACCTTCCACCCCAAAACTGATGACCAGACAGAGGTTTTCAACTGGATGATCCTGCATATCATACGCATGTACAACTTGAAGCATCCATGCACATGGGATGAAAGCCTCCCCTATGTCCATCTCAAATACAACAGAGCTCTCCACGACTCAACTGGTCACAGCCCCTTTCAGGTGGGATTGGGATTCCAACCACTATTTCCCCTTGATGTTGCCATACCACTTGCAATTACTCAGGAAGATTCATGTAATGTCCAGTCCAAAGCCAACAAAACTAACAACTTCATTGAGTGCATTCAGTACATCTGCAAGCAGATCCATGACATATTGGACAGAGAAAATGCTAAGTAAAAATAACATCATGACTAGCATCAGGTGCCACACAAGTTCCAGGTGGGTGATAAATTTGGTTGACAAATTTTGTTACATTTGCAGAAGGAGCGCATCGTTGGGGCCTACCGCAATCTTTGCTCGCTCTGGTATGGGCCCTACACCATCAAAGGCTATAAGGGACAATTCTTTTGAGCTCAACATTCCACCATTGATCTGAAATTGATTTTTATTTAATGATGTGCTAATATCAGTTTCAGAATAAACATGAAAGTGATTTGGTTTGCTCCTTGTGCAAGGGTTTATACATGTGTTTGTGATTGAAAATTCATTAAACTTGATGATATTAAGTGTATTTCAGGAAATTAAAAGCATGGAAATTAAATTTTGAACAACATAATAAAACACAATAAGCACAAATAACAGAGACAAATACACAAGTTTTTTATGAAGGAGTTCACCCCTCCTGGGCTACATCTCCTTAGTCCAACTTCATAGTGTGGGCCTTTGTATTAGCTTCAATTGGGAATATTTTTTTTTTAGTCTCCTGTTGCCTCTACAACATGCTCCAATGACTCCAAAACATCAAAATCTACTAAGAATGACTCTTCCTGAGCTAAAATTGGTCAAAAATTACCTCAGTTATGGCAAAACCAAAATTTCCTATTTTTTTTCACTAATTCTGGAAGTCCACCAGTTAACTCCACTAAATGTTGAGATTCTGGCGTGTCTGCCAAAATAATCGCTAAGATAAACGTGCGGTTAATGTTAAGATAATTATGTATTAAGTGGGGTTAAAGCGTGTTTAGCGCTAACCTGCACTTATCTGCAAATATCGGATTAGCACCACATAACCACGAATTATGGTAATTAATCTCAGCTTAATCGCAATTAAAAACTCCACTAGATTTTTGTGTTAGCTTCTAGTCTTCAACTGGCGGTCGTGTGGGAGGGGGCTATCCCGCGGGGCCAGCCCCCTCCAGACCCCCAACTCCTGATCAACGTTAATTCAAATGGCGTTGGAAACATTATGGGGCAAGGTCTGTTGAGATTCAACAAGATGATGAGCTTAGTGAAAATTAAGCACCTTCAGTAAGTGGGGCCCACAGGCTATTTTTAGGTTTATGTCTATTTTTAGACATGGTGAGCATATTCTATAAGTTGTAGGATTCTATTTGTAGATGGTTGATCAAGTTGGAAAAATAGATGAAATTCTATTTTTAGAAGATTGGGCGAAGTCTATTTATAGATCGCTAATCTAAAAATAGATGCATGTCGATTATTATTAGCCCTTAATAATAATTCGACAATAAATATCAACTTATTCTCTTGTAGCACTTTATTTCAGTTGAAAAAATTTGCAAATCAAGGTCAAGGAATTACGCAATCCCTAGGGTGGTTGGTAACTCATGCATGGAGGACTTCGTTATAACTGACTGTGGCAAGTTGTAATAGAGTTGGAAGAGTCGTTATGGGAGTTGTTATTTAGTTTAACTCGGTTAAGTGAGTTAAACTTAGTTGTGCTAGTTGTATCTAGTTCTAACTGAAGATACACTAGTGAGAGTTTAGCGAATTAATTATTTAATTAATTCACAACTAGAGACTCACTTGCAACTAAAAAAATACAACAGTTAACTACTTGCATGTCAGTTCCAGTGGAGACCCAGTGGAGAGATAGGTGAAACGGTGAGATGGACTATCTGTTGTGACTATGGTGATGCATTCAATGCATCTGACACACATTGGAGATGCCAATGAGGATTGCGCAGTCAAGGCAAGGCCAATTTGAATTCATTCAGAGGTCTTCTTTAGCAAGGATTGTGCAGTGGAGGCAGGCTGTCTGGAGGCAAAAAATTGGTGCATAGATATGCAAATTTCTGCGTGACAGTGTGTAATGATTGTTGACTGTACTGAGAGCTAGATTTACTAAGATTTGTATGAGATTATTACATGATCCATTGATATACATAATACATGATGTTTGGGGTTTTTAGCTTTAAGCTTTCCCGTTAAATAACTGTGTTTATGTGCGATTGATTTTGCCTCATATGTGTTTTGCAATTGGCGATTTAATTTCCGTAAAGAATTAAGTGGAAGGATTCTGTATTTAACATAAGTTAATTTGTTAGATCAGGGGAGTTCGGTAATATACATGCATATTGTATAAATTTATACATGGTATCAGAGCAGTGTTAATCACTAAAGATTGCAATCTTGAAGCGGTGTTGAGTTTTATGTTGGTGGACAATTCGAATTTGCTGCAAAAATTTCTTGGTGCGACAGTTGAGTATTCACTGAAATGGATTTCAATGGATTGCGGTTGGAGTATGCCCTTGAGGGTAGCTCGAACTACATAGCCTGGAAGGACAAGATGGAGGCGGTGCTTGAAGATAATGGTCTCAAGGAGTTCATTGATAGCGATGTTCCTAAGCCTACTTATAGTGATGCTGCATTACTTGACGCATGGAAAAAGAAGGTAGCGAAGACAAGAAGAATTATGTTGGAAGGTGTGAAGGACCATTTTGTGTCAAGCCTTCATGGGAAAGCCAATCCATTTGCAATGTGGAAGGCTTTGACAGATATTTTCCAAAGCAACAGTGACCATAGGAAGTTGGCGCTGAAAGATAAGCTCAGAAAAAATCAAAATGGAGAAGGGCGACAATATTCCAAAATATCTCATGAAGTTTGTCCAATGTAGGGATGAGATGGGGAGTGTGGGAATCAAAATTGCGGATGATGACCTGGTGAGATTGGCTCTCCTTGGGTTACCAAAGAGTTAGCACAGTTATCTGGACTCTGTCAATGGACGGGAGAAACTACCGGACTGGGAGTGACTTTGGTCACATCTAGTGCAGGAGGAGATAAGGCAAAGTACCAGGGATAGCTTTGCATCGAAGAATGATGATGAAGAGAATTGCGTTTTGGCTGCCAAAGCAAGGAAAGGGAAGGGGAATAAATCCCATCCAAAATCTGAGGTTAAAGGCAAGAAGCTGGATTTGTCCAAACTCAAGTGTTTTCACTGTCACGAACATGGGATCTCGCCACTAACTTCCCACATAAAAAGAAGAACAAGAAGGCTGCTGGAGCTGCAGCGGGTGAGGCCTTAGCCTCACAATTTGAACTTGATTTCTCTTTGATCGCATGCTCGGTTTCAAGCGCAATGGGATCAGTGTGGTATCTTGATAGTGGTGGTGCCTTCCACATGACGGGAGACAAGGAGTTATTTAGTGAATTGGAGGAGAAAGATCTCCAAATGCATATAGAGATGGGCGACGATGGTAGATAAAGTGCGACCGGCATTGGAACCATTACATTTGAGAGGGACTCAGGTAAACCATTTCTGTTGAAAGATGTTATGCATGTTCCAAGTCTGAAGAAGAAATTGGTCTCGGTCGCGATGTTGGAGGACAGAGGTTATGACGTTGTTTTCAGCGAGGGAAAAGCTTTCCTACAACATAAAACAACGGGTCAAACCAAGAGGATAGGGATTCGAGTTAAGAATCTCTACAAGCTGGAGGTAGATGGTTGTGCTGCAATGATGGGCAAAGTAGAAGAAGTGGTGAGATGGGATGAGGGCGAATTATGGCACAGGAGATTGGGCCATCTTCACCATGGCACCTTGAAGATTTTGCAGCAGATTTCTACTGGACTTCCCAAGGGTACTCTTGCGTAGTCAGATCAGTGCAAGGGATGTACTTTGGGTAAGTTTGTGAAGACCACCTTTCATGAGAAGGAGAATCGTGCTTCGGTGATCTTGGAGAGAATTCACACATACGAGTGTGGACCTTTTTCGATTGCTTCAACAACAAAACACAAGTATTATGTTATATTTGTTGACGACTATTCTCGTAGATGCTAGATATTCTTCATGCAGAAGAAGAGTGAAACATTCTCAAATTTCTGTGAGTTTAAAGCATTGGAGGATAAGGATTCGAGGAAGCAAGTGAAGGCTCTGTGGAGCGATAATGGTGGTGAATATATCTCGAACGAATTCAAAGAATTCTATAGCAAAGAAGGAATTCAAAGAGAACTCGTAGCGCCTTATAACTCATAGCAGAATGGGGTCGCGGAGAGGAAGAATAGAACGATCGTGGGTTCTACATGAGTTATGCTGCATGACCAGGGCCTACCAATGCATTTGTGGGCAGAAGCATGCAACTCTGCGGTTTATGTGCAAAACCGTTGTCCTCGTAGAGTACTTGGCATGAGTACACCTAAAGAAGCTTTTACTAGTAAGAAGCTTGATATTTCTCATTTGAATATTTTTGGCTCATCTGTTTACATTCATGTGACAAAGGACGCCAGGAAGAGGCTGGAGCCGACTGTAGAAGTTGGGATATTTGTGGGGTACACAGAAACACCCCATAATTATCATGTGTATTTTCCAAACAGTCAGATGACTGTGGTGCGACGGGATATAAAATTCAATGAGGAGAAAGCCATGAAGTTGTCGCTAGAGAGTGAGCTACACTTGCATGCAGAGGAGGAACTTCTAGTTCCCAAAGATGAGCCTCAAGATGTGGATCAGCCACAGGAGGAGGATCATGGAGTGGAGGAGTCCACTCACGCAGAGCCAAACATCAGAACAGGCAGAAGGCGTACCACAGAAGCTGAGAGGCTGAAGCTTGATGCGGCACAGAATGTAGGAGTCCCTACATCACAGCGTAGATAGAGACAGTCACCTGATTGGTTCATTGGATACATGGCTCTCATGAGCAAGTGTATCGTGACAGAGCCATCTTCCTTTGAGGAAGCAGTGCAGGAACCCACAGGGGTAGATGCCATGGTGGAGTATGACTCCATTGTCAAAAACAATGCTTGGGAGATTGTTCAAAGGCTGGTTGGTAAATCAATGGTAGGTTCAAGATGGATCTACAAGGTAAAGCAAGCTGCTGATGGGAGCGTCGAGAAGTATAAGGCAAGATTTTTTGCCCGGGGCTTCTCACAAATCGAGGGGATTGATTATGAAGAAAACTTTGCACCTATAAAACGATGTTCTTCCATAAGGACCATCCTTGCTCTCTTAGCGCAGATGGGTTGGCACATTCATCAGATGGATGTGAAGACTGTGTTCCTTAATGGGATCATGAGGAAGAAGTGTACATTGAGCAGCTTGAAGGATTTGAGATCTTCAGCAGCGAGTCGCATGTGTGCAGACTCAAAGAGCGTTGTATGGGCTGAAGCAAGCACCCCGTGCTTGGTACACACGGATCTACAGCTATTTCACTGGACTTGGCTTCACCAAGAGTGAGGTGGATGCAAATCTATACCAAATTGTGGTGGAGGGTAAGCTTTTAATCATTGTTCTTTATGTTGATGATTTAATACTAACGGGTGATGAGCAGTTAATACACTCATGCAAGAAATATCTTTCAAAGGAGTTTGACATGAAGGATTTGGGCCTCCTTCATTATTTCCTTGGATTGGAAATATGGCAGCGAGAAGGTGAACTCTTTGTGTCTCAAGGCAAGTATGCTCGGGAGATACTTGGTAAGTTTCACATGCAGGACTGCAAGCCCATGGATACTCCTCTTCCAAGAAATTGGAGGAAAGAGGATGCTACATAGGCAGAGGTAGTGGATGCTACTGTCTATCGACAGTTGGTGGGTTTGCTCATGTATTTAGTTAATACAAGACTGGACATATGCTATGCAGTGAACCAGCTTAGTCAAGCGATGGTTAAGCCTACCAAGATATTTTAGAAGGCAGACAAGCATGTCCTGAGATATCTCAAGGGCACATCTGAGTATGGCTTATGGTACAAACAGACGAATGAGGTGAAGTTGCATGGCTTCATGGATGCGGATTGGGCAGGTAGCCCAACGGACATAGAGATCACATCAAGAGGGGTTTTTAGTATCAGATCTACAACAGTTTCTTGGTACAACAGGAAACAAAGATCCATGGCACTCAGTTCAGCAGAAGCAGAATACATGGTAGCAATTCAAGCTGCATGTGAGGTTATCTGGATGAGGAAGATCCTGGTCGGTTTGTTCGGTTCTCATTTAGATCCTATAGTGATACATTGTGATAATCAGAGTTGCATTAAACTCTCAATTAATCCTATGTTTCTAATAGATCTAAATATATATATCCAAACATCATCATATCAGATATTGTGTGCAACGTAAGATCATATTGTTTTCCGCACATTCCTACCAAGATCTAGATGCGTATATTCGACGAAGGCGCTCACCAGAGCAAATTCGAATACCATAGAGGCAAGATTGGGGTGAAGGATAATCCCTATCTTGTTAAGAGAGTGTTGAGATCTGTGAAGATGATGAGCTTAGTGAAAATTAAGCACCTTCACTAAGTGGGGCCTGCAGGCTATTTTTAGGTGTATGTCTATTTTTAGACATGGTGATCATGTTATATAAGTTGCAGGATGCTATTTTTAGATGGTTGATCAAGTTGGAAAAAAATATGAGATTCTATTTTTAGAAGATTGGTCTAATTCTATTTATAGCTCTCTAATCTAAAAATATATGCATGTCAATTATTATTATACCTTAATAATAATACGACAATAAATATCAACTTATTCTCTTGGAGAACTTTATTTTAGTGAACAAATTTGGAAAATCAGTGGGCTAAAGGAATTGTGAAATTCCTAGGGTGGTTGGTGACTCATGCATGGAGGACTCAGTTAGAACTGAAGTGGCAGAGTTGTGACAGAGTTGGAAGAGTAGTTATGGGAGTTATTATTTAGTTTAACTCAGCTTAGTGAGTTAAACACGGTTGTGCTAGTTGTATCTAGTTCTAAATGAAGATACACTAGTGAGAGTTAAATGAATTGATTATTTAATTAATTCACAACTAGAGACTCACTTGCAACTGAACAAATACAACAGTTAACTACTTGCATGTCATTTCCAGTAGAGACCCAGTGGAGAGATAGGTGAAAGGGTGAGATGGACTATCTCAGACTATAGTGATGCATTCAGCACGTATCCGACACACATTGGAGATGCCAATGAGGATTTCCTCACCAAGGCAAGGCCAATTCGAATTCATTCAAAGGTCTTCTTCAGCAGGGATTGTGCAGTGGAGGCAGGTTGTCAGGAGGTAAGAAATTGGTGCTTAGATATGCAAATTTCTGCACGACAGTGTGTACTGATTGTTGATTGTACTGAGAGCTTGATGTACTAAGCTTTGTATGAGATTATTACATGATCCATTGATATACATAATATATGATAGTTGGGGTTTTTAGCTTTAATCTTTCCCGTTAAACAACTGTGTTTATGTGCGATTGATTTTGCTTCATATGTGTTTTGCGATTGGCGATTTAATTTCCGCAAAGAATTAAGTGGAAGTATTTTGTATTTAACATAAGTTAATTTTTCAGATCAGGGGAGTCTGGTAATATACATGCATCTTGTATAATTTCTACAAGGTCCGTGGTAGATGGCATAGTGATAAGGCATGGTTTTGCATCAGGTGGTCGGGGTTCGACCTCGATCCCGCCATATAAATTTTAATGAAATATACAATGCCATATCCATAGTTGTACTTTGGATATAATATATGTTGATATGTACGCCCATGGTATGGTTTAAATTTGGAATAAAAACATATATGCACCATTGATATTTGACCTTGAATAATTAGCATGCCAACCACCTTACCATGGGGGGGCACGTGGCGGCCTTTGGTTGCACCATGTGGCCCTTCCCCATTGGCCTAAAATACACCATAAAAACATAATAATTCACCATAGAATAATTCCAAATTTAGGAATAGGAGAAAAAATCAACTTCCCCAAGCAACATTGGTGAATTTGATGATGAAACTTGTCCCAGTGTCACTGGCTGAAAACTGGAGAATATCCCTGAATACTCCTGCGGTGCTGACTGAATTGCCAAGCCATCAGTCTGTCACTGTTCTGCACAATTTTTACCTGTTTGGGAAAACGAACAACAAACCATAAATCACTTATACGAACTCAGATTTTGATGAAACGAGTTGTGTTGGAATCCTAGTGATGAGCTCTATCCAGTCGTTCAGACCTGAACCATTTCTGAGCACTTTCATTTTTTAGCTAAATAGTGAGCTTCTGATCAACCATTCCTTTGCCTACACCATTAGGGGAATTTTTAGGTCTAAAATGGGCCTCCCAAGGAAAATTCTAAAATAATAGTGGAAATAATAAAATAAGATTAGATTACATCATCAAATTTTAGAGGGAAATAAGAGAAAACTAATTTTTCAACTCGTATTTTAACCTTATCTCCCTATGGGTTTACTCAAATTTCGTGCGGAAACACCTGCTGGATGCATAATTTGATTCCTCATCCAATGAGTACCCATGTTGCATACTTTTGATGGACCCTGTTATACAAAAAATGATAAATGCATGAAAAACGTGATTGAAAACACGTTTTTTCATGTATTTCTCATTTTTCATGTAGAAATATCCATTGAAAGTATGCAACATGGGTACTCCTTGGATGAGGAATTAAATTTTGCACCCAACGAATAATCCCGCTCAAAATTTGAGTAAAACCTTAGGGAGATGAGTTAAAAATACAAGTTGAAAAATTAATTTTATTATTTTATTATTATTTAATCTTTTTACCTTCTTACTCCAAAAATGGTGAATCATCCCCCATGGTTGACATCATCATCTTGAATCCTATTGGTTCTTATAAAGTTTATTTTTGTTGTACATTTTTCTTAGGAGGCCCATTTTAGACCTCAATATTCCCCTAATGCCTAGTATTCAATGTGGACTGGTTGCGACCACACTTTTCCCCATTGTTGGACACATCAAACATTGATGAGCACTTGACACCAACAGAGCTCAACCCAAGCTACATCGAATAGGCCACAAATGATAGGATCATGGCCACGGATGATAGGATCATGGACACGGATCAAGAACACTCGCCAGTAGAGGATCCATCTATATCGAGTTGTCAGAGCCGACCAACTCCTTCACTAGGGCAAGTGGCTCACGAGGGACTAGGTTCAACAGAAATTTCCTCACACGCAATGGGAAACATTGCTTCCTAAAGGGGTAGGATTGATCTAGGTGTATATCAATGGCCACCCGTGTATTCCACCTGGTCCTCAAGTTGGTTTCATCATTTTCCTTGTTTATAGCACAATTTACTATTTTTAGCAGTTTTTCGGGTCCTAAACTTCCGGAGTTTTTTTGACCCCCTAAACAACGCTTTTTTGAGATCTGCAACAATCCCATAGCTGCATGCCAAAAATCTTGTAGTGATCGAAGAGATATTTCTAAAAAGGTATCCTACGCCCTAACAAAGATCATATGACCAAGTTACGACCCCGAGAAGTTGGCTGCACAAGTAACCCCAACGAGGCCCACAAACTCTTGGTGTTCCATCTCTTAGGGTTAATTTTTTTGTTGTTTAGTGTTTCCCTTTTATGTTCAATAATAAAAATTCCCTTGAGCCTCATTGTAACACAGTTGAGAGGTATGTAGCCTCCACATCTCTTCTCAGAGACAAGCCACCATCACCCAAGCTAGTTTATTTCCATTTTGTATGTAAGCATATTTCAGTTCTTTGATATTAATGAAATGATAATTTATTTCTACTGCATCTCTATGTTTATTTTTATATCTATATTCTGTTGCGTTCCTGCATAATTTCGGATCAAATTGAGAAGCACGGAGCAGGGAAAGCTAGAAACAAATGACCATGAAGAAATATCTCATTGGGGAAGCAAGACTTCCTTAAACGAGAGTAGAAGATCCAGTGCACAAAAGGATCCAAATGTTATCTTTTTTGACCTTTTGGGTTTCATAATTATCATTGCAGATCAAGATTAGAAATTTTAGCATGAGCTTAACATGCATGAGCAACTGCATTGGATACAAGATCTCCCACGCTTTCTAGATTTCCTTCAACACCAAGAGTTGAGGAAGCATATTATTTGCATCCATGTTGCTAGGTGCGGAGGGATGAGATAGCAATTGTGAGGAGAATGCAATTAAATTCGAACCTGCATTATAATGAATGGGGGAGGGGGGGGCGAGGGATTATGGTGGAGGTAGATCCAAGGTGGCCAAGAGTTGTGGAGGTAACTTTGGAGAAGAAAATACAACCCATCTCAATCATGGGAACGAGAATTGTGAGCTCAAAACTTGGTTTAAGGATCTTCACCATGGAATTTGGGTAGCACTAATAAATTCATTATATGTCACAACACTATTTTATAGGGAGTCCAAGAGGGAAAGGATGCCTGGTTTTGGAAAAACTAATGGTAACAGTATCCAAAGGTCAACAACAAGGTATAATTTTTTGTTATAGAAGAGCTTATGAAATATAGAGGTCTCGTGATAGTAACATATTATCAACACTAGACAACAGAACACACCTCGTGAAGGGAATGGAATATGGAAAGTTGGCCTCAAACTCTTAGTCAAGCTAATATAGACACATTAATGGAATAACTTCACAAACAAAATATCTCACTCTTTGAGGACAAGACAAACTTTGATGGTGCTATAACCTGAAGAGTTTTTTCATAATCAAGGAGGTATATCAACTCGTTGCAGGTCACACCAATCTTCCTCATCAGTCGATCTAGAAACTGATTTGGGCTCATAACTTATGGCCCAAAGTTGCCCATTTTCTTTGGTTGTTAACATATAAAATATCCCTTTCATGGGATTAAATCGTTTGTAGAGTATTGGAAGGCCCTTCCCTCTATTTTCTATGTAGAACGAATGCATAGGACATGAAGAATTTTCTCACATGCACTTTTTTTGAAACTCTATGGTCTCAACTCTTCAAATTATTTGTACAACCATACAAGAATAGGAATGGCATCATAGAAACATCTAAAGGTCAGAGATCCTCTATGACAAAGAATCCTTTTGTAAATCGAGCTTGGGCCCTCATTCTAGGGTTTTTGCTATGGCACATTTGGAAGGAGAGGAACAATTGCATATTTAATAATTGATCATCAAAATGGGAGGTAATCTGGGAAAAAGCTTTGTAGAGTGTTCGTGAAAAAATACTACTCCACCCTCGGTCATCATCATACTAAGGAGGTTGAAGGTTTGGATGCTACAATTTTTCTTAATGTCCAGTTGTTTATGTCTCCTTCCATCGATCCTTTTCGTCCAAGAAGCCCATATTCTAGTCCTCTGGCCTCTTGGAGCCTCCTCACTTTGGATTCCTTAAACTTAATTTTAATGTGGTATCTAAAGGCAATCCAAGTTCTACTAGCCTTGGAGGAATATTTTGTGACAACTATGGGAAATCAATGTTACTATTTGTAGACAGTATGCCACATTCAAGTAACAACACAACCAAATATGCAGCTCTAGAGACTAGCCTTATTATCGCATCGTCGCAAGGCTTCTCCAGGATGATCGTGGAGGGTGATTATTAGATGGTCATTTCAGGAGTAAATAAATTGATCAATGGAGCTTCTCTAGAAAAAATTTTCCACGACTAGATATTGGAAAAATATATCACGCATATTAACCATTGGATCCATATGATTATATTCATTATTCCCTCTCAAATCAGAAGAACAAGGAATACAGTAGTGGAACTTCTGGCCAATCGGGGATGTAATGATATTCACCTTCATCTTTTGGTAAGCTGGAATATTCACTTATGGGAAGAGTACTAGAGACTAGGACTTATCGATCTGATCAAGTAACCCAACTAGGGGTGGAAGAACATGAATAAATGACTAGCATTGAGGAGTAGCTCTGCGAAAAACCAAATCCTACACCTCTATTCAATCAAACAATTCTAGGCATTATAGATATTTCCACATCTTCATGATGGTTTCAATTAACTTATGGTTTTCTACTTCACTTATTGATCAAACAATTCTAGGCACTATTGATATTTCCACATCTTCTTGATGGTTTCAATTAACTTATGGTTTTCTACTTCACTTAGTGTGGCATAATGTATTTCATAATGAAGTCTTGGTCATTAGATACTTACTTTTCTGTTACAAAAAAATCTTTGATATTGTAATTTTGGTATCAATTTAATAGAAAAAATATTGTTTACAAAAAAAATGGTTGTATTATCATGTAATCCTTTTTCTGTCTTTATCTTTACAATGTTTTAGTTAATATATCTATTCAGTTAATCTTTTTCCACATTATTATATCCTTGAATTACTTTATTAAAATATTAGTATTATTCTCACATATTTCTAATGAGCACCCTTCATTCTTATTCCTTCTCTTTTCATATTTATTCTCTTGCATTTTTTCCATTTTTTTTTACACAAATAAGAAAATTTTGATATTAAATTTGTGCCTAGACAGATCAACATTCAAGATACACAGAAAGATTACATTTACATTTTTTTCCATTATTTTTTTTACACAAATAATAAAAATTTGATATTAAATTTGTGCCTAGACAAATCAACATTCAAGATACACAGAAGGATTACATTTACATTTTGCTCAGAATGATCAAGGTTCTAAGAAGAAAGGAAGAGATGAATCTAAATTCACTAGCAAAGTTATGGATTTGACATAGCTTATTGAGCTGGATCAATTGACATCTGGTATGTTGGAGCACTACTTCTTGTTGTGCTTCTGGAGTCTTCATTATTCTTCTGGGCTTAGAGATCAACCAGTTAGAGACACATCCATCCATCTCGTACCATGCATTGCATTTTAACTTGCTGACTTTGAACTGTTTCTGTGAACTAATATTTGATGTCGTGACTCAGACATTTTCTTACCAATCGAGAGGAAAGTGTAGACACTAAGGGCATTGTTGAGATATTTGAATGTTCTAGTCTGACTAGACTGTTTTTTCGTTCTGAAAATTATGAAATTCATAATTTTTGGCAAGAATTTGAATAAATGAACATGCTCGTTGACTTGTTGTGATCAAGGGGTGTTGGAGCCTGCAAAATAATGGCAAGTAACCATGGAGGGGCTCGGAGAAAGAGGTTTCCTACTGCAAATATCAACCCTGCCTCTGATGTGTGAATTCGGCTTTTGAGCTGACGCATGCCCACAATGCTCGCCCAAACATAGTGACTGAGGGAAATGAGGCGGAAGAAATTCTTGTGTAGCTGCCGAGGCCCTTGGAGGCACTGACGAAGGAGAGATCTTAAGCGCCAGCTCAATTCTATACCTCTGGAGGGCAATTGAGAAGCACAGAGCAAGAAAAACTGGAAACGAATACGAATGACCATGAAGAGCCACTAGGAAGGAAGACTTCCCAAAACGAGACCAGAAGATCCAGCCCACAAAAGGCTCCAAATGATATATTTTCTTACCTTTTGGGCTTCATAATTATCATTGTAGATCAAGATTGGCAACTTAAGCATGAGGTTAGCATGCATGAGCAACTCCCTTGGATACAGGATCTCCCGCCCTTTCAGATTTTTTTCAACACCAAGAGTTGAGAAAGTAGATTATAAGAGTCCATAATTTTAAGAATAGACATTTATAAGAAAATATATAAATTTTGGTTAATTTTACTAATTTTTAATATGCAAATTATAAAAATTTTGGTAATATTTTTATAAAATTATGTGTTAGGTCTTATAATTTTATATAGTACACTAACAAAAATTAACTCTTAAACTCTCTTTGGAGAAAAATGAAAGGACAATTGTGGAGGGAATACAATTAAATTTGAACCTACATTGTAATGATGTCCTAAAAGTCCTATTATCCTGAGATGGCCATATGCGAGAGATCACATGAATGTGGAGCGTATAGGAAAATGATGTGATGCAACTTGCCTTGCTATTTATGAGAAGGGTCTTCCAACTTTGGAGGAGAGAAAAAAAAACCTTGCCAAGATCTAAGTTGGTCACTTTCTTCATTAATGACTTTTGAAGATTGATGTAGTGAAGCCAAAGCTTTGATGTGACCATGGAATATGTTTCCAAGAGAGTTGGTCATTAATGTTAAGTTGCATTTCTTTTTTCGAAGTGGCAAACTTTGTTGGCTTGCTCCTCAGTGTCTTGATTCTGATTATGGAGTATATGGTGAAAGGATTTCGAAGAGAAGGTCTCTAATATGGAGATTTTGCAAAAGGAGAGTGAGCAATGTTCATGGGGAGAGAGGTATGAGACTTTCTTGTTTGTGGGACAAGGGACCCATCTTCGAGCAGTGATTTGATTACTAAGTCTACGAGGGCATACATACTCTACCTCCCTCTGGTTTTGAACTTGTGACTTCTTAGGAAGAAATACATCCTCTTAACCAGCGGTGATTTGACTACTAAGTCTACGAAGGCATACATACTCTACCTCCCTCTGGTTTTGAACCTATGACTTCTTAGGAAGAAATACATGCTCTTAACCATTAGGCACTCAAACTATAGAAAGCCCAAAAAGAAAGCATACATTTGATCTTAATCCGACACCCTTGCAACCCTGATTTCCTTTTCTCCTTTAGGATTTATGATAATATCTCCCCCTCCTACCACCCCTACATTCTTTCCATAGTTAACCCTACCCTTGATCGATGCTCATAAATTGATTTTGCTCAAAAACATTCAAAAGCTTCAAATAATTGTATAGAATTTTTTCGATAATAATCACATTCAAAAGAATTTTGTCCATTTCGAACCAACCAGTGTGATTCATCATCAAAACTAGCTTCAAATAAAGTTTATTAAATGTAATATAATCTTAAATATTTTTCTAACTAATGATTAGTATTATTATTAAATTTAAATTTATAATATTAATAAAAATTAATATTATAATTAATTAATAATGATTATTATTAATAAATTTATAATATTAATAAAATTAATATTATAATTATATTTTCCCTATCTTAATAATCCAAATTAATTTTATCGATATCTTTCCCTAGATTATTATTATTATTTTCTTTAATAATCTAATTTGGCTTTGAATCGGCAACATTCCTGAACTCATTTTTTTTAATTATGAAGACTCATTTAGAAAACATTAAAATATGATTATATCAACTATATTATTGTTTATATAATATTATATTAATTATGAATATATATAAAATAACAATAAAAATGACATATATTATTATTAATTTTATTTATTTATAATTATTACTTATATATTATTATATTTAAAATATAATAACTTTTATTATTAATAATTTTATTTATTTATAATTAGGATTTTTATATTATTATATTTATTAAAAAGTTTTCAAGTTAGATTAATTAGTAGAGTTTTCTTGTTAAATCATTTTTGCTATTGAGAGGTTGTTAAGTGCTCAATTCTCTAGATATTTTGGTGGTTAGGCCTTCTCTTTGAATTGATAGAAAGTGATATTTTTAGATAGATTTTCTTAGTATCAATATTTTGTGGATTTAGTGGTCATCTATCTCCAAGTTTGGCTCCCTCCTTGAATTGATAGGAAATAATTCCTTCAGTTAAATTTTCCTAATACGAATATTTTGTGGACTTAGTAGTCATCTATCTAAAAATAATAATAATTTAGATAATAAAAAAATCTTATAATAAGTTATAATATAAAATTTAGAGTTTAAAATATTTCTATTAGTAAAATACCACACACAATGTAATTTTTGAAATAAAAAAAAGTTTGGTCTAATTTATAAGAGTTGATGACTTTACCAATGTAAACAATAACCAAAGTATTCTATATAGCTTATGACTTTGGAGGTTTGAGTGATTTAAATTGAAGAAAGAAGAATTTTTAATATTTTGGTTGGTTTTACCTAAAATTGTACGGGGACTTGGCCCGGTAACCAATAACTAAGTTGAGTATCTTGCATTATGGAAAGACTTGGAAATAGCTATTCAATGCTAATCGTTCATCAAATGACCAAAGCCAAGAAAGTAATAAGCTCTAATTCTTCTCCCTTGAATCAAAACACAACAATGATAAACCAATACAATATTTTAGGTAAAAAAATCACCTGAGGACAAAGCATCTTGGAAATGGATAACCAACTTAACATTTTTCCAATTCCGTGATGATTAGTAAGTCATATTCCAACTTGCAAGTTAAGACTTTTTAACATTTTTTCTATGGCCTTAGTCCACCTGAGGACAAAGCATCTTGGAAATGGATAACCAACTTAACATTTTTCCAATTCCGTGATGATTAGTAAGTCATATTCCAACTTGCAAGTTAAGACTTTTTACAAATTTATAAACCATTACATTTGATCGATGCTCATAAATTGATTTCGTTCCAAACATCCAAAGAGTTTAAATAATGTTTATCAAATATAACATCACCTTAACTGATTTTCTTACAGATTGTTAGTATTATTATTAATTTTCACTTTATAATATTAATAAAGAAGTGTCTTTTGTTGGACGAAATGAAAGTTGATAGAACAGCTTTGGGACATTTTTCTCTGAGGTGGACCCGCACCTATGCTTCCGCCACCTCCGCTCCGCCAGTCCGCACGCTTAGAATTTAAATTTTGAATATTGGATAGCCCTGTTTTCTTCATTCGCTCGCGGAATCCCGTGGAAGCTTTGCGTAACTTCGAATTTGAAAGTTGAGAAAATGAATCATGAAAGATTGATTAATACAGTTTGTGCTCTAGGTGGTATTATTGCATTTGCCATTCGTTGTTTCGTTGTTCTTTGAGAAATAAATGGTTGATGGTACTGTTCTATGACCTGTTTCAAATCCAGAGGGAACTGCAAATTCTCTGTTCCCTAACAATTCATCGATATTGTGCAACAACTCAGTCGGAATTACTGAATTTGAAAGAGCTTTGTATAGCAGGGTAAATGGCTTATGTTCATTCGAATATTTTTAGCTCTCTTTTCCGTGTCTTGTGGTTGCAACTTTCAACTTGTGTTCTTCTGTAAAAGGCTGGTTGCCTCACTGAGGTTGCTGAACCAACATGGACCTTGCTTTTCTTGATGTCATATGTATAATTTGTGTTAGAATATCTACTTCTATACCTCATAACATATTCACTTCTTCCATGTTATCATCATCAGATTGTTGGTGACAAGAGTACCTAGGATGCCAAGAAACATGTGCAGACTGCCAACTGGGCTTTCTGAATCTGAGCCAAGGATTGGTAGTGAAATCAGATGTTTTTTTAAGACAAACCAGATTTGGAGGACTCTTGGCTATGCAGAACTTTGAAATTCAACCACGGCCATGTATATCAAGGGATAAATATAATGGATCTTTTGCCTTGCTGGAGCCAAGAGAAAGCTTTGTGTAGTAGAGTATAAAAGTTGTTTCCTGTTTGGCCTCCACCTGTTGATAAATAACCATGAATACTTGTAGTGGGTGGAATTGGAAGTCAAATAGCTCTTTAAAACTAGGTTGATAATCTTTGTTCCTCACCTTTTGTCTGAAGTTTAGTTAATCTAACACTTGGCACTACTCGTTGTGAACACAGTTCCAAAAAAATACCTAAAGCAAGGGAACAGACATGAAGCAAAGGTAGGAATGGAATCTCTCATAAAAAACTATAGCCAGCTTGGAGACAGTTTCTATCATTTTGATAGTTTCTGTCAACAAAAATGACAATTTAGACTGCTACAGTAGCTTTCACTATTGTAGCTTGGATAACTTTCATGACTCTCTCAGCTTGTTCTTTTTTCATGATGGCTGCTGCTTAGAGGCTGAGATATTTATGTCATAGAAACAATTCCAGGGTGCACAGATGTTAGATGTATCCAATTTAATAATGGGTATTTTTAAGAAGGCATGTGGAAGGGGTCTTGTGGAGGAACTTAAGCATAATAATCCTAACAGTAGCTATGTTGCATGATCTCTATGCCTTCCGAGTATGAGATCCAAACAATAGCTGGCCTGGTTGATGGCTACTGCAAGAGTGTTGCTCTAACTGGCATGCATGGAACTTGAGGGCCTGTGTGAGATGAATTCTCTACTTTTCCATTAGATCATAAGTTCTGTTCTGTAACCATAATTTGAAATAGCTTATATTTTGGATTTCCTTTCTGGAAATAGGAGATTCTATGTTGGATCATGGGGTCTTAGAGAGAGGTAGAGTTAGCCTTTGCAGCATCTAGAGCGTCCGCAGTTGTTTGTCACTGAAGCCAACAAAAACAAAATCCAGTAATACTTGGAAAGATAAAACAACAGGCTAGTATATCGAATGAGCTTGATGTTCCTTTCGGAATGTTATCTTGGTCAACAAAGAAATTTAAGCTATTGGTGAAGAATTTTGCATTGAACTCTCAAAGGACAAGAATAATACCACAAAAGCATCCATCACTTTCATTTTACAGTTTAGTAAATGTCAGAAGGACTAGTGTTAATATTTTATACTTTTCCATGTGTAAATGCTTCCAAAGAATTGATATTGGACTTTTCCGATTATAATGAAACTCCAGACATGTACATGCTTAATGTTACAGATCTTGCAAAAAAAAAAAGATAAAGAGGACAATGCCAGTAATTGTACAATAAGTAGATGTAATTAAAACCAGTCCAGTGATACCAACTCATAACCACTTTGTTGACTCCTAAAACGTTCTTGTACTTGAAAATTACCTGTTAATTTGATGTCCAACTTATCCAAGTATGCTGTGAAAAAGCATTCTCTAAGCTTTTTCCTGTCAATTCTTAAAAGGTTTGACATATATTGCTTCAACAGCATGGATGCTTTAAGGTTAATAGAAGTCTCTTTATATAATCAGTCTTTAAGGAACGGATTTGTGCAGAATAACATTGAGACCATCTTATATAATCAGTCTTTAAGAAACGGATTCGTGCAGAATAACATTGAGACCAGCCTATGGTGATTGAAATTAAAGGAAACATCAGCCTTGAGAAGATATCATATGTCACACCCACCCGCTTTAAAATTTCACAAATTAGGTAAGAATTCAAAGCCATGATCCTTGAAATTCTTGAAGATTCAATCAAAACCCCAACTTAAAGGCACATCCAAGCCTAGCATTCAACTTTAGATGCTTCCTCTAGTAAAGGTCCAAATAGAGACAATAATTCACATCACACACCCATTCAAACTCAGGCGTTTATCAAGCAAAATATGCAGCAGGATTTAACACCCAAAGAACAATCTTCACCAATGTTTAAAAAGGCAACATAATGTTCCAAATTAAGTGGCCCTCCCAGTATTCCCCATTCATGCATGCCTCTTGGCTTTTCCTGCATACACAAAAACATCCTGCAAAGATCATTTATTTGTTTTTTAAAAAACTTGGTACTTGTAATACTGAAAGGGATGCAGTTACCATCCCTTCAAAATTAACATGCTAAAACATTATTACATCAAAATGGCTTTTAACCTATCTATCTATGCAAGTAAGGAAACCAGATGACTTTATCAATAGAGTTCAAAATCCAGAATCTATCAATTTTAGTTACCCTTTCAGCATGAACTAGCTGTGAATATGTTCTGGTTATTCCCAAGCATACTACCAAAAAAGGTGATCAACTATTTTGAAACAGAATACATGCAATCTGAACTTCCATTTTGTGTTCAAATGTAAGTTTTAATCTGACTGAAGCAGATATCCATTCCCTAATCTAACCCCTTTCTGGACCATAACAAATTAGACAGCATTGGATCAATGAATTTTACTAACTTGTGGCTTTAATATCCAACATTAAAGGTGGTTTTCAAAAGACACACAAACACCCAAATGAAAATTTGAGAATATTTGTAAATTCGACTTCGATGGTGGGCTCCCTTTTTGTTTCGGACGTTACAAAAATTGGTTTTAAAAATGTGGATTTCAGGTTGGGAAGAGCAGCCTACAGAAGGTCTACAAAAGGCGGGGTGGGAGTAGTGGCAGGCCTGATAAATTTTTTCATCCAGCTTCACAATAAATGCGGTGTGGAGGGAATAATGTTTCCCACTTGCTTTCCCTATGCTGCCATGGGAAGATTTCAAGCAAAAATCCGAAATTCGTCTAATTTGGGTGTTTGTGTGTCTAATTTCAAGCAGAAAGGTGGTTTTGCTGCCATGGGAAGACTTCAAGCAGAAATCAGAAACTTGATCATCTCAATTAGTACACATTATAATTTGATTATCTAAGTGGAACTTATGGAATAATATGGCAAAAGTCTGGCAAGTGCCACTAAAAATGCATTGATGAAAATTAATTTATAACAACAAATTAAGGGATCTGTATATGCAATGTCACCATGGGAAAAAGCTTGATGAATGCCCCTTAAAATGTGTTGATGAAATGTAGTTTCGAACAAAGGATCAGAGGATATATGGATATTGGAAATGCATAAATTTGAAATGTAGTTTCGAACAAAGGATCAGAGGATATATGGATATTGGAAATGCATAAATTTTATTTTTCCTGTAGGTGCTGGAAAATGATTTTCCAGCGCCCGCAGGAAAAAAAATTTAATGCTTCCATTAAAGTATTTTCTGTAAGTTTTTTGAGGATCATCATCATGGACCTTTGAGGAGATTATGATGGACCTTTGAGTAGATTTATCCTTTTTCAATGACGTCACAGAAATGCAAGTTGTATGAATTCATTTTTTTTTCTTTTTTCTGTAGGCGCTGGAAAATCAATTATCATTATCAAATTCATTCGTGGAAATAAATTCAGCGCAACTAAACAAACTACTCTTTACCAGATTTGCAAAAAAATCCAATTCCCTCGACTTGCAATCCTGCTTCTTAAGGCTCTGATATGCAACCATATCATAACACCCACTAGGTTCTTGTTAAAGTTGTAGAGATTGCATTATATTTCATTTTTTATTTTATTTCTGCCAAGGTCATTGCTACCTCTGTGGTTCTCATTAATGAATGCAATTAACTAGCTTTAGCTACCTGTTTTCTTATTTTCTTCTACACGAGATGCTTAAAACCTATCACCCATTCATAGGCCTATATCTCTTAGAAGTGTTTCTGTTTTATTTGCATCTTTTAAACTATTCTTTGGGAGCCAATTCATTTTGATAACAGAGTAGTCATGCCCCGGGATATTATGAATGAAGATTTATATAGTTCGAGATATTTTTGAAAGAGTCCCTGGTGATTGAGGAGAATATTAGTGGTACTAGATTTGTAATTAGTACTAAATATGTGACCCATTCATAGCCATTGTGGATTTGTTAATATTTTTGTATACATTTGAATTATGCAGTCAATAATTTCAGTGTATATCTATAGATATTTACTTCAAAAGTTTTCAGACGGAGTAGGGCTCTGCAACTAGTAGAGATACTAGACATGGAAAACAAGAAGTACAGGGGCATATTGTACTAAATTTTCCATACATTTTGTGTACACAACATAGTTTTAAAACTCTGCCTTCCAGACTCGGAACTGGCCGAGTTGACCGAGCCAAAGGGATGGCCGGTCTGACTCGGTGGTTAAACCGGTCTGGCAGCCGATTTGTGACCAAGCCGTACATTGACTTGGCCGGCTCAGCCGAGCCCGAGCTAGCTCGGCCGGATAGCTCCCAACCGGCCGCGGGCCGCAAAAAATGGAAAAAACGGACTTGAAGTTGGTTTTAATTTTGCTGTTAGGTTTGTTTTAGCTTATCTAACCCCTCCCCATCATATTTAACCTACCCAACCCCTCTCAATACCTCACATATATCTCATTGAATTTGCTTGAGCATTTGTGAGTATTTTGTGAAGAGTTTTGGAGTTGGTTTTGGAGCAGCTTTGAGGAGTTTTTTGGGCAAGCTTTGGAGCAGCAGTGAGGAGCTAATTGGGCAAGCTTTGGAGCAACATTGAGAAATTGGTTTGTTGGAGCTGCATTGAGGAGGCTAGAGGCTAGAGGTATTTATTTTTTCTCTTCTAAAATCTGTCTTTGCTTGTTTTATTTATTTTGCAAATCTGAAAATGGTAAACATAGTTTTTGGTGAAAGAAATGGACATAGAATGAATAGTCTTTTTTTGTTTTCATTTTCAAATTTAAACCTTTTCTTTCCAAGTCAAAAATTCAGTCCAAAATGGCCCCTAGAGTGAAAGATGTTGCTTGGGCATATGCTGAAATGGTTGATGATCGAATGTATTGCAAATTTTGTAAGAGAAAAATTAAGGGGGGTGGACGGGCAATTCATAGATTGAAACTACATTTGGCTAGTCTTAGAGGCCAGATTACTCCATGTGAAGCACAAAACATTGGGGAAATTAAGAAGGAGTTGAAAGAGCAATTTCAGAAGTTTGAGGAAGACAAAATTAGGCAAAAAGAAATACAGGCTTAAATTGGGAGGAAGAGAAATCTACAACAGATGATGGCTGCCAACCCAAGTTTTGATTATGAGGGTTCTTCATCTATCCCTTGCACTGATGCATCAAACCCCTTTTGCTATGTTCCTCCCTCTATGGAGTCTATTTCTGAAAAGGGTAAGGGTGCAATGAGAAATAAGGGTACTATCAAAAGTTTTTTCATGCCCTCTTCTCCCTCTGATATTGCACATGGTCCTACGCCTCCAAGTAGAGGTCGAGTGCAGCCCACTTTAGATGCTCATTGGAAAAAAGAATTGAGAGATGTTGCTTGTGATTACATTGCTAAATGGTGGTATGATGCTGATAATCTCTTCAATGCTACTCGTTCACCATATTATGAACCTATTTTTGATGTCATATATGCTGGTGGAAAGGGCCTCAAAGGCCCTACTATGCATGAGTTAAGAGGATCTCTTTTGCAAAAAGAGATTATGTCCATTGATGATTATTTGAAAGAGTTCAAAAACTCATGGGCACATATAGGATGTACCATCATGTTAGATGGATGGACTGATCAGAGGAACCGTACCATCATAAACTTTCTTGTCTTTTTCCCACAGGGAACCATGTTTCTAAAATCAGTTAATGCATTCGATAGGGTGAAAGATGCACATTTGTTGTTTCATCTTTTGGATGAGGTTGTTGAAGAGGTGGGGGTGGCAAAAGTTGTTCAAATCATCACAGATAATGCTTCTAACTATGTTCTTGCTGGTAAATTGTTAGAGGAAAAACACCCAACCATATTTTGGACCCCATGTGTTGCACATTGCATAGACCTCATGCTTGGGGATATTGGAAAAATAGACTGGATCAAGAACACTATAGAGCATGCCAAATGCATCACAAAATATATTTACAATCACTCATGGATTCTGAATCTGATGAGGAAAAACACAGGGGGCAAGGAAATTATTAAGCCTTCCATCACTAGATTTGCAACACATTTTTTGACATTGCAACCTATGCTTGCCCAACATAGAAACTTGCAAAAGTTGTTTTCTAGTGATGAATGGAATGAATGTCAGTGGGCTCGCAAACAGGATGGCAAAGATGTGAAAAAGAAAGTCAATAAAGAAATATTTTGGAAAAATGCAGCAAAGATTGTTAAACTTGCTGAGCCACTGGTTAAGGTGTTGCACTTGGTGGATGGGGAAAGATAGGTTATGGGCTTCATTTATGAGGCTATGGATCAAGCAAAGGAGCAAATAAGGGTAGCATACAAGGACAGAGCGGGTAAGTATGGGCCCATATCATTGATCAGAGATGGAACAATCAACTCCATCGCCCTATACATGCAGCTGGGTATTTTCTGAACCCAAGGTATCACTATAAAGCTCAGGAAGCAAGAGCTTTGAATGGGGAGGTTAGAGATGGATTGATTGACTGCATTAATCGCATGATCCCCACAAAGAGTGAGTAGTTGAAGATACACAATCAGATCACTGTGTTCAGCCAAGCCACAGGTACCTTTAGCAAGAACCTTGCAAGGATTGCAAGGGAATTAGATGAGCCAGGTAAACAAAGAATTTCAATTTTCAAATTCATATTTTAATTTTTATTATTTTGTATAATTGTTTATAATTTCAATTTCAAAGTTGGATATAAATTGTTGAGCTAACTGAAACTCATTTTTTGCAGCACAATGGTGGGAGGCATTTGGTAGCCATTGTCCCGAATTGCAAAGGTTTGCAATCCGCATTTTGAGTCAAACTTGCAGTGCTTCTGGGTGTGAGCGCAATTGGTCTGTCTTTGAGAGGATTCACACAAAGAAGAGAAATCGTTTGGAGCAAAAACGGTTAAATGATCTAGTGTATGTCCAGTACAACCTCCGACTAAGACGCAACCAATTGTTGAACAAAATACCTGATTGGGTAGTGGAGGAAATTAATCCAACATCAGATTGGGTAGTGGAGACTTTTCCACCAGATTTTGACTTTGATGAGGATATTGGTGGGGGGATTGACTTCGATACACAGGTAGAGGCTATGCTCAATGCAGATCCACTAGTAGCAGACCCAGTCCCAAGCCCTCCAGTTGCAAGCGCGGACACTTCCTCTAGTCAGCCACGACGAAGGCGCATAACTCGTCTATCTCAGGGTGGTAAGGGCAAGGCTATAGATCCAGTTGAGGATGTTGATTCAGAGGAGGAGCGAGCGGTTTCCCCCTCTGGTTCAGAGTTTGAGGAAGAGGACATTGGCTGGTCAGATGTCTAGCAGTAGTGATTATTCATGTTTTGTTGTGGAGGCCATTTAGAACCTCCTTGTTTATGTTTTTTGTTTTGATCTCTATCTCATCATCATGTATTGGACAGTGCACTAGGTGCAATTTTGATATAATGGACATATTCATCAGCCTAATTTGATCATATGTTGTCTTTTGTCTATATTGTAATGCTTTGTGTTTGGAAACATGAATAAAAATCTTAAAAATTATGTTTTTTTTACAAAAAAATTAATATTTAATGTATTTTTTACAAACACCGAGTCATTGAAACTGAACCGGCCGAGTCGATACCGAGTCGGAGTCGAAGCCGACCCTCAGTTGAATCAGAACTCGAGTTCGAGTTTTAAAACACTGGTACACAGCAACCAGTAGAGATACTAGAATGCAAAACAAGAAGTATAGGAGCATATTGTTGAAAATAGAGATTAAGGGCTAAGCCTTCTTGTTCTCCATCCCCAATTGTCGGAAATACCATGATGAGTAAACAGGGCAACCATTATTTTTCATTGCTCATGTCTCGCGGACAGAAGAAGCCATCAGTGCCACCGCTTGATGATGGGTGAACCCTGAAATGCCAAAGCCTCCCTGAATATCCCACCAGATTGTTGCTGCACGGGAACTCCAGGCCATACATTTGCTCCACTCTCCTGTCAACATCATGAAGGAAAATATCTATCGATCCTTCCTTCTTCCTGTTCCCCGCCATCACGACTGCCGTGAAAATGGCCAACATTCTCCCGGGCGATGTATCGAAGTAACCACGGGGGCGTCAATCATGATGACATCCCACTCTGGTTCGTAGATGAGCACGGGCAAATTAGTAAGAGTGAGCTCGCATTTGGAGGGCTCTAAGCCGTTTTTAGATGGAGTAGGGCTCTGCAATGGAGACCCAAATTCGAAGTTGCGCAAAGCTTCCACGAGACTCCGCCAGGGAATGAAGCATACAAGGCTCTGCAATGGAGTTGAATGAATGCGGGTGAATAAATATTCAAAATTTAAATTTTAAGCATGCGATGCGGCTAGCGAAGCGGAGGGGGAGGTGGTGGAGGGAGCGAGGTGGCAGAGGCAAGGGCGCGAGGTCCACCTCCTACCTGGAAAGCCACGGAGTCACTGGAGAGAGTTGTCCTGGAGCTGTCGCTGTCCCATCAGCTTCCATTTTGTTGAACAAAAGACACTTCCTATTAATAAAATTATAATTATAATTAAATAATTAATATTATTATTAAATTTAACTTTAATTAAAGATTGGTCTAAGTGGACGTTAACTATCATCATCATCATCATCATTAATAAAATTAATATTATAATTAATTAATAATGATAATTATTAAATTTAACTTTATAATATTAATAAAATTAATATTACAATTAATTAATTAATAATTATAGTTATATTCTCACTATCTCAATAATCCAAATTAATTTTAAAGGAGTTGTTTATGGAGGCGAAGGAATTGTCCGGTCAAAATTGGCCTGGGCAAAAAAATTAAGAATCATGTTTTTGATGGTGGAAATGGATTCAACACCATCAAAAACTTTTAGGGCACCCAAAATATTGAAGTTTGATAACTATAACTTGGATTTACAAAAATCCCTCCCAAATTTTTTTAAAATCTTACCGAAATTTCCATAATTTTCATGACAAAAAAACAATCTAATTAAACTATGACAATTTTAAATCAATATCTTTCTGTAAATTATTATTATTATTTTCTTTAATGAATCTAATTTTTCACTCTGAATGGACATTATTCCTTCACTCACTCTCTTTTCTTTTTTAAGTTCCCTCAACTTATTAAAAAAAAATACTAAAATACATTATATCAACTATAATTTACTGTTTATATAATATTATATTAATTGTGAATATATATAAAATAATAATAAAAATATCAATATGACATAAATATTATTAATACTTTTCCTTCAAATAAATATTCGCGGTACAAATATTCAGTGCACGTTTTAATCATCTATTTCCAAATTCATGAATCACGTAGATTTATTTTTTATTTTTATTTTTTAATAATAATAATTTATAATATAAAATTTAGAGTTTAAAATCTTTTTATTAGAAAAAGACCACAAACAATGTAATTTTTTACTAAAGTGAAAAATAAATTGAAATAAAGAAAATATGGTGTAATTTATAATGGTTATGATAGGTGACTTTGCCAACTTAAAACAATATTCAAAGTATTTTATATAGTTTATGACTGCAGAGAGGTTTTCAAGAAAGAAGAATTTTTAATAGTTTAGTTGATTTTACTTAAAATTAGATAAGTTTGTGGGGAAGGCCGAAAAGAGAGGGCTTTTATTTAGCCCCAACACCAAACTCCAAAATATATACATGGGACTTGGCATAGTTACCAAAAACCAAGTTGAGTATCTTGCATTATAAAAAGACTTGAAAATGATTATTGAAAAGAAAATTTCTAACCTATCAATTTTTTTGAGACTTGGTCATTCATCAAATGACCAAGGCCACTAAGGCAATAAGCTCTAATTCTTCTCCCTTGTATCAGAATGCCTCTCATTATGAACAATTAGATCTCTTCAAATATATAAACGGTAGTCGCTAATGTTTTGGCTAAACTAAAGGGTCCAAACTTGGAACAAGGCAACTTGAAAATAGATAACTGACTTAACGTTTTTCCAATTCCTTAGTGATGATTGGGAAGTCATATTCCAACTTGCAAGTTAAGACTTTTGACAAATTTATAAACCATTGGCATGAGATTAGAACCTAAGTTCCAACTTCCCATGCCATCACCAAACAATCTATCAATTTGTTTAATAAAAAAAAAAATTCTAATGGCCTTACTAGAATCAAAATGGTGTACCTTCCCAGTAGAAAAACTCTTTTCCTGCAAATTTTGGGCAATTTTTTCAGACCACTACCTCATTGGAATGCATGCTAATAACTAAGTAGATCTCCCCAAACGATCCGCTGCCCATCTTGCGGCCGAGTCTATATTTCTTTGACACGCAATACTCCATTCCATATACAATAATGAGCTTAAAGCTCTGGATATCGGCATGTTGACCAGGTAGAGCCATTTAACGAGGTTAAGAGCAATTTAGATACCCGATTAGACGAAGCCAGTGAGGATGAGGCCCTGACAATCTACGGAAAACAAGAATTACACGCGAAGTATGCAGAGCATCCATAGGTTCACTTCGCAATCCCTGATTAAAAATTTTCCCCAAAGCAAATCGATCCCTCGCCTTTCCACAGGGATCCATTCATCGCAAAAGGATACATTCCCGCGTCATTATTTTGCACACAGATCACCTCATATATTTAGCCGCCACCACCACCACCACCAAGTTAGGTGTAGGCCACACTCTCTGCGTTACTTGTCAATTGCCCTTGGATTAGTGAGGCAGTGAAAAGGAACGCAACAGCACAGGATTAGGGCATCAATCAACCTCGGAGTGGAGCATTAGGGTTCGAGGATGTAGCCACACGAATGGAGAGACCGTTGGTCGGAGCAAGGTTAAAGTATCTCAGAGAGGCAGAGAAACAGTGAAGTGGATGTCAGACTGGACAGGGTGGGATGGCAGAGAACACGTAGAGGAGTTCAAAAAGGGGGCCATGATGCCCAAATTTCTCTCGTGCGATGATGTGAATAGACTTACATGCATTTACTAAAAAATTCAATCAGCTTTCAACCTTGGTGACATATATATATTTCAAATTTATTTTGAAAATTATAGAAATTTTGGTAAGATTTTTAGGATTTTGTAAATTTAGATTTAGTTGTCAAACTTTAAGATTTTGAGTATTTTTAAGGTTTTTGATGATGTTGAATCTATTTTCACTATAAAAAACATGAATCAAACATACCTACAAAGAGATTTTTTGAAATTTTTAGATATCTCCAAAGTTTTTGATGATGCTGAATCTATCACCATCAAAAACATGATTCAAACATAGCTACTAAAAAATATTTTGAAATATTTTTAACCTAATTCCAGCGATTTTTAACTGTTCAGAAAATTCAAAAAGACATATATTTACAAAATGTTTACCAATTATTAAAAAAATACTTCTCTTATCACTGATTAATAAAATAAATATATTTAAATTAATTAATGTTTATGAGAGCAATCAGTGATCAATAAAATAAATATATTGAAATTAACTAATGTTTATCAGAGCATCAATAAAATAAATATATTGAAATTAACTCATGCTTATCAGAGCATCAATAAAATAAATATATTGAAATTAATTAATGCTTATATCAGAGCATTATGTCTACATCAAGAAGCTTTTTGACGTGCTATCTGGTATAGTGTCACCTTTGACGCATCCAACCACAAACACAAATGATAGAGAATCCCTCTGACGAGCTACAGAGTGGCAATGACCCCATGGTCCATTCTAAAATTCCCTTGTCATCAAAGTAACCTAACCTCAAGGGCCTCGTTGACCTACTTAAAGCAGCAACCATAGGGGTCAAAGGGCTACGCCAGTGAGCACCAAAATCATGGTTTTCGCGTGAATCTGGATAGTTGTGGGCAATTAACTAGGGGCATTGAAAATATATGTTTTTATAAGAGGGTAAAAATAATAAATATGTGTTTGATGTGTCACATCAGCAGTCGTTATATATAGTTGTAACTTATGATGTCCAAAGAAGGATTAGCCTTTTCCACTATTAAAAAAAGATTTGCGCTTTAAAAAATTGATTCTTCATACACTTAGTAGATTGATAGTTAAAATAAATTTAAATTGATTTAATTATTAATTCTAATTATATAATTTTAATTTTAATTATAGTATATTATTAAATAGATTATTACAATTCTTGTTTGGGGCATTCAATTACTAGAACAAGCGGGATGTGGGCAGTTAAGGCTCTCTCGGCCCTCAGACACGCGCCCGCTGACTCAACACCCTCCCATCCGCGAGCGGTAATGGGCCTCGAGGCAGGCTATCCTATGGTAGGTAAGCAAGTAATTAAGGGTGAGATAGATGTCTCACAGGCCATTCAGTATCCGCGAGTGATGGTGAAGGTTGGTGCTTTGGATTGCACAAACGAGCAACCGGTGGCTCTCAAACCTTGGCTTGAGCTCCACCAGCTTGAGATGAGGAGGGAGTGACAATTCCATCAGGGAGCAGTGGCAAGAGTTTGGAGCCGGGAGGCATCCTGGCAACGGCACGAGCACGTTGCACCGGGAGGCAAACAAAGGTGATGGAGGTGAATTCGGTGTGGAGGGACCGTCTCTAGACGGGTGGTCCTGGTGTTCAGCCCCAATGCCCGAACATAATTTGCAGCCTGCACAGAAGAAATTATTCATTGGCCAAGCCCCAGGGTGGTTTTGCCTTGGGTTTACGGAGCACTCAGGCTAACCTACAATTTGCATTTGCAGGTGGTGGCACTTCCATGCTCAAGACACGGTCAATGACAAAATCAGCCAAGGGTGAAAGGATAGAGCGTGGGTTTTAGGGGCTGCGAGACCCGAAGCGACATGGCACTGCAACCCAACACAGCGAGAGGGAGTGGTGGGTGACTGCATGCCGTGTGAACGTGGTCAGGCATGGCGTGGTGGTCTTGGATGCCACATGGACAACCGCCAGGTACTCGGGGACTCGAGCTCCCGCTCAGAGTCTACTGAGAGCCAGCAATAATCAGTAGCAATGACAATTTCTCCAGCTCAATCACTGAGCCAGATTGAGGCTCTGGCCACCCTTGAAGCCATTTCCGCTCAGCTCTAGCAAATCCAGCTCAACATGGACACTCTGCGTGAACAAATGTATGATGATTGTAATGAATTAGTGGCCTACGTCAATGTTGTTCAAAACCTACAGACAGAGACCCTCGAAGCTCTAAGAGAGTTTGTGCTATTTACTGAGACACTCTCAAGACCACCTTCAAGCTCTCGAGACCCAAGTGGATCATATCAGCTACCATATACACAATCAGGATAGTTTCTTCGCAGCTCCTCTGCCTGGTCCCTTCCACCCTCCCCCATGATGGCAGTTCTGATATGTTTATTTTGTAATTATGTAGCAAATAACCAAGAGCTCCTATTGTATGCCTTCTACATGCCTTTTGGATTGCATGAATGCCATTGTGACTCAAATTTTATTTATGATATGATAATATAATCTAGACTTGATCCACAAAAAAAAATTATTACATCTCTTAAAAAAAACACTTCTCAACACAATAATTTAATAATTTATAAAATATAAATTGTAATATCTTTTATACATATATATATATATATTTCTTACTGATATATTATTAACAAAAATATTAGTTTAATTATAATAATATTATTCCAAATTTTCCTTTTGAAAAAATGCACAAAAAAATCTTTAAATTTACTGCATATCATATATCTCTATATTCTTACCCTTTCTATTTTACTATAAAAATCCTTTTCCTCCTTTTCACAACCAAAAATAGATACTTCTTTATTCTCCTCTCTCTCACTGAATATTAAAAAATCACCATTTGGCATAAATGGTTCAACAGCCTTGTGTAAAGTTTTATTTAAGCTTAACAATCTTGTTCAAGAGCTGCACTTAGGCATTTTGAGCACTGTTCAGAGATTTGTACTTATAACATGTTATTTTTAAAAGTTTTTCTTTGTTCAAGGGCTGCACTTATCCATTTTGAGAACTCCACTTACCCATTTTGAGAAGGCATGCAATTTTAGGTATGCATTAGATTTACATGTGAACTTTGCATAGAACTTTGCATAGATAAGGATAATTGGATAAAAGTTTTCAAGATGACAATACATTATTTAGATAACAATGAAGAGATGGGTATGTGTTTTGAATTTGATGTTATTTATACAAGTTTTATGTTTTGATATATTTACATTTTTCAAATTTTGATGCAAATAGCAAGGAAATTATATAGTTTAGAATCCCAAATTATGGTCATAGTTTTAAATGGAAATAATTCTAAAATGAAAATTTGGGTCTATTTTTACCATTCTATTTTGATTATACTTTAGGACTCTATCACATATAGCATTAACATCAAATTTCAAGCTATTTTGAGTTGAATTTTCAAGATTTGGATCTATTTTGGCAATTGTTACTTCTTAAAAATCTATGCCTAGGGTGTGATTGAGACTCCACTTATTTCTATTATTACTACGAGACTGGACTACATGGCTTTGTGGAGGCTTATTTTAGTACATACATCCTAATTTAGCATGGCTAGCACATACATCCTAATTTAGCATGACTTTCTTTGGATTTATGTTATATTTGTTTCTCCTAATTTTGGAAGTGTTATTTTGTACACCTTCAAAGTTATTTCACAAAAGCTAGACGGACAGTAATAGAGGAATTCCTTTGGTTTTCGTATGATTTGAAATTGCTAACTTCTATGGCCTCGTGAAAAAGCATATTATCATCAACAGTTAGATATCATTTTCACATTGTTCATGTAAGCTGATTTGATGCCACTAAAAATTAAAGCCAATATCTCCAAAATTTGTAGTATTTGCAACTTTGGAATAATAATACACCTTGTTTGGTATCTAAGTTTTACCAAAAAGCATTGAGAGTTAGATATCATTTACACATTGTTCATATAAAATTTATCTTTTTGATATTGTGATATTGGTGGGGAGCTAATTTGATATCACTAAAAATTAAAGCCAATATCTCCCAACTATGTAGTATTTGTAACCTTGGAATAATGATACATCTTGTTTGGTAGCTAAGTCATCTAGGTCTTAATTGTTATATGCATTTTCTCACTTACAAATCAATTAATTGTTTGTATCCATAATTGAAGTGATTTTCCCACAATTCAATGATCACAACTTTTTCAGACAAATTTGAAGGGTATTTTCAGGAAAGGTGTTTGTATATATAATTCAAGTGATTTTCCCACAATTCAAGGATTACAACTTTTTCAGACAAATTTGAAGGGTATTTTCAGGAAAGGTGTTTGTATATATAATTCAAGTGATTTTCCCACAATTCAAGGATTACAACTTTTTCAGACAAATTTGAAGGGTATTATCAAGAAATTTTCACAATACCCAAGACAGATTTAATTAACAAGTCTAACACTACCATTTAAATTATTGACCAGATTAATTTAATCCAAATTTCAAATTAAATTTCTAGTGGTTTTGGCCCAGTATTTTGGCACTCTCTAAAATTACATAGAACTCACTCTCTAAAGTCGAAAGAAGTCTCAAGTGCACTGTGCGATCTTCCTGAAGCAGGACCAATAAATAAAAAGTGAATTAAGATCTTCAAGCAGAACCAATAAATAAAAATTGAATCGAGTCAGGATTAAGTGAGCGACAAAAAAATAATTGGGACACTATGAATAAGGATGTTCCGTAAAAACATAATTGGGACACTTTGAATAAGGATGTTCCAAAGATATAGTCATTTTAGGATTATGATTGGTTGATTTTCACGTTTGAGTAAGTTATAATGAAGCATCTCCTAATGTTTGCACATCTGATGATGTGACTGATTCTCCTTATTTCTGAGTAACAGTCATGAAGGTTCTGAATTACATAATCCATCATACTTGGTTCATTTGTTTTTATCTATCTTTGCGTACATTGTGGGCACACGATCCAATTTGCAGATATTTCCCGATAAAAGGAATATACGATGTCCAAAAACCACTTCTAAAGATAAAATAAATTTATGTCCAAAAACCAACTCCAAAAGAAAGGACTAATGCCCCTGAGAGTCCGAAATATTGGATTTTGGAAATCCAGTGCCAGAAAAGGAAAAAAAGTGATACATCAATCCCTTCCTTTTTATACAAACACCAATGAATTAGTTTTTATACAAGTACTGGCATCTCTGCTACAGTTGGATTTAATTAAAATTAAATAAAACACAATCTATAACGTGAAACTCGTAAAGTATGTCAAATCTAAACATTTGAAGATCGCAAAAAATCACACATTCCATTTGGTCAAATTGAATTTGGTGCAAAGGTACAATTTCTTTATCAGCACACACCACTTGGTCAAATTTGGCTATATTTATTATTATAAAACTCAATTGGTATAAAGGTCACTGAAGTCCAATTTCCAACTCGTGTTGATGTGAATCAATTCGAAGAACGTCTAGAAATACAAAGTATATAAACTTTGAATAGGATTAAAACAAGTCAATTGTGATCCAAAAGTAAAATGAAAATGCAGTTAACTTTAAAAGATACCCAGGCCGACATAACATCCATCATCACATGATTGGAAATTACAATTACAAAAGAAAAGTTTTGATATTTCACATTTCCATCCTGTAAGAATACAAATCATCCGGTAAAAATACATATTATCCCAGAGAAAGCATCAGAAATTTTTACATACAGACTAATCTGCAATGGTTAACAATAGCTTCCTATAAAATCGAAAATCAAAAAACAACTTTACATGTTGCATGGTGGGTTTTCCATTACAAGGTTCGAAACAGAAATATGCACACTGTTTGTCCGGCACAAATCCTCATGAAAAGAAAGTCTCTAGTCTCTTCGCTTCCTTTTCTCTTTCTCAGATTTCGAAGCCGCATTTCTTGCCTGAAGTAAAGCCGATGTCAGAAAACATCATGGAAAATGAGGCATTCCTACTAAAATCTGAAAAAAGGAAAGATATTTATTTAATCATCATTATAACTTACCATTATGACCAGCACTCTAACAAAAACTGCAGCAAAATCAGTGAAGAGTTCTAATGAATGCTTGACATAATCACGGTCTCCACGATCTGCCCTCTCAATAATCATCTGAGTGTCAAAAATGATGTACCCAAGGAAAAGTAGAAGACCAAAATAAATCTGCAAGACTCAATTTGACAGCAAGTTAAAACATATCCACCAAAACAATTAAAAACACAGCAAACCCCTACTCTAGTAGATGTACAAGCAACTGCAGTCTAGATAAAGATCAAAATTTATTGATGGTTGTAATGAGTCCATAACAAATTGCCCTGTACTGAATATAGACAAGCTATAGCCTCTACACAATGAACAGCAGAAGCATGGCTTTTTCTGCTTTGGCTACAGTGCTTACTGCTGCTATAGTTTCTTAGCATGTAAATATTCTCTACATTTTTTTTTAACCGGGAGATGAATGCTGCTGAATATTTCAAAAATGGCTGGAATATTTACACCTTAATGATGATAGAGGAACCACCGTAGGACACCACTATTCATGGTGTATTAGAGTCATCAATCAACTCAGGTTTAACTATAACTCAATAGTGAGTGTGTTGATTACAAGTTAGCATTTTCGGAAACCTGCATCTCATATCAAGGGACAACTAAATCTGAATCACATGGAAATCTAGCGGCTATTCACATTAAATTCTGGATTCTGTTAAGAAGAGGATGACAGGTACAATGAGTTGACAACTATAGGTTTCTGTACTTTTATTGAAGTGCTTCAAGAAACACATAAATGTGAGGAGCCTCACTGCAGGGAGCGAAATCTCTTTACTCGGGTTCCAGGTCTGAGGGGAATCAATTCTGGCATGCTTCGAGAAGCCTGTGAATACGAGGAGTGGCACTGCAGAGACCAAACTCAGGTTCTAGGCATTAAGGAAATTCAAAGGATTCAAAACTCGAAGAATCTGATTAATTCATAAAATAAAAATCATTAATATTCAAATTTCTCAGAATTTTGTATAGTTTCTAGAGCACTTCACCAATTATATATATATATATATATATATATATATATAGGTAAAAAAAGGATATCAGCAAATCTTTTGTGAAAATAGAAATGAAAAATTAGCAAAATGGTTACATTTAACCCCTAAAATATCAACGCTGCGAAAATTGCCTGAGATTTGTACAGTATTATACCTGGCATCATTTCTTTCAAATTCATATGATAAAAAGTGAGGAAACACCGGTAGACTAGTGATTGGGGAACTTCTTCCAATCTCCCAAAGGATGCTTCTCCATTATTTTAATTGTTACAAATAATCCTCAAAATTTGAAAAGAATTAAAGACAGCGTGTTTTATATCAAAGCTTAAATAACAGTTATTGATTTTTAATGAGCATAGATCCATCTAACCTCAGAATCCGTTATTGAGCATAGATCAGTATCAAATTCCATGAGGTAGTCATTCTAATGTTTTTGAACAGCTTCATATGAATAACCGGTTTGCCATTTAAACATAGAGAAAATTAAAATATATACAAAACAATACTTTGACGTGAGAACACATGCAAACACATGGACGCACTTCTCCACACAGCACACAGATGTTGTGCCATGGTATATGTTCTAAAAGTATAAACCCAGTATTTCAGAACTTATACATAACGACCAACATGACAAACGTGCATGGAAAACTTGTTTTACCGTAAAAACTTCAATGTGGGCATTGATGTTTAAATAATGCAGTCAAGGCAGAGATTACAGTTACCTCAAACATGTGGATAGAACTGGAACCACCAAAAAGAGCCGATGCAAACTGCAACCATAGCAAGATACTAATACCTGACCCCAATAACCCTCCCAGAAATATAAATTCCCTGCGCCGAGCAAGGATAGCAGCACCAGAAAAGCACACAAATGCCAAGCCTGTGCCAATAAAGGCTGTTGCCAGAACACTGCAAAATCCTCATATCAACACACAACACCTGATTCATTCTCATGTTGTAAGAAGTCAACAATAAAAGTCTAAAACAATTTGTAGTGCCAACAACTTTTATAAAATTTTCCATTAGCTTCAACAAAGAGAATTAGGCTCCATTGCACTGTGGTCTAGCCGTTGAAAGAGAGTTATGGGTATTTAACTAATTTTTGGACACCTGGACATTAGAGCATTTTAAATTTCAATTTATTTTTATAGCCATTCTACAGGATATTGAAACCATTTAAACTATATTACAACTAAATTTAAAGGGGAATTGTGATTTAATGAAGAAATAGAGAGTAAGAGAAAATTATCCGCAAGGCAATCGGAGGACATGATGGATGCCTGTCCCTTTGAGGAACAGTTGGCAAATGCAAGTCATGATGGTTAAGCAAAACAGGGAAGAGCAAGTCATTCCCTGCGCATTAACCACTCTTGTATGGGTATAATGGATTCAAGCGGATAAAGGAATGATAACACCATGGAGTTCAATTCTGGCATGGAGAGTAAACCTCTTAGTGATGTTAACTCTCATGAAAGAAATGTATTCAATAAGTATTTAAACCGTCTCTTCTGTGTTTTCTCCATTCTATTTGATAGTGCTGGGAGCTGCCTGGTATAGCACTTTTTCACCGCTCTTCTTATCGCATCACCTATTTGCTTTATGATGTAAAAGAAATATTCCATTTCCTCCACAACATGTAGACAAAGGGGTTTTTATTTTCAATGATTGTGCAGATGTCATGTCTTCGTTTGCAACAAGGGAACAATCTTTTACAGAATTGTTTAAGGATTGGTTTTGGAGATCAACCTCTGAACTCGTGTGAGTTCTGCAATGAGTTGGGAGGGAAGGAAAGGAGGGTAGACTTTCCTCAGCTTTCTGCCAATAACTATTGGAAGGGTCTGAATTGCTTAGAAAAAAATAAAATGGGAAGCAGGCTAAGTGTTTGTCAAATGCTAGGAGTAACAAGTTTACTGCAACTAGCAGAGGCTGACCACGATCATGCAAAATTGCTAGCAAAGGAAGCCTGTCGAGACAGACAGAGGAACTGACACTAATCCAGTGTAATACATGCAGACACAGACTCATAGGATTCTCTGAATGTTCTTGGTTTTCTTTTACTTTATCTTTTATGTTAGTCTCTAGGTTATAAACATTTTTTTGTTCTCCATATAATAGTATGCTGGTTAGCAAATCTTGGTCTCTGAAACAGCATTTGCTATATTTATACTGTTTAATAGATAGAATGATAATATTATGAACAGTTCTGATAATACTAGGGGAACATCACAGATAGATTCATCAGATGTTTGTTGACTAGCTTGGAAAGAATTTAAATTTATATATTAATCAATATATGAATAGTTAAACTTAAAATTTTGTAAGAAAATTAATGTACCATAAAGAGATCACTAACCCCAAGCTAGATCTTCACAACTTGTTAACTCATAAAAACCAAAAAGATTTAAAAAAATCTTCTCTTCAATCTTTCAATATGCCAAGGTTGGTATCAATGGATGGTAATTTGCAATTGAATTACATTTGTCGCCACTGAATTCACCAAATTTTGTGGCAATTAAATTCAGCAAAATCACTTGTGACTTGGAAAATTCCAGTTTATTTTATTTTAATCGTCAAATGCAATGAAATATCAACCATTCCCTACCCCTTGAATGGGGTGTTCGGGAGTTAAGAAAGGAATGAGACGCATACATGGCATGATCACACATGGGAGGAGACATTGGAAAAGATTCTGGAGATCTTCAGCCATCATGGCTAAGCCTTGACTCACAAACTTTGATGCTATTTCCCCTAGTCAAGGACGAGCCATGACCAGGGCCTTTATGGCAGGAACAGACTTGATACGGTTGTATTGATGATAGCATATGAAGGGAAAATGGGCACTCGAGAGGAGAAATGGGTTCCGTCAATTCACTAGTGAAATGGTTTTTGGATCAATCTGCTCGGAGAACTGATTGCCAATATTGCTCTTGCTCCTCTGAATTTTGATCTTGGTCTCAGGTTGCCAATTCGGAGGGATCCAAGTTCACTAGGGCTCCTTGGAATTCAGGGTGGGCAGTCAACTCTTGAATTCTCTGCCAGAAAGGAAGGGGAGCAAAAGAGAATTTGGCAGGAGGATAGCAGCCAGGGTCTCTACAGAGGACATGCAAGGAGACCTCAACCCTGGCTCAGAGAAACTTGAAGAAAAGGGCGATGACTTCAGCAGTGGCAGCAGCAGAATATAACAGTCATTTTTTTACAAAGGTTAAACAAGAAGTAGACGAAATTGAAAAGATTAAAGGGAAAGGGGGTATGACATCCAGTGATAATGAGGCGATATTTCCTTTGGTTCCAGATATTGGCTTTTTAAGAAGCAGAGATACCAAATATTTGAAGCTCGTCGTCACTATAACCGTCAAAATAATACACACACGGAAAACTTTATCCTCACCAAATTAGAACAATTGGACCAAAAAAATGTAGTAGCTTATTCAAAACCATATGGAGGTTGGAGGCATGAAGTGAGGAACCAGAAGAGGTTGGAAGATCTGCAGCGGCAAAGCAGAGAGGTAATGGTGGTAGCAGCACAAGCTGATGAAGCTGCTAGAGACCACCCCGTAGAGGACAGTCCTCCCATCTAGATCAATGTTGATTGAATTTTGGAATCTGAGAATTAGCCTACGCCATTCCAGATTATACTGATGGATAATGTCTATATTTTGATAAGTTGGTAACGTTGTCAATGCTGTTCCTCACTCTAGGTAGCCTTGGTCATGAACTGGTTAGACATGCTCAATTATCGGTATTTTGTTAAATCCCTTATGGGAAAAAACAGATCTCAGATAAGCCCTAGACTAAACTTGATCCACTGTAGTCCTATCTTCTCTGAAATCAGGATACAGAAGCGACTGATTGTACACCCATGTGCATATTATTAGTAGAATTTCACTATATTACCTTTTGAAAAATCGCTCCAACCATGTTTGATATCCAAGCCCTCTCAAGATTCCAAATAAACTTGAATTAAAAGAATCGAGACTTATTATTTACCTGGGATCGATGTTGATAACTATATCAACGAGTGGTCCAATACTAGCTCCATTAAGTAAAGCGGCTGCCATAAGTAACATTACTCGTTTGTTCTGTAAAAACACACAATTACAGCCACTAACATCACAGACCAGTCATGATAATTAATCACTAAATTGGGGGGAAACTGATTAATACCTCATTATAAGAATAAGGAGGGATGGACATGAGCCAGATTATAGAGCCCATGAAAGCAAGCCCGGTGAGTAGACCGCCGATATTACAAAGAAGATGTAAATAAACCCCCACCGCTGCTGCAACGAGGGCAGCGCTGAGCGATAGATAAACCCTTTTCAGATGATTTTGAACAGTAGGGCTGATCTTTCTGAGATTTTTGAGAGCATGGTAATCCCACGAAGCATGACCAAAACCCTGGCTGGAGCTGCGGTATCCTCCGCCATAATTAGAGGTGTATGAAGCCATTTTTGCAGAAGATTCCTACTAGAATAGATATATCGAGGAACTCGGATGACAGAATTGAGAAGTTCAGTGATGCTGAGAGGGCTGATATAACGGCCGAAGATGAACAGAGTTGGAATAAATTTCCCGAAGAGAGATGATCAATCAAGCTGGAGATATAGGCGGGTAATTCAATCTCATTCCATTTATTTAGCCGCAAGAAGTGCTAGAAGAATCTTTGAATTTGACATGAAATGAATGTCCTTACACTTCCCTGAATTTGACGTGAAACGAAGGGACCGGAACCTCCTTCGAAACCCAGAAGTTTCAAACTCTATGGATTCGGTTCTCAAAACGACAATTGGGGTTTTAAGATTCGGTTCTCAAAACGACAATTGGGGTTTAGGCAAGGTATTTTTCTTTTCTTTTTAATAGCCTGGGGTTTTAGGTTAGATACTTTTTTACACCGTTATACCCTGTTTTAATTATGGTTTTTTAAGCGTGGGGAATCACGCAAGGTATTTTGAACATTGTTGTACGTTCGTGTGAAACTTGTTGGAATTGCAATAAGGTTAGTGATAAAGGGATTTGGATATTTTTTACATGCTTATTTTATTTTAAGAAAATCTCATACATTAAAATTTGTATATTTTGTGATTGTTTTATTCTATTGAGAGGTGTGTTTTATAATTTCAGAGATATGTAAGCGTAATGTAAATGTCAATATTTTTAAATATTTACGTTGACCTTTTTAAAGATTTAAAACTTAATGGCTATCATTGTTACTTTATGCCATAGTCACACAGATAAAAAAAATTCTAACTCACTTTTTGGTTTCATGGATTTGTGGTTGATTTCAATTGTCTTGCACAGTAAGGGACAAATGTTTGGTCGCCCTATACAAAAGAATAAGATTTAGTATTTTTAAGTATTAAGGGGTTTTCACACTGCATTATATTAGATATTATGTTTTGGATTCAACTATGTTAAGTAAGTCATTCGTCTATGACCATTTCCAAGAGAGGTAGTCGTAACTGACTAATTTCTCATGATTTTTGAATAGTCCACTTAGCACTCATTGCATTGCGTGATGTTCACAGGGGTGAAGAAGTGGGATTGAAACTAGTGAAATGAATCACGTAGCATCAATCACCCAATGCAATGAGTGCTAAGTGGACTATTCAAAAATCATGAGAAATTAGTCAATTACGACTACCTCTCATGGAAATGGTCATAGATGAATGACTCACTTAATGCAATTGAATCCCAAAAATGATATCTAATTTAGTGTCTTGTCATGGGTGGGTGAAACCAACTCTAGTTATCGATCTACAATGGGTTTCAAGAGCTTGAAAGATTTCAGTGATTGCTAATGGAGAAAAATACAATTTTAAAGCATCTTTTTTTACACTAATATGGTAAAGAGAAATGTACATATTACCCGCCTCATTGTCAAAAAAATATGTGATAAATTTAAAGCATCTTTTTTTTACACTAATATGGTAAAGAGAAATGTACATATTACCCGCCTCATTATCAAAAAATATGTGATAAATTTTGCACTATTGTCTGCAACCTCTATGTTAAAATTGTTCTATTTGTCTACAACCTCTATTTTAGAATTGCTCTATAAGCCACCATGAACTTGCCCATCAAATATTACAAATGGTAAACAAAAACGGTGAAGAGACCGTGTCTATTAATGATGAAACCATGCCAAATTGTGACTTACCATTGCCACAAATAAAATATAAGGGTGTAGAGTGTGTGTATCTTAGAGGGAAAAAATTAAAGAACGAGTTGTTGTAAAATATGTGGGATAATTCTTCCAAAAAATTCTCATACAAATTTTGTTATGTGTAGTGTTATCTTCGAGCTGATATAGAGGATGAACACGAGAAATTGAGGCTTCGACCATCCTTCAATCCTTTGCATAATGGGGACACAAATTTTGTTCTGTATCTTCGAGCTGATATAGAGAATGAACACAAGAAATTGAGGCTTTGACCATCCTTCAATCCTTTGCATAATGGGGACACAAATTTTGTTATGTGTAGTGTTATCTTTGAGATGATATAGAGAGTGAACACGATAAATTGAGGCTTCGACCATCCTTCAATCCTTTGCATAATGGGGACACAAATTTTTTTATGTGTAGTGTTATCTTCGAGCCGATATATAGGATGAACACGAGAAATTGAGGCTTCGACCATCCTTCAATCCTTTGCATAATGGGGACAGAACAACATGTTGGGCCACACTCCATCCTCCTTCACTAAACCCAACTTTATAACCATACCATCTGATACATGGGACAATGACACTCTTTCTATAATAAAATAAGGCGTGAATTCCAAAATTAATTATTGTCATATTGTTCCTTACATCCTCAATGTATTGGTTGTGTAAAGAATGAGACACACAAACTGTTATGCTTCTAAAGAGTCTTCAAATCAGTGAAAACCATGAATACCCCAACACAAATATTTTTTTTGCAAGTGGAGTATTTTTTTTGGAGTTTGAGATTTGGGGTTTAGCTCTTAAACAATCAATTTTTTTTCTTTAATTTATTTATTTTTGAATGTTTGGGATTTACACTATTTTAAAATAATTTAATATCAATATTAATATATTAAAATATTTTTACATTATTTTAAAATAATTTAATATCGATATTAATATATTAAAATATTAATAATATTATATTCGATAAGTTTGAATTAATATAATATTAACTTTCATATAATATTAAATTTGATATATTATAATATACATTAATATATTAGGATATGTATGGGAGGAAAAAATAAAGACATAGAGAAATAGAGGTGGAGAGGGAGGGAGTGGCAATGGAGAGATGGAGAGAGAGTGAGGAAGAGAGGAAAAGAGAGAATAGAGAGAAGGAGAGGAGATCATGTGGGAAGAAATAGTCATTGATGTCAAAGGGTGAATGGGTCAACATTTGTTTGATGGTATGCATGCACAAGTTAGTGAATTTGGATGCAAGGAAAATCTAGGGTAGCCCTTGTCACGCCATTTCGTTTGATAAGTGGTACGCCTTGTCGGTCCTCTTCGTTGGAGAGATATTTAAGTTTAAAGTTTGACGCCCCAAATAGATGGGTGTAGCACCAACATCTTGCCCCATGAAATTCATGGCCTTAATATTTTATTGTTGCCCCTAGAAGAAGGTCAAAATTATAATTTAATTTGGTGTAAATTAATGTGCTCAAATCAGTCTTGAAAGGAGATACTATGGAGGACAAAATTAAATTTTAAAGTTGACCAAACCTTCTTGTTCAGGTCAACCTAATAACGAATGGCAAAATTTATATTATTATGGTCAAGTCGACCCCAAATTAGCCCCCACTTCAAACTGTATATGTATGCCCTAGTTATGGCAATAAAAGGGAGGTATAAAAAGCATTGAATCATCAAGGTATCTCCTAATTCTTATATAGGCCAAGCCCTAGAACGAAATATCTAATGAAGGCCAAGATTAGGACATTTTCTAAGACAAGTTTGTGATTCTTTGTTGGAGAAAAACCTCAGTCCTAAGACTAGACCCAAGCCTGTTCTGAGGCTATTTATGATATGAATCTGAGGCATTTAAAGTTCCCAAGGAAGATTGAATTTTGTGGTAAATCATAGGCTTGTGGTAGATTATTTAGGCCCTTAAGCAAACCTTCATGAGGCTTATTCTCTATGATTTTTTTCGCACTTCCTAAGGCACAATTTTGACTATCCTTGAGGGCATTTAAAAAGCTAATTAGAGGGAATTCAGTGGCATATGAGGCATCAAAACTGAGTCCTTGAGAGACTGTTCCAAGGGTTGGCTTGAGTTACATATCCTTAGGTTCAGTTGAGTTCTTGAGGGAGTCTGAATTCTGAGATTTCTTAGGCAATCCAAGTTATGAGATTTCATAGGCAATCTGTGTTTTGAGGAAGTTTGAGGTAGTATGTGTTGAGGAAGTCTAAGGTAGTATGAGTTATCAAGTTGAGGAAGTCTAAGGCAAACCAAGGCCAATCCTATGACTCATTCTAATCAATTCATTCAGAGGTAACATCAAACCAAGTTACAATTGTTTTCATTATTTATTGAGGACTATGTAAAAGATTGTTTCTTTTGGATTGTATATTAAAGTCAGAGTAGCATATATATTGGACATCAATTTAAAGAGAAGACCTGATGTTGAAGGTGATAGTGTGATGAGTCTATGTCTTTTAAGATCAAATTTCAGGCTAGTAGAAGCAGTTCATAGGGCATACCAATGGCACATTAATTTGTGCTTATGGACACAATTAAGAACAAGTGTTGCAGTGACAACAAAATCGTGAATGCATGCAAGTAGTGAATGTTCAATGACATAGTTGCAGTGGAAGTGTCATGATAGTGATTTGTTTAAGAGGATTGAGTATTGTTGTAAGTGGTCCATTGTCCCTAATATGGGAGTCCAAATTTATTTTTCTATCTTTTATTGTCAAGGGTGGCAGGGTGGTGCTAGGTAAGGAAGTTGTAGCTTCCTTTAGGAGGTTGTTACCTCCTTCCAATGGATGCTGGTAAACCTGGTTTTGTAGCTCCTTCTAGTAGTGGCTAGTAAATAATAAGGTGTTATAGCCTTTTCAGTTGTAGTTGGTAAACCGGAAGTTGTAGCTTCTCTTGAGAAATAAATAAATTCTCTCTCTCTCTCTCTCTCTCTCTCTCTCTCTCTCTCTCTCTATATATATATATATATATATATATATATATATATATATATTTATTCCCCCCCTCCTCAGTATTTCAAACAGTTGGTATCATAGTAAGTTCCCTCATCACAGTCTAACAACTGAAAGGCAAATCTCGGGAACAAGAAGGGAAAGGAAAAAAGGCTACCCTCCAAACACTCCAAGGACAAGGAAAAGTAAGTATCCTCTATTGCAATGATGCCAAAACATACCGAGTCATTAATGAAGATCAAGTTGACCCAACTATCAAATCTTCACCACCTCCCCGTGTTTAATGGAACATATTATGAGTTATGGAGCTAGTTTATAGAGATATGTTTGAAACCCCTAGATTATATATGGTTTGCAGTTATTAATGAAGATACAACCACAAAGGAGTCAAAAGAAGATGATGCAAGAGAAATGGACACCATTTTAAGAATCTTATCAGATCCTGTAAAAGACAAGGTGTGACAATGATCCTCAATTAAATATCTTTGAGAAATACTAGAAAATATTTATGCAAGACAAGCTGAAAAGGAAGATGCTTGCTTAAAGACCAAGGTTCAAGAGGAAAAAAGGAGACAATAAATTTTTACAAGTCACCTTAACGAAAAATTTGAGAACTTGATCAAACTACAAACTGAATTTGATCAACAAAAGAGAAGGCCTAAATAAGAAATTATCTCCTTGAAGAAGCAAGAAAAAATGAAGAAGTGACCAAATGCAAGCAAAAGAAGAAGAAGAAGGAAGAAGATTGTGAGAAGCATGAAGAAGAAGTTTATCATTAAGGGTTGAAGTCAACAAGATCAATAAAAATTTGAAAGGCTTACAAGGGCTAGATAACATTGTTAGTTGCAACAAATCAAGTCCAGGTCATCCTTCATGCAAATAAGATGCAAGAACTAAGTCCCCAAATGAGAAATTTGAAGAAAAACTTAAAAGTGGAATATTTATCCTCAAAAGGCCAATTGAGAACGATAAGAAGCATGAAATTGCCAATCCAAGATGTTATGTTAATGTTCTCAAGAAGAGAGTTGATCAAGAAGAGCAACACAATGTTGAATTTTGTAGCTATGGTTGGACTTCATAAGTTATATTTTAGCCCTTCAAATACATATAATGATTAATGTAAGACATGTTCTTCATGTTGGCTTCAAGTGAGAAATTTTGAATTTTAAAATTCGAGTTTTTGGCTCCTGTTATCCAGAATCTACGACTGCAGATAGAAGTATCTTCGCTAGACTTGATGGCTTAGTCTAGAACAAGGGAAAGCAAAGAAGATAATGTTTTCCTTAAAGTAAATAGATAATGGGATGAAGCCTACCGGGAATTTTTCGTATGCTTTACTCCCCTCTTGGTTTGTAATCTCCAATCCTAGCTTTGATTTCTATAATTAGAACCTGCACAATCAAACAACACAAGCCAATTATCTACGACATCTATGTATCATCATCTAATCACTTTATTCAATGGATTAACATGGCATCGAAATATAAGATATCTTAACATCATATATAGGAAAACATTGAACTCTTTGTATTAATGTAAATGGAGAGAGTTACAACCAAATATAGGATTTGATCTTGTAGAAGAGCTCCTCCAAGTTTTTTTGTCCTTCCTTACCACAAAGTGTACATATACGTCACCCTAATGCATGGAATAATGACTCTCGCGACAACAACATGAGGGCATAATCTATCTCCAAAATCCAACCCCTAGCTTATGGATGGCAGTAAATATATAAGAGAGGATGGTAGGTTAGAAATTCTTATCCATTTACCAATCTAGGCTTGAGATCCACTCTTGATGGGAGGATGAGCTCAAGGGATAAGGGGTGAAATATCCAAGCTGGTATAGGATAGGAATCGAAGGTCTTATCTAAGGTAAATGGTGAGAATAATTCCTGGAAGCTTCTAGAAGAGGAATCTTTGGGATTATTTTTATTTTTCCTGGATTTCTAGAATCAACTCATCCCCACAATTATTTAGGGTGCAGTGCAGTGCACCCCCAGAGAAGGAGACATTTCACTACAACGTAGTTGCTCAGTTATGTAGGATGCGTCGGGCCTAAAAAGCATGGAACTGAAGCAGTTAAGCCTAGAAATTCAAGGAGTAGGGAGAATCATGCCTAGGTATTTATGTAGGGATGATGAAAAGGTGTTGATGGATGTTTATTGATCCAGTTAACAAGCCTATTAACAATATGTGAAAAAATGGCCTATAACAGATTGCCCCCTAAAGCGCAAAGTCAGAGGCAGTGGCTGATGACATAAGTGCTTTACTTTGTGACATATATGGATCAAGAACAACTAATTGAGATCATCATTTGTTACAATACAATTACATCTTGATATATTTTCTAAGGGAAGCATACCCATGCTCAACACATAAGCTAACATTACATGTACAATGATAAAAAATACACATCGATGAATGACAAAGGGTGTACCCATGATTATATGACTGTTTGTATGATCATAGGCATCATACTTTGTAATCTTGTATTAATCCTGAAATCACAAGCTGGATGGATGAAACTAGATCCAGGGTCTTCTATCTCGTTCACTTGATTGTCCAATGTATGAGTCTAACCATGTGAATCATTGAGTTGAGGTCAAACATGATAGACACCATCTGATTACTGACCAATGATGTAAGTCCTTAACAAACACAGGAGAAACCATTGATGATGTTAATGGCTCTCAAGGTAATACGATACAATCTCTATGGTGTGAATAAAAGAGTTGAAGTCGAACATCGCACAGAATCTGTTGGTCTAAGGCCATTGATGTAAACCTATCGCTGAGAGTGAGGAAACTTGCCATTGATGTATGCAAGTACCAAGGTACCGAAGGGTGTTTCTAAGTCAACTTCCTAGAAAATGATTTGATGTCAACATGAAGCGACTTGTCATAAGAGTGCCTTTATGTATCCCCCATCAACAACACGAAATGGGTATCATGATTTGAGATAGAATAATGAAGAAAAAAAACTAGATCAGGAACTACAGACATGGAATGAAGGCTTAAGAGTGTTGTAGCAGATATTGATTGAATGACTTCTCTTGAACATATCAACGACACTGAATGGAGCTAGCACCATTGACCCAAAACCAAAAATGGAGGCTTTAAAATGGTGCGATGAACCAAAATAAAAGCATATTTATCAACCCGTGACCATGGAGATGAAGTGGAAGAGTGTCATGTTCAAGAGCGACTCGCTGTCAATAACAAGTGGAGTACCACGTTTTTACAAATTCCCCAAAAATTTTTGGTCAGTACCTCTTTATTTTTAACAAGCTTGAGGAGGATAACATATGCTTGATTTGTAAGTTCATCCTTCAAATTTATCCCTCCGAGTATGTTTAACGAACCCTGAGAAGGAGTGGTTCGGTCTCGTCATGATCGACGAGTACATTTTTGTTTGATGTTTTTACGAGTCCATCAAAGGTATAACTCAACATCTTTTTCATGTTCAGAGAGTTTGAAAAAGAGGCAAAAAAGAAAACTCCAAAGGTTCCTTTTCGTAGATAGTCCCTTGAGCCCGAAAAGGCATAAAATGATACCCAAGAGAAGCTCTTAGCCATGTTGGACTAAGGTATTCAGTTTTTGTAAATAATTAATCTCAGTCCGGAAAAGGGTTAAACTTATACTAAGTAAATGTCTTTTCATTTAATTTAACGAGTTTGAAAAGACACGTGCTCGACAATCTTTTCATATTTTGGGAGTCTGAAAAGAGCTTAAAAAAGACTCCTCCTCGAAGAACTAGTGGTATAAAGAGTATAAATTGGTTCTAGTCATGATGGAACTACTCAAGACATGTATAGGTCAAGAGGTTGGCTAATAAAACCACCCATCGCAACGGTTCCTCGGGAAAGGGTAAAGTAACTAAATGAATGTATATGATCAACCAAGAAGAAGGTGACAAGGGAATGATAAAACCAAGGCTCATCTGGGAGAAACAGGCTAATAAAAAATGGAAATCACGTGGGATAAAATGAGAATGGTTTCATTTTTACAGAAGCTTGAAACATGGCAAACTATGATTGAAATTGATTTCATTTTTACACAAGCTTGAAACATGAGAAAAACTATGTTTGGAATTGGTTTGCATGCCCCCAACATAATGACTCAATTCTAGGCACATGCCCCAAAGCTTCATTTCATTCACCTAAGCATGCTACCGATTGCTAACAGGTGGATGGAATGAAGGTTCATTTATGAGATCAATTGAAAGACTCGACTGGGAATTTATGAGATCTAATCAAAGACTCGAATTGGAAGGGGTTTTGTTTCATTTTTTAACGAGCTCAACAGAGGAAAATAACTATGCTCAAGGGACCTTGTTTCATTTTTTAATGAGCTTGACACAAGAAAAGGAACTGTGCTCATAGAACTTGTTTCATTCTTTAAGGATCTTGACACAAGAAAAGTAACTTTTCTCCGAAGAGCTTATTTCATTTTTTAATGAGTTTGACACAAGAAAAGGAACTCGTCTCAAGTGACTTGTTTTGTTTTTTAACGAGCTTGAAACAATAAAATGAACTTTTCTTTGGTACCTTTTTCATGACCTCCATAAGGCCATGGATTTTGAGAGGTCCTCATTAGATGAGAGAAAAACACTCTGGAAGGTATCAAAGGATCCAATGGAAATATCATACTATAATGCCCCCAGTAAATGATGCACCATATCACCTACTGGATCCAGGTCGAAAGAAGTTGGGTAGACAGTGAAGGGCTCATATTCATCAGTAGGTATGTGAATGGGATAGGTTTCCATATAATTAATCTGTGGCGGGGAAGATACCATTGACATATTTGGAATGCTTAGGGAAGTAGGATGATTGGGAGTCAAATTAGGACCAATGAATGAAAGTTGGTCAATGGTCATGATTCTTCCTGCATGCAGGAAACACATTACATGAAAGAGTAAAGAGAAAAGAGCTCCCATGTCGTAAACATAGTCACGCCCAAGGAGTAAATTAAAATCCAAAGGGCCTTGGACTTCCATCACATCTTTATAGACAATCTTTCCTCCCAAAGTAATAGGAAACTAAGGAAGGATCCCTAACGGTTTATTGGTTCCTATATTAAAATCCAACAAATTATGGGTAATGGGAACAAGTTGTAGAGAACCTGAAGCTTGCTAAGAATTTGAGGAAAAAATACTAATAGACATGCCTTCGTCTATAACTATTCCAGGTATGATCATATTATAAGCCCGTACAATGACCTAGAAGGGCATGCAAGGAAGATGATATCATGCCAGTCGTCTCCAATCAAAGTAAGTTACCATACTACTCGGAGTGGGTATCATGCGAATGGGAGAAATTCCCCCTTATGCTATGGGAATGGGAGAATTTCTCCCCTGTACTGTGAGAATAGGATAATTTCCCCCTTGTGTTGTGGGAATAAGAGGATTGTATCCACGCTCATTATAACCTGAAGAAACGAGAAGAACCTGAGCGGTATGAAACTCACTCTCTACGGGAAAGGTATGATCAACTGAAGGGGGAGTCGAGTCAACTATGTTCTCTACTAATGGTTGGTCAGGAACAAACTCATGGGATTCACGTTCAGAGAGAGTGAGATTGACTAGATTCAGATTTTGATCAATCACTTCAGAAGACGAAGCTGAGAAGCTGTAAGGTTTTCCAACACTTTTGAGGCTTCATCCATATAAGGACAAAGGTGAATAGGGTGATTCCCTTCACATAACCTACAAGGAAACTTAACTTTACCCTTCTTCCCATGGACCTTGCTATCACTAGGTGATTGTTTTTCACCAACATGATCTATAGAGGTTGATGTGATCCTGTAGACCACACTTCTAATATCTTTGGAATACAAAGAAAATATCTAAAAACATGGTCACCCTTACATAAATTTCAAGGGAATTTAACTTTTTGGGGTTGAAAGGAAGGTTCCTCCATACTATTTTCATTCGTAACAATGGTTATGTGGTTTCCGCCCTGCTTATTTTGCTTCTTCTTCGTCCTTTTCTTCTTCTTCTTAGTTTCCTCCTTACTAGAATCAATACTTTCACCAGGTGAGGAGGAAGAAATGGATGAAGAAACAACATGTAAAGAAGGAAAAGGGTCAACTTTAGGAGCAGTTTGGGCATTCAGAACCATAATGGTCGAAAACAACCAAATTGGCAAACCAATGATAAATTCGGGAAGGGACAATGTTTACATATAAGGAGCACCAATATTTCCAAAAGAAGGAAAAGTACCAGGAATCCCGTTAGAGGGGTTTCCTTGATTTGTGGACTCGAGAACTGTCTCTATTAGTCTCAACCTAAGATCCAATAAGGAGTTATTCCACGGTGAGGATGTTGTTTGCAATCAATCAATTGATTTAGAAATTAAAGACATAAGATAAAACAAAGGAGTAACTAGGAAAAATGGATTACCAAGTCACTGTGAACTACAATATACCACCTTGGTAAACCAAGGATTTACATATGGGCAGGCAATCTCCCTGAATGTTTTGTTTGGTGTATCACAGTGTACAAGGCGACCAACTCAGTTGCATAAGGTGAATATATCAACCTATAGGGTACTTTCAAAATATACTCAATGGTGCGCGGAAGCAAAGTCCGTAGTAGTGATGTCTAATGTGTAACTATTCGATGAGAGAGTTCTCATATAATTATCATGTGTGGAGCGCCATTTGATATACCCGAAGGTACGTGGAGAACGGTCTGATACACTTACGTACGTGGAACGAGATATCACCCCCGGAATGCAATGCTAGAAAAAAATGATAGCTCCTATGTTTAAAGACATTGGAACGCGTCTCTAGCCAAGACCTCTAGATGTTTGTGTTAATGTTAAAAATGCTCCTTATATTAATTGAGGTGAATTTTAAAGTTTATCTCGAATTATGTTTTTATTTCAAGTCTCAGAACTCGATGTCACCTGAACACGCCTATGATGCAACTAATATGACAAAAATAACTCTTGTCATTCTCTTTTTAACAACAACGAAAGGCCTAAATAAGTAGGGGAATAACAAATCAATCAACAATGAAAAAAATAAATTTTGCAACAATCAATCTCCTCAACTTCACTATTCCAATCAAAATCAAAATCCTATATGCAATGCATGATGCATCGGATTTTTATTTTGGATTCCACTTAATTTTTAGATGAAAACTAAGACATTTTCCTAATGAATGATAAAAGAAACTATTCAGAATGATGACTAGAACACCAATTCCTTCAAACAATCCAACGATCAAGCAATCTGTTTGCTAATGACCTAATTGACACGAACAAAAAAAAATCCAAACAACTTACCATCAAAGCTATTAAAACTAAAAGCAAACCAAGTGAAGGTTACTGAGAGAGAAAAACATACTCATGGACACAAGCAGGATCAACTAGAAGAAAGCTAACCGGAGATAAAATCATAAAAAGTTAATTTTTTTCATTAAACATGGGTTAGTGCAGGTGTTGAAATGGCTAGGGTGCACTGCAACGTAGGTGCAAAGAAGACTAGGGGTGCAATGTAATGCAATGTCTCCATACCAGGGGGTGCACTGATCAAGGAATGCCAAGTTTTGACACTAAAAATGCAACTAAATCTCAATGAAAGGTCTTCCTAGGTCTATTCAAGACTAAGTGAGACAATGAGAGTTTGAACAAGAGGCAAATCAAGCACAACAGACAAGGAAACCACCAAAGGAATCAATCGATCCCCAGTGGAGTCTCCAATTTTTTATCTAGAATCTATGACTGTGGACAAAAGTATCTTCCCTATACTTGTTGGCCTAGTCTAGAACAACAAAAATCAAAGAAGCTAATGTTTTCCTTAAAATAAAAAGAAAATAGGATCAAGCCTACTAGGAATCCGCCGTATGCTTCGCTACTCTCTTGGCTTGTATGCTCCAATATTAGATTTGACCGTTATAATTAGAACCTATACAATCAAACAACAAAAACCAACGATCTACGACATCTATGTAGCATCATCTAATCACTTTATTCAATGGATCAACATGGCATCAAAATATATGAAATCATACCATCATATAAAGGAAAACAATGAACTCTTTGTATTAATATAAATGGAGAGAGTTACAACCAAATATAGGAGTTTATCTTGTAGAAGAGCTCCTCCTTGCCACAGAGTGTGCCTCTATGTCACCCTAATGCATGGAATGACTTTCACAACAACAACATGAGGGTAGAATCTATCTCCAAAATCCAACCCCTAGCTTTTGGATGGCAGTAAATATATAGGAGAGGATGGTAGGGTATAAGTTCTTATTCATTTACCATTCTAGGCTTGAGATCCACTCTTGATGGGTACACTTCAATGCACCCCTAGAGAAGGAGAGATTGCACTGAAACACAATTTCTAAGTTATGTAGGGTACGCTAGGCCTAAAAAGCATGGAAATGAAGTAGTTAATCCCAGAAACTCATGGATTAGGTAGATTCATGCCTAGGGATTTGTGTATGGATGATGAAAAGGTGTTGATGGATGTTGATTGATCCAGTTAATAGTTCTATTGACCATATGTAACAAAATGGCCTATAACAACTACTATAAGGTCAAGTTGGACCTCCTCCTAGTCAAGTCAGCCCTAGTCAAAGAGGCACCCATTCGGCCATCTAGTCTTCTATATATATGAGGCGTTAAACCTCATCCTTAAGAAAGCAACTCGGACCAATCTGAGGTAAGAGAATAAGACGAATTTGAGGCAAAGAATAAGATGAATATGAGGCTGAGTGTTGGAAAAATCTAAGAAAGAGTGTTGGATGAATTTGAGGTAGAGTTAGGAAAAATTAAAGGCAAAATTTTCTAGACATCTAAGGGAAACTTGTCTGAGTTTTACTAGTGTAGAAGAAGGGTAAAAAATTCATCCCTAGCATATTAGATCAAGAAAATATTATTGGGAAGATGTTTAACTTGACTAGGAGGTAGTTTGACTGGGTGTGACCAGGGCTAAGTTACTAGTCAGTTTGACTTGAAGAATTAGATGCATCTCTGTTGAAAAGGATAATTTCTCTGAGGAAAAGGTTGTTTTGTTCCCCCCCATGTGTATTTTCCCACAGTAAATGCTTGTGTCTCTTGTTTGGTTGTCTCTTTATGGTACTACTATTCTACTGTTGAAGATATTTTTTGTAATTGCTTAATGATAAATGTGAATACAAGTGAAATTAAATGAATATCATTAGAATTAATTATCAATTAAGAAGACTACTAAAAATCAACATGGTGCCAGAGCTGGTTTGAACAGAACAACATTGAGTAACCCCTTATCCAAATCATTGTTCGCAAGGTTAATTATGAGGGTCGAATCCCTAGGTGCAGGATCAAGCAAGGCCAAAGAATAACTAGAGGAGGAGGAAGAGAAACACCTTAGTCTGAATCTCAATCCAAACCTCATGATCTATTACATAGAAAAAATAAACCTCATTATGAATTCCAAAAGGTCGAGGATGCCTCAATTCTATTGTGGAGGGTCGAAAGGCCTTAGACCTAATGGTAGAAGGACAAAAAGTCACTGACATGGCCTCAAAAATGTCTCAGTTAATGGTAAAGTCAATCTACATTTTGTTAAAGGAAAATCCAATGGATTTTATTGATACTTCATGCCCTACCTGATATTATTTCATGTATCACTTAAGACCATGACAACTAGAAGGAAAGTTATAATTTTGACTTGGATCATTGGAGCATACCTTGGTTATAGGAGCATGAACTTGTGATAGAAAATGCATTGTCATGTAATAATGCGATCATGAGCATTCTGGATATCTAAGCCTCTATGACTAAGGACGAGTAGTCTAAAAAAATAACCAAAAGAAATATTTATGTTTATGATCAACTAAATTTTTTTACACAAGGGTTTGCAACAATGGAAACCTTGCTCAATTTCAGTGATTGTTACAACCTCCATCATTGATTGTACAAATTGTAGATTTGTTGAAGAGACTGATCACTAATATGATCATTAATATTATACTAAAATATTGATGCATTTGGAAATATGCTTGAATCTTATGAGCACTATAAAGGTTGTCAGATTCTATTAAGGACAAGAAGTTTGCTAATATGGTACTATTGCTTTCTCTTGATTAAAGGAAGACACTTGTTGAAGTTTTGAATACTCTCGTACTCGCAAATTGGAGATAACCATTTATGGGTTGTTGATATCCTTCCCTTGAGAATGATATTTTTGGGACCAATGAGTTAATATATATGCAAATTTTATGTCAAGTAATCTTGAAAATATATTTGCAGTATGTTTTTGAAAAATGTGGCAAGAGATGTTGACTGATAAGGATGAATTTAAGATGTTGGAAACATTTCCTTGATGACCAAAAGAAAATTTGACTGTGAAAAGAAAGAATGCCTCTCAGGTTGAAATTCATTGATTGGTGAGCAAATTCTAATTCCATTCATAGATTCTATGATTTTGTAGTGTATCTAAAGGACTTTGTAGCATATCAAGTTATCGATACACGCACATTGTAAATATGTTCTTGAGCCTCATATATAGTAGTAAAAATGAAATAAAGAGTAGGGACTCTATGTCTCATTTTTATGAAGATGTTATAAGGTCTTTGTAGCATGTAATCCACCTTGGTATTAGAAGAAGTAATGTAGGCCTTTGAATTCAAAAGTATGATAAGAGAAGTGGAGTTTAATGTGGATTTAAATTAACTACTTGGGTGAAAATTTCCTTGATATATGTTTAATAGAATACTACTTTGAAATTGTAGTCTTTAATGGCGAGTAAGATCTTTGGTGCCATTATGTTATGAAACTAGCTCCAAAATAGAAGAAAAGAGAGATCAACGCCTTAGAAATAAGCCACTTCAAGGGGGCAACCTCCTTTACATTACATAAATGAACAATTCTTGGATGATACAACTAACAAAACCTCTTCTATATATAGGAGTCAATGGGGTCACAATATAATCCTAGACGACCTAACAGTAATAATGTAAGGGTACAATAATAACAATATTGGGGTTACAGGGGTACAATAATAACAATAAGGGGGTTACAGGGGTACAATAATAACAATAAGGGGGTTACACTAACAACAATAAGGGACTATATTAGTAATATAGGAACCTAATATGCCCCTCTCCTTCAAAAAAGTGTTTTCCTCAACGCTTGAGTAGCTTCGGATGCTTCTGTATAAAATTCTCATCCTCCCATGTAGAATATTCAGTGGGCAAGTTCTTCCACTTGATGAGATACTCTGAAATTGATCGATTTCATAGCTGTCAAGTTCTTGTTTCCGTGACTGCTTCAGGTTCCAATATGATTTTTTCTTCCTCATCAAGTTCTGGCAATATTGTTTGAACTAGAAGTTTGTCACCTATAACCTTCTTTAAGCATGAAATATGGAAAACTCGATGCACTCGCGAAGAAGGAGGAAGCTCCAATTTGTATGCCATAGTACCAATCTTTTGCAACACCTTGTAAGGACCATAATACTTTGGAGATAATTTATTATCCTTCTTATCTTGCTTGAGGGACATTTGTTTATATGGTTGTAGCCATAAAAATACCTAGTCTCCTACATCAAAAATTCACTCGCTGCGATGTTGATCTGACTGTTTTTTCATTCGATTTTGTGCCAAATTTAGGTTATCCTTTAAGAATTGGAGAACTTCTTGTTGATGCTCGATGTGATCTTCCACTAATTGAACCTTATAATTTTCTCTTAAATATGATGTGATGGAAAGTGGTTGATATCCATAAAGTGCCATAAATGGGGTCATTTTTGCTGCAGCATGGAAGGAAGTGTTATACCACCATTCAACGAGAGGTAACCACTTGACCCATTGTGTTTGCTTATCAGATACAAAACAACAAAGATATCCTTCCAAATATTTATTCACTGTCTTAGTTTGACCATCAGATTGAGGATGATAAGATGAACTATGAGCTAGTTGAGCACCCAAACAAGAAAATAACTCTGTTCGAAAATTTCCAGTAAAAATGAGATCTCTGTCACTTACAATAATCTTTGGGTTTCCATGTAGCTTTTGAATTGTTTCCATAAATGCAGTAGAGCTTCTAACACAGCACAAATGGATGAGATAATGCACAAAGTGTGCATACTTGGTAAGTCTATCAACTACCACCATGATGACACTCTTTCCTTCGGACTTAGGTAAACCTGTGATAAAATCCATTGAAATCTCCTCCCAACGTTGACTTGGAATGGATAAAGGTTGTAGAAGTCTCGGGGTCTTAATTGTCTCAACTTTATTCTGCTGGAAAAACAAACATTCCGCCACAAAATTTTGAATATCAGATTTAAGGCCATCCCAAAAAAATTCTTTCTTCACCCTGTGGTAAGTTTTTAAAAATCCTGAGTGTCCTCCTAAAGGAGAAGTGTACAATTCCAGAAGAATCTTTTGTTTTAGTTGGGAATTCTTACAAAGATATAAGCGATATTTGTACCATAAGGAATCATTTTTCCAACTAAATGTATCAGATGTACTAGGATCTTGCTGCAACTTTTGAATGAGTGTCCACGCTTCTTCGTCCTTCTTCCATTCATCTCTTGCTTCGGTTATCCAATCTGGTTGGATAATAGAAATGGCACAAAGCAATGCTTCCACCTCTTCATTCTTTTTTGAGAGTGCATCTGCAACAACATTAAGCTTTCCTTTTTTGTAGATTATTTCAAAGTCATAACCCAACATCTTTGTGACCCATTTTGCTGCTCTTCTGATGATAGTCTTTGTTCCAAAAAGTGTTTAAGACTATCATGATCAGTTTTTACCTTGAAGTGTCTTCCCATTAGGTAAGTTCGGCATTTCTTTAGTGCATGTAGTATTGCTAACATTTCCTTCTCATAAATAGGTTTCTGTAAATACTTTCCTTTGATTGGACGACTTTCAAAAGCAATGGGTCTTCCCTCTTGCATTAAAACAACACCAATTCCATTTCCTGAGGCATCACATTCCACAATAAAGGTTTTTGTGAAGTTTGGCGTAGCTAAGACCGGTGCTAGGCACATTGCCTCTTTAAGATGTTCAAAGGCCTTAGTTGCTTCGGGAGTCCATGAAAATGCATCTTTCTTCAATAATGTTGTTAGAGGTGCTGCTATTCTCCCATAATTCTTAACAAACTTGCGATAATACCCTGTTAACCCGAGAAATCCTCGCAACTTCTTTATGGTTGTAGGGACTTTCCATTCCTTAATGGCTTTAATTTTGTTAGGGTCTACTTTAACACCCTCGTGAGATACAATATGACCCAGATATTCCACCTCTTGTACTCCAAAGAAACATTTGGATTTTTCTGCATATACTTGTTTCTCCTGCAATAGTTTGAGCACCCTGTCAACATGTTCAACATGATCCTTCCAAGACCTGCTGTAGATTAGTATATCATCAAAAAATACTAGCACAAATTTTCTACGGAAGGGTTTGAAAATGGAATTCATCAACCCTTGAAATGTAGAAGGTGCATTGGTAAGGCCAAAAGGCATGACCAAAAATTCATAATGACCCTCATGAGTTCGAAATTATGTTTTCGGAATATCTTTAGCCTTCATTCTAATTTGATGATATCCTGAACGAAGATCCAACTTGTTAAAATAAAATTCTCCATGTAATTCATCCAATAATTCATCAACCACAAGAATGGGAAATTTATCTTTAATAGTGAGCTTATTGAGCTCCCTATAATCTGGACTTGTGCACCATGATCCATCCTTCTTGTGCACCAATACTACTGGAGCAGAGAAAGAACTTTGACTGGGTTGAATTATACTAGCCTCTAATATTTTTGCAATCAAACGTTCAATTTCACTCTTTTGGACATAAGGATATCTGTAAGGCCTGATGTTTGGAGGAACACTTCCCGGAATCAAATGAATAGCATGATCATGATCATGAATAGGTGGGAGTCCTTTGGGAGTTTCAAACACCTTGGAATGATTTTCCAAGACTTTTTGGAGATCTGGAGAAAGAGATGATTTTGATGTTGGAACTTCTAGTGAGCATAATTGTGAAATTACGCCCCTTTTTTCTTTCTTCAGAATCTTTGTCATGACATTAGAGCTTATTATATTTCCTGGCTTCCCTGTGATACCCCATAATTCGATTTCCTTTCCTTTCGAAAAAAAAAAATCAAGAAAATTTCTTGAAAATTAAAAGCTTTCGTCCCCAAAGATTGTAACCATTGTACTCCTAGTACAACATCAACACCTCCCATTGGAATGCAAAGCATTGGACTATTAAATACATATTCCCCCATGGTTAGCTTGATATTATGGCATTTTCCAGAGCAATTTATAGTTCCTCCATTTGCAAACATCACTTGGCATTCTGGTGCTGGGGATAGGAAACAATTCAATTCCTTGGCTACCTTACAATGAATAAAATTATGGGTACTACTCGAATCAATCAACACTGTTACTTTTTTCTTCTTGATATGTCCTTCTATCTTGAGAGTTTGAGGAATGGTAATTCATGCCAATGCATTACATGATATGGTCAAACTCATTTATTCTTCTTTTATGGTTGGTTCTTGGTGTATATCCTCTTCTTTTGAAGTTTCATGTTCATTTTCTTCCTCCTCTTCATAATCTATGCAAAATAATTTCTTCTTAGCACACTTATGACCTTAAGTGTGTTTTCTATCACAATTGTAGAAAAGCCTTTTTTCTCTTTTCCCTTCCAATTGTTGTGGTGTCAACCTTGTAGGTTGTGGAAGTCTAGGAGTAGCCACACTTCCATCTTTATAGATGTGAGTGGTAGGCTTCCTTGTCGCCATAATTTTACATTCAATTTTTCTTGCCAACCTGAATGCCTTCTCCAATGAATCGGGTTCCCAAACATGAACTTCATGTTCGATGTTATCCTTTAAAGTCCTTATGAAGACATCAATCCTGTGTTCCTATGGAATATCAGTTACCCTTATATTCAATTTTTGGAAGTCCTCAATGTGCTCCACCACGGAAATATTTTGTTTGAGATTTATCAATTGGCTAAAGAGGGTGTTGCTCTTTGTATCCTCATAATGTGTTATCATTTCCTCCGTAAAAATTGACCAAGTGAATTTTTTTTTACGACAGCAAAGCCATCCATACCAAACAAATGTATTTTGCTGTAAATGTAAAGTTTCAATGCATACTTTTTGTGTGTTTTTCACATTATTGAGGTCAAAATATTGTTCCATCTGTAGTATCCATGTTACGGGATCCTTGTCATCAAACTTCCTCATATCCATATTTGGAACATGGTGGTTCTTCTCTCCAACATTAGAGTTTATGAAATCACGATTAACATTTATTTTCTTCTCATCGTGAGTTTCCTCTACTATCTTTTCGCCATTAGGAAACATTTCTTGTATCAACTTTGTCAAACCTTCCATGTCTGCTTTTAGATCATTCTTCATGTTGTCCATGTTGTCTTTCATGTCATCCATCTTAGCTTCCATGCTAGCTTCCATGCCATCCATCTTAGCTTCCATGCCTTTCATCAAACCATCCATCTTAGTTTCCACACCTTTCTTCAAAAATTCCATTTCATTTTTTTTTGCTATTTGCGAGAGCGAAATTTGGTGCACTTGCTATTGTATTTTGATATGTTATGTCGCACTTCTTCATCTTCATGAGTCATAGTAGAGCCTTACGAAGGCTTAATGGGTGTTGAATTCTTTTTAGGGGGCATTTTAGAACCCAATACTGATATCTATTCTACAATATGCCTATTGGAATAGATTCAAACTAATTTTTCACACAAGACTTATGCAATTCGAAAATAAATACACACCTTTTTCTTGATTTTGAGGAGCTCGATATTGAAACCAAATTATCTTTGCGATTTCAGATCTTCAATATCTGAAATTCGGCCCTGTAGTATCCCTCTGAATCCTCTTTCGAATGCCACAGGTCTGACGTGATTTGGATTTTTCAAGACAAATATATGCCCAATCTCCTCCCACAATGACCTAATTATGGACTGGTTCAGTAGAGCGAACTTGTACGGTGTGCCACATGTAAATTTTCCTCCTTCAGCTCTGAAATTGATACAAAAGAAACCAAAGTCTATGTACTTGTAGCCACTTTTTACATAATTCCAATCCGATGCTCAGAGAGAGAGAGTTATGACGATTTTCCCACGGTCACCTTTTTGAGATGAGATTTGGGAGCCTGAAAAAACCCTAACTTCCACAGATCATATCTCCGAAAATATTACGAACCAAGATCAAAAATTTTTACACGAAGTTCCTTAGGATTTCAGCTTCGCGTGATAAAAATTCCAGCTTCTGAACCTTCATAGAAAAAAACTTATAGTGAAAATTCCACAATGACCTGTTTGGAGCAGCGAAACCCTAGAATCCAAAGCTCTGATGCCAAATGTTATGAAATCAACGCCAAAAATATAAGAAAAGAGAGATCAAAACCTTATAAATAATCCATTTTGAGGGGGAAACCTCCTTTACATTACATAAATGGGAAATTCTTGGATGATACAAATAACAAAACCTCTTCTATATATAGGAGTCCTTGGGGTCAAAATGTAATCTTAGCCAACCTAACAATAATAGTGTAAGGGCACAATAATAACAATATTAAGGTTACAAGGGTACAAAAATAACATTAAGGGGGTTACACTAAAAACAATAAGGGACTATACTAGTAATATAGGGACCTAACACATTACTTGTATGGAAGAGTTTTAGAAATATGGTTATCACTGAGAAATTCCTCTCTGATCCAGAGGGAGTTAAAAAGGGTATTGGAGTATGCAAGAAGTACTATAGGATTTTCTAAGCCTAGAATACAAATTGAAAATCCCTAAAGATGTTATTCAAATTTGGGAAGATTGGTTTTTTAACACAACCAAGAATATTTCATGTTGAATATTGAATGAACATGTTGAGGAATTGAAGCAAAAGTATTTCATCAAGTTTAGAGAACAAATATCTCTTGATAAGTTCCAGTCGTTTGCAGATATAGTACTGTCCCATCACTACTATGGTACGCCTAGGACATAAACGATTGAATACATGTTGGATTGAAGTTTATGAACATATATGTTGTTGCAAAATCTAAGCTTCTAAAGTATTGATGCCATATGTGTTGTTGTGGAAAATATTGCACTTACTATTGATACTATGGGTATTTGGGTGCTGAGATATAATTTTTAAATGTAATGTGAAACTAAATTTATTTACATGGGTAAATTTAGTGGCTTATCTCCATTTAATGAAGAGTAACCTAGTTTGAAATATGATGAACAAAACCTTGTGTTATTAAGGAAGGTTTTTTCGTTTAGATCCAAAGCCAATAAAGATGACAACCACTTCTCCAAGGAAATGCACTCAAGGACTCAAAACCGAAGAGCTCAAGATAGATATTTTAAAAAACAATGATGAAATTGAAAAAGAAAGGTGGTTTGATAAGAAAGAAGAGAATATTCTTTGCAGCAGTGGGAAGATGATTGGGATGACAGTGATGTCAATGGTAACTTTTCTAAGTAGGCTTAAAGGAAGAATCTTGAGGCGTTGGCTTTCTTTCCCCTGAACACACCTAGCTCGACCCTCTTTCTCAAAACTTGAATTATTTTAAAGATAACTATAAGCATCTACTCTCAGTTTTTCTAGAGCCGAGGATAAAGGTTTTAAAGATGAAAGTCAAATAGTTGTGGGCCTTTTCACAGATCCATATATGTGTGTGTGTGTGCCTTCCATCTAATGAAGGTGCATCCTTTGGAGATTTTACAACAAGCTTATTTTAGAGGGAGGAACTTTTATTACAAAATTTTCCTATTTTATTGTAATGAAATATTTTCATCTAATGTTATAATAACTAGTTGTTTAATTGCAAGATTGAAGTTCTTGGTATGATCATTGATTATTTACATGTTGCATCTTCAAAGTCTATCACCTCCCTTTTATTATAGTGTAATATTGTGTCATTTTTATAAAAATAACAATGGTGAGGGTCACCTAAGAATTTTTTGGAATGTAAAGAGTCTTATGAGTTGAATGGGCCAAGGGGGAAACAAGAAGAGTCACGGGAGAGGTTAAAGGTCAACCACCCACTTGCATAAAGAGACCTTGATGCCTCATTCAGGAAGGGATTTTGGCACTTCAATCCTATAGCATAGATGTAGTATTCAAAGCTTAGAGTGCTCATGCTCTTGGTAGCTTATAGGCTGAGTGATTGTTAGGCTAAGGTTCTTGTTTAGATATGATATGAATTGCCCTCATTTGAATATTGCGTTTTGATGGGCTTGCGGCACATGTATTTGAATTGGCAGCATTTTTATTGAGAAGTTCTTCTTTTGGCACATATTCCCATGCATTTCTTTGTTGGTTGTAATGGCTACGTGATACTCCATCCAAGTCTACATATGTGCTTTCATGCTAGATTTACGTCAATGAAATAATTCATGACTATGGATTATATGTTTTCTTTGATACTTTTCTTTCCTTATTCCATGCAAATGTTAGTTATTAATTGTGAATTGATATTTAGTTGGTTTGTAGTACTTTCTTGCTTATGTGTGTCTTAGATAGTTGTATTTATAATGGTGTGCGCCATGACGATGTTATATGTAGAATTTTCACTCTTACCTTGGAAGGTTGTGTCAAATGATGGTGTAAGACCTAACCACCCGCATCTGTATACTCTTTTAAACAATGCATGAATGAATTTGTCTGCTTTTGAAGAGTCTAGTTCTGAAAATTTATTTAAAGAAATTAATGAGCTCAAAATGAGACCAGGTAAATCAATGGAAGATTTTTCTCAGAGATTTCTCAATATGTTCTATAAAATTCTCGAGAAATATAAGGATAGATATCATTTAATCAGAGAGTTTCCATGTTTGGTTGGTATTTATGAGAGACAACTTAAGTCTGATCTACACATCGAAAAATTATCATCAAATATTTATAATGATTCACAAGTTATAAATCAATCAAACTTTATTTCTCCTTTGTTATTCCAACTTGTATTTATTTTTCAAGTGTAAGTCAAATAGAAACTCAAATCTCAGAGGAGGAAATGGTTCCCCCTAACTTCTCTCATCCTCCTTGACATTCATTACCCAATAAAATAGATTCTTGTACTAACATGGAAATATTTGTTGTAATGAATAATGTAATGAAAAAACTTTACATGAAAAGGAACATAGTTGTCTTACTTTAGAAGTTGCAATAAACCATGTTGAAGTGGAGCAAGGTCAAATATAAAATCGCATCGGTAAGACATCCATTGATTATCATGTTGATGAGAGTTCTATTGATTTAGTCAATCTTCCATCTTCCCATTATATGCTCCTACTTTTGCCTCCCTGCCATGACCAAGGAATTGGCTTGGGTGACACTAGATGTTCAAATAATTTTATGGAGCATAAATTGGGTGCTCAATTGATTCCTCAAGTTGTTGTGAATGTGAAAAATATGGCTGTTGAATAATTTTTAATTCATTTGTATTGAACTGAGTCATTTCATCTTCTTTCATCCTTAACGCACTACACATTGTACCTTGATTTATTTGATGAGTCTACTACACCAATGATCCCTTCAAATCTTTTAGATCTTTATTTTGTTGGTCTTGATTGTGATGAGGTACAAGGTGGTGATGTTTGAAAATTAGAAGATGAAAATAATGAATCCATTCCTCATGTCCCTTTTAATTTTCAATCTTTAACATGTGAAGAGGAAAATTCTATAGCTCTAAATTTCAAGAAATCCATCTGGTTTATTCATCCCCATTCTTAATCTATGAAGAGTCTTATTTGTTAAATGACCAATCTGATCAAATTAGTGGCTCTAAAAACTTCCATTTTGATAACCATGATCCCTTTAATACATCAAATGATGGTTTTCCATATTCACCTACTGACCCTTCTATTCCACCAAAATTTTATGATCCACCAATTGAAGGTTTAGATACTTGTTAGGAAGTTGAGGCACTTCAGCTCTCACTGATGGTTATATCAGTTCCTCACAATCTTGAAAATATCCTTGAACCATATCAGGTTAGGGTTTCTTCACGAGATTCTTTTTCTAATATTCTTTCATAAAATGGATGATCATCTTTGAATTTTTTTTAGGCTTTACAAGATAATCATTTTACTTATCATGATGGAATCATTGATTGGTTGGAAGGGTCATATCTAGCAAACTCTTTTTCAAATAAACAACCTCTTTTTTCCCTTGTGATTGGTATGAATGAAAATGTTAATGAATGCACATTTGTGAGAGGCTTTCAGGGTGTTCAAGTTTATCATTTTATATATGGAAAAATAGGATTTTGGCCTAGTTAGAGCATTCCTTTCTCGTTAACTCTCATGCTTGTAGGTGTGACCTTCTTTCTTTTGTGCAAGTGACACATGTAACATATTTATCTTTGCACATTGTTTCATGCTAGTTCTAATTGTTGATATATTTGTGTTTCTGAGTCGGGAGAAACTCTTGCAATCTCCTTTCCAGTTTGATTAGGATTTAGGTTTATTTTTAGTTATTTTAATTGGAATAACTTTGCATGGTTGTTTTTTTTTCCAAGGAAAAAATCATAATTTTCATATATATAAGAAAATTACATGTTGTACCAACATAATATTCATTTATGCATAGATCAAAAGAGACAAAAATCTAGAGATTCATATAGCTCAGTTTACATATATAACTTGTAATAACAATACTATGCATAAAAAACAAAATTATCTACATAATCACAAAAAAAAACAGATAAGTCCAGACAAGTAACATGTAAAAAATCTCCAAAAATTGCAGTATGCTTAAACTGCCCCTTGTCCCTCCATATCTATATGAAGGGTCTATGATATTATTGATATTCATGCTGTTCATCTTGATAAAAAATGAGCCAGTGACCCCACTCTAGCTGTGTTGCTTCTTTGGATAATTGATCAGCCACTTGGTTCCTCTGCCTATAAATGTGAGTAACAATTATGAAACAAAAATAAGCTTTAAGTGCCATAAATTCATCCAATAATGATCTAAGAGTATGAACATGACATAGTGCATCATTTTTAAACCAGTTTATAATGAATTTTGAATCCCCAAATATCTGAATCCTGTTGCAACTTTTCTCTTGGGAAAATGTGAGGAGGAGTCTGATGTTGTTGAGCTCAGCGTAATTTTTAGTCCCTAGGCCTAGTCTCATATTGCTTTTATAACAGTGTGAATCAAATATGTGAAGGATAACACCTCCACCACAACCCTTCATGTTTTAGGTCCCGTCAAAGTATGCCCATGGGACAGATTTGTCAATAAATTTAGGAGTAATAATTTTGCCCTGTGTTGTAGGTGCATTGCTTGGTATGGAGTGATAGATCAAAACAATAGTGGTGTTTCTGCTAGTCCAATCATCCATCGAACCCTGGAAGATCGCATGATTGCGAGCAAGCCATGTACCCAGGAAATCAGGAGGGGGATATTTTCCTCTTTTGGACATTGAACCAATTGCCACCAGTTTGACCAGGTTTCAGAAACAATATTGCCTTGCCATTGTAGAGTGGTGCCTAGGGACTTCAAATTGAGAAGCGAGATAAGTTTTCTTGTAGAGAAGGTGAGAAAAAGGTGGTCCACGTCCTCAGCCTGTAATTTTCACATACAACATTTAGATGGTCCATGTATAGCTCTTTTGATAAGGTTGTCTTATGTTGGTGCTCAATTTGTGAGAATACACAAACAACCTCTTTTTTCCCTTGTGCTTGGTATGAATTAAAATGTTAATGAATGCACATTTGTGAGAGGCTTTCAGGGTGTTCAAGTTTATCATTTTATATATGGAAAAATAGGATTGTGGCCTAGTTAGAGCATCCTTTCCCATTAAATCTCATGCTTGTAGGCGTGACCTTCTTTCTTTTTTGCAAGTGACACATGTAACATATTTATCTTTGCACATTGTTTCATGCTAGTTCTAATTGTTGATATATTTGTGTTTCTGTGTCGGGAGAAACTCTTGCAATATCCTTTCCAGTTAGATTAGGATTTAGGTTTATTTTTAGTTATTTTTTAATTGGAATAACTTTGCATGGTTGTTTTTTTTTTCCAAGGAAAAAATCGTAATTTTCATATATATAAGAAAATTAGATGTTGTAACAACATCATATTCATTTATGCATAGATCAAAAGAGACAAAAATCTAGAGATTCATGTAGCTTAGTTTACATATATAACTTGTAATAACAATAATGTGCATAAAAAACAAAATTATCTACATAATCACAAAAAATAAACAGATAAGTCCGGACAAGTAACATGTAAAAAATCTCCAAAAATTGCAGTATGCTTAAACTGCCCCCTGTCCCTCCATATCTCTATGAAGGGTCTATGATATTACTGATATTCATGTTGTTCATCTTGATAAAAAATGAGCCAGTGACCCCACTCTAGCTGTGTTGCTTCTTTGGATAATTGATCAGCCACTTGGTTCCTCTGCCTGTAAATGTGAGTAACAATTATGAAATCAAAATAAGCTTTAAGTGCCATAAATTCATCCAATAATGATCTAAGAGTATGAACATGACATCGTGCATCATTGTTAAACCAATTTATAATGAATTTTGAATCCCCAAATATCTGAATCCTATTGCAACTTTTCTCTCAGGAAAATGTGAGGAGGAGTCTGATGTTGTTGAGCTCAGCGTAATTGTTAGTCCCTAGGCCTAGTCCCATATTGCTTTTATAATAGTGTGAATCAAATCTGTGAAGGATAGCACCTCCACCACAACCCTTCATGTTTAAGGCCTCGTCAAAGTATGCCCATGGGATGGATTTGTCAATAAATTTAGGAGTAATAATTCTGCCCTGTGTTGTAGGTGCATTGCTTGGTATGGAGTGATAGATCAAAACAATAGTGGTGTTTTTGCTAGTACAATCATCCATCAAACCCTGGAAGATCACATGACTGCGAGCAAGCCATGTACCCCAGGAAATCAGGACGGGGATATTTTCCTCTTTTGGACATTGAGCCAATTGCCACCAGTTTGACGAGGATTCAGAAACAGTATTGCCTTGCCATTGTAGAGTGGTGCCCAGGGACTTCAAATTGAGAAGCGAGATAAGTTTGCTTGTAGAGAAGGTGAGAAAAAGGTGGTCCACGTCCTCAGCCTGTAATTTTCACATATAACATCTAGATGGTCCATGTATAGCTCTTTTGATAAGGTTTTCCTATGTTGGTGCACAATTTGTGAGAATACACCACATGAAAAGTATGGCTTTTTGTGGAACCTTTAATTTCCAAAGGTGTCTCCAACACCACTGTTTATTTTGGGGTTCCTATATCTCGCACAATGAGGTATACCCCTCCTTTTGTGTGTATCGACCCCTGGGGGATAAGGCCCATAAGAGTTTGTCGTCCTTCTCAGTAATCTTGATGTTGGTAGACTGAAGAGCTCTGAGATATTGGTTCCAGGCCGCCTGCCAAATGTCCGGTATATCTAATTCTAGAGCCGATTTCCATGCTTGAGAGATCCAAGTGGAATTGTAATTGCCTAAAATTTGGGAAATAATGTGGATGCCGGCTGACGCTAGATGTTTCCTAATGGCCAGTGGTAATTGGAATGCCTATCCACAACTAGACCAAGCGTCCACTCCAATCGTGAAATTTTCCCTAGATTTGGTTCTACAAGCCAGACCTTTCTTGATGATGTGGATGGATCTGGTAATGGCATGCCATATGATGGATGATCCAGGAGCGTGTGGGATGTGACCTATGATCCACTCCAGGGTGGTCCGGGGAGAAATGTACTTGAATTAAGTTACCTCTTGCCACAAACTGCTTGTTGTAATTAAGTGCCACCCCATTTTGGCTGCCAATGCAGTGGAAAAAAGATTGAGGTCTTTTAGCCCCCAATCCCCCCAGCTTTTGGGTTTGGAAATATTCTACCAAGTTATCCATGCATAAATCGTTCCATATTGCTTGCCCCTCAAAAAGAATCTTCTGCATATTTGTTGAATTCTGGCTGCCGCTCCTTTGGGAATCCATGCCAAAGCCATCCAATAAACATGAATAGCTTCTAGGACTGATTTTATTAGAACTAATATTCCTACTTTGGAAAGCCATATCTACTGCCAAATGTTAACCCGTCGCTCCACTTTGGCCATTAACCAGTTCCAATCATGGATGCGGTAATCATTAGGTTTCAGACAAAAGATGATATATTTGATTCCTTCCTCCAATTCCTTGTGTCCAAATTGAAAGAGGCCTAGAGCATGCTTGCATTCAAGTTCGGAGCATTATAACAAAATAATTGTGGATTTAGTGTGGTTAAGATCCATACCAGTAGCTTTGTAGGATAGATTCAGTAATTTCATGAAGCTGGCGTTGTCATGCATGTACCATCAAGAAATATGAGTACATCATCCACAAATAATAGATGGGTCAGTTGAATAAATTCAGATAATTTAACACCATTAATGTTCCCTTCTACCTTTGATTGTGCCAAAATAATTGACAGCCCTTCCATAATTGATAAAAATAGTAATGGGGAGAGTGGACATCCTTGTCGAAGTCCTCTACTAGCATGGAATAAATCAGATGTTGCAAGATTGATAATTAAACTGAAGGATGCATTAGTAATACATCCCATTATCCAATCGGTGAAAGAGTGGGGGAAGCCAATATGAAGAAGAATAAGTTGTAAGTAGCTCCAATTGGTACAATCAAAGGCCTTAGCTAGGTCTATCTTGAGGATAGTACTCTTGAGGCTTTTGAGATTTATGGAATGCAGGACTTCTTGAGCAGTACCAATCGCTTCATGAATTTTTCACTGGTTTAGGAAAGCAAATTGTTCCTTGGAAATTTGCATAGATAGAATAGGCTTAATGCGATTGGCAATGATATTGTATACATAGTTGCACAGGGAGATGGGGCGATGATCATTGAAAGATAGGGGTTTTTCTGTCTTGGGTATGAGGGCAATGAATGTGGCATTGAAGCCATCATATAATTGACTAGAATTCTGACTAGCCTCAATAACTTGGATAAGATCCTTTCTAATGTGATCAAAGAAGGTGAGATAGAATTCAATGGGCCATCCATCTGGGCCAGGGCTCTTTTCCTTCTTGAACAACTTTAACAACTATTCAACTTCCCCCAAGGAGACACGTGTTTAGATTTTCGATGTCTTCATCCTCCACAAATTTGTGCATAGATCTGGCAATCTGTAGTATCTCAGTAGTGTTTGCATCCATGGGATCCATGTAAATATTTGAGAAGTGTCTAATCCCCATATCCACCGGTTGAACATGGTGTTTTTCCACCCTGCCTACCTGATCCTTTAGTTCCTATATGGTGTTTATACTCCTTCTTCCTTTTGCACATTGTTGGAAATTTTTTGTATTGTCATCTCCTGCTTTTAGCCAAATGGCCCTGCTTTTGAGCCTCCATTCTTATTCTTCTTTCCTGAGTAATTTAGCTTTTTTCATTTCCAGGAGAATGAGTTGATCCTTGGTTTCAATGGATAAGAACCCAAGGCCATCCGGACCGGACATGATTTCTAATTCAGATTCAATTTTCCTTAATGACTCCTCATCCTATTTTCTATTCCCTCTGGCCCATCTTATGGTGAGAGTCTTTAATCTTGAAAGTTTGCTGAATAGTACTTGGGCATGCTCTAAATCAGGCCTCTGGTCGCAGTGGATCCAGTCGTTTTTGACCAAGTGGTGGAACTCTGGCTCCTCCAGCGAACATGAATTGAATTTGAAAGGGGAGTGAGGTTTATAGTTATCCTTTGGAATGTCAAGATAAATGGGGGAGTGGTCCGAGGATCCTCTTGACCCCACCCATTGTCTGGCTTTGTCAAACATGTCAATTAGGTTGGCCTTGATCAAGGATCAGTCCAGTCTTCTAGCCAAAGCAACCTCCCCTATTCTCCTGTTCCGCCAAGTTGGAAGATTTTGGGCATAGCCAGATCCAACAGATCAACTTCATCAATTAGGCGCTCGAAGAAGGCTGATTCGGGGGTCTAGAATTGTGTTCGATCCCCAGGATTCAACAAGGCCAATGGAGAAATTAAGGTCACCTCCCATGATGATATGATCTCCCTTCATAATTTTAGAGTTCATCCATTTTTCCTATAAATCCTCTCTGTTATGGCAAGGGTCATAAAAATTTATCAAGAAAATGGGTAAGTCAATGCCGATAATGGTTATGTATACTACTAAAATCCCATCTCTTCCCCACCAATTGTTCACTTGGATAGTTCTATTATTGAAACCCATTGCGCATCCGCTTGATCTTCACCTTGCATCCAGGGATTGAAAGTTCTATTAAGGAAGAATAGAGGATATCAATTTAGAAATGTATTCTTCATCTTCCAAAGTTGGAGCAGTGCGTCTACTCACTCGAGGGCTAACAGTATTCTAAGGGCCAATTTTTTGTCAGGACTGGCTAAACCCTTATAGTTGAATGAGAGAAAAATCATGGGTCACCATTGCCTAAGGTGTTATTTTCTCTAAGCACCCTATCAATTGAAGCTTGAGTCTCAGCGGAAACCTCCATACTAGCCTTAACGATGGCCTTGGATAGGGAAGAAGGTCGACCCCGCGCTGCCTTGGGCTGTGAATCACTGATATCAGAACCGAGTCCATAGTTTTGGGAGGCTACGACCCTGGAGGCAGATTTGAGATTGTAACGGTGGCCAGCATATCAGCCCGAAGGTTCTGAGATGGAGTGGGATATAGTCTCGCCTACTAGGGTATGTTGATTAGGCCTAGAGACAGAGGGAGGGGCAGTTGAAATAGGACAGATAAGGGGATCCAAATTGCATATGATTAAATCTATTTTAGAAGTTACAATAGAATTTATAGGGGATACAATGTGATTCATATTTGAATTGAGAGCAAGATAAATAACACGAGGTGTACCAGGATTGTATTAGTGTCCCCCTCCTGGGGTTGGGCAGGGCATGCCTATGAATCTGCTGGTGCAAAATGAGTCGGGGAGTGGCAAGGAGAGGTCCTCGACGCTGGTTCCACCGGTGTTTTCACCTGAGCAATGTCCTCTTCCCCATTTCCAATTGTTTGAGTCCCCACGTGCAACAAAAACTTAGTTTGTTCAGTGTTGGTTGCAGTGATGAGAGGGCATTTCTTGTAAAGATGTCTGAATTCATGACATCATCGACATCTAAACAAGACTCCTTCATATTCCAGGATCTAGAATCTCGTGATGTCTTTATAGCGCAGATTGTAGCACTCCACTAACCCTTCCCTTGTATCCAAATGAATGAATATCCGAGCCGCATAAATGTTACCAGTCTCCAAGTAGGACCTATCATGGTCCAAGTATATCCCTAAATCTCCGCCTATGAAACAGAGCACTTCCTCAGTCCAAAATTGCAACGGAAGACCCGAAAGTCTCACCCAAATAGGGCATGCACCCATATTCTCTTTATCTGGGTCGAAGAGAGGCATCCATCTCTTAAGAAGTACCGGGGTCATTTCAATGTGCTGGTACTTGGTTAGCACCCAGTTAGCCATCTCCCGATGGGGGAAGATTAGAGGTAACCATCCACTTTTCATCGTGAGGACCCCAGGAAGCTGCTATAGAATATTGCCCCATATTTCAGTTGTCTAGATCTTTAACCTGGCTTAGGAGTAGTTCCTTTCGCGGACATGCTGTACCATAACAGTATGTGAGGTTTGCTCCATATTTTCCATGGATATTCCTTCTCCAAAAACCAAATCCCGCTTCAACTCTCTAATTTTTGTGCACCTGTGCTTTTTTTGCCCCAACCTGTGGGAGGTCCTGTGACTTGAGGGGTCCTGACCCAGGTTTGGTGTGCAAGGTTTACCAAAAAACCCCTATACTACTGGCCCTTTCAGCAGTGACCTACTTGCGCAGGTCAAAGTCTCACCCGAAGTAGTATGGGTGGACGCTGGAACCAGGTTTCCGCACCCTGAGAAAGGAAGGGTAAGGCAAGCAGAGCTGCGCTAGATCATGTGATTCCCAGATTACCTTGTTATGTGCAGAGTTAATCAAGTCTCTATTTGCATCCACGTGCACTAGATCTCTAGTTATACGCTTTTGATAATATTAACACAGCATTACATAAACAGAACGTAACAAATCTAGATCCAAGAACGCAATACACAGATCTTTCGCAGCATAACGACAGAAAATGCACAATACAACAATTATCAATAATTCACACAACATTACTCACAGATTCAATTCTCTAACAATCTTTGGCATTCATTCATTCATCAATTATTCCTTACAATTCCCTTCCCAACACGCGCACACAGCAGCAGGGTCCGCACACAGCCGGACTTGGATCTTCGCGCACAGTCAGCAAGATTCCTTTCCCCAAAACCCAAACAGATAGCTTAAACAACAGATCGCATCAATAGCTCATTATTTCTTATTCTTTACAATACAAAATGCATCTCTATTTATAACAATCTAGCCTAGACTTTCCTATGGTCCACAACCCATGGTTTTTGGACCCCTATTTTTACCCTTTCACCCATTACAATGCCTTCGGGGCTTTGAGCCACCCCAAAACCCCTACGCTAGACTAAATATAATAAAAAATATCAAAATGGACCAATTTCACAGCTTGTTAGGAGACCCTGTTCCAACACTCCCCCAACACAATCTTGTGACTCGTCCCGAGTCACTGTGGTGGTGCGGCCACATAGTCCTTAGCCTGGTATGGCTTGAGTCAACTACCATTGAAAAAGCCAGGAATGGGGTCACTGCGCAGGGTAACTAGCTGGACTGCTCCCCAATTCGTGATCTCCTTAACTGTGTAGGGACCAAGCCAATGCTGCCGAAATTTTCCTGGATGTTTCGCAAATTGGCTATCGTATAAAAGGATGAGATCCCCTTCGACGAATGTCTTCTGGTGAATGTGTCGATCATGCCAGGCTTTATCTCGAGCCTTTTGAACCTGTTGGTGAAAATTAGCAATAAAATAATCTTCCTCCAAAGCCACCAGTTGCGCCACACGCTCCTCTATGATATCGGAGTCTGCCATATTCGTGAATGCTACGATGCGTAGGCTAGGAACAACATATTCTATGGGAATAATGGCCTCCTTTCCATAGACCATTCGGAAGGGGGTCCTGCCTGTCAGCTTTTTGCAGGTCGTTTGGTAAGCCCACAGAACCGAGGGAATGCGAACATCCCAGTCACTATGTTCGGCATTGCAAACTTTAGTTAATGCCTGCTCCAAAATTTTATTAAAAGCTTCAACAGCCCCATTGGCCTGGGGATGATATGGTGTACTCTATGCATGGTGGGTCCGGAATTCCTCATTCAAAGCTTGAATCACTTGGTTAAAAAAATGCGTACCTCTGTCGCTCATTAGGATCTTTGGGCAACCAAACCTGATCAGAATTTTCTCAAATATGAAGTGCATAGCAGTATCAGCAGTACAATCTGTTACCGCTTGTGCCTTAGCCCATCGGGTGACGTAGTTAGTGGCAGTGATAATGTAGCGCGTGCCTGTTTTCTTGCCTGGTGGATTGATGGGTCCTATAAAGTCAATGGCCCATTTTTCAAAAGCCTGTAGGGCCATTTGAGGCTGTAATGGCATGTCATCTCGTCATGAGGGTTGGCCAGTTCGCTGGCATGTATCACACGATCTGCAATAGGTGTAAGAATCCTGATGTAGGGTAGGCCACCATAATCCAGCCCTCAAAATATTTTGTGCCGTAGCCCTGCCTGCAAAGTGGCCTCCTGCGACTCCATCGTGTGCTTCTGCTAGGACGGTGGGCTGTTCATGTTACAATACATACCTGCGTACTATTTCATCTGCGCCTAGCTTGTATAGCTGTCCTGCGATGATAGTAAAGTCCGCAGCCCGGGTAACCAACTCCTTCTTCTGCTGTACCGAATACGCTGCAGGGGCCATGCCCGTATTAAGGAACTCAATGATATCAGCAAAGTGAGCATCAACCACCTTAATGGTGAATAGTTGCGCATCGGGTAAGCCCTCATCCAAGTTATTTGGCTCTTCCCCTGTTTCGATACGAGACAGATGATCCGAGCCTGCATTCAACCTCTCGGGCTTAAAGATGATCTCAAAATCATATTCCTGAAATAGCAATAGCCAACGGAAAATCTTCCCCCCCAACATAGGCTTGTTGACCAGGTATTTCAAAGCCAAATGATCAGTGAACATATTAAAGTGTCCACCCAGCAGATAGTGCTGATATTTTTGTAGTGCGTACACCATAGCCAGTCCTTCATGCTCAGTGGTAGAGTAATTCCTTTCTGCGCCTGAGAGTTTGTGACTGGCAAAGGCAACCGGGTGATCAATATCTCCTTCGCCAGGTTGAGTGAGAATTGCGCCCAGGGCGATGCCTAACGCATCGACATGTACATGAAATTCCTTTGACCAGTCAGGGAATATTAATATGGGTGCAGAGATCATCTTCTCTTTTAGTAGTTCGAAGCTCTTCTAACATTCGTCATTCCAGAAAAAAGAGACATCTTTTTTTAGTACCTGTTCCATGGGGGCTGTGATCAGAGCGTACCCCTGAATGAATTTCCTGTAGTAGCCTGTGTGACTGAGAATAGAGTGCAGCTGTTTTTCCGTTGTGGGGGCTGCAAGGTTGATAATGATGGCTATTTTCGTTCAATCCTTGCCAACAGATTATGTGTCCAAGAAAGATTCCGAATGGTATGCAGAATATGCACTTCTTGATATTCAAGGAGATCTGGTGTTTCTGGCATGCATCCAACATTAATCGCAGGTTTGAGACATGCTCTTTTACCAGGCCAAAGACCGTCTAGTCGTCGAAGTAAACCTCCAGGAAATTATGAATAAACTCCTTGAACACAGCCACTACGATCCTCGAAAAGATAGCAGGTGTGTTATTAAGACCAAAGGGAATGACCGTATACTGGAAGGAACCCCATTCGGTTGCAAAGGTAGTCTTACTCTGATCTTTAGGTGCAATTTTGATCTGGTGGTATCCCGAGAATCCATCAGTGAAGGAATAGGCCTCCTGGCCACCCACGCTATCAAGGATTTCATCGGAGAAGGGCGTAGGGAAGGGGTCATGAACGCAGGTATCGTTCAACTTTCATAGGTCCACACAGATGCGTATTTCCCCCTTTGTATTTTTCTCCTAGACGACCATTGGATTTACCCAATCTGACTGTTCAACTGGTTCGATGATACCTGCGGTCAGCATTTTGTCCAACTCTTCTTTGACCTTTTGCTTATATTTAGGATTTAGCCGGTAAGGCCACTGCTTGACGGGGCATGCCTCGGGTTTCAGAGTGATGTGCATAATACCGAGGTCCCTAGTGATTCCTTTGAGCTCAAAAAATTTTGTGGGGAATAAGTCCTGGTATTCCGTAAGTAGCTCGACAATTTTGCCTACGGTGCCTTCATCCCAATAGTCCCCAATTTTAGCTAGCTTAGGGTGTTCTTCTGTCCCAATATTAACTTCACGCAGCCTGAGAGGTTGCATTACATCAACATCCTAGAGCGATGGCCCGATAATGGTACATTCTCCTTCAGATTCCGAAACAGAGATATTCCGCGGATTATCCTCTTCTTCGTTAATCGCCAAGCTCTGGCAATTGACTATGCCTTGCATTTGGGCTTCCCAGGTCAGGACGACTGGTGTGGTGTGTGGGTTAGGCTTTTTAAAGATAAATGCATCGATGTCCTACAGAGCTTTTTCAAGTGTCTATGTTCCCCCAATTAGTCCGAACGTTCCAATAAAGTCTTCTTTTAATATTTCCCAGTGGCGGGTCCGCTGATGTAATTCCGCATCTAAGTACCATGCAGTAGGGATAGGGCCCAAGGCATGCACAAATAGATGGATGCATTCTTCTGGGGTTCGGTCGGACCATTTGGTTGTCCAAGTACGCAGATGCACGCGGGGATCCCCGGGTCCCAGGAATATCTTGGTGTGCACATCAGCGGGAGGTGTGAACCACAGAACCATCCTATCCCGACACATCTCCCAGTCCGGAAATGGTTTCTTGTGGGTATCTCACCATCGTGAAGGTGTTCCACGTAGAGCTAGATTGAGTGCTCAGAGCCGCCGTTATTTTGGCACCCTAGCCTCCAATGTTCTTAAGAATTCCTGGACATTACTCGACCCATCAAAGTGGGGAAGGTCTCTTACCTCTGAAGTAATACAGTAGAGGGTCCTTGTAGTCTGAGGGCATCATAGTGCTGAGACGTCGTGTAGCTGGGTTTTCTAACTCCCTTTTTATTCATCCAGATCAGGAAAGTACTCCCTGTCCTTCTCCCAATTGAATACTCCGCCTGTTGTAGGGTTACCCTGGTCTTCGTCCTGCGTCGTCACCCTGTAGATGTGATCTAGTTCCTCCTCTTCATAGGCTAGTTCTCTATACCGCACACCCTCAACGAGATCCAGTGGTACTATTATGCGCGTACCTTTCTTCTCAAACACCATACTACGTTTTTTTAGATTAATGACACCCCCCACGTCTATATCCCAATCTATTCCTAGGAGTGCAGGATAGGGATCTGTATCTTCCACAATTTCTATTACTTCAAAGTCAGCTAGGACCTTTAATCCTGCGATTCTACCATGAATTTTGGCAACCTTCCCAGAGGGATGACCTTCTGTTGATTCGCCATGTGTAGCTGGATGGTGGACCAGTCTAATTTAGGTTCTCCCATTTGTTGCCATGTTGGCTTTGGTAAGACGTTCGCATCTGATCCAAGATCGAGAATAACCTGATCTATCTCATAGTCGCCAATCTGCACAGTCAATCGCATCTCCCTCCTAGTGCGCCTCTTATAGCTGTGTAGTTTGTGTACTTCCTTAATCTCAACTATTGTGTTGGGCCGGGCTGCGCAGTCCTGCAGTAATACTTGAAGATTTTCTTCAGCCTGTGGGTTGCGCAACAACTTCAAGCATGCCCTTAGAAAGGGTTCAGCCTTCTCTTATTTCTGGAGGTGCACTGGCAGCTGCGCAAGGGCTATCAGTGGCTCTTGGTTCTTGGAATTTGTTTCCTTTCGTTCAGCAAGCTCCTCCCTTGCTTCCCGGGAGACCATGCTGCGTGTCATGACTTTTACAATTGGATATTCATTCCTCAGCTCATTTTGGACTCTTTGCACATTTTGTGTGGGGGTAGGCTGTTTGTCCTGTATTTTCATCATCAAGATTGGGCAGTCTTTGATCTCATGGTCCAACTGTCGACAATATTTACAGGATTTCTTGGTGGGGTTCGGGTAGTCCCTGGCGAAGTGCCCTACCTCCCCACAGTTATAGCAGATCAGCTGGCCTCGTCCTCATCCTACGCTTCCTCCCCGACCCCCCTGCCCCTCGTAGGAGAGTCACCAACAGTCGCGAGAGATCTTGGCGACGTAGGATCGGATTGTACCCTATAAAGGTTTCCTTAATCTACCAGTAAGTCATATGTGCGACAATTCTGCTCATCGTGTCCTACCGATCGGCGGAACCTGCACCACTACTGCTTCATTTCACCCATACTTAGCCGAGCGCACTGGGTTGTGTCATGTAGTCCTACTACCCAATAGTCATCACACCAGAGCGCAGATCCGCTGGACCCGGGGCGCAGTGGACTAGGTCCTCCTGCCTAGAGGTAATCCGCCAATAGAGGACACTGCTTGGTATGGCCAAACACCTGACACCGTATGCACCAAATATCTACGCAACCGTCCTTTCCTCGCTCCTTCCGTAGGTTCTGTATTTCTATATGCATAGCTCCAAGTTGCTCCTGAATTTTTTGTACTCCCCCAACGTGTTGTCCTTAGGCGTAGCTTCAAGTGTCATGGCAGCTTCCAAAGCTTTTTATTGCGATTCGAAGGTCTGGTGGCTCATTGGTATGCTTAAGCGAGGTAGCAACATTGCGATGAACCATTCTATGTGATATCTATCATCGTAATTGAACCCTCCTTCCCTGATTTCTTTCTTTAACTGCTGATCGGCCTCCCATACTGACTTAGACGCACATTGCTTGAAGTATTTCACTTCGGCTACCAACTGAGAGTAAGATTTCGGCTCTCGGAATTGTTGTTTTAGAGTGTCCTTAACATCTTGAAGCGATGCGCTCCCGTTTTTATATATATACCGCATATACCAGTCCAGCGCCCTTTCTTCGAAAGCCAAGGATAGCTGAGCCCTTTCTTCGAAAGCTAGGGATAGCTGCGCCCTTTTCATAATATTTCTTACCACCCCTTGTGCAGTCCACACCAAGTCAACCACAAACCAAAACCGTTCCATGTCCTCATCGGCTGCGCCTTTAAAGGTAGGTAATTTTAAGTGTGCCACCATGGGTTCCTCTGGTTTATTTTCCCGGAGGTCCGACGTCGAGGTAGCTGACGGACCTGGCGTAGGTCTCGTCGAGCTATGAGCAGAGCGATCCTCTACTTGACTGGTTCGATAGTACTTACCGCTTTGCGTTGCGCTTTCACCCAGAGTAGCACTCATTCAACCCTGCGTTAGATCTCTAATGCCATTACCTGATCCCTTTTCTCAGAATTCTTCTGGTCCCAACAACGGAACCATTTGTTGGCTTGAGGGGTCCTGAACCAAGTTCAGTGTGCAAGGTTTGCCAATAAACCCCTATACTACTGGCCCTTTCCGCAGTGACCTGCTTGCGCAGGTCAAAGTATCACCCGAAGTAGTATGGGTGGGTGCTAGAACCAGGTTTCTGCACCCTGAGAAAGGAAGGGTAAGGCGAGCAGAGCTGCGCTAGATCTTGTGATTCCCAGTTTGCCTTGTTCTGTGCAGAGTTAATCAAGTCTCTATTTGCATCCACGTGCACTAGATCTATAGTTATATGCTTTTGATAATATTAACACAACATTACATAAACAAAACGTAACAGATCTAGATCCAAGAACGAAATAAACAGATCTTTCGCAACATAACGACAGAAAACACAATACAACAATTATCAGTAATTCACACAATAGTACTCACAGATTCAGTTCTCTAACAATCTTTCGCATTCATTCATTCATCAATTCTTCCTTACAATTCCCTTCCCAACCTGTGCACACAGCAGCAGGGTCCGCACATAGCTGGACTTGGATCTTTGCTCACACAGCCAGCAGGGGTGCTTTCCCCAAAACCCAAACAGATAGCTTAAACAACAGATCGAATCAATAGCTCATCATTTCTTATCCTTTACAATACAAAATGCATCTCTATTTATAACAGTCTAGCCTAGACTTCCCTATGGTCTGCAACCCATGGTTTTCGGACCCCTAGTTTTACCCTTTCACCCATTACAATGCCTTCGGGGCTTTGACCCGCTCCAAAACCCCTGCGCTAGACTAAATATAATAAAAAATATTCAAAATGGACCAGTTTCGCAGCTTGTTAGGAGACCCCGTTCCAACACACCCATATTCTCTTTATCTGGGTCAAAGAGAGGTGTCCATCTCTTCAGAAGTACGGGGGTCATTTCAATGTGTTGGTACTTGGTGAGCACCCAGTTAGCCATCTCCCGATGGGCGAAGATTAGAGCTAACCATCCACTGTTCATCGTGAGGACCCCAGGAAGCTGCTCTAGAATATTGCCCCATATTTCAGTTGTCCAGATCTTTAACCTGGTCGTGGAGTAGTTCCTTTCGCGGACACGCCCCACCATAGCAATATGTGAGGTTTTCTCCATCTTTTCCGTGCATATTCCTTCTCCAAAAACCAAATCCCGCTTCAACTCTCTAATTTTTGTGCACCTGTGATTTTTCTTCCCCGACCTGTGGGAGGTCCTATCGTGGTGATTTTCTTCAGCTTCTGGTGTGTTTTCTGAGTTTGATGTTCTGACTTCCTCCGAAGGCGCAACCAAATTTGTGATGCCCTCAAAACATCCTGAAGCCACTACAAAGGGAGCTCCCCTAAACTGGTCGCGTGAGTTAGGTCCTCCTCACCATGGTTGATTGCTAAGTGGAACCCAAAGGACCCCTCCTCTTTTCCATCATTTACCCCCAAATTAGCCGTTATCGGTTCCAAAACATCCAACGTAACTTCTTCTTGATGCTCCCAAAGTATAAGAACCAATGGCGGAGGGATGTAATATGTCGGAGAGGCCAGTGTCGCCAGATAGGGTACCGAATAAACTGCCTCAGTTTTCGGGAGAGGTTCCGCTAATGAAAATGGTGTATGTAATGATTCATCAATCTCCATGGCCACATGCTCTTTTCCAGCTACGTCATCCTCCTGAGGCGACCCACTTGTCCGTTCTGAAGTCAACCCAGGCCATATCTGAGACGGGTCTAAATTGTCTAATGTGTAGTCCATCTTGTCGTCAATCATCTTCACTAGTCAAGTGTACACCCTCATTTCGAGTTTGCTACGAACCCGTCCGCGATGCCTTGCCTGTTTCGAGGAGTTTCACAGTAGCTGCAACGATTCACCATATCTGCTGGGGTCCAGAGAAATGGCTAGTGATATAATGATAACCCTCTATCGGGTTGTCGGGGTCATTAGAATAAACCAAAGGGTGCACCTGTCGAGGAGATGCAAGAAAACCATTACCGTTGCAACGAACCGCCAGTGTGCTCAAGCAATGAACTTTGTGTTAGCATTTAGTTAGGAGGTAAGGATATTAAAAAACCTCCTGCAGAAAGCAGTACCCAGGAGCGCTCCGAAAACCTCGGCATCGAGAATAACAAAAATAATAAAACCCATTGCCCTAGATACATTCATGCCAATCCATAGCATAAGCCATCATACCTGGAAGACCACCAAATAAAAATTAGGGTTGTCGGAGGGTTAGGGTTTCGACCGCCATTGCCAACGCTCCATCACTTAGGTGATTCTTCCAACCATAAGCATTCTGCCTCACCCCTTAACTTTTATTAAGTCTTCAACTCCTTTTATTGCATGGTTGTTTCTTGTGCATGTTGAGCTCCATTTACTTAGTTTTATTACATGATTAATTTAATCTTAATTTAGTTTTGCTTTATAATATTTCGTTTCATTTCAATGCGTCAAATTACTCACATATTGCACATTTAATTTCATTTCTCTGCATTACTTTTCTTTGCATTGCATACAAATTTAGTTGATCTTTCCATCTTTCAATTGCATGCCTTTAATTTGCATTTAACATCATTCTCCTACATTGCTCTTCATTTCATTAGAATTTTTTTAAATTGCATTGTAGGACTCTTTTAGTTCTCATTTAGCTTTATTGCTTGCATGAATTTTACATTGCATGTAGCTTTTTTATGCTCCATTGCATTGTGCATTCAACTTTACTTTCCTTTCAATTGCATTTAGCTTTGTTTCCTTTGCATTGTTGATCTCATTTCATCTGGCACTCGTTTCCTTGTATTATGCATCCACCTTTTCATTTAAGAATTATTCTTTGCACTTTCTCTAATGATGCCATTGATGCAGGAGCATTAGACACTAGCTAGCAATGTAGGAGGTTTTGTCCACATATTGTGGCTAGGAGGGTTTGAAAGCATTTGAATTGTTACAGCTAGGTGTCAATACCTTAGCTGATTGTATTATTAGAGCGGTTAGAGTTGTAGAAGTCGAACAGTTCTGTAAATTGAATAATTGTACTTAGGCGTTTGATTTTCCTGAATGGTCCTCTCAGAGGAACCGAAGAGTCATATGTTCTGTATATAAATTGTAATCCCTCGGATAAATAGAAAGAGAAGTAGGGAGAGATTTCGGGAATAAAAACTCTGTGTGTTGCAATTGTTTCCAGTTAAATGATTCTAAGCTTGTTTGCCATTGGAGGGACTTGAATCTAAGTTTATGGAAGGATTGTTTAATTGCGAAGCAATTGAATTCGATATATATATGTAATTCCTGAGTCGAACCCCTGTATCGACCCCGCAACCATCTGTCGGTCGTTTCTCTTCTATTTCTTGAACAACCCTGATGAATCAATATACCCCCAGGAGAGGTCTGCATAGAAGAAGTGTGGCTGTGAACACAGTTTAATTTGGTAGATTTTCCGCTGTATAAAGAAATAGAGATGTGCCTTCGAAGCCGGAAACGTGGTCTAGCCGCGAGCTAAATGAACAAAGGGAATAATGCAATCGACTCGTTACCCTTGGGAAATCACTGTAGCGAAACCACAAGTGGATTTCCAAGAGCGGATTTCCCATTCCGCACCACCTTTCGACCACAAGCGGTATCTCCTGAATTGGAGCGATTCCATAGGGGAGTCGACGCGTGGAAAGGTGTACCTCCACAAAACCACCCGTTAACCTGTTCCCCCGTGCGTTAAAGATCGGCGTTGGACGCCGAGCGAAATGCATACGGGTCGTTGATCTGGAAAAGGGCTATCCAACGGTGGCCGCACACGATATTTTCCCGAAGTTTAATGAAAGAGCCCGAACCATATCGACAACGATCCGACGATGTAGATTCACTGCAGAAGGGACGAACCGAGATTTGTTGCCGTACTCCGCGAACCCCCGCAGTGATGTCAGGGGGCGTTCGAACGTAGAGGTGGGGCCAGTGCGGGAGGTACGAGCCGAGATTTTTCGCTGTACTCCTCGAACCCCATGATGGCGTCGAGCGTTCGAATCGTAGAAGGCGCGAGACCCCAGACAGTAACTTATTATAAGTCATTTTTAAAAATGATGGAGTATTAATATAAGGGTTTGAATATATATATATATATATATATATATATATATATATATATATATATATATATATATATATATATATATATGTATATATATATGTATGTATACAAGTCGGGGGCATAATTTGATATATACAATTGTTAAGAACTAAAGAGCCACGTGGGGTGCCTTTCGGTTTTGTTGCGTCATTTGTGTTATCAGAGCGAGTTTGAAGTTGTTTTTCTAACATGGCAATCCGAGTTGGTAGAGGTGCTGGCAGAAGAAGACCTGTTGCCAACGCAGAGGTGTTGGGGATGTTGCAGGGGGTCGAAGCCAGAATAGATGCCATGGAACGAAGACAGCCCCGAGATCCTGAAGACGTCAGGGAACCCGAGACAGAAGAAGTAGAAGAAAATGTGGAAATTCCTCCTGACATGAGGCTCCTTAGGACTGTTCTGGGGTCTGTAGTTAAGCCCATAATTGAAGTGTTGAGTTATGCAGGGGGACTGAATCCAGAAGAACTAGTAGACTGGATGAATGAAATGAACAAATGCTTTGACTATGAAGAGATAAGCGAAGATAAAAAGGTCAAGTTTGCAGTGACAAAGCTGAAAGGACATGCTGCACTTTGGTGGGATGGAGTGCAGGCGGAAAGGAGGAGAATTGGAAAGCAACCTATCAAGAGCTGGACAAGAATGATGGCTAAATTAAAAGGCAAATTCTTGCCTAGTGATTACCAGCTGACCTTGTATAGGCAAATGCAGAACCTGAGACAGAGGTTGCTGACAGTAAAGGAGTACATAGAGGAATTCTACAGAGTAAGCATAAGGGCTGGGCAATTCCAAGACACACCAGAGAAGACTGCCGGATATGTGAATGGTCTCAAGCTAGAGATCCAAGATGAGATTGGTCTTCTGTCTCCTAAGACAGTGGAAGAGGCCTATCAGATGGCCTTGAAAGCAGAGGAGAAGCTCCTGAGAAAACAGTCTGCCAAAAAGAGAGGTACTTTCCGTGGGAAGGGAAGTCAGGGTGGTAGAGGAAAGCCTACACCCAAGAATGGCGCTGGCAGTAGCTCACCTCAGAATGCATCTACAGAGGATGATGCAAAGGGCAGAAGGGGTTATTACAGAGAAAGAGGAAGAGGAGACAGAGGCCGAGGTCGAGAATTGAGGTGTTATAGATGTCAGCAGGTGGGACACAAGCACTATGAATGTCCAGAAAATGTGAGTGCTGGTCCAAGAAATGTTGGTTTTGCCCAGGCTGGAGAAGAGGCAGAAATTGAAGAAGAAATTCTTCCAGAGAGGGGAGAATCCTTGGTGGTAAATAAGGTCCTGTTGAAGCAAGCTAAAGAAGTCGCTGAGCCTGCACAAAGGAAGACTTTGTTTAGGAGCATCTGAAAAGTCCAAGGGAAATGTTGCCAGTTAGTCATTGATAGTGGCAACACAGACAATCTGGTTTCCACTGAGGTGATAGAGAAGTTGGATTTGAAGACAAGGGAGCATCCAACTCCCTACAGGGTGTCCTGGCTACATAAGGGGCACCAGCTGGTTGTAAAAGAACATTGTGAGATAGAGCTGCAAATGGGCAAATACAAGGACAAAGTTTTGTGTGATGTAATGCCCATGGATGTGTGTCATATACTGCTGGGTAGACCTTGGCAGTTTGACAGAGCAACAGTGCATGATGGCAAGAAGAACACTTACAAGTTCTTCAAAGATGGGGTACATCATACATTGATACCCATGGAAGAAGGAGAGCCATCCAGCAGAGTGATTGACCCAAAGATCTTGTTGCTGAGCGGGAAGGACTATCTGCAGCAGATAGAAGAAGAAGAGGTAAGCTTTGCTTTAGTTTGCAAGCCTAAAGTAGTTCTTACTTCTACAAAGATTGCTGATTTGCAAATATAAATCCAAGAGATGTTAGATGATTAATGTGAAATTGTTGTGGATGATTTACCTGATGAGCTGCCACCTGTGAGAAAGATCAGCCATCAGATAGATTTTATCCTTGGTTCAAATTTGCCAAATAAGGCAGCCTACATAATGACTCCCAAGGAAAATGAGGAAATCAGGAGACAAGTACAGGAGTTGGTGGACAAAGGACTGATCAGAGAAAGTCTGAGTCCATGTGCAGTACCAGCAGTTTTGAGCCCAAAGAAAGATGGAGGCTGGAGGATGTGTACTGATTCCAGAGAAATTAATAAGATCACAATCAGGTACAGATTCCCTTTACCCAGAATTGAGGATTTGATGGACTGTTTGAGTGGTGCTAAATATTTCTCAAAGATAGATTTAAAGAGTGGATACCATCAGATTAGAATAAGATAGGGTGATGAGTGGAAAACTGCTTTTAAAACAAATGAAGGATTATATGAATGGATGGTAATGCCTTTTGGGTTTTCAAATGCACCTAGCACTTTTATGAGACTTATGAATGAAGTATTGAAAGAATTTATTGGGAAATTTGTGATAGTATATTTAGATGATATATTAGTTTTCAGTAGAACTAAAGAAGAACATTTAAGGCATCTTAATCATGTCTTGAAGAAGCTGCACCAGGAGAAAATGCTGATAAATTTGAAGAAATGATCATTCATGAAGGAAGAGTTGGTGTATTTGGGGTTTGTTGTTTCTGCAGAAGGATTGAAGATGGAACCAGAAAAGGTTAAGGCAATTGTGGAGTGGCCTTCACCCAGGAGTATTTTTGAGGTAAGAAGTTTCCATGGACTTGCTAGTTTTTACAGAAAGTTTATAAGAAACTTCAGTAAGATTAATGCACCCATAATTGAGACCATAAAGAAGAGTAAGCACCATTTAAGTGGACTGCTGAAGCAGAAATAAATTTTAAGGTTTTGAAGCAAAGGATAACAGAGAAGCCTGTTTTGATTCTGCCTGATTTTACTAAACCATTTCAAGTAAAATGTGATGCTAGTGGGGAAGCCATTGGAGCTGTGTTGAGTCAGGGTGATAGGCCTGTAGCCTATTTCAGTGAAAAGTTGAATGATACCAGAAGAAAGTATTCCTCTTATGAGAAGGAATTCTATGCAATTGTTCAGGCACTAAAGAAGTGGAGACACTACTTGATGTCTAGGGAATTTGTGTTATATTCTGACAATCATGCTTTGCAGTATATTGTACAGTAGCCCAAGTTGAAACATAAGCATGCTAAATGGGTTGAGTATCTCCAAGGTTTTAATTTTGTTTTGAAACATATAAGTGGCCAAGCCAATAAAGTAGCTGATGCTTTCAGTAGGAGACACTTGCTTGTTCAAGAAAATAATTTTGAGGTTGTAGGATTTGATTTTCTCAAAGAATTGTATAAAACAGATCCCGATTTTAAAGAAGCATTTGAGGCATGTAGTAACCCTGTTTTAACATATAGAAGCCAGTGGCTGGATTATTTTCTGCAGGAAGACTTTTTATTCAGAAAAAACCAACTGTGTGTACCAAAATGTTCCATGAGAGAAAATTTGGTCAAAGAAAAGAATAGTGGTGGACTTGCTGGACACTTTGGTACTGATAAGACTTATGAGCAGCTGATTCATTTCTATTACTGGCCCAAGATGAGAGCAGAAGTGGATAAGTTTGTGAAGAATTGAAAAATCTGTCAGTATGCCAAGGGAAGGAGCCAGAATGCAGGATTGTACACTCCCTTGCCTATTCCAGACAGGCCTTGGGACATGGTGAGTATGGATTTAATTCTAGGATTGCCCAAGACCCAGAGAGGGAATGATGCAGTCTTTTTTGTGGTGGATAGATTCTCCAAAATGGCACATTTTACTGCATGTTATAAAACTAGTGATGCCACCCATGTTGCTAACTTGTTTTTCAAAGAGGTTGTTAGATTGCATGGGTTACCCAGGAGCATTGTTTCAGACAGAGACACCAGATTTGTGAGGCACTTTTGGAGGACACTGTGGAAGAAACTTGGCACCAAATTGAGTTTCAGCTCAGCTTATCATCCCCAGACTGATGGACAGACTGAGGTAGTGAATAGAAGTCTGGGAAATTTATTGAGAAGTCTTGCAGGAGAGCATCCCAAGCAGTGGGATCATATTTTTCCCCAGGCAAAATATGCATATAACGACTCACCAAACAGGAGCACAGGACAAAGTCCATTCCATATTGTTTATGGAATGCACCCGAGAGGAATATCAGAGTTAAGAAATCTGGGAAGAGCGGAGCTAAGGAGTGCAGATGGTGAGGAATTTGCTTCAGAGATCCAGGCCATACACAAACAAGTGAAGCAGCAATTACAAGGCAACAACATCAAATATAAAACCAGAGCAGACTTGAGCAGAAAAGAAGTTCATTTTGAATTAGGAGATCAGGTTTTGGCGCACTTGAGAAAGGAGAGATTCCCAAAGAAACAGTATAATAAACTGAAGTTCAAAAAGATTGGGCCATGCAAGATACTTAGAAAGTTTTCTGCAAATTCTTATGAGATTGAATTGCCACCTGATGTTGGAATATCTCCCATTTTTAATGTTGCAGATTTGTACAAGTATGAAGATGATGGTGCAGAAGAAGGAGCAACAGACAAGGAGCAGATTGAATGGAGGGAACAACTACCTCCAGCACAACCATTGCAACCAGAGAAGATATTGGACAAGAGAGTGTTCAGAAGAACCAGAGGACGAGAGTACTTTCAGTATTTGATCAAATGGAGGGACAAGCCAGAGGAGGATGCCACTTGGATGACTGAAGAAATGTTGTAGAAGATAGGCAGATCAGTGGACGAGCTCATGGACAGGAGCCCATGAAGAAGATTGCCCTCGGGAGTCTGATGCAGGAGCATTAGACACTAGCCAGCAATGTAGGAGGTTTTGTCCACATGTTGTGGCTAAGAGGGTTTGAAAGCATTTGAATTGTTACAGCTAGGTGTCAATACCTTAGCTGATAGTATTGTTAGAGCAGTTAGAGTTGTAGAAGTCGAACAGTTCTGTAAATTGAATAATTGTACTTAGGTGTTTGATTTTTCTGAACGATCCTCTCAGAGGAACCAAAGAGTCATATGTTTTGTATATAAATTGTAATCCCTCAGATAAATAGAAAGAGGAGTAGGGAGAGATTTCGGGAATAAAAACTCTGTGTGTTGCGATTGTTTCCAGTTAAATGATTCTAATCTTGTTTGCCATTAGAGGGACTTGAATCTAAGTTTATGGAAGGATTGTTTAATTGCGAAGCAATTGAATTCGGTATATATATGTAATTCCTGAGTCGAACCCCTGTATCGACCCCGCAACCATCTGTCGGTCGTTTCTCTTCTATTTATTGAACAACCCTGATGGATCAATATACCCCCAGGAGAGGTCTGCATAGAAGAAGTGTGGCCGTGAACACAGTTTAATTTGGTAGATTTTCCGCTGTATAAAGAAATAGAGATGTGCCTTCAAAGCCGGAACCGTGGTCTAGCCGCGAGCTAAATGAACAAAGGGAATAACACAATCAACTCGTTACCCTTGGGAAATCACTGTAGCGAAACCACAAGTGGATTTCCAAGAGCAGATTGCCCATTCCGCACCACCTTTCGACCATAAGCGGTATCTCCTGAATTGGAGAGATTCCATAGGGGAGTCGACGTGTGGAAAGGTGTACCTCCGCAAAACCACCCGTTAACCTGTTCCCCCGCGCGTTAAAGATCGGCATTGGACGCCGAGCGAAATGCATACGGGTCGTTGATCTGGAAAAGGGCTATCCAACGGTGGCCGCACACGAGATTTGCCATAAGTTTAATGAAAGAGGCTGAACTATATCGACAACGATCCGACGGTGTAGATTCACTGCGGGAGGGACGAACCGAGATTTGTCGCCGTACTCCGGGAACCCCCGCAGTGACATCAGGGGGCGTTTGAACGTAGAGGTGGGGCCAGTGCGGGAGGTACGAGTCGAGATTTTTCGCCGTACCCCTCGAACCCCCGCAGTGACGTCAGGGGCGTTTGATCGTAGAGGCGGGGCCCAGAGCCAATGGCTTATTATAAGTCATTTGTTTAAATGATGGAGTATTAATATAAGTGTCGGGAGAGGTTCCGCTAATGAAAATGGTGTATGTAATGATTCATCAATCTCCATGGCCACATGCTCTTTTCCAGCTAGTTCATCCTCCTGAGGCGACCCACTTGTCCGTTCTGGAGTCAACCCAGGCCATATCTGAGATGGGTCTAAATTGTCTAGTGTGTAGTCCATATTGTCGTCAATCATCTTCACTAGTCAAGTGTACACCCTCGTTTTGAGTTTGCTATGAACCCTTCCGCGATGCCTTTCCTTTTTCGAGGAGTTTCACAGTAGCTGCAACGATTCACCATATCTGTCGGGGTCCAGAGAAATGGCTAGTGATATAATGATAACCCTCTATCGGGTTGTCGGGGTCATTAGAATAAACCAAAGGGTGCACCTGTCGAGGAGATGCAAGAAAACCATGACCGTTGCAACGAACCGCCAGTGTGCTCAAGCAATGAAATTTGTGTTAGCATTCAGTTAGGAGATAAGGATATTAAAAAACCTCTTGCAGAAAGTAGTACCCGGGAGCGCTCCGAAAACCTCGGCATCGAGAATAACAAAAATAATAAAACCCATTGCCCTAGATACATTCATGCCATTCCATAGCATAAGCCATCATACCTGGAAGACCACCAAATAACAATTAGGGTTGTCGGAGGGTTAGGGTTTCGACCGCCATCGCCAACGCTCCATCACTTAGGTGATTCTTCCAACCATAAGCATTCTGCCTCACCCCTTAACTTTTATTAAGTCTTCAACTCCTTTTCTTGCATGGTTGTTTCTTGTGCATGTTGAGCTCCATTTACTTATTTTTATTGCATGATTAATTTAATCTTCATTTAGTTTTGCTTTATAATATTTCGTTTCATTTCAATGCGTCAAATTACTCACATATTGCACATTTAATTTCATTTCTCTGCATTACTTTTCTTTGCATTGCATACAAATTTAGTTGATCTTTCCATCTTTCAATTGCATGCCTTTAATTTGCATTTAACATCATTCTCCTAAATTGCTCTTCATTTCATTAGATTTTTTTTAAAATTGCATTGTAGGACTCTTTTAGTTCTCATTTAGCTTTATTGCTTGCTTGAATTTTACATTGCATGTAGCTTTTTTATGCTCCATTGCATTGTGCATTCAACTTTACTTTCCTTTCAATTGCATTTAGCTTTGTTTCCTTTGCATTATTGATCTCATTTCATCTGGCACTCGTTTCCTTGTATTATGCATCCACCTTTTCATTTAAGAATTATTCTTTTCACTTTCTCTAATGATGCCATGAAGAGCTTCCCTTATCTAACACACTTTCCTTGTCCATAATGTTGAAATATCAACCAATGGTTGTATGTGGTTGTGATGGTCACTCCAAGAGGAAGCCTCTTGTAAGCCTTAGTATTGATAACCCGTCCTAGATATCTGTCCGTCTAATTTAAGGGTATAAATCAGATCATCATTCTATCATCAACCTGGTTCATAGACTTAGAAGCACACCAAAATCTCTGGTTTAGAGATTATTTCTAAGAGATTAACGCTTAACTAATCTTGATATCTTAAGAATTATTGTCAAGTAAACTTCAATCTCCCCTACAAGAGATAGATTCAAAAATCCTTCAAATTAATACCTTCAAATCATCATTTTCTTCAATGAAATAATCAATTAACTAAATTGCAACAATTCATTACATTTAAACAAAATGAGAAATATTTGACAAGTCTAGTTTATTGAAAATGAAAAGCATATTAAGCTCCCTTACAAGAGTTCAATTCATAATATATCTCATCAAGCATGTCAATAACAAATTTGTAAAATAATATCAAAATAAATCACAAAATTACATAAATAAATTACAGAAAACTGAAAATCATACCAAACAGTGAGAAACTAGTGCACAGGCTTGGCAATGGGGGCCCTCGACGCTTTGCTTGCACACTTTAAGTGAAGACCAGCTTAAAAGTACTTGATAACCAGACTATAAATCATTCATTAATCACAAGAGAAAGATAAGAAGCTCTGAAATCAACTCTCTTTACTAATTTGCAAAAGTATTCAAACTTATCATAGCATAATGGATGTTGTCCTCCTTCAAATGCCACATATTTATACAATAGTTTTTGTAACAAATTAACTAAAAAAATTCAAATGTATTTATGACAATATTGAATAAAGGCTACAGGTCGAGTTCATCCCCATTATCTCTAAAATTTGGGGAAAATCCTTAAAATCCAAAAAATGCCCAAATTTTATGCTTAAAACAGGGGATTTTGTACATGACTAGCCTAGTTTGACTAGCATTTACTTGTTACCTCCGTGAAATTTTTGAGGAGAAAAATAGGAGTTTCACCATACTTGTACATTGAGGATTACCAATCAACCTTTGGATTTCATCCAATTGTCCTACACATATGAAAACGATGGAGCTATTATGGGAAGTTGCAACATCCTGTAATTACTGCTAAAATTTTAATTTTGAAGCAAGAATCTTTAAAAGTTTAAATCATTAAAAATAGATGACACATGTACCTGATTTGATTAATTTCAAAATTTCTATGGGTGAAAATGGAAGTGAAAAATGGAAAATGAAGGCAAAAATGGCTTATGTGGCAAAGGTAAAACACCAAAAAGTGACCCCAACACTCCCCCAAGAGGAAGCCTTTGCATTTCCTCATGCACAAAAAAGTGTCCTTGTGTGTTTATCATTGTTCTTCTTCTTCTTCTTCCTCTTCCTATGTTTCCCGCAATCAAATATCTACATTGGTTTGTGCCATGTGGAGAACTTTTAGCTTTTGGTATTTTGTTTTTAGTTTCCTCTTTTGATGATACCACTTGTATTCCTGTTTAGAAATTAAGACTGATCTCACCTTCAACCTTTGATTTCTCCTTTTTAATTTCTCATTTTATTTTTGAATTTCTTGGCTTTGAACTTTCAACCTTTCATTTTCGTGTTTTAAATACCTCTCAAGGACTTCCATCTCTTTGACAATTTCCTTTAGTTTCTCGATTTTTTTTTTTTTGTGAAATGGTTTTCTTTATCATATTTCTAGAATGATGGGTTCAAGTTCATCCATTGGTACCTCCTCTGTCATTTCCTCCTCTTGCCTTCCTCTTTCCTCTTGTTCCTCTAGAGCTTTCAAGTAATCATATTGGTATTGTTGTGCCTTATCATTTTCCTCCAAAGTTTTCCATCTTTGAGCATGAGAGCGTTTTCTAGATTTCCTTTCATAGGTATGGAAAATTTTGTCTTTTTCTTTCAGTTTCTCTTCTTCTCTGATCATACTCCTTGTTCTTCTTTTCTCCAAGGGCGGTTTTGAGCTAGTTTCCATTGGAAGGACTTATTCTTCTTTACCATCATCACTTGGAACACAAATGTACTCCTCTGAATCATTTTTCTCCATTTCAAAGTCATTATTTTCTATGAACTGATTCCACAGAAAATTTATTTTTTGAAGTTCATGCACAATAAACATTTTAATTAGTCCATAACGATAAAGGATTTTCTCCAGATTTCTCCAGAACAATGGATACAATATGAAAGACAACGAAGAGAATGGGAAAGAAAAATAGAAGAAGAAAGAAAAAGAGAAGAGGATCTCAAAAAATAAAATGAAAAAAAGAGAAGGTAAGATGAAGACAACGACCAAGAAACTACTTTTGGATTTCCAATATTAGACATTAGAGAAATTTTCGGAGAAGAGGTAAAAATGAAAAATATTCCACCTTGTATTGTACCAAATTTATACGACATGTATTATGAAGAACCTGACTCATTCTTGTTTGAATTTGATATTCTATGTCCTACCTATGGTTATACTAATGATACACATAAGCTTCATCTTTTCCCTGCTACTCTTAAAGCACATGCATTAAAGTGGTTCATGGGATTAGGTGAACATACTATTACCAGTTGGAAATACATGAGCAATTTTTTCCTTAAGAAATATCAAACATACTGTAGGCCTAGAGATTCAAAGGATGATATTTTTAGAATGTCTCAAAAAGAAGATGAAATTTTACAGGAATATATAAAAATATTTCTCTATAACTTGCAAAAATCTAAACATCATTCTTTAAAGTTTGATACCATTCGAACAATCTTTTTAAAAGGTATACGATATGAGTATCTTTATATTCTTAATGTGATGGGACAATGAGATATTTCGTATTTACTATTTGATGAAATTGCAGATTTATGTAAAAAATACTCAAGAGGTAGAGCTAAAATTGGAAAGAGAGATGAAAATCCTAAAGCTACCAAATCAACAGTATGAAGTATAACAAGAGCTGAGCTAGGAAATTTGTTTGAAGACTTCAAAAATGATATCTTAAGTACATTAGGAACACAAGTTGATATACTAAAAACAAGAAAGAAACAAGAGGAGCAAGATCAAGTATTATCAATTTCTTTTCCCAAATGTAGAAAGAAGCATCTGTTGAAGGAATGTCGTTTAGACAATATTCATGTTTGTGAACTTTGCACTGAAAATTATACCAAACTTTAACACCCTCTTCCCACATCTACCCAAGTAACCATCCAATAGGAGTAAACATGTGACGAGAGGCTACTAATATGAGATTCAACCTCCTAGATGACCTTAAGGAACTGGAACCAAACACCAAAAACACACCTTACATTGCATCATTGACATCCCCAGAAGGTAACCCAACCTTCTAGGGCCCTGTTCCCTAAGGGGGGATTGATTTTTGGCCCCTTTGAGGCTGAGCTACGGGCTTGTAAGGGCAAGGGAGTGGCTCTAGACCCTAGAGCTGCATGTTATCCGCCTATAGCTGGGATTTGTGCCACATTTTCAACCCCTAAGCCTAGGTCACTGCCCAAAACTTCATGTAACTTCAGGAGAGGGTAATTAACATTGAAAACACATATGGAAGCAATAACATCAACCATAACTCATCGGACCCCACCCAACCATGACAGGAATTTCGTGAAACATGTCACAAACATAGCATCTACAAGTAGAAACAACAGATTTAAACAAAGGGGTCTCTTTATTAGTTGAGGATGGATAAGAAGCATTGCTCCCCTACACCATAAGCTATCATACAATAAATTTTACCATAGATACATTGGATATTCATTTACAAGTAAGTTTTTTTAGAGAGCCATACCTCATCGCTATCACAATACATGCTTATAATGTGCATAACACCAACATAAATACCATGGATATATCAAAAATATAATATATATATATATATATATATATATATATATATATATATATATTTTTTTTTTTTTTTTTTCATACTGAATACTGGAGAAATGAGCTCTTCATTACCAAATGTAAGAACCAACCGGAGATGGGACTTACATGTTCCACCCAGCTATAGATTGGCTGAGCCAAATATACTTCAGCCAATCACCCTTGTTCCATATTCCAAGCATGAATGTGGGACTTAAACCAAAAGCACCAACCTGGGAATGCCGAGGCTAAACTACCTCACCCTCATCAAATAGAAATCACGCTTGACCATGATCTAACCTGGATCACTAGGCCAACACCATAAACATGTCATAACCGACTTTACCATGATCTAACCCCAATCACTAGGCCAACAAAAGCTTGGATATCACCAGATTCTCTTTGCCTAAATTGTGAGGAATTTTCCTTTCTCCTAGTCTCTCAGGCTTTACCGCAACCCACAGTTTAAAGCAGGGGTCACTAGGCCCTAAACTGAGACATACTCTCTAGGATTTTACGCAATCCCAAACCCAAGATTCGTAGGCTTGAAATCAAGAGCAAACCACCACCTCTTAGGCTTTACCGCAATCCAAACCCAGATTACTAGGCCCTAAACCGAGGCAACAAGCGAACCGATTCTATATCATTCAGATATCCACCTCACTTAGCATCGAATCCATTAGATGATCCAGCTAAACCAAAGCATGTGAACACCAAAACATGATGGCTATTCGGAAATGGCAAGGCTAGGTTGAAAACATTGTCACACCTGGAAAAACCCATGCCAAGACAGAAAAGAACCACATGCAATACCATGCATGCCAAATATAGCAAGGAAAATACACATGCAAATTGATACCTGCCAAGAATCTTGATGTAGCTGCTTGATTCTACCTTTCCCTGCTTGATCTTTGCCTTCTTGCTTCAATTATCCAGGTATGCTACACTCACCAAGAGTGCTCCAAGAATAGTATAAATGTCCAAGAGTAAGAGAGAGAGAGAGAGAATAATGAGAGAAAAATCTTGCCAACTGATCCTCAACATCCTTTTTATCATTGATTCCTCTAATTTATTCATTTTCCATAATTTTCCTTCATTTTCCTCCTCACATGCAACATGTGACCTTTCACTTTCCTTTTCTCCTAGTTTCCATTATTTTCATAAATAAATGTGCCAAAAATGCCATTTTTCCTTTCCAAAGCCTTTTCCTTTGCCTTTGTCAGTTTCCTTAGCTATACTAACCTAAATGAACACCCAATAGGATGTTTTTCCCAACATTCAGATTGAAATAAGTGTCCCATCAACCATGGTTATTATTTTTAACATTTATTACATGGAATTTTCACCAGGGCTGTTACAGAACCCTATCCCTTGGGGGGACACCATCCTCGATGTTAAACCGCACATATACCTTAGTGAAACCGCTGAAAAGAAAACATACTTCCCATGGAGCTTTATAACTTATCTCGTTGCAGTATTTACAATGAATAACCTGCTCAAACGAAAAACCATCATGACAATCATATCGTGTACTGGAGCTTTATAACACAATTCATTACGATGTTTAAAATAATATACACATATGCACATTTTCTTAACCAACAAATAAAAGGACACAATGCTCGTATCAACAACAAGGGAATCCAAAGGTTCACACCTCCACCCTCAGATTAATACCAGGATTCACCTACTTCTCAGGAAGTCCAAAATCCACTGTCAAAGTCAAAGCTGCATCCAATGTCCAATGTTACAATCTTGCACTACTGTACTCTCAATAAAAAGTTACTGACTCATTTTTCCAGGGCATACTCCCAATGTGCATTTGATTCCATCTAGAAATGCTAATGACCAAAAAAAACCTATCCCTGACCTTCCCTTCTCTGTTATGTAGTCCCTCAGGAAATCCAGTAATCCCCTTCCGTTCAGTCACTCACCTTCCAAGTTCCCCGACATCCCCTATCCTGGGAGATCCATCCCTTGGTAAGGCTTCCTCACATTGGAAGACATAAAAACCAAGGCATATACCTGCCTCAAAACCATCATACCGGTCATAACATGCTCATGGAAATCAATGGACACTATTGGGTACTAGTGTCCCATAATGGCCCCGATCCGAAAGTCTTCACCAACACATTGCTACATGTCCCAATTCCTTTATTGTTGCTGTTAATTCTTGCAGTCAATTTCAACCATCCAAAACCAGGAATTGCATGCTCTCATGTACCAAGCACATAATTTCCATTACATTCAAAATAAATTGAAATAAGCTCAAATCATACCTCATGGGTAGCTCGTCAACCAGTTACACTTGCAATCCTGTTCACTTCGTGTGACACAAGTCAAACTAGCTATTTGATCAAACCATCATGTATAAAAATATCATATCTAGCTAGCTCAAAATGCAACCATCATATATCAAAATCATAAATTACATGCAATCATCATAAACCATAATCATAAATCACATGTAACCATCATAAGTCAAAATCACATATCACATGCATAACAAGATTGAAATAAAATACTGATACTTATCATCCATCAGTCTGTACTTTTGCCTTTACTCTTTATGTACACACACCAGATCGGTTGCCACACCCCGCAAGCATCCAATGCCCTTGATTCTCTTTACTCATGTACACATAGACACAGTGTACATCACGACGCATACCTCCACACTAGGCGTAAAGCACCACACAATGCATACACCCACATCTGGCACACAACATAACACATACACCTACATTCGGTGTACAACACAACACATACACTTACGCCTACACCAACGTAAAACGTATACATATACACCCAGTGTGCGATACAACACAATACATATGCCTACCCCAGTATACAACACATACACCTACACCCTATGTACAATACAACCCAATACATATACATATGCGTACACCAAGTGAAACAAAACAAATAGACACGTCGCGATACCACGACTACACCATGCACATACATAATACCACATGCCCGCAATGCAACATGTGTGACATGCACACAATACCACATGTATACCAGTACCATATGCACAATAAGTACACAATACCACCTGTACACACACTACTTGCACAACGTGTGCACAGAATCACATGTACACAACACGACATGCACAACGTGTACACAACACCAAATGCACACCGCACCAACTGTATAATTTGTACACAATACCACATGTACAAAACAACGCATGCACGACATGTACACAACACCATATGTACATAGCACCACGTGCATGACATGTACATAGAGCCACCTGCACACAAAACCACATGTACATCACGCATACAACACCATATGTACATAGCATTGCATATTCAACATGTACATAGCACCATCAATACCTGGCACTGCATATGCAACATCATATATACAATAGGAACACAACATCATATGTACACAAACTACATATGCAACATTACAAATAACCATAGGTACAATCACTGAATATACAGCATGCACAACATATACACAACAAAGTAATTTTACATCCATAGACCACACAGTGACCCCATAAGTAACCTTGCTTCTAGTGTCTTTCCACTATCCATGCTTATCCTAGCATGTCGCAGATGACACTACTTTCACTTCGCTGATGTACTCTTTAGCGTTTCCTATCCATAACATAAACATAGGCATAGTACAAGCATATAATATTAATTCATGTCCACATGATACTGACCTCGTAGATCTATTAGATTTACTCAGCCACTTGGTTCCTCATCACCAAGAACCTCTTCATGCCATTCACTTGCATAAGCAATCATTCCTACACAAGAATGATCCTTGAAAACCCTGTCATACAGTGACACAAATACATACATACATACATATAAATAATCATTAGCATAAAACAATCATGATCATGTCAGACAACGTCATACCTACATACATACATACATATAAACCATCAACGTAAAATCATCAATATCCATGACGAGCCTATCAATAAACGACATACATACATACATAAATATATAGACATCATCATAATTACAACATGATTACCAAATATCATAAGGTTTAGGTTGAGAGAAAATCCTTTATCCATGCACAATATTGAGAACAACGGTTCCCAACATAGCCAAGGTATCTGATATCTCAAATCCATTTATTTTACCTTACCTGATTACCTTTCTCGTGACTGTACTGCAACCATCCATTCACCACAATGGATCCAACCAGTCAAACCGGCTATCATATTCTTACTTTCCGTTGCGCTTACTCATGCACCGAGCCTCCTTCGGCTCTTACATTACTTGTTTGGTAACACAAAGCTCTTGTTGATCACCATCAAATTTCCTTTTTCCCAACCAATTCCCAAGACTCAAAACATAAAATACAATGACAAGAACAAGAAACAAACAAGAAGAAAACCAGGAAAACCAATAGCAATAAGACACCAAAAACAAAGTGGCATAACTATGCACCAGAGATAAAAAAAATCACAAATCAAGCTCAACGAATCACAAAGGAAAAAAAAACACAAGACTAACAATAGACACCATGACTCAATCCCCATGGTTCCCAATGCTTTCAAGTGAAAGCTCAACCTAAGCCTTCTTTAAGATTTCACGGAAAAATCTTTGCCATGCAATCCCCTGCATCATAATATCATAAACACATAACTGTTAGCACAGAAATAAATATAAGAATATACCAGTTATCTTACCTTGCTACTATTGAGTTTTACCATATGCTATCACATCACCCTGCTTATACTAAAGTACATATCAACTACCTCAACACATAGTGAGTTAGTGCAACATCTCAAAACACGATCATTTCTTCATGCAATATTATTGATGCAAACTCATATCATACAACTAATAAAACATGCAAACAACATATAGATGCATCAAGTACAAAGTAGGCTACATACACAAGCTCATACCTTAATGCATCTCAGGGGAGGCTATCTTGTCTACACAATCAATCTAGATTAGCACAATATAACTTCACAACACATCTACTCAACCCTAAATAAGGCCATAATATCCATAATAGTAACTATCTAACATGTTCACATCATAGACTCATAAAAAGATGTCATTCATGCATAGAAATCACATATGCACATTTAGTCTAGACATAATACAACACACTATCAAAATTAGGTCGACTCATGCCTGAATGTCATAACCATAACCATTTGCATGGGCCAATCCATATTAGCATAATGCATGTAACATCAAGATGTTAATGAAATAACCCTAATCATCAAGTCACTGTTGAGATTCAACAAGATGATGAGCTTAGTGAAAAGAGTCGCCTTCACTAAGTGGGCCCGCAGGCTATTTTTGGCGCAAAGTCTATTTTTAGGCTATGTCTATTTTTAGACATGTCGATCATATTCTATGAGTTGTAGGATGCTATTTGTGGATGGTTGGCCAAGTTGGAAAAATAGATGGACTTCTATTTTTAGACATATTGGGCGGAATCTATTTTTAGATTTCCAGTCTAAAAATAGATATGTCGAATATTACTAGCTCTTAATAATATTTGGACTCTAAACATTATCTTATTCTCTTGGAGCACTTCAGTTAAGTGCACAGATGTGGCACAACATCTGACAGAAGGAATTACGCTATTCCTGAGGGTTTACTCGAGCTAATGCATGGAGGACTTCAGTTAGAACTCATGTGATAGAGTTTGGTGGAGTTATAGAAGTAGTTGGTGGAGTTGTGTTCAGTTTAACTCAGTTAGACACAGTTGAGCTAGTTGTATCTAGTCTAACTGATTAATACAATAGTGAGAGTGGTGTGAATTAATTATTAATTAATTCACTAAATAATAACTCATTAATCAACTGAAGAATACATCAGTTAACTACAGTGCATGGACAGTTTCAGTGGAGACCAATGGAGAGATAGGTGAAAGAGCAAGATAGACTATCAGTTGTGACTATAGTGATGCATTGATTGCATACAACATTTAGTGGAGATGCCAATGAGGATTGCGCAGTCAATCTTGGAGCAATTCAAGTTCATTCAGAGCCATTCTTCAGTAGGGATTGCGCAGTAGAGGTAGGCTAGTAGGTGGCAAAGATCGGTGCATGGATTTGCTAGATCGGGCCTGATTATTGTGTAGCGATTGTATTGTACTGAGAGATTGATATGATCAGCTTTGTATGAGGATTTTTACATGATCTCTATGACATATATTATATACAGATAGTTGGGGTTTTCAGCTTCAGGCTTTCCCGTTAAAAATCTGTGTTAATGTGTGTGAATTTTTATGGTTTCATGTGTGCATTGCAATCTTGATTTAATTCTCTGCAAATGATCAATGGTGGAATAGATTCTGTATTTTGCATGACGTTAAAATAGTGTGAGATCAGGAGAATCTTGGACATATAACATATTAGTTATATAATTTCTACATGGTATCGGAGTAGTTGATCATTGGAGCAGATTGCAATTATTGTAGCGGTTGAGTTTTGTGCTGGTGGAATTCGAATTTGCTACAGTGTTTTCTTGGTGTCGAAGTTGAGCATTCATTGAAATGTCTTTCAACGGATTGTGATTGGAGTATGCCCTTGATGGTAGCTCGAATTATATTGCATGGAAGGATAGGATGGAGGCGGTGCTGGATGATAATGGGTTGAAGGATTTCATAGATGCCGATATTCCAAAGCCTGGTTCTAGCGATGCAGCTGCACTTGACGCATGGCAAAAGAAGGTAGCAAAGTGTCGAAGAATTCTGTTGGAAGGTGTGAAGGATCACATAGTGTCTAGCCTTCATGGTAAATCTACTCCATTCTTAACACTGTTACCGATGAAATAGGTAACCTGACCTCAAAATGGGAACTCTAGCCCAAAAACTCAAAAAACATGAAAAAACACCCCCCAAAAAAAAAAATGTGTCTTCCAGAACGCACTTGTTTTTTTTCGAAGGTCAAATTTCAACATTTTATAAAATTATGCTAAAAACAAAATTGTTTCTTGAAAAAAGGATTGAAAAAACCCCCTCAAAAAAAGTGTATTCCAGAATGCACTTGGTTTATTTTGAAGGTCAAATTTCAACATTTTATAAAATTATGCTAAAAACAAAATTGTTTCTTGAAAAAAGGATTGAAAAAACCCCCTCAAAACAAAACCAGTTGATGCTGGAATAACAAAAAAAAAATTGTGTCATATTTTTGACATTTTTAAAAATGGAATTAAAGACAACATATTAGGGCATTTTTTAAAATCGTAAATTTCTAACATTTTTGATAGATGATGTTAAAAATAAACAAATACATGTCTGAAGGGCTTATAATTTTGAACAATTTTCATCCATGTTGTTAAACATAAAATATCTTGACTTTAAACAACCCCAAACTTGTAATTATTTTCAACCATAACCTTAAAGATAAAGGTAAATCTAAAGTTTTTCAATCTTAAGTGTTCAACATACTTGAACAATGAAATTATGGAGAAAATATAAGACTTAACAATTTTAAAAAATGAACAAGTAAATGAAAAAATCATCATTGCACAGAAACAAGTAAGAGTAATTTTAATTTTAAAGAATAAAAACTTATCTTTTTTCAAATCTTAGCATAAGACAAATTTAAATATAATTTCAACCAAAACCTAAAAATCAAGCATCAAAACAAAGTGTTATGTTTCAATGACGCATATAATTATTAAAACTTTTAAAAGTATTTTATACCAAATGGTAACAATACATAATATTATGGTAATATCACTGCATAATCTAAAAATTCAACATTAGTTTCTATTTTCTATTTTACTTATAATTAAAATATCAACATTGGTACATTGAATATAACATAAATTATTTTTTTAATTCATTGTTACATTGTCGATATTCTAAAGAAATGAATTCTTCATAATTAAAACATATAATCCAACAAACATAGAAATGTCTCAGAACTTCATGAAAAATGAGATGGAAGTCAAATTTTTTATTTCAAGTTACCATGCAAACATCAATTACATAAAAGTGTCTTAGATAGTTATTCAAAATCAGCCATAGGTTCTGGCACACCATCATAATCTACATCTTCAGATGAATGGCTCGATGCAAATGAAGATGATCCATATTCTTCTCTTTCATCAACTAGTGCTCCATCTGAGTCAACATGCATGCCCACCATTTTAGAGTTCAAAAGTCTTGTAGATCTACATCTACATTCTGCAGAGTCCCATTTCAACAGTAATTGTTCTGGTAGCAATTTCTTCAAAATATTTATGGTTTGCAACCGAAGAGTTCCTCTCTTGTCAAATTGAAGTCATACACAAGTATGTCAACATCCTCCAATTTTAAGACATCTGTGCGGCGACGATTTATATTTGTGCCCTTTCTTTTTTTCTTCAATTCTTTTTCCACTCACCATCTCGGAAGCACTGCACCATTGAAAGTGTGGTACTTAGGCATAACAAATGATCAACACCGTGATCTCTTCATTTTCTCATTAATGACCTCATAAATTCGGTAAATCCAATGGATAGCCATGGATCTTCATCTGCTAACACTGCTATCATGCAACCCTCCTTAAGATCCTACACAGAACCCCTGTAAAGGTCTTCCGTGGCTTCACGTTGTGCATGTGATCTTCTAGAACCAATATAGATTTCTCTTTCCTCTACCTGTGGGAAATTAATAATAGCTTGAGGCTGTTGTTGTTCAACATTGTGTGTTTCTTGATGTTCATGTTCATTCGGCATATTTTGTGGCCAAAAAAAAGGAGTCTTCAAAAGCGTATCCTCATTTACTGATCTTGAAATCATATCACTTTGATTACTGAAAAAAGACTCCCACCAAACTGAATCAGCAACATCGAAGTATTCATATGTATCTCTAATACATCTTATAATTTCCTCTAGACATTCAAAATAATTTATCTCTCTCTTCTGCCTTCGTGCATTATGGAGTTCGGAAACTGACTGTAATAACAATATCTTTGATGAAAACATTGGACGCTCTGGAATGAACTTCAAAATGCTAAACTTGATGATGGTCCCCATTCTTCAATAGTTGAATACTTCTTGCCCCATATAAGTGTTATCCCATCAATTTTTTTGATACGAAATTGATGCTGGAAGCTAATGTCGTTAAGTTTTTCAATGCATTTCTCCTCACCATGCGATCCAAAAATAAACCTTCGCATGTCAATAGTCTCTTCCAACACATGAAAAATAGGCTCTGGAATGTACGATTTATTAATACATTCAATTAATGATGGCAGGCTCCCAACACCTTTCCTCCTCAATGTTACTGAAAAACGACTGAACATTTGATCAATATGATCATGAGTATGCCCAACAAGAAGGAAACCAACCTTTATCTTTTTAAAATCCCCAATTCAACAAGCATGTTTAGATACCCAAAAAGAACTTGATTTTTGTTCTCACGACTTGTGTTATCTAATTGTAAATACAAAACTTCAGGAAGAATCCCAGACCAATGAGTAACCACATCATGGATTATAGTTATGGTCAGATTTGCATCATTGTGAATATTTGGAGTTGTGAAGAAAACTCTTGGAAACATCTTTTCATTAAATACCATACAACCAACCAAGTGAAACTGAATGAAATTTTCCTCCTGTAATTTTTTTGGCGTGCGGACAAAATGTGGAAGAAGTGTTTTCTTTTGGTCCATACCATCAATTATCAATCCTAGATATTTATTTGGATGATCATAACACTTCTTTCGATGTTTATACAACTTTTGCCTTTCACTTGTTTGCTGATTGCGATGGTCTTGAAGTTCTTTGACAACAGAATCTGTACATAAAATAAAAGAAACATATGAATAAATATATTTTCATAGTTGATAAAGTATCAAATTTTAAAAAACAATGTTTTAAACACATACCTCTTTCTGTCCCTTGACATTTAGCTCTTTTTTCTTTAAGAGAAGCACATGTGCTGCAAATCCCCATCCTTGTCTTCTTAGGAATACGAACATTGTTGAATTCAGTTTTCCATATCCTTGTACAATAAGAATATGTAATAAAATTACCAATTCCTTCAACAACTTCTGCATAATCTTTGTATAACATGAATATTTCTCGTCTCGAGAAATTATCTGGAATATGTATTGTGTATTTATTTGGCATACACTCTCCATGATTTGAAAAGAAGTCTTTCATCCATGTCTTAGCAATATTTGCAAATGGCCCCACCTCCCGTTTATAACGTGATTCTGAATAATATGTGGGATCCCTTTCCAATATATCCTGGATTCTTGACAAACGACAATTACCAATTGAATACAACATTTTGAATGCCTTTTTGCAAAGAAATACATTCCCAATATGATAATCATAACCTACTAGTATAGATTGCATGCAACCCACTAAATATGAATTTTGCATGCTTTTATTCATTGACATATATGTTTTCCTTTTCTCCAAAACAAAGTTGAAATCCATATTTTTCAAGCAATCCCTTCGACAACATTCACTTGAAATCAAATGAACAACAGAACTTCTTTTGTGAGTTATTTTGTCCTCACCCTTATATAACTGGAATGCTTTGGATTGATATGAAAAGGTCTACTCCTACTCCTAGTGGCAATATTTTCTTGCAACAACTTCATCATTCCATCATCCTTTGTAAAAGAAATTTCATCACCATTAGGAGGAATATTATCCCCACTATCATCATCCTCAACATAGTTAAGAAATTCATCAACATCATTGCCTGGAAAATTTTCTTTACCATAATTAGTTGAAGAAAACATTTCACAAGAATCATCGGCACTTTTGTAACCCTGACTCAAAAGAAATTCTTCACCATCTTGACCCATGCTTTCAAATTCTTCCCTGGGAGGATTCAATTCTTCATCACCATGAGTGTCTTTGAAATGGTCACTTGGAGAAAATGCAATATTCAGATCTGTGCCTTTAAAATTATCATTTACAAGAAACTCTTCATCCTCCCCTTCCTCAGTGGCGCTCTCATAATCCTTGGGATTAGGCATAAGTGGAAGCTTTGAATTTGTATTCACTAGAATTTCTTCACCCTGCCCTTCCCCTTCCTCACTAAAGCTCTCATAGTCCTTAGGATTGGGAATAAGTGAATGCCTTGAATCTATATTTATTGGAAATTCTTCATCCCCCCCTTCATCAGTGGTTAAATTATAATCTTTATGATTAGGATGAAGTGAAAATTTTAGCTTTGGAAATTCATCCCCGTCTTCATCAGTGGTGCTGGCATAATCCTTAGGATTAGGACGAAGTGGATATTTTGACGCTGCAAATTCTTCATTCCCCTCTTCCTCAGTGGTGCTGACATAATCCTTAGGATTAGGATGAAGTGCATATTTTGACTTTGCAAATTATTCATTCCCCTCTTCATCTGTGGTGCTGACATAATCCTTAGGATTAAGACAAAGTGGAAATTTTGACTCTGGAATTTTTTCGTCCCCCTCTTCATCAGTGGTGCTTGCATAATCCTTAGGATTAGGATGGAGTGGAAATTTTGACGCTGTAAATTTTTCATTTCCCTCTTCATCAGTGGTGTTGGAATAATCCTTAGGATTGGGACGAAGTGGATGTTTTGACTCTGAAACATTATCATTCCCCTCTTCATCAGTGGTGCTCGCATAATCCTTACGATTAGGACGAATTTGATATTTTGACTCGGGAAATTTTACATCCCCCTTTTCATCAGTGCTGCTAGCATACTCCTTAGGATTACGACAGAGTGGATATTTTGACTCTACAGATTCTTCATTCCCCTCTTCATTTGTTGTTCTCATATAATCCTTAGGATTAAGCTGAAGTGGATATTCTTTATCTCCCTCTTCATCAATGGTGTCCTCATAATCCTTGGGATTAGGACGAAGTGAAACTTTTGACTCTGGAATTTCTTCATCATGCCCTTCATCATTGTTTCTTTCATAATCCTTAGGATTAAGAGTAAGTGGTATAACTGGCGCTCGATTTTTTGACTCTCTATTCATGGTGAATGAACTCTCGTTATATTCATCACTCTGAATAGAGTTGTTGTGTGACGAAGATGTTGATGTTCTAGAAAGAAAAACTTCGTTATCAGAAGAAACCATGGCTTCCAACAAGAATAGGTTGAATGATACAAATTCCTCTCCCACTTACAATATATAGCTTAAAGACTGAAAATTTCCCTCCAAAAAATTCGCGAAAAAATTTCCCTCCAAAAAAATTTGCGAAAAACTTTAACTATTTTAACTATAATGACTACATGTAAATATTTACAAAAATAACATGATGTAAATATTAACTATTTAAGCTATAATTAACTACATGTACATATTTTAGATTTTAAAATTTAATCCCATGATTTTAAACATTGATTAGATATAAATATTAACTATGATAACTAAATACAAATATTAACTATTTTATCTATAATATTAAATATAATTAACTACATGTAAGTATTTCATATTTTAATTTTTAATCTGAGATTATATTTGAATTATTCAACATTCAGTACATGTAAATATTAAATAAAATATTAATTATGATAACTACATGCAAATAATAAGTATTTTAATTATAGTATGAACTATAATAAATTAAATGTAAATATTATTCAACATTCAGTACATGTAAATATTAAATAAAATATTAATTATGATAACTACATACAAATAATAAGTATTTTAACTATAGTATGAACTATAATAAATTAAATGTAAATATTTTAAATTTGAAATTTTAATCCCACATTCATTAAACAGTAAACCAATCAGACAATATACGATATTTAAAAGGAATGATTGTTTCTATTCATCACATCACATCAAGTTTTCTGGTATTTGTTAGAGCAAATTTCTGGAGGTGTTGCGTTGGCATTGGTAACTTCGTGGAGGCATTGCATTGGCATTGGAAGCTTTGTGTCGTTATTGGTAATTTTGTGGAGGTGTTGCATTGGCATTGGTAACTTCGTGAAGGCATTGCATTGGCATTGGAGGCATTGTGTTGCTATTCATAATTTTGTGGAGGCGTTGTGTTGGCATTGGTGACAATAGCTTCTTGCATTTCAAAGGTTAGTTTTCCTTCTATTCTGTCAATTTAGAGATGATTTTGGGAAAAATCTATTTTTCTATAGTTTTTTTGTGTTCAAAAACTACTTTTTTAAGGTTTTTAGGTTCAAAAACCTTGATTTTTTAATATTTTTTTAGTGAAGAAAATGCAAAAAAAACTGAATTTTTTAGGGTTTTAAGAACAAAAATTTAGATTTTTTTTCTTTTTTAAGACTTATAGGTTCATTTACACATAAAAATCCATAAAACGACCATGCACATAAAAAAAAAGTAATATTATAACATTTTTTATTTGTATTTTTTTTATCATAAATATATCAGTGATTTCGTTATTTAAATTTTTTTTTATTTGAGAATTTTTTTATTTTATATTTTATTTTATTTTTTTAATTTTAGATCTTTGTTTTATTTTTTTAATTTTAAATCTTTAATTTTTTTTTCTTTATTGTTTTGTTATATATATATATATATATATTGTATTGCGATATATATATATATATATATATATATATATATTAAAACAAATGTTTCTTTTTTATAATTTATTATATTGTTTTTTTTTTTAATTATATGTTCTTTAAAAATCAAACATTATTTTGATTTACTAAATTTTTTTTTTTTTTTTTTTTTATTAGTAATATTTTTTTTTAAATTGTAGAATTAAAAAAATAAATAAAAAAAATTTAAAAAAAAACATTAAATTTTTTATTTTTATGGTGCCGGCCGGCCGGCCGGCGCCACGGGCGCGGCCCAGTCTCCTCCCAGCCCCCGCCTTGGCCGAGGGCCGATTCCCAGAATCGGCCCTCGGCCATGGGGGGGCGCCGGGAGGCTGTCTGGGCCGCCCTCGTGGCGCCGCCCGGCCGACCCGGCAAACAATTATAATGTTTTTTATTTTTTATTTTTATTTATTTTTTTAATTCTGTAATTTTGTTTTTTTAATTGTTTTTTTTTTATTTTTTTTTAAATTTTTAAAATTTTTAATTTGTGTTAACAATTTTGTTTTTAATTTTGTTTTTTTTTTTAATAATTTTGATTTTTAATTTTTTTGTTTTTTTTAATAATTTGTTTTAAGAAAACATTTTATAATTTTGATTTTTTTTAATTTTATTTTGTTCTTAAATTTTTTTTTTTTAAATAATTTGTTTTAATAAAACAATCATAGAAACATTGTTATATATAAATATAAAAAAAAAACTGTTATATAATATAATAAAAACATTATTAAATAATAATTGTTAAAAATTTCAAAATATAACAAATATATATATATATATATCAAAAAAAAATACAATATAATAAATTAAAAAAAAAACATTTGTTTTAATATAACAATATAAATTAATTAAAAATATATATATAACAATACAATTAAAAAAATAAAAAATTATATAACATTATAATATTTGTTATAAATAGTTAATAACTTTTTTGTTTTTTTTAAATATTAAACACAAACTAAAGTTTAAAAATACTAGTTTATTTTTTAAGTTTAATTTTACTGCTTTAATTTCAAACTATTTAGTTTTAGAAATACATTTTGTTTATTAAATTTATTTTATTCGCAATATTTTTCCATTAACTAATATATATATATATATTTATCAGGAAAATGGCATCAAAAAAGATTTCTGTGAATGTTTCTGCACCTAGGGCAGCAGCTCCCAAATCTACGGTAGCAGCTCCCAAATCTACAGTTGCAGCTCGACGCACTATGGATACAACTCCCAAATCTACAGCTGCAGCTCGACGCACTATGGATACAACTCCTAAATCTAAAGTTGCAGCTGAACGCACTATGGACACTATTGGACGCAATAAGGATATTGTTGCACACACTAATAAAAGTCAAGCAAGTGGGGCACCAGGTTCATTAAAGGTTATTTCTGATTGGAAGAACGCCAAGGAAATAGATAAAACCGATTTCTCATGGTATCTTGAAGACAGTGAAACGGAGGTTGATATACACATCTATCTGATTTGTGGTATGATTGACTTAAATGAGCAATATGAGGTGATGGGCAGAGTACGAGACATATGTATGGTCTCGAATACAAACACTATTTATGTTCTTCTAAGGGAGGCTCAGAAACGTGAGAAGGTTAGATATCGTCTATCAATCGTCAAGTACGACACAGATGAAACAACTTCAAAATTTTCTGAAGAAATAGCAAACAACATTGCAAATAACATTGTAAGTATGTTTATTTTTATTTCCTCTATGCATTATTGTAAGGATGATTCAATTTTTTATAAATTATTGATCATTGACATGTTTTATTTTGTTTCATAGGATTTTGTTCCGAGTCTTTCAAACATGTTTGATGGTATTTATATGTTTGTGCCAAATGTTATGGATGTGATCAAAAATTTCCACAAAGACAAAGCAGAGGAAAGGAGATTGAAGCAAAGAGCAATAGCTCGTGACACTGCAACAGTACAAAGAGGGGATCAACCAAGTGTCACTAAGGTGGGTCAATCTAGTAAACTTAAACATGTTTTTTTTGAAGGTGTCGAACATGAAACAGAAAATTATGATAGAATTAGTGAGGAGGAGATGAGAACTATTGTGCAAAAGAAGAAAACAGATCAGACACCAAAAAGAAAAATTGCCAAAGATCTCTCTCTTGTACCTCATGAAGGAGAGCTTGTTTATAAAGAAACTGATATGTTATCCAATAAGACTAGGAAATCAAATATTGGTGAACCTGTAAAGGTCGTGAGCAGCAGTGAAGAACAAATTGAAAGCTCTTATGGAAGCAGAGAAATCATAACACCAGGTGTTGAGTTAGAGGATGGCATTATTAAAACAAAACAAAATGCTATTCGACAAGAGTTGAGGAAGAATAAATTAATTCTTGGTGGCCAAACATTTGAACTTAATGTTAACCAATTTTATGGCTCAGATGAAGGGCAATCTCAATACCAAATTAGAAAGGCCCATCACCTACATGTACATAATCTGAAAACATTGTTCAGGTTCAATCCATATGCGCATGTGGTGGATTATTTGGTTCTTGTCGATCCATGTCAGGTTCCCAACAAACAAGCATTTGACAAGGCAAAATGTTTTGATTATAAATATTATGTAATTGGAGGAAACCATTCAATAGAGGCTAAAAGACAATTGATTGCAGAATATCCCAATAACTATCTTTTTCAAACAGTGAAATGCATCATTTACGCTGGCTTAACAGAAATGGAATCAATGTTATTGGCATGGGATCATAATGCAGATAATGAGTACAGAATGAAAATGACTTTCATCCAAAGGGTCAGATTTATTCATAATGAATTCATAGAAAAATGTCATGGGGATAAGACACAAGTTAGTGTAGCATTTCGAAATGAATGTTTAATGGAAACAGGTTATCAAATTGATGAAAAAAAAGCAAAATATGGAAAATTGAATACAAATCTCTTCAGAGGCACAGATAACATTTTTCAGTTGGCATTTAGAACTGGGGAGGTATGGGATTTGATTGATGACATTTTTGATCGATGGGAGAATATTTCCATAAAAAATCAGAAAGTTAAAAAGAGTAAACCCATAATATGTACCAACAGTAAGGGGGGTCCTTAAATGAAGCAGCTTCCAGAGGATATGACTATTACACCTTGGAGAACAATGCAAGGTGTGAAGGATGATAAATTAGTCAAATCAGTATTAGCCCGTGTGAAGTCGGGTGAATTATCAATGGAAGAAATGTGTGCAAAATTTCAAAAGTAAGTTTCTTGAATTATTTCTTTCATTATAATTTTATTTTAAATAAAACATAATGATGTTGGTAGAATTTGTTATACATGTCAATATATTAACGTTTTTAACTTGATTTATTCAGTCATAAAATTTATATGAAAATACAAGAACACATGGTTAAAATGTTGAATGAAGACATTTGGGATGATGTTGTACGCAACTACCTAGAAGCAAGTTCTACATCAACACTAAAAGAGTTTTATATTGCATTCAATAAGGTATGTTGATTTATAAATTTATTTTATTCATATTTTAACTATTTTTATTTTATTACTTATACATATCTATATATATAATTTTATGTCATTAAAGATGTCGAAGAAGGATGGAAATAGAGTACCAGATACTTTCAAAAGCTTTATTGAAAAAATTAAGATGGAGAACATGAGAAGGAAGCGTCTTATGAATGTTGAACTAGATCCTACTCTTAATCATTACATTTGGAATGGGCTCGACAGTGTCCAATATCAAATAATACAAGGTGACTGTGAAGAAATTTCATCACTAATACCTAAAAGGGAATATGGCCTAGTTATTGCAGATATTCCTCATGGTTTCAATTTCCCAAACATTGAATATGATAGAGAAACATATACTTATCAAGCTTTTAATAAAGTGGTTACGTGTTTTCAAGAAGTGACAACATCACCACTTTGGCGATTTGGGACATTTCATTCAGACACACAGTTTCCAATGTTATTAACAAGCTTCAAGGGTAAAGCAAACTCAAGGATGCAACTTACATGGTAAGATTTTGAAATTGTATGTTTGATTCCTCCTAAAAAAATTTATTCATGTAAAATTTAATTGAACTTTTACTATGTTATGTAACATGGAAAAGTCAAATATTGTTTCTTCCAAAGATCAACCTATTATAAATGATTGTGAGTTCATCCATGTTGAATGTTGGACAAAAGAGGATAGCTATAAGCATATTATTATGAATCGAGTAGATGGGAAGATTCATAGTCAAGTATTGGTTTATGATGCAGTGGTAAGAAAACTAACATATGAGGATAAAGATGCCAAAGGAGATATAGTTAACATTTATCAAAAACCACAAGCATTGATTAACTATCTTATAGATCTATGTTCAAATGAAGGAGAATGGGTTTTGGATTTATTCTCAGGTTCAGGTAAGTTTTAATATACAAATTTAAATTTAAATATTGTCTTTTTTACTTTTTATGTCTCCATAGTAATTTTCTTACTTATTTTTTTGTGCTTGATGATTAGGTACAACACTAGCATGTTGCCTACAAAAAGAAAGAAATTGCATTTTCATTGAGAAAGATCCAGTTCAATGCAAATTTATTCAATAAAGAATTAACGCTCTTAAATTCCTTCCAGATGCGAAGCAAGAAGTTGGTTTGAGGAAAGGAGATTTTAATGAATCACGTGTGGCAAAAAAAGCAAAGGAACCTCAACCACCATTATATGGAATGATTGGAAAGGGACACTTTGAAAGATTTGCTGACATGGAAGATCCATTAGAAGACAACGATGATCAAAATGAAGAAGCAAATGCTGCGGAAGAAGCCATCAATGCTGTTCTAGATGATGTTGAAGATGTATTAGTTGATATTGTTGATGATGTTTAAGTTATGCTTGCAAACAAAGCTTATTTTTCAGAACTACTAATCAACTTTACTTGTAATGTTTAGACTTTGATATTTTATGAGAACAACCCTTTTTTTTTGCAAAAAACATGTGATTGCTATTATTTTTTGACATAAAATTCAATAAAAATGTTGTTTTCTTAAGTTTTTTTGTTAAAATTTTCCCAAAAAATTAGTTTATTTAGCATGTTTTTTTCAACAAAAACTCTGTAAAAGTGTATTTTTTGCATTGTATTTATATTGAAAAATTGTATTTTTTTGTCATATGGTTCAAAATATTGGTTTTTTAGCGATAATTTTTTTGATGTGCATTGAAAAAATATTTAACAATACATAAACATGTGGAAAATATAAACTTTAGAATATTGACTTTTTTTCCATCTTTTATGTATGTGAAAAAGTGAAGATATCATTACAAGTTTTTATTTTTTAAAAAAATATTTTTTTATTTTTAAAACACAAGTACATAAATGCACTTAAAAATAAACATCTCACAGAAGAAGAAGACATTAAAAAAATTATAGTGTCAAAATCAATGCTATAAAAAAAACGTTGGTGATGATACACCACCACTATTCAAAATCGACATAAAAAACACCACTTAAAAAAAAAAAAAAAAATTATTAAAAAAAAAACAAAATGAAAAAAAATTAAAGTGCCAAAAACATGCTCAAATTTTTTTTTCTTGATTCTGCATCGCCACCTTTTCAAAATCAGGTGTTTTTCTTGATATTTCAAAAAGTAGGTAACATTGAGGTTACCTATTTCATCGGTAACATTGTTTCTTGATGTGGAAAGCTTTGACAGACTTGTTCCAAAGCAGAAGCGACCAGAGGAAGTTGGCGCTTAAAGACAAGCTCAGGAAAATAAAAATGGAGAAAGGCGATAGTATACCCAAGTACCTCACGAAGTTTGTCTAGTGTAGGGATGAGCTGGGAAGTGTGGGGGTTACTACTGATGAAGAAGACTTGGTGAGCTTGGCTCTCATTGGGCTTTCGAAGAGTTGGCATAATTGTGAAGACTCTGTCAACGGTTGGGAGAAACTGCCGGGATGGGAGCGACTTTGGTTGGATCTTGTGCAGGAGGAGATAAGGCGGGGTACCAGGGATATTGGATCTTCATCAAAGAATGAAGATGAAGAAAATTGCGCTTTGGCTGCCAAATCAAGGAAAGGGAAGGGAAAGAAAAATCCTTCTCAATCCGGTGCAAAAGGCAAGAAGCAGGACTTGTCCAAGGTGAAGTGATTTCATTGTCACCAACACGAACATTACGCCACTAATTGTCCACAGAAGAAGAAAAATAAGCAGACTGTTGGATCTGCAGCTGGAGAGGCCTTAGCCTTGTAGTTTGAGCTGGATTTTTCGCTGATCGCATGGTTGTTTTCAAGTGTGATGGGATCAGTGTGGTTTCTTGACAGTGGTGCATCTTTCCATATGACCGGAGACAAATATTTGTTTACTGATCTGGATGAGAAGGATCTTGGAGTGCACATCGAGATGGGCGATGATGGTAGATACAGTGCGACTGGTATCGGGACCATTTCCTTTGAGAGGGAGTCTGGAAAACCTTTTATCTTGAAGGATGTCATGCATGTTCCAGGATTGAAGAAGAATCTAATCTCTGTTGCGATGTTGGAAGACAAGGGATATGATGTTGTTTTTAGCGAGGGAAAGGCTTTCCTGCGTAGTAAAACAATTGGTGAAACTTGGAGGATAGGGGTTTGAGTTAAGAACCTTTATCAATTGCAGGTAGATGGCTGCGCAGCAATGGTAGGCAAAGCAGAAGGAGTGGTGAGTCGGGATGAGGGCGAATTGTGGCACAGGAGATTGGGCCATCTTCACCATGGCGCTTTGAAAATTTTGCAGCAAATTTCTATCGGGCTTCCCAAAGGTACACTAGCACAGTCAGATCAGTGCAAGGGATGTACTTTGGGAAAACTTGTGAAGACCAATTTTCATGAGAAGCATAGTCACGCCACGACGATCCTTGAGAGAATTCACACAGACGTGTGTGGACCTTTCTCAGTAGCTTCGATAGCAAAGCACATGTATTATGTGATATTTGTTGATGAATTTTCTCGTAAGTGCTGGATCTTCTTCATGCAGAAGAAGAGCGAGACATTCTCAAAGTTCTGTGAGTTCAAGGCACTGGTTGAGAAAGAGTCGGGGAAGCAGGTGAAAGCTCTAAGGAGTGATAATGGTGGTGAATTCATCTCTGGCGAATTCAAAGACTTTTGCAGCGCAGAAGGAATTCGAAGAGAGCTCATAGCGCCTCATAACCCACAACAAAATGGGGTCGCGGAGAGAAAGAACAGAATGATCGTGGGTGCTGCACGGGCGATGTTGCCTGATCAGGGCCTTCCCATACACTTGTGGGTTGAAGCATGCAACACTGCAGTTTATGTGCAAAACCATTGTCCTCATAGAGTACTTGGCATGAGTACACCCGAAGAGGTGTTTTCTGGTAAGAAGCCTGATATTTCTCATTTGAAGATTTTTGGCTCACCTGTTTACATTCATGTGACGAAGGATGCCAGGAAGAAGCTGGAGCCGATCATAGAGGTTGGGATATTTTTGGGGTACACAGAAACACCCCACAATTATTGTGTGTATTTTCCAGACAGTCGGATGACTGTCGTGCGACAGGATATCAAATTTCATGAGGAGAAAGCCATGAAGTTGTCGCTTGAGAGGGAGCTACACTTGCATGCAAATGAGAGGGAGAGCATTTGTTCCTAAAGATGAGCCTCTAGATGTGGATCAGCCACAAGAGGAGGTTCATGGAGTGGAAGAAACCACTCATGTGCCGCCAAACATCGTAGGCGGAAGCGTACTACAGAAGCCGAGCGACTGGCTCAAGATGCAGAGAAGGTTGTAGGAGCACCTACATCACAGCGCAGACAGAGACAGTCACCTGATCGGTATACTGGATACATGGCTCTTATGAGCAAGTGTATCGTGACAGAGCCATCCTCTTTCGAGGAAGCTGTGGAGGATCCTGCATGGGTAGATGCCATGTTGGAAGAGTATGATTCGATTGTTAGAAACAGTGCATGGGAGATTGTCCCGAGGCCGGAGGAGAAATCAGTGGTAGGTTCGAGATGGATCTACAAAGTACAAGCTACCGATGGGAGCGTCGAGAAGTATAAGGCAAGATTTATTGCTCCCAGGGCTTCGCATCAAGGGGATCGGCCATGAAGAAACTCTTTTGCACTGGCCGCAAGGGTTTTCCACATTTAACCATCCTTGCTCTCCTCAACGCAACAAGGTACATTCATCGATGGGATGTGAAGATCGCGTTCCTCAACGGAGTTCATTGAGGAGGTGTACAGAAGGAGCCCTCGAAGGATTCGAAACCTTTCAAGAAAGGGAGTCGCATAAAAAGGTGCTCAAAAGAGCATTGTATAATAAACAAGCACCTCGTGCTTGGTACACATGGATAGACAGTTATTTCACCGGACTTGGTTTCGCCAAGTCTGAGGTGGATCCGAACCTATGCTAGATTGTGGTGGAGGGTCAGTTGCTGATCATTGTACTTTATGTAGATGATTTGATACTAATAGGTGATGAACTTTTGATACACTCATGCAAGGCAGATCTTGCAAAGGATTTTGAGATGAAGGACTTGCACCTCCTTCATTATTTCCTGGGATTGGAAATTTGCTAGCGGAAGGGTGGACTATTTGTGTCTCAAAGCAAGTATGCCCGGGAGATACTGGAGAAGTTCAACATGCAAGGCTGCAGGCCTATCGACACTCCTCTTCATGGTGGTTGGAGGAAAGAGGATGCTACATCGACAGAGGTAGTGGATGCCACTATTTATCGACAGTTGGTTGGTTCGCTCATGTATCTAGTCAATACACGACTGCATATATGCTAGGCTGTTAACCAACTTTCAAAAGTTCTGGTTGCTTCTGCTGTTTCTTTGAAGGCAAAGTATGTCTTGAGGTATCTCAAAGGCCATTGGGATATGGATTGTGCAGGCTGCATACGAATGAGGTGAAGTCACAGTGGATTCACAAGATGCAGATTCGTAGGGAGCCCAATCGTATTTAAAGAGTACATCTTGAGGGATTTTCGCATCGGTCTACAAGGCTTTTTGGTATAGTAGGAAACAAAGATCCATGGCACTCAGTTCAGCAGAAGCATAATACATGGTAGCAAGTCAAGCTGCATGTGAGGCTATCTGGATGAGGAAGATCCTGGTCGGTTTGTTTGGTTCACATTTATATCCTACAGTGATACATTGTGATAATCAGAGTTGCATTAAACTCTCGATTAATCTTGTGTTTCATGATAGATATAAACATATTAATATCTGGTATCATCATATCAGAGATTGTGTGCAACGGAAGACGATGTTGCTACAATACATTCCTATGGAAGATCAAGATGCAGATATTCTGACGAAGGTGCTCACTAGGAGCAAATTCGAATACCATAGAGACAGGATCGGGGTGGTAGATAATCCCTATCTTTTTGAGAGGGAGTGTTGAGATTCAACAAGATGATGAGCTTAGTGAAAAGAGTCGCCTTCACTAAGTGGGCTCGCAGGCTATTTTTGGCGCAAAGTCTATTTTTAGACCATGTCTATTTTTAGACATGTCGATCATATTCTATGAGTTGAAGGATGCTATTTGTGGATGGTTGGTCAAGTTGGAAAAATAGATGGACTTATATTTTTAGACATACTGGGCAGAATCTATTTTTAGATTTCCATTCTAAAAATAGATATGTCGAATATTATTAGCTCTTAATAATATTTGGACTTAAACATTATCTTATTCTCTTGGAGCACTTCAGTTAAGTGCACAGATGTGGCATAGGAGCTGACAGAAGGAATTACGCTATTCCCGAGTGTTAAGTGGATCTATTGCATGGAGACTTCAGTTAGAACTCATGTGACAGAGTTTGGTGGAGTTATTGAGGTAGTTGGTGGAGTTGTGTTTAGTTTAACTCAGTTAGACACAGTTGAGCTAGTTGTATCTAGTCTAACTGATTGATACACTAGTGAGAGTGGTGTGAATTAATTATTAATTAATTCACTAAATAATAACTCATTAATCAACTGAACAATACATCAGTTAACTACAGTGCATGGACAGTTTCAGTGGAGACCAGTGGAGAGATAGGTGAAAGAGCAAGATAGACTGTCAGTTGTGACTATAGTGATGCATTGATTGCATCCAACACTCAGTGGAGATGCCAATGAGGATTGCACAGTAAATCTTGGAGCAATTCGAGTTCATTCAAAGCCATTCTTCAGCAGGGATTGCTCAGTAGAGGTAGGCTATCAAGTGGAAAAGATCGGTGTATGGATTTGCTAGATCGGGCCTGATTAGTGTGTAGCGATTGTATTGTAATGAGAGCTTGATATGATCAGCTTTGTATGAGGATTGTTACATGATCTCTATGACATATATTATATACAGATAGTTGGGGTTTTCAGCTTCAGGATTTCCCGTTAAACAACTGTGTTAATGTGTGTGAATTTTTATGGTTTCATGTGTGCATTGCAATCTTGATTTAATTTTCTACAAATGATCAATGGTGGAATAGATTCTGTATTTTGCATGAAGTTAAAATAGTGTGAGATCAGGAGAATCTTGGACATATAACATATTAGTTATATAATTTCTATAGTCACTAACATGTAACAACAACAAGTTAACCTATAATGTAATCATCAACAACATATCACATAATCATCAAGCTATCTAATCATAAAACAACGATAGCAATGCATACAACCATAGGTTACTATCATTCATGGGTATCTAACACATGTGCATATAACTACACTAATCAACTAGCATATATAATGTATGTAACCATAACATCAACAAAATGAAAGGCATACACATAACCATAATGCACATGACTACATTGATCAACTAGCATTTATCACATATGCGCCCATAATAACCATAGAATGACAAACATATAAGTAACCCTAATGCTTACAAAAACCATGAATCACATACCTACATGCCAAACATATAAACTTGTATGACAATATTCTCTTGCCTCTACGTCCAATGTTGCAACTTCACTTTAATGATCTACATTTCCTACTCTATTTCAACCAACACATTAGCATCATAACATATCAATATCATCATGATGACCTAATTACATACAATGACCTTAAGCACACCAACCTCAATCAAATCAATGCAAACTTGACCATATGCACCCACTTGACATGTATAACCAATCATGAATGACTAATGCATGTTCCACATATCACTTCACATAAGCCAGCATACATGGAAAACACACAAGCATGGCCAATGTGTAACCCTAGCATAAGAAAGAAATGCATATACAACATGTAACGGAGCAAGCATACACAGTCAATACATAAGCATGAACAACACAAAACCAACCATACACATATGCTGACAACAACACCATCAACCCTTCTATGTCGACACCACTGCCATCATGGCCAAAAAAACACGGATGCAACAGGCACATATAGACCTCAAGCATACTAAATGCATATGCAACCAACATAAATGCATGATCTACACACCACCCATCAGTCTAAGAGTTGAACCATGCTATGATACCACTCTACTCTATGGTATCAGATATCACACAAGGAGAAAAAACCCCACCACCACCATCATGCATACACAATAAGCACATAGAACATAAGCATGAGGAGCATATATGCAACTGACATGTTTGCACGACAAACACACACAACCCAAGGAGAGCACAACCATGCTCTAATACCACTCTCTAAAACCCTCTTCCCACATCTACCCAAGTAATCATCTAAGTGGGGTAGACAAGTGATGAGAGGCTAATAATATGAGATTCAACCTCCTAGATGACCTTAAGGAAGTGGAACTAACAGAAACACCAAAAACACACCTTACACTGCATCATTAACATCCCTATGAGGTAATCCAACCTTCCAGGGTCCTGTTCCTTGAGGGGGGATTGATTTTTGGCCCCTTTGAGGCTGAGCTACGGGCTTGTAAGGGCAAGGGAGTGGCTCTAGACCCTAGATCCATGGGCTAGCCTTGTCAAGGTAGTGACTAAGGCACAAACAAAAATTTTTCCACCTGTAGTTCCGGGATTTGTGCCACATTTTCAACCCATGAGCCCAGGTCACTACCTAGAACTTCCTGTAACTTTAGGAGAGAGTAAATAACATTGAAACAAACATATGGAAGAAATCACATCAACTAGAGCTTATCTGACCCCACCCATCCATGACAAACATTTTGTCAAACATGTCACAAACATAACATCTACAGGTAGAAACATTAGATTTAAACAAAGGGGTCTCTTTCTTATTTGAGGATGGCTAAGAAGCATTGCTCCCCAACACCATAAGTTATTGTACAATCAATTTTACCATAGATACATTAGATATTCATTTACAAGTAAAAACATGGATAGATCCATACTTCATCACTATCACAATACATGCTTATAACCAACATAACACCAATAGAAATACCATGGATATATCAGTAATAGAATCCACACACACACACACACACACACACACACACACACATATACCAACATATTTGCATACCGAATACTAGAGAAATGAGCTATTCATTACCAAATGTAAGAACCAACCGGAGATGGGACTTCCACATTCCACCTGACCATAGATTGGTTGAGCCAAATATACTTCAACCAATGACCCCCGTGCCATATTACAAGCATGAATGTGGGACTTAAACCGAAAGAACCAACCAAGGCATACCGAGGCTAAACCACCTCACCCTCATCAAATAGAAACTAGGCTTTACCATGATCCAACCCGAATCACTAGGCCAACACCATAAACATGTCGTAATTGGCTTTACTGCAATCTAACCCTGATGACTAGTCCAACAAAAACATGGATATCACCAGATTCTCTCCGCCTAAACCGTGAGGAATTTTCCTATCTCCTAGTCTCTCAGGCTTTATCGCAACCCATAGTTTGAATCGAGGGTCACTAGGCCTTAAATCGATACATACCATCTAGGATTTACTGCAATCCCAAACTCGAGATTCGTAGGCCTGAAATGGAGAGAAAACCACCACCTCTCAGGCTTTACTTCAATCCAAACCCGGATTACTAGGCCCTAAACCGAGGCAACAAGTGAACTAGTTCTATATCATTCGGAGATCCACCTCACTCAACTTCGAATCCATCCTATGATCCAGCTAAACCAAAACATGAGAACACCACAACACCAGGGCTATCCAGAAATGGAAAGGCTAGGATGAAAACACTCACACCTGGAAAAACCCATGCCAAGAAAACAAAGAACCACATGCAATACCATGCATGCCAAATCTAGTAAGGAAAATACACATGCGAATCAATAACTTCCTAGAATCCTGTTGTAGCTGCTTGATTCTGCCTTTCGCTGCTTGATTTTTGCTTTCTTTCTCAAATTCTCTAGGTATGCTACACTCACTAAGAGTGCTCCAAGAATACTCTAAATGTCCAAGAGTATGAGAGAGGGAGAGAGAGAATAATGAGCGCAAAAGCTTGCTAATTGATCCTCACATCCTTTTTATCATTGATGCCTCTAATTTATTCATTTTCCATATTTTTCTTTCATTTTACTCCTCACATGCAACCTATGACCTTTCACATTCATTTTCTCCTAATTTCCATTATTTTCATAAATAAATGTGCCAAAAATGCCATTTTGCCTTTAAAAAGCCTTTGCCTTTTCCTTTGCCAATTTCCTTAGCCATATTAACCTAAATGAAAACCTACTAGGATGTTTTGCTCAATTTTCATATTGGAATAAGTGTCCCATCAACCATGGTTATTATTTTTAACATTTATTACATGGAATTTTCACTAGGGCTATTACACAAGCAGTGTGAAACTAGTGCACAAGCTTGGTAATGGGGGACCTCCACGCTTTGCTTGCACACTTTAAGTGAAGACCATATTAAAATAACTTGATAACCAGAATAGACATCATTCATTAAGCACAACAGAAAGATAAGAAGCTCTGAAATCAAATCTCTTTAATAATTTGCAAAATTCTTCAAACTTATCATAGCATAATGGATGTCTTCCTCCTTCAAATGCCACATATTTATACAAGAGTTTTTGTAACAAATTAACTAAAAATATTGAAATGTATTTATGACTATCTTAAATAAAGGCAATAGGTCAAATTCAACCCTATTATCTATAAGATTTGGGAAAAATCCCTAAAAATAAAAATATGCCCAATTTTTATGCTTAAAACAAGGGATTTTTCTGCAGGACTAGCCTAATTAAACCAACATTGACCAGGTATCTCCGTGAAATTTTTGGGGAGAAAAATAGGAATTTCACCATCCTTGTACATTGAGGATTACCCAAAAACCTTCGGATTTCACCTAACTGTCCTGCACATATGAAAACAATGGAGCTATTATGGGAAGTTGCAACATACCGTAATTACTGCTAAAATTTTAATTTTAAAGCAACACTTTTTCAAAATTTAAATCAAGGCTTTTTCAAAATTTAAATCATTAAAAATAAATGACATATATACCTGATTTGATTAATTTCAAAGGTTCTATGGGTGAAAATGGAAGTGAAATGGAAAATGAAGGAAAAAGATGGCTTATGTAGCAAAGGTAAAACACCAAAAAGCAATCCCAACAATATCCTTTACATGAGTCTACTTTACTAGCAAGAAAAATATGAATTGGTATTTGAGGGGAACTCTAATAAGTTCATAAGGCCTATATCCATAACCTGAAATCTATTTTTCGGTTGGGTCCTGAACATCTTTGATTTTTTATTTTAGTTTCCACCTATGGGTTGGAGATGTGATGTGGAAAAATGACATGAGGGAAAACCTAAGTCATAAAATATTTTAGTTTTTGTAAAATAAAAAACAACCCCTTTTCCATAAAATAAGTCAGGATCCCTCATCCTCCCTAGCATAATGAACAACCTAATAAATAATTCCAAGTGCATGCAAAAGGAAATAGTTAAATAAAAAAGGGTAAGGGCATGAGAAAGGCTTTGTGTGTAGAGAGTTGAGGCAAGCAACTATGTTGGGGCTATGAATGTTCGCTAGCAACGAATCAATGCTTTTGATTTATTTTGTGACTCTGTCGGAGATATGGACACTTCCTGGCAACAAAGTGATGCTTGTGATTTCTTGAGTGACTCTGTTGGGGTTACAGATGCTCACTGGAAGCAAAGCAACACTAGAAACTCACTTTAAAGTTCTGAACATAATAAACCCTCTGTCATGTTCTATGTATCATTGTCAAAGGCTTACATGAGTGAGCTCTCATTTTAGTGTTTAAAGACTAACATGACCTAACTATGGGATGGATGAATGGTACATATGTATGGCCAGGTAACTAAAGGTGTTATCCGCACTGTCTATTCAATACTTCCTTACATTTCTTTTAAGACTTAATCTATTGAACTAACTAAGGCATAAATGCTAGATTCTACGAGTGGTTCGCCAATTTTTGTAGCTGCTACAATACCCCAAAACATTTTACCCTATACATTTAAATTTCGGTTCCCCATTTCTTATCCAAGTTTCATATCATTGTTACTAACACTAAATTTCTTGATCTTGAGCATAATGCAATATATGTGATATGAATTTTCACTACATATAATAAAGAGAAGATCCTTTTTGTGATAGCCCTCCTTCAAAGTTTTTCCATAGGTCCTATGCTTAACATCCCTTTCCTGGATCCAATCATAACATTCTCAAATCAATTGGTTTGTTAAAGAGAACCTATAGTTCTTTGGAGGTATTTAAGCAGATTATTGTACCAACACATTTTAATGTAGATTTATCAATGTTGTTATGTTATTCAATATTATGATTTTAACCTAATCTTCTCAATCTATTTTATCCATACATTGGAACAAATATATATTTTAGGGTAATAACTTCCACAGATGATCGCTTTTGATGAATCATAATTGTTTCTCTCTCTAATCATTTTCATTCTTTTTCATGATACATTCATGTTATATTTCTCACCATACGTTTGTTTGTACATGTCTAATGTTAGGAAGTAGCACCTTGCCTCCTTATGTACTTGCACTCATATGAGAACAAAGATCAAGGCAACATTAAAAGGGATGGAATCTTTCAAAAAAATAATGGACCATGGTTTATGCAACTGCGGTTTTACAAAGTAGATGTTGGACTTCCATTGGTTTGATTATTTGATAGGGATATTGGTGGCATAGATATGGAATACACAACACGAGAATCCTCCACAACAAATGCTCATCTCATTCACTATCATTCACCCAGTGAAAGAATTTTGTTGATGGCATCTGACTTTCTGTTGTGGCTTCAATCATGGTTCTAGTACCCTGAATATGACCTCAATGCTAGCTGACCCTCTCTCTTCTAATCATGGTCTTCTATTTATTGAGGAATACGTCATATCGCCTTGTTGGTGTTTTCTCTTGAGGCATTTATAATTTTAGTATCTTCTTAGATACCTTCAATATTTCAACGCATCTCTTTTATCTGCATTTTATTTATTTATTTATTTATGAATATTGACCCTTTGGTGAAATTTCAGGCGATTGTGTTCTTTTGTTTAGTTTTTCCTGCAAGCCTGTATTTTTGTTTTAACTATATTTTTTCAAGCCAACTTGTTCGTTTATCGACTCAAAATATGTTGAACAAAATTCCACAGAAAATTGAGACATTTCCGGAGGAACCTCGATTGTTCGAATATAATTGTTATCCACCGTTTTGTAGCAGAACGCGGGAGGTGAGAACAGATGGTTCATATGCTCTCTAATCTACGGTCGGCAGTGCTTGAAAATCACAAGAATGCAGGAAAATCTATTGTGCTTCTTCAAACAAAATATTACGTGAAATCAAAGCCAATTCATGCTTAGTTACAGATATTGTAGTTTGAGGCTTAGTTACAGATATTGGAACTACATGAACATACATATTTACTGCTGGTTATAAAGCTATACTTCACATGTCATTCTATTGTTGAGGAATGGGAGATAATGGAACTGTTAGAGCAAATAGATACAAGGATGAAAATCCCAGTGAAAAAGAAGTGTCTTTTTATTAAGACTGTAACACTGGTGTTGTGTCACATTTAGGTAAACAACACTATTTGCGTTGAGAATTTCTCTGATCTTCCTCAACTTGGAAGGTTCACACTTCTTGATGAAGGTAAAACAATTGGAATTGGAAAAGTTGTGAAGCTCCCGACTGTCGCAGGAAATGAATAACCGATTCACTAAGGCTATCCCTCGACAATTATTATTCCACTAGTAGAACGAGAGGAGCCTTGAGGGATTACTTAATCTTTCTACACATATTATGTGAGTCAACTCGTGATTTGTATTAGGGTGGCTGCATTGGAAAGAACATTGCCCATCTGATAAAATATCATTTGTAAGGAAGATGCCATATTCGAATGGTTGGAGATTTAATAATATTCTTGGGGCATCGATTGCCTGGCCAAGCATTGGTGTAAAACTTTTAAAATGAAATTTGGCCATCATGGATGCAATCATCCTATGTGCAATCACAGACTGGCCACATTGAGATAAATGTTCAAAATCACAACTACGCAGTCGGTCCTTCTACACTTCCGGAAGGTGTAGAAGTAGCTCTCATTAATTTAAACGATGGAACTTGTGTTGGTCTAGCCTTACCTATAATGAAAACAATTTCTCTTTAGTATCATCCATAAGTAACCCCTAGTCATTTTTTGAGTTCGTACATTTGAGTGTGAGAAAAAAACAGATATAAACAAAAAAATATGACGGGTTAATGATGTTGTTGGTGTTGTAATGGTTTTTGCATGAAAATTATCTCCATTATACTGTAAATGTGTATTATGCTTTATATATCCTCTTTCAAAATGCAATTGAAACAGGTGTAGAAAGTGCAGGCTCCAAGGATATAATTCTTGGAAAGGATCGAAACTTTGTTTTGGATTGAATGGATCAGTTATTTTGCTAGCGATGTTGGTTTTCACGAAGGATTATCCATTTATTTTAATTTAAATGATCAATTTAAATACAAACCTAACTTTCACAAACTTGCCCCAAATCCAAATTGTTATCCAGATGTTCTCATGGTCACATGAATCATAGTGGCTAGTTTTTGTTTGCAAATGAACGCATTATATCTGATGGGTTTGGAAATCGATATGAAAAGTTACTTGAAAAAATTATTCACATGTGGCAAAGGAAAAGTTACTCTGAGGTGATGGAGCAATACATATCATTATACATGACTTAGGGTTTGGTCATAATTTAAATTTCTTGGCCCCACTTAGAGTGAAAAAACGTTACAAATGTTATAGTTTATTTTCAGGAGGAAATTCTTATTTTAGGTGATGCCTGATACATATTCCCAATTTAAGCTCAGTTTACTTTATTGCTAGGCATAGAAACATTATATGGGCTACTCAATAACCAATAAACAACAATCAATGTAAACTAATCCACTCAATTTAAATAGAAGTTTGGAGAATTTGGCAAGACGATGAAATGTCTAATTTTTGCAGACTATGTAGCTTTGGAGCTTGAATGATCTGAATATGGACAAACAAGTTTTGCTATGCTAGCTTCCTCATCAGTATTAAATAAAAGTGTCTTTATGGAAAGTTATATGAAAGTTTATGTGTCAAGTTTGTGTGTCTTTTATGAGCAATTCATTAAGTAAATTAGCTTTAAAACACATAACAACAATTAAATTGCAAAGAATATACAAAACACATAAAATACATAACACAGAGCTGATAGTGGAATTCACCCCTCCTGGGCTACATCTCCATGGACCTGCTTCAATGACTTAGCCCTATTTGGATTAATGGTAAATTATTTGATTATATGCACCTACAGTGCTCCAATGGATTCCAAACCTGCTCCAATGGATTCAAAAGACCCAAAAACCCATAAGTAGCCTCTTCTGGCTTTGAAAAATGGTCTTCAAGTGAACTAGACATGGCCTCCTCTCCTAGTGGCCCTAGGCATCTTTAATATTCAAAGTGGAAAAATCACTTACATAAGTGCTCCTCTGCCTCTGCAACCTGCACCATCATGCTCAGAACATCCAAATCATCTAGGATTGACTCTTTCTGAGCCTAATTTGTTCGAAATATGCCAAAGTTATGGCTTATTCAGTTTCTCCTAGGAAAGCTCCTCTAAATCTAAAGAAACTCCAATTAACCTCGACAAAACTGGAGGTACCGCTAAAATTGGCAGAGTCTGTCAAACTGACCGCCAATGATAAGCGTGATTAATTAAATATAAGCATGCATTAACTGAGGTTAGGCACTAATTAAGTGCGTTTAACAAAAAATTGAATTAACATACGGATTAGTACTAACTGCAGATTAGGGGTTAAGTAACCCGCGTTTAACGGTTAATCTCCACATTTAAATCTTGGCCCCGTCATGGTCATGGGTGGTGGTCCCATGGTAAGGGGTTGGCCCCGCTTACCCCCGTCGAAATCCAAAACAAACTTTGAATACATTTTGAATGCTATCATTGTTAAGTCATATTGTGTAGCATAGTTGGTAGGTCGTTTTTTTTGCATGGGGGAGGTCGTGGGGTTGAGCCCAACCTCTGGCCAACCTCCATATAATAATTTTTCCACCATATGAAAATGCAATTTCGACCTTACCATAGCCAAGATGCCATATTCGAATGGTTGGAGATTTAATAATATTCTTGGGGCATCGATTGCCTGGCCAAGCATTGGTGTAAAACTTTTAAAATGAAATTTGGCCATCATGGATGCAATCATCCTATGTGCAATCACAGACTGGCCACATTGAGATAAATGTTCAAAATCACAACTACGCAGTCGGTCCTTCTACACTTCCGGAAGGTGTAGAAGTAGCTCTCATTAATTTAAACGATGGAACTTGTGTTGGTCTAGCCTTACCTATAATGAAAACAATTTCTCTTTAGTATCATCCATAAGTAACCCCTAGTCATTTTTTGAGTTCGTACATTTGAGTGTGAGAAAAAAACAGATATAAACAAAAAAATATTACGGGTTAATGATGTTGTTGGTGTTGTAATGGTTTTTGCATGAAAATTATCTCCATTATATTGTAAATGTGTATTATGCTTTATATATCCTCTTTCAAAATGCAATTGAAACTGGTGTAGAAAGTGTAGGCTCCAAGGATATAATTCTTGGAAAGGATCGAAACTTTGTTTTGGATTGAATGGATCAGTTATTTTGCTAGCGATGTTGGTTTTCACGAAGGATTATCCATTTATTTTAATTTAATTGATCAATTTAAATACAAACCTAACTTTCACAAACTTGCCCCAAATCCAAATTGTTATCCAGATGTTCTCATGGTCACATGAATCATAGTGGCTAGTTTTTGTTTGCAAATGAACGCATTATATCTGATGGGTTTGGAAATCGATATGAAAAGTTACTTGAAAAAATTATTCACATGTGGCAAAGGAAAAGTTACTATGAGGTGATGGAAGAATACATATCATTATACATGACTTAGGGTTTGGTCATAATTTAAATTTCTTGGCCCCACTTAGAGTGAAAAAACGTTACAAACGTTATAGTTTATTTTCAGGAGGAAATTCTTATTTTAGGTGATGCCTGATATATATTCCCAATTCAAGTTCAGTTTACTTTACTTCTAGGCATAGAAACATTATATGGGCTACTCAATAACCAATAAACAACCATCAATGTAAGCGAATCCACTCAATGTAAATAGAAGTTTGGAGAATTTGGCAGGACGATGAAATGTCTAATTTTTGCAGACTATGTAGCTTTGGAGCTTGAATGATCTGAATATGGACAAACTAGTTTTGCTATGCTAGCTTCCTCATCAGTATTAAATAAAAGTGTCTTTATGGAAAGTTATATGAGAGTTTATGTGTCAAGTTTGTGTGTCTTTTATGAGAAATTCATTAAGTAAATTAGCTTTAAAACACATAACAACAATTAAATTGCAAAGAATACAAAACACATAAAATACATAACACAGAGTTGATAGCGGAGTTCACCCCTCCTGGGATACATCTCCATGGACCTGCTTCAATGACTTAGCCCTATTTGGATTAATGGTAAATTATCTGATTATATGCACCTACAGTGCTCTAATGGATTCCAAAACTGCTCCAATGGATTCAAAAGACCCAAAAACCCCTAAGTAGCCTCTTCTGGCTTTGAAAAATGGTCTTCAAGTGAACTAGACATGGCCTCCTCTCCTAGTGGCCCTAGGCATCTTTAATATTCAAAGTGGAAAAATCACTTACATAAGTGCTCCTCTGCCTCTGCAACCTGCACCATCATGCTCAGAACATCCAAATAATCTAGGATTGACTCTTTCTGAGCCTAATTTGTTCGAAATATGCCAAAGTTATGGCTTATTCAGTTTCTCCTAGGAAAGCTCCTCTAAATCTAAAGAACTCCAATTAACCCTGACAAAACTGGAGGTACCGCTAAAATTGGAAGACTCTGTCAAACTGACCGCCAATGATAAGCGTGATTAATTAAATATAAGCATGCATTAATTGAGGTTAGGCACTAATTAAGTGCGTTTAACAAAAATCTGAATTAACATACAGATTAGTGCTAACTACGAATTAGGGGTTAAGTAACCCGTGTTTAACGGTTAATCTCCACATTTAAATCCTGGCCCCGTCATGGTCATGGGTGGTGGTCCCATGGTAAGGGGTTGGCCCCGCTTACCCCCGTCGAAATCCAAAACAAACTTTGAATACATTTTGAATGCTATCATTGTTAAGTCATATTGTGTAGCATAGTTGGTAGGTCGTTTTTTTTGCATGGGGGAGGTCGTGGGGTTGAGCCCAACCTCTGGCCAACCTCCATATAATAATTTTTCCACCATATGAAATGCAATTTCAACCTTACCATAGCCAAAATTTGGCCTTTGGAGGGGCACGTGGTGGCCTCCGGGCTAGCCACATGTCCTCTTCCCATTAGTTCGTTTAAAACCAACCACAAATTGACATATGCCCAAAAACTCGGGCCAACCAAAATTTGACACTTGTTAGCACACCATTGGTCGACGGAAAACAAAAAATTTGACCCCTTTGACCCTATTTGACTTTTTTTTTTTTTTTCTTTTCTTTTTAAATTTCCTTGTTTGGAAAAGCGGACAGAAGGCTCTAACTTTTTCATATGGAGTCAGTTTCCAATGAAACAAAGTGCACTGGAATCAGGGCGACGAGCACTTCGCAGTCGTTCTAGTTTGGAGCGATTATGAGAATTTTTATTTTTTAGAAATTTTTTGCCCCCAATTCAGTTTCTGATCACTCCTTCCCACTGACAGGATTTTGGTCCCATAAAAGCTAGTTATCTAATAAGAGTTTAATAATCTTCTCTTTTCCAAGTTCTATCAACTTGATTCTACTTGAAAAAACCTCCATGACAACCACTTGGGTTTACTGACATGCCTTGCCTTACAAATGGCTTGGCACTTCAACCAATGTCCTCCTTTCGCTGTTGACCAATCCAACACTTGTTGGCTGCTTGCTGACTGATTAAACACCTTGTTGTACCAAAGAAATCCCTCGGTGCTTGGAAAGCTGATTGATAGCCTTCCCACTGAGAATCATGTTCCTCCTTTGTACACACATGCATTCGATGCAAGCTTCTCCTTGGAAACCATGTTTCCAAGTTAAGCCCATCTGAGTGAACTACAACAACGAGTTCCAATATTAATAATCACAAGAAAATAAATGACCACTCTTTTTACCTCCACGGTTCCAAATTCCACATCTGGAAAAATGCATTCGCCATCTCTTTTGCTTATTGGCATCAATACATCAAATGGTCTACAATGGCTGTTGTTTTGGTTGCAAATTTTTTGGCATCTTGTCCACTTTCTGCTTCTTGATTCCATCATCCTCTAGTATTGACATGTTTCTCATGCCATGATTTTAGAATGAAGGCTAATCATGAGCCTCTTGCTCAAGCGTGGAACTTCCAAAATATTGAGACATCTTATTACAAGAAAAACCATTAACTTGAAAAACACATCATGCAAGAAACACAACTTGACGACCTTTTCCTTTTGCTCCTTCAAAGAAACAAATGTCAAATCCTGTGAACATCACCATGAATTCTTACATCTTGGTGTACAACAAAAAATTCGTGTAATTTTTCGATGGGTTTCAACAAAACATTTGTCTTCAAACCATTGACTCTCAAGTCAAACAAAAGCATGTACAACAACTTGATGATTCTTTTCCCAAAATAACAAGAATTTCACATCTCATGAAACAATTCATCAACATCTCCCTTTCATATTTGGAGACAAAATTAACTCTTCCAAGTCGATATGACATACATGTAACACACAATCTACCAACACAAGTCGACACTCATGCATGTGCAAATGATCAACATTCTCAAGTTGAAAAACATACATGATAAACAAAGCAATCAACCAACACAAGTAAATCACTCATGCATGTTCAAGCAAAATGAAACTATCAAAAAATCCACTGTTCACACACAAAATCTCATGCATGTATACAATGCTCAACTCTCTCGCAAGTACAATCACAAGTACAAGAATCCCATTGGCATGTGCAAGTAATCAAAGAGATGAAATGACCAAATTTGCTGCAACAAAGTGAGTCAACATACTCTACTTTCAAACACCTTCCCGACGTAAACATGCAACATACATTCTAGAGAAAAATAAATGCATTCACATGCAAATTGCAACTACAAATTTCCAGCTTTTCTACATCTTTTGCAGACTGTGTAGCTTTGGAGTCCGAAACAGAAATTGTGATTGCACTAGTTTGATCAAGACATATAAATAGCTTTGAAGGCTACATAGATGCCTCATGAATCTATTTCTTGTGATATTGATGTTTTAAGTACTTTCACTACATGAATACTCCCTTTTATGTCTAGGATTTTTTATGTGGTAGAAGAGAAAATGTAAGTTGAGTAAAAATTGTGGTTTTCTTCCAACCATCTTGCAATAAACCTCTTTCATTTCAAAGGTTTCTTAATGGATAAAGACAAAAAAAAAACCTATTTACATGGGCAAATATAGCGGCTTATCTCCATTTAATGAAGAGTAATCTAGTTTGAAATATTATGAATGAAATATTGTGTTATTAAGGAAGGCATTTTTGTTTAGATCCAAAGCTAGTAAATATGGAAACCACTACTCCAAGAAAATGCACTCAAGGGATCGGTCCCTAAAGATCTCAAGATCGATCTTTTCAAAAACAATGTTGAATTTGAGGAATTTGAAAATGAAGGGCGGTCTGATAAGAAAGAGGAGAAAGATTCTTTCTAGTAGTGGGAAGATGATCAGGATGACGATGATGTCAATGGTAACTTTTATCAGTAGGATTAAAGGAAGAAGCTTGAGGGATGGACTTCATGTGCATGAGCGCACCTAGACTGGCCCTCTTTCTCAAAGCTTGAAGTATTTCAAAGATAACCATAACTCTTTGTTTTCATTTGTTTTAGAGTTGAATATAAAGGTTCTAAATATGATATCCAAATAGTTATTGGCCCTTTCACACACATACAAACACATATATATTATGCCTTAGGAGTTACTTGTGGTAAAATCTCCCTTTATTGTCATCTTCAATACTACCTCGTGCTAGTTTCATTAGCTAGAAGGTGCATCCTTTGGATATTTTAAAACAAGCTTATTTTAGAGGAAGGAACACTTACTACAACATTTTACCTTTTTATTGTAATGAAATGTTTTCATCTAATGTCCTAATAACTGGTTGTTTTCTTGCGGGATTGAATTTGTTGGTATGATCATTAATTATTTACATGTTGCATAATCAAAGTTCGTCGCATCCCTTTTTTTATACTGTAATATTGTGTCATTTTTATAAAAATAACAATGATGAGGGTCACCCAAGAGTATTTTGGGATGTAACAAGTCTTATGAGTCAAATGGGCCAAGGGGAAATTAGAAGAGTTGTGGGAGAGGTGAACGGTCACCCACCCAATTGCATAAAGAGACCCTCATGTCTCATTGAGTGAGGGATTTTGGCACTTGAATCATGTAGCATAGTTGTAGTATTTAAAGCTTAGAGTGCTCTTTCTCTCGGTAGCTTATATATTGAGTGATTGTGAGGCTAATGTTCTTTTTTAGAGGTGATATGAACTTCCCTCATCCCACTATTGGGTTTTGATGGGATTGTGGCACATGTATTTGAATTGGAAGCATTATTAATGAGAAGTTATTCTTTTGGCACAAACTCATATGCATTTATTTGCTAGTCGTAATGGTTTATTTGATACTACAACCAAGTCTGCATCTGTTTTTTCATGTTAGCTATGTTTTGATGAATTAATTCGTGACTATGGCTTATATTTTTACTTTGAGTATTTCCTTTCCTTATTCCATGTAAATGCTAGTAATTAATTGTGAATTGATTTGCAGTTGGTTTATAGTACTTTCCTTCTTGTGTATGTCTTAGATTGTCTTATCTGTCTAATTATTTCTTAAGGCATACTCTTTGTCATTATTTTATGTTATGTAAGCAGATCAAAAAGAAGAAGAAAAAATATTTCAACGACTTGAAAATTAGCCTCTTCGAGGGGGGAAGCTCCTTTTCATCACATAAATGAACAATTCTTGGATGATACAAATGACAAAACCTCTTTTCTATATATAGGAGTCTAAGTGGTCACAATATAATCAGAGCCTACATAACAATAACAGTAGTGGGCTTCTATGGGGCACAACAATAAAAATATGGCGGCTACATAGTCACAACAATAACATAAGGGGCTACACTAACAATAAAAATAAGGGAGCTACACTAGTATTGTAGGTACCTAACATTCCCCTCTCCTTAAAAACATGTATTGTCCTCAACACTTGAGCAGTTCTGGATGCTTCTATATAAAATTATCATCCTCCCATGTGGAACCTTCAGGGGGTAAGTTCTTGCACTTAATGAGATACTCTGAAATTGATTGATTTCATAATTTTCGAGTTCTTGTTCCCGTGACTGCTTCAGGCTCAAATATGTTTTTCCCTTCCTTGTAAAGTTACAGATATATTGTTTGAACTAGGAGCTTGTCACTGATAACCTTCTTTAAGCATGAAACTGGAAAATTGGGTGTACTCAAGAAGATGCACACAAATCCAATTTGTATGCCATAGTACCAATATTCTGCAACCGTCTTGTAAGTACCATAGTACTTGGGTGATAATTTATTATCCTTCTTAGCTTGCTTGAGGGGCATTTGTTTGTATGGTTGTAGTTGTAAAAATACCTAGTAGCTTATGTAAAAACTTCTTTCACTGTGATGTTGATGTTCCAATTGTTTAATTTGATTCTGCACCAGCTTGAGGTTATCCTTTAACAGTTGAAGAACTTTTTGGTGATGCTCGATGTGATATTACACTGCTTGAACCTTATAATTTTCTCTTAAAAATGATATGATGGATGGTGAAAGATATCCATAAAGTGTTGAGATTCAACAAGATGATGATCCTAGTGAAAATTAAGCACCTTCACTAGGTGGGGCCCGCAAGCTATTTTTAGGTGTATGTCTATTTTTAGAATGGTGAGCATATTCTAAAATTAGCAAGATGCTGATTCTAGATGGTTGAGTAAATTCTATCTTTAGATGAATTTCTATTTTTATAACATGGGCGAAGTCTATTTATAGATCACATATCTAAGAATAGAATGCATGTCAATTATTATTAGCCCTTAATGATAATCAGACAATAAATAATAACTTATTCTCTTGGAGCACTTGATTTCAGTTAACTAATGTGGAAAACTATTTAGATGAAGGAATTACGAGTTGCAAGGTTGGTTGGTGACTCATACATGATGGACTTCATTGTAACTGAGTGTGACACAGTTGTAACAGAGTTGGAAGAGTAGTTATGGGAGTTGTTATTTAGTTTAACTCAGTTAAGTGAGTTAAACTCAGTTGTGCTAGTTGTAACTAAAGATACACTAGTGAAAGATGAGTGAATTAATTATTTAAATTAATTCACAAGTAGTGTCTTACTTGCAACTGAAGAAATACAACAGTTAACTACTTGCATGTCAGATCTAGTTGAGACCCAGTGGAGAGATAGGTGAAAGGGTGTGTTTGACTATTAGTTGTGACTATAGTGATGCATTCTACACACACATTGGAGTTTCCAATGAGGATTGTGTAGTCAAGGAAAGGCAAGATCGAATTCATTCAAGGATCTTCTTCAACAGGGATTGTGCAGTGGAGGCAGGCTGTCAGGAGGCAGTAAATTGGTGCATGTGTGAACCAATTTTTGTATGACAGTGTGAGACGATTGTATATTGTAATGAGAGCTCTATGAGCCGAGATTTGTATGAGATTGTTTCATGATTCCATGATATATATAATATATGATAGTTGGGGTTTTTAGCTTTAAGCTTTCCCGGTAAAACATCTTGTTATATGAAATTGATTTTTCTTCCTATGTTTGCAATTGGCGATTTAATTTCCGCAAAGAATTGAGTAGAAGCATTATGTATTTAACAGTGGATTTAATTGTTAGATCAAGGGAGTCCAGTATATACATGCATATTGTATAATTTATACATGGTATCGGATCAATGTTAATCACTGAAGATTACAATATTGAAGTAGTGTTGAGTTGTGTTGGTGGAAAAATTCGAATTTGCTGCAAGAATTTCTTGGTGCGACAGTTGAGTAAACATTGAAATGGATTTCAATGGGTTGCGGTTGGAGTATGAAATCGAGGGTAGCTCGAACTACATAGCCTGGAAGGATAGGATGGAGGCAGTGCTTGAAGATAATGGCTTAAAGGAGTTCATTGATAGCGATGTTCCTAAGTCCACTTCGACGGATGCTGCATTACTTGACGCCTGGAAAAAGAAAGTAGTGAAGACGAGAAGAATTCTGTTGGAAGGTGTGAAATACCATATTGTGTCAAGACTTTACGGAAAATCCACTCCATTTTCAATGTGGAAGGCATTGACAGATCTTTTCCAAAGCAGCAACGACCATAGGAAGTTGGCGCTGAAAGATAAACTCAAAAAAATCAAAATGGAGAAGGGCAAAAATATTGTATCTCACGAAGTTTGTCCAATGTAGGGATGAACTGAGGAGTGTGGGAATTACAGTTGCTGATGATGACTTGGTGAGCTTGGCTCTCCTTGGACTTCCGAAGAGTTGGCATAGTTATCAAGAATCTGTCAATGGGTGGGAGAAACTGTCGGATTGGGAGTGACTTTGGTCGGATCTAGATGGCTCTTCATCAAAGCATGATGATGAAGAGGATTGTGCTTTGGTTGCCAAAGCAAGGAGAGGGAAGGGGAAGAAATCCCATCCAAAATTTGAGGCTAAAGACAAGAAGCTGGATTTGTCCAAGGTGAAGTGTTTTCACTGTCACGAACATGGGCATATCACCACTAAATGCCCACATAAAAAGAAGAACAAGAAGGCTGCTGGAGTTACAGCTGGTGAGGCCATTGCCTCGCAATTTGAACTTTATTTCTCTTTGATCACATGCTTGGTTGCAAGCACAATGGGATCAGTGTGGTATCTTGATAGTGGTGCTTCCTTCCACGTGACGGGAGATAAGGAGCTTTTTAGCGACTTGGAGGAGAAAGATCTCCAAATGCATATAGAGATGGGCGACGATGGACGATACCATTGCGACTGGAATTGGTAACATTAAATTTGAGAGGGAGTCAGGTAAACCATTTGTATTGAAAGATGTTATGCATGTTCTAGGTCTAAATAATAACTTGGTCTCAGTCGTGATGTTGGAGGACAGAGGTTATGACGTTGTTTTCAGCGATGGAAAAGATTTCCCACGACATAAAACAATGGGTCAAACCAAGAGGATAGGGATTCGAGTCAAGAATCTCTACAAGTTGGAGGTAGATGGTTGCGCTGCAATGGTGGACAAAGAAGAAGTTTTGGTGAGCCGGGATGAGGGCGAATTATGGCACAGGAGATTGGGCCATCTTCACCATGGCACACTGAAGATTTTGCAGTAGATTTATACTGGACTTCCCAAGGGTACACTTGCGCAGATAGATCAGTGCAAGGGATGTAATATGCGTAAGTTTGTGAAGACCACCTTTCATGAAAAGGATAATTGTGCTTCGGGGATCCTAGAGAGAGTTCACACAGACGTGTGTGGACCATTCTCGGTTGCTTCAACAACAAAAAACAGGTATTATGTTATCTTGTTGATGAATATTCTCGTAGATGCTTGATCTTCTTCATGCAGAAGAAGGATCAACATTCTCAAAGTTCTGTGAGTTTAAAGCATTGGTGGAGAAAGAGTCGGGGAAGCAAGTGAAGGCTTTGCAGAGCAATAATGGTGGTGAATATATCCCAAATGATTTCAAATATTTCTGTAGAAAATAAGGATTTCGAAGAGAAATCATAGCGTCTCATAACCCACAGCAGAATGGGGTCACGAAGAGGAAGAACAAAATGATCGTGGGTGTTGCACGAGCAATGCTGCATGATTAGGGCCTACCAATGCACTTGTGGGTGGAAGCATGCAACACTGTGGTTTATGTGCAAAACCGTTGTCCTCATAGAGTACTTGGCATAAGTACACTTGACGAAGCTTTTACTGGTAAGAAACCAGATGTTTCTCACTTTAATATTTTTGGCTCATATGTTTATGTGCATGTGACCAAGAACGTCAGGGAGAAGCTGGAGCCGACTGTTGAAGTTTGGATATTTGTGGGGTACACAGAAACAACCCATAATTATCGTGTGTGTTTGCCAAACAGTCGGATGACTGTGGTGCGACGGGATATAAAATTCAATGAGGAGAAAGCCATGAAGTTGTTGCTTGAGAGGGAGCTACACTTGCATGCAGAGGAGGAACTGCTTGTTCCCAAAGATGAGTCTCAAGATGTGGATCAACCACAGGAGGAGGATCATGGAGTGTTAGAGTCCACTCACACAGAGCCAAACATCAGAACTGGCAGAAGGGGTACCACAGAAGCTGAGAGGCTGAAGCTTGATGTGGCACAGAATGTAGGAGCCCCTACTTCACATCGTAGACAGAGACAATCTCCTTACCGATTCACTAGATACATGGCTCTCATGCGCAAATGTATTGTGACAGAGCCATTTTCTTTTCAGGAAGCAGTGCAGGAGCCCACATGGGTAGATGCAATGGTGGAGGAGTATGACTCCATTGTCAGAAACAGTGCTTGGGAAATTTTTCCAAGGCCGTTTGATAAATCATTGGTAGGTTCAAGATGGATCTACAAGGTAAAGCAAGCTACTGATGGGAGTGTTGATAAGTATAAGGCAAGATTTTTTGCCTAGGGCTTCTCATATATCAAGTGGATTGATTATGAAGAAACCTTTGCACCTGTCGCATGGTATTCTTCCATAAGGACCATCATTTCTCTCTTAGCGCATATGGGTTGGCACATTCATCAGATGGATGTTAAGACTGCGTTCCTTAATGGGATCATTGAGGAAGAAGTGTACATTGAGCAGCCCGAAGGATTTGAGATCTTCAGCAGCGAGTCGCATGTGTGCAGACTCAAAAGAGCGTTGTATGGGCTAAAGTAAGCACCCTGTGCTTGGTACACTCGGATCGACAGCTATTTCACTGGACTTGGCTTCACCAAGAGTGAGGCGGATGCACACCTATACTAGATTGTGGTGGAGGGTAAGCTTTTAATCATTTTTCTTTATGTTGATGATTTAATATTGACTGGTCATGAGCAGCTGATACACTCATGCAAGGAGGACCTTGCAAAGGAGTTCGAGATGAAGGATATGGGCCTCCTTCATTATTACCTTGGATTGGAAATATGGCACTGAGAAGGTGAACTGTTTGTGTCTCAAGGAAAGTATGCTCGGAAGATACTCGGTAAGTTTCACATGGAGGACTGCAAACCCATGGATACTCCTCTTCCAGGAAATTGGATGAAAGAGGATGCTGCATCGACAGAGGTAGTGGATGCTACTATCTATCGACAGTTGGTGGGTTCACTCATGTATTTAGTTAATACAAGACTGGAAAAATGCTATGTGGTGAACCAGCTTAGTCAAGCGATGGTTAAACCTACCAAGATCTTTTGGAAGGAAGGCAAGCATGTCCTGAGATATCTCAGGGGCACATTTAAGTATGGCTTATGGTACAGACAGACGAATGAGGTGAAGTTGCATGGCTTCATGGATGCAGATTGGGCAGGTAGCCAAATGGACAGAAAGAGAACATCAGGAGGGGTTTTCAGTATCGGATCTACAACTGTTTCTTGGTACAACAGGAAACTGAGATCTGTGGCACTCAGTTCAGTAGAAGCGGAATACATGGCAACAAGTCAAGCTGCATGTGAGGCTATCTGGATGAGGAAGATCTTGGTTGGTTGTTCGGTTCTCATTTAGATCCTACAATGATTCATTGTGATAATCAGAGTTGCATTAAAATCCTGATTAATCATGTGTTTCATGATAGATCTAAGCATATGGATATCCAGTATCATCATATCAGATATTGTGCGCAGTGGAAGATCATGTTGCTTCAGTACATTCCTACGGAAGATCAGGATGCAGATATTCTGACGAAGGTGCTCACCAGGAGAAAATTCGAATACCATAGAGACAGGATCAGGGTGAAGGATAATCCCTTTCTTGTTGAAAGGGAGTATTGAGATTCAACAAGATGATGATCCTAGTGAAAATTAAGCACCTTCACTGGTGGGGCCCGCAGGCTATTTTTAGGTGTATGTCTATTTTTAGAATGGTGAGCATATTCCAAAATTAGTAGGATGCCAATTCTAGATGGTTGAGCAAATTATATCTTTAGATGAGCTTCTATTTTTAGAACATGGGCGAAGTCTATTTATAGATCGCATATCTAAAAATAGAATGCATGTCGATTGTTATTAGCCCTTAATGATAATCAGACAATAAATAATAACTTATTCTCTTGGAGCACTTGATTTCAGTTAACTGATGTGGAAAACCAGTCAGCTGAAGGAATTACTAGTTGCAAGTTGGTTGGTGACTCATGCATGATGGACTTCGTTGTAACTGAGTGTGACATAGTTGTAACAGAGTTGGAAGAGTAGTTACGAGAGTTGTTATTTAGTTTAAATAAGTTAAGTGAGTTAAACTCGGTTGTGCTAGTTGTAACTAAAGATACACTAATAAAAGATGAGTGAATTAATTATTTAAATTAATTCACAAGTAGTGTCTTACTTGCAACTAAAGAAATACAACAGTTAACTACTTGCATGTCAGATCCAATGGAGACCCAGTGGAGAGATAGGTGAAAGGGTGTGTTTGACTATCAGTTGTGACTATAGTGATGCATTCAATGCATCTACACACACATTGGAGTTTCCAATGAGGATTACGCAGTCAAGGAAAGGCAAGATCAAATTCATTTAGGGATCTTCTTCAACAAGGATTACGCTATGGAGGCAGGCTGTCAGGAGGCAGTAAATTGGTGCATGTGTGAACCAATTTTTGTATGACAGTGTGAGACGATTGTATATTGTAATGAGAGCTCCATGAGCTGAGATTTGTATGAGATTGTGTCATGATTCCATGATATACATAATATATGATAGTTGGGGTTTTTAGCTTTAAGCTTTCCCGGTAAAACATCTTGTTATGTGCGATTGATTTTTCTTCATATGTTTGCAATTGGCGATTTAATTTCCGCAAAGAATTGAGTAGAAGGATTCTGTATTTAACAGTGGATTTAATTGTTAGATCAGGGGAGTTCGGTAATATACATGCATATTGTATAATTTCTACATAAAGTGCCATAAATGGGGTCATTTTTTCTACATTATGAAAGGAAGTATTAAACAACGATTCAACCATAGGTAACTACTTGACCCATTGTGTTTGTTTATGAGATTTAAAGCAACAAAGATATTCTTCCAAACATTTGTTCACTATCTCAGTTTACCCGTCAGATTGAGGATGATAAGATGAACTATGAGCTAATTGAGTACCAAGATAAGAAAATAATTTCGTCCCAAAATTCCTAGTGAAAATGGGATCTTTATCACTTACAATAATCTTTGGGTTTCCATGTAGCTTCTGAATTGTTTCCATAAATGCACTAGCAACAATATTGCAAAAGATGAGATAATGCACAAAATTGTGCATACTTGGTAAGTCTATCAACTACCATCACGATGACACTCTTTCCTTCAGACTTGGGTAAACCTGTGATAAAATCCATTGAGACCTCCTCCAAACGCTAACTTGGAATGGCTAAAGGTTGTAACAAACCCGAGGTCATAATTGTCTCAACTTTATTTTGTTGGCAAACCAAACATTTGTCCACAAACTTCTGAATATTGTATTTAAGGCCATCCTAAAAATATTCCTTATTGACCTTGTGGTAAGCTTTTTAAAATAATGAGTGCCCTCCTAACAGAGAGGTGTGAAATTCCAAAAGAATATTTTGATTGATTTGAAAATTCTTACATAGATATAAGAGATATTTGTGTCATAATGAGTCATTGTTTCATATAAATGTATCAAATGTTTTGGGATTTTGCTGAAAATTTTGAATGAGCGTTCACACTTCTTCGTCATTCTTTCATTCCTCCATTACTTCAGTGGTCCAATAAGGTTTGATAATAGAAATGGCATAGGTAAATTCTTCCACATGCTCATCCCTTCTTCAGAGTGCATATACAACAACATTTTGCTTCCCTTTTTTGTATATGATTTCAAAGTCATAACCCAACATCTTAGTGACCCATTTTTGCTTCTCTTCTAAAGATAATATTTGTTCCAAAAATTATTTAAGACTATCATGATATGATTTTACCTTGAAGAGTATTCCCATTAGGTAAGGGCGCCATTTCTTCATGGGATGTAGTATTTCCAACATTTCCTTCTCTTAAATATTTTTATGTAAATACTTTCCCTTGATTGGAAAACTTAAAAAAGAAATGGGTCTTCCTTATTTCATTAAAAAAAACACCAATTCCATTTCCCGAGGCATCACATTCCACCATAAAGGTTTTTGTGAAGTATGGAGTAGGTAAAACTAAAGCTTGGCACATTGTCTCGTTAAGATGTTCAAAGGACTTAATTGCTTATGGAGTCCAAAAAAATGCATCTTTCTTCAATAATGTTGTTAGAGATGTTGTTATTTTCCCATAATTCTTAACAAACTTACGATAATAATCTATCAACCTGAGAAATACTCGAAGGTTCTTTAGGGTTGTGGGGATTTTACATTACTTGATGGCTTTAATTTTGTTAGGATCTACCTTAACACCCGCATGAGATACAATATCACCTAAATATTCCACCTCTTGTACCCCAAAGAAAAAATTGGAGGTTTTTGCATACAGTTGTTTCTTTTCCAATAGTTTAAACACATTGTTAACATGTTAAACATGATCCTTCCAAGACTTGTTGCAGAGTAGTATATCATCAAAAAATACTAACACAAATTTTCTAAGGAAGATTTTAAAAATGGAATTCATCAAACCTTGAAATGTGGAAGTTGCATTAGTGAGGCCAAAAGGCATGACAAAAAATTCATAACAACCTTCATGAGTTCTAAATGCTGTTTTCAGAATTTCTTCAGCATTCATTCTAATTTGATGATATCCTAAATTGAGATCCAACATAGTAAAGTAAATTGCTCCATGTAATTCATCCAACAATTCATCAATGATAGAAATGGGAAATTTATCTTTAATAGTGAGCTTGTTGAGCTCCCTATAATCCGGACACATACGCCACGATACATCCTTCTTGGGTACCAATACTACTAGAGAAATGAAGGAACTTTGGCTAGGTTGAATTATACCTGCCTCTAGCATTTTTTCATGGCATACATTCAATTTCACTATTTTTGGCATAGGGATATCTGTAAGGTATGGTGTTTGGAGGAATGATTCTTGGAATCAATTGAATAGCATGATCATGATCATGAATAGGTGGGAGGCCTTTGGGAGTCTCAAATACCTTGGAATGATTTTCCAAGTTTCTTTGGAGATCTGTAGAAACAAATGATTTCGATGTTTGAACATCTAGTCACGTATAATTATGCAATTGCCTCATTATTCTTTCTTCAAAAGATTCTTCATACCATTATAGATGATTATCTTCCCTAATTTTCCCGTGATGCCCCTTAATTCAGTTTCCTTTCCTTCCCAAGGCTATTCAATACATATTCCCCCATGGTTAGATTTATATTATGACACTTACTTGAGCAATTTATAGTTCCTCCAATTGCAACCATCATTTGAGGAGTGGTATTTCCTACCAATGCATTACAATATATGGTCGGATCCATTTCATCTTTCTTTGGGGTTAGTTCTTGGTGTATATCCTCTTCTTTTGATGTTTCTTGTTCCTTTTCTTCCTCGTCTTCACAATTTATGTAAAATAATTTCTTTTGAGCACATTTATGACCCTTAGTGTATTTTTTATTACAACTATAGCAAATCCCTTTGGTTATTTTTTCCTCCATTTGTTGTGGTGTCAACCTTGTAGGTTGCAGGATGCTAGGAGAACAACACTTCCATATTAAATTTGTGAGTGGTATACTTCCTTGTTGTCCTAATTTTTCTTTCAATTTTTCTTGCCACCTTGACTACCTTCTCCAATGAACTAGGTTCCCAAAGGTGACCCTCAGTGTTAGATGTTATCCTTTAAATTCACTATGAAGACATCAATCCCATGCTCCTCTGGAATATTATTTACCTTGATATTTAATATTTGGAATCCGTCAATGTGCTCCGCTATTGAACCCTCTTGTTTGAGATTTATCAATTGGATAAAGAAGGTATTTCTCTTTGTATCATCCTAATGTGCTAACAATTCTTCCGTAAAGATTTTCCAAGTGACAATTGATTTATGAGAACAAATCCATCCATACCACACAAACTGTTTTTGTTCTAAATATATATATGCAATTCATAGCTTTTGTGTGTGTGGCACATCACGTAGATAAAAATAGTATGCATGTTACCAGATCCTTGCCATCAAACTTACTCATATCGATATTTGGAATGTGGTTAGTCTTTGACCCACCATTGGAGTCAATAAAATCATAATTCATATTCCTTTTTCCCTCATCATGATTTTTATGGAATACATTGTCACTGCTAGGAAGCATTTCTTGTAGAAACTTTGTCAAACCTTCCTTCAAACCTTCAAAGTAAATTTTTATTTCTATTTTTAAATCATCCTTCAAACCTTCCATCTTGACATTCACCATTACTTCCATGTTGGATTTTAAACTTTTCTTCAAACCATCCATCTTAGCTTCCAGTTCATTTTTGGTTACTCTTTGTGAGAGTGGAATTTGTTGCACTCAGTATCGTAATTTTGATATATCATGTTACATTTCTCTCTTCTTCATGCGTCATACTAGATATTTTTTTTTGCCTTACTAGGAGTATCCATTTTCTTGTTATGAGGCATATTGGGACCAAATATTGGTTTGTATGCTTCACTATGCTCTTTGAATCACTTCAAACATTTTTTTTTACATACACTTTCTTGCTTTTAGAAGCTCAATATTGAAATTGTTGTATCTCTGTAATTTCATCTCTCGAAGGTATAAAATTTCGTTCTGTGGTATCCCTTTGAGTCTTGTTTCTAACACCACAAGGTAAAATGAGATTGGATTCATCAAGGTAACTTTATGCCAAATCTCCCATGATGATCTGATTATGGACTGGTTCAGTAGAGAGAACTTGTACGAAATTACACGTGTCATTGTTTCAACCTTCAACCCTAAAAATGATACACGACAATCTCTATCATGTTCAATTCCAGTCACTTTTTATGAAATTCAAATCTGATGCTCGTAGAGAAAGGTATGATGATTTTCCGTAGGTCACATGTTTGAGACTGAATTCTAGACCATGCAAAACCCTAACTTATTCAAACCATATCTTAGAAAATATATCAAAAAAATATATGAATTTTTTACAAAAAGTTCAAAAATATTTCGGCTCCATGTGGTTGAAATTTCAGCGTTTAAAGCCTTGTAGAAAAAAAAATTTATAGTGAAAATTCCAAGATGATAGGTTTGAAGCAATAGAACCCTAAAATCCAAAGCTTTAATACCAAATTTTATGAAACCAGATAAAAAAACATAAGAAGAGATAGATCAACGACTTTAAAATTAGCCTCTTCAAGGGGGAAAAATCCTTTACATCACATAAATGACCAATTCTTGGATGATACAAAAGACAAGACCTCCTTGGTATATATAGGAATCTAAAGGGTCACAATATAATCAGAGCCTACATAACAATAATAATGTAAGGGCACAACGATAACAATAGTGGGATTCTATGGGGCACAAAAATAACAATATGGGGGCTACATGGGCACAACAATAAAAATAAGGGGGCTACACTAGTATTATAGGTTCATAACATTATGTTGTTATTTTCTTGTATAATGTTCTACAAGCTATCAATTGTGGGTTAATTCTACCCTCATTCTCTAAGCATTTCATACTTGCTTTCACTTTAGCATATATGAATTTTATATCCAAGATAAAACTCACTTGGTTGTAGTCGAGCCCAATGACTGCTCCCCGTGGTTGTATTCTCTTCGTATTTCTTGTGAGATGCTCCCATTGTCCGAATTATCTCCCCCTTTGACATCAAAAGCAAAGGGTTATCCAATATTTGCATCTTCTCTTCTTTTGTTGTCATTTAGGACCGCTCCCCGTGAATTTGTGCTCCAATAGCTCATAAAATCATATGTATATAAATTGTGTAGAACATAGTTGTGTTGTTATATGTAACTTCAAAGTGTCTTCAAGAATGGATAGGCCTAACTCCATAGAGGGCAAGCTAGGTGTATCCATCATAGGGGCTTGTCAAACAATAGGTTTTTGTATAATTGATTCTTGTTCTTTTATTTAACCCTATTCCTTATTGGTGAAGCCCTCCTTCATGTTTGCCATAATATGTTACCACAAAAGTTCATCGTCAAAGGGGAATGCTTGATGCACATCGCTATCATGTTTTCCCTATAACTCACTCTCATTGGTTTTTCAAAATCATGAATCAAAGGTTCTTCCACTTTAGTCTCTTCATTAGTAGATGCGTTTTGATGTTAATTCTGGACCTTCACTTTTTGTTCTTCTTCATACAGATCCTCATACTCTTGATTTTCTTTTGGGTTGTCTTCATCTTTCAATACATTTCATTCTTTTATACATACAAATGATCCTCTTCTACATGCTCTTCTTCCTCACTAAAATAATAATCATCCTCAATCACCCATTCCTCGTGATTTTCAGAAAATTTTGAATTTGGGGAACCATCCTCGACACATCCCTCCAACACCAACTTCATAGCAAATCCTAGTGTCTCATAAAGGTGAGACATAGCTTCTTACATCTGCTTCATCTTGTTGAGATCTAGGACTTTCACAATCTTCCAAGTTATCAAGTAAGCCATGACCTAATAAAAATAAAAAATAAATAAATACATAAAGAAGAAGAAGAAGAATATATTTTGACTCAAACTGCACCATGTTCTTTAAGTCTTGTTGTTCTTGGAAGACAATCCAATCCAACAATAATGAAACATATATTGCTTCACTCTCATCTCTATGATATTTTTCTATGCTTGATTGCACATTACCAATTGAATGACTTATCTTAGGCTTCATTACCTAACAAAAGAGAGGGGATAAAATTCTTAAGCCCATTCTTCAATAAACCTTTTTGTAGGTGTATCATAGAAGGAATAGGAAGAAATCAAAAGTGTTTAATTGAATGACATGATATTACAAAAGCAAACTCTTAAAATTCATAATTTTTTTGTAAGAAAAAATATATGGGATTCCAGGGTGCCCTTGAACTTGTCATGAATATTGTTCCCATCTGATGTCAGCATACCTGGCTATTGTATTCTAAAGGAATTCAATATCCACATTAGAATGATGTGCACTATCATTGCTAGAAATCCATCTTTGATATCTTTGATAAGGAACATGTTCATTCATATGCATTATTTATAGCCTCCCTAAGGATCTCCAAAGATTTTTTGTCCACAAGAGATGTCCAGTATACAAACATACTCTAAGGTGAAAAATGGGTCTTCAAAATCGGCACTCCGCATTCAAGGTACCCAAATCATGAAAATCTTGCAAGTCTTCCTTCAAAGTGATTTAAGAGTGACAAAGTCACTAGGTTGTGACAACAACCCCTTATATTTTCCTCCAAAAGTGGATGATTAATAGAATCTGTCAATGTTTTAAAATGGTCTAGCTTCCATATTCAAACAAACCTTAATAATTTGGGCACTTCTACAAAGTAGAGCTTCAATCTATCGATAAACAGGGTCCCTAAGTATGATGATAGTCAACCCCTTAAATTACACCAAACATGAGGGTTTTTTAGAAATAATTTTAGCAGACCCACTCATGGTACCATCAAAGAGATTTCTACAAGGAAGTACTTTTTCCCATGCAAGGATTCGCTATAGTAATCACTTTGCTCAAGGTCCACTCCATGGATTCATGAATTTTGTCCTATCATAAGAAAATATATTTTCATCACGCGAGACTTGGATTCATAGCATTCCCTTCAATGATTTACCCAATTTTTAATTTTTAGAAGATGAAAAACTTATGAATCAGTCAATAATTCCTTCTTCATCCAATATTCTAGTAGTTTTTAGGGCCCCAATATAGTTTTTTTGGCCTCTTCTTCAAGTCTCTTCTATTTCCTCTCTTCATATTCTTTTTGAGAAAGCTCATGTGCTCTCCCCCAGTCTTCGATCGTCATTTTCACATCACAATTGTCCACTCCTTTGGTCTATTGATGAGGTGGACTCTAATTCTTTTAGGGAAGAAGAAGCTAGTTCTTGTGCACTATGTTGTTCTAGTGCATCAACTGTAAATTTCCATCCATAAAGACCTGTGTTTTGAGCATACATATCCATCTTTGTCTCTTCTTTTTTTCTTCTCCACACCTTTGTGACATTTTCTTTATTCCTGGTAGGAAAAAAAAATCCTTGATTTTCTTAGGAGACCATGTAGTGTTGCTTATGAAATCAAGTGTTATATGTCCAAAATTGTGACATTTATAAAATTTTGTATTGTACTGGAATAATGGAGTGAATGAATTATGATTTTTACTACTATAGCCATTAGGAAGGCGTTGATATGATTGCCTACAAACTTGTTTCTAGAAGTTTGATAAGGTCCTCCAATACTTACACAATCACTCCTTGCATAGGCTCTATAATCCCTTTCTTTATGTCCAAATATTGTACATGAAGAACAATGACTAATAAATATAGATTGATACATGGATGAGTAGGATTCTCTTGATGAAGTAGTTCTTCTAAATTTGTTCTTCTTTGGAGAGAATTGAATTCTTTGTCTCTTATTACACTGCTACTTGAGTTATGTATGGACCCATTGAGAGAATTAGCATAAATCCTTTTTGAAGTAGCTCTTCCAACCTCATCCTGATTTCTTCCCTTGCATCCACTATGGTTGGGGCTTGGAAGAATATTAGCATGGCCTTTAGGTTTTTCTAGTGACTTAGGATTTGAGCCTTCTTTAAATGAAGTCTCGCCCACATAACCAAGACCCGTTTTGTGATATAGTGATCTGTGTTTGTTGAGAATACCATCCAATATTTGTGAACTTTTCAAGTTATTATTCAGATTTTTTACCTCATTCCTTAATGAGATAGTCCATGCTTCAAGTTTTTTCACAAATTTCTTCTTATTCATTCAATTGGATTTTCATCACTTCTTTTGTTCTCTCAATTTCTTCTAGTTGGATTTTCAAGGAGATAACTTCTTTATATTTTTTTATCTCGCTCTTTTTGTTTTTGATCAACTTATGCATCTCGCTTCTCACAGTCCTCAACATTTTCCTTCAACTGACTTGTCAACATTTATTCTCTCTTTTCAAGGGTTTGCAATTGTTCTTTAAACCTTATCTTTCTTCTTCTCAACCTCACAAATTCTCCTTCAAGATCAATGGTGCAACCTTCTCCTAGATCTGATTGTCTCTTCTAAATTCCTTATTCTTTACAAAGTTTTATATTCGTGACTATGGAGGAGACTTCTTTTGGGAGTTTGGAGCCACTATTTCTTGATTTTTTCATCTGTGTTTCTAAGGTCTACGTTCAAGCTATTAGGCTATTTCCGAAGGAACCTACTCTAATACAAATTGTTGTAAATATTGAGTGGGGTGAATCAATATTTCACCTAGTTAATCACATCACATAATAAATCATTTACAATGCATGAGCATATAGATCAAAAGTGCAAGTCAAAAACTTGAAGAAGAAACAATATTCAATTCATTACAACATTTATATAGAGAACTGATCCTCTGTAAATACCAACTTACAAAATTGGCAGGCTCCAACCTATTAAGAAAATAAGGAAACCAATCCTCAATAATCACCAACTTACAAATTTCATAGGCACCAACCTATAAAAGATTTCAATTACATAACTAAGCTTCAACTTAGTAACTTCGTAGGCACCAACCTTCAAGGCACTCCAATCTCCTCAGTTGAGCACCAACTCATCAATTTGTAGGCACCAAGCTACTCCTTTAATTTTTTCCTTGGACCTTTCAACACCAATTATCATAATATATACACTTTCTTTGTAGGTTTGTCCCCCTACCATGCCACCCTTAGGTTTGCACCTGATTCGGATTTATGCAGGAACGCAACAGAATACAGAAATAACCATAAACATATAAATACAATGGAAATAAGGTTTCATTTCATTAATATCAAATCACAGAAATATTCTTACAAACATGATGGAAATAAAATAGCTAGGGTGCTGGTTGTAAATCTCTGAGAAGAGGTGTGGCGGCTACAGACCTCTGAACTGTGTTACAATGAGGCTTGAGGGCCTATTTATTATGGAGAAACAATGAATAACTCTAAACATCCCAAAAACCTAACCTTAGGTGATGAAGCGCCAAAAATATGGGCCCTGTTTGGGTAAATTGGTGTTTCAACTTCCCGGGGACATAACTTCGGCATACTATCTCCGTTTGGGGCTTCAAAATGGCTCCGGAAGTTCAGGACCCGAAAAAATGCTAAAAATAGTAAGTTGTGAAAAAAACTGAAAGAGACAATGGTGGGGCCCCAAGTGGAATAGGCGGGTGGCCACCGATATCCACCTGGATCATTCCTCCCCCCTTAGGAAGCAATGGTCCCCATTGCGTTGATTTCCTCCATGAGATAAGGAAAATTTTGTTGAACTTGGTCCCTGGTGAACCACTTGCCTTGGTGCAGGAGTTGGCCAGCTTTGAAAACCCGATACAGTTGGATATTCTGTCGGCGAGTGTTCTTGATTTGCATGTCCATGATACAGTCTGTGGTGGCCTATTCCATGCAGTCTGGGTTTAACTCTTTTGGTGTGAGTTCTTCTGCAATGTCAGAGGTGTCCAATAGAGGTGGGAAGTAGAGACGAAGGCGGTCTACATTGAATACTAGGTGCATACCAAGGAATGGTGGAATACTGAGCTTGAAGGCATTGTTCCCTACAGCCTTGGTGATGGTGTACGACCCATATTGGAGCGGGCGAATCTTGCGGTGGGGTCCAGTGAGGTGCTCCTTCTGCAAATGTAGCCACACTTTTTCGCCCACCTGGAAGTTGTGTGGCACCCGATGTTGATCATGTCGTTGCTTGTACTTAGCATTGGCTCTGTCCAATATGTCATGAACCTGTTAGCAGATGTGCTGAATGCGCTTGATGAAGTTGTTTTCTTTGTCAACTTCAGACTGGACATGAGCCGAATAGTCCTGAGTAGCTGCAAATGGCATGGCTACGTCAATGGGACATAGTGGCTGGAATCTCAAGCCCACCTGAAAGGGGCTGTGGTCGGTTGAGCTGTGGAGATCCCAGTTATAACTGTGTTGTAAATAGGGAAGGCTCTCATCCCATGTGCATGTATGCTTTGAATTGTACATGCGCAAAATGTGTACAATCATCCTGTTGACGACCTCTGTCTGGCCATCAGTTTGGGGATGGAAAGTTGTGGACTTGGTGAGCTTGGTGTCCAACATTGACCAGATGCTGGACCAAAATGTGTTGAGGAACCTACTGTCGTGATCTGATATGATAGACTGTGGGATCCCAAAGTGCACCCACACTCGTTCAAAGAAGAGTTTAGCAATGGATTCTGCTATGATATTCTTCTTACAGGCCGCCATAATGGCCATCTTTGATAATCTGTCGACGACCACGAAAACACAGTCGTTTCCATGCTTAGTAGAAGGAAGGCCTGACATGTAATCCATGGAGATGGATTCCCAAGGTCGACTAGGGGTAGGTAGTTGAGTATAGAGGCCTTTCTTCTTGATGGTCGGTTTGGCAATGGCAGAAGCAGTGCAGGATCTGATGTACTTCCCGACATCATGTTGAAGGTTCGACCAATAGAAATACTTCTGCAGTACTGCCACTGTTTTCTCGACCCCAAAATGCCCAGCGACTTGAATGTAGTGTGCTTCCCATATCATCTTGGCAAACTTGCTTGAAGGAACACAAAGGTGTCCTAGGTGACATAATAGTGCATCTTGGAGTTGAAAATTTGGAACTTGCATACCCCCCAAGAGTGCCTTGTATGTGTAGTTGAATTTTGGATCGCTGTTGTAGAGGAGCAGCCAATCAGAAGTCTCATGCCCACTAGAGTTGATAACGGTGGTTATGGCCACGATCGGTGGTCGTCTGAGGTAGTCTGCAACATTATTGGTGCTACCCTTCTTGTACTTGATGTTCAAATGAAATTGTTGCAGATATGTGGACCACTTATGATGGCGATCGTTCTGAAACTTCTCTTGTGTCTGTATGAACTGCAGGGGTCAGTGGTCTGTGTGGATGATTGTCTCCTTCCCAAAAATGTAACGCTTCCATTGTCGACAAGCCTGCACAATGGAATACATTTCTTTGTGGGATACTTTCGAACTATGTCAGACAATGTCTCACTGTGATATGCCACTGGATGCCCCCGTTAAGTAAGAACTGCCCCAATAGCATAGTTAGAGGCATATGTCTCGATCTCAAATGGTTGTTGCAAGTCTGGTAATGTGAGCACTAGGACAGAATAAAGGCAATGTTTCAATTCTACGAACGCCTTCTGTTGAGATTCCGACCAACAGAATTTTTCTTTTGCTCCTCCCTTGGTGACTTTACTCAAGGGCCAAGTGATATGAGAGAATCCCAACACGAACCTGCGGTAGAAATTAGCAAGACCCAGAAAGTTGTGAAGCTCTGTTAGGGTGGTTGGGGCTGGCCAATCCCGAATGACTTGGATCTTGGCTGGATCCACATGCACCCCCTTTCATCAATAATGTATCCCAGATATTGAACCTGGGTCATGCCAAAAGTGCACTTCTCCAAATTGTCACACAACTTGTGTTGCTGCAGTGTTTGGAGGACTTCTCGGATGTGGTGGAGGTGCTCTTCCAAGGCCTGGATGAAGATCAAAATGTCATCTAAGTATACCACTACAAATGAGTTGGTGAATGGACGCAAGATGTCATCCATCAACCTCATGAAGGTTGCGGGAGCATTTTTCAATCTGAAAGGAATTACGAGCCATTTGAAAAATCCCTCCTTGGCTTTGAAGGCAGTCTTCCACACATCAGAGGGTTCGATTGGTACCTGGTGATACCTAGACTTCAAGTCGATCTTGCTGAAATATTTTTCCCCTTTGAGTTGGTCCAGAAGGTCATCAATCCGTGGGATCGGGTACCTATTTTGGACAATGATCTTTTTCAGCGCCTGATAATCATACAGAGTCTTGATGTCCCATCCTTCTTCTGTACCAACACGATCGGGCTCCCACAGGGTGATGAACTTGGCCGGATGTGACCTTTCTGCAGCAGCTCCTAAATCTACCTCTTGATTTCATCATTCTCCAGAACAGAGCGCCTATAGATCGGTCCATTGGGTAGCGGTGCACCTGGGGTCAGGTCAATGGGGTGCTTGACCTAACAGTGTAGAGGCACCCCTATGGGTGAGGTGAAGATGTCCCCGTACTCCTCCATAACCTTGTCCATTTGTTGTTGTCGTGCAGAGGAGCCATGTCTGGAGGTCGTGGCCACAATATTCTTCTTGCCCTGGGGGCGGATCATCAGGAAAACAAATTTCCTGGTTTGGAAAATGAGCTTACTGCATTATTTTGTAGTAACCAAAGAGATAGTGGGAGGCGGTGGTACCTATGGTATCCTATACAATTTATTTCCCAAAGTAACAATAATAGCGCGAGGCTGGGACTCATACACAACATGTCACTTCCACAAGTATGGTTGGCCTAATAATACATCAGAAACATCAATAGGATAATTGTCGCACAATACCTCATCCGTGAAGGGCTTGATGCTATAAGGAAGGCGGCACTGTTGGCTGACGCGGAGATCCCGTCCTTGGTGAAGCCACCCGATGGTGTATGGTTGTGGGTGCGCTGTGGTTGGAAAGCCCAACCGCTTCACGACATCTGCTGAAATGAGGTTCTTTTGGATCCCATTGTCGACAATTAACCATAGCGGGGAACCCTTTACCCACATCTGGGAGTGGAAGAGACGCTCTTCCTCCTTTGGATCTTCTGGTTCCTCCTTCTGGATCTTCGTAGTGGAAACAGTGGTGTTGAGCTCCGCATCAATAATCTGCTTCCCTTTTTCATTCACCTTGTCAGGTTTTGATTCAGAGTCGGAGCATGCATCTGATTCAGAAGCCCTCATCTGAGCCATCAGCGACTGCTTGGCCCGACACTCACTTGTGTTGTGAGCGGAGCTCTTATGGAACTCACACCACTTTCTCATGTCCTTCTTTGGCTTCACGGTGTTGTTCTTTGCTTGTGTCTTTGGCAGGTTTTCTTGGGCCGCCATGCCTTGGCTTTGTCCTTTGTTCTGTGGTTTGGGGGCACCTTTCCCTTGCTTTTTATTTGCGGATCCAAAGTCTCGCTTCTTCTGTTTGAATTTCTGCTCAATCTTGGCAGCATATCGGTATGTCATACCAAGCGAGGAGATGTCAAGGAACTCCATTTCCTCTTGAATGTATATGTGCAGAAAACCACGATATTTTAGCACCAAATGTTTCTTTGAATATTTGATACCCAACTTTGTGCGCAGGGTATGGAACAGATTCGTTAGCTCATGCACATCTTGATCCCTTTGTTGTCGCAACGTGGTCCATTGTATGTACTTGTCCTCATAGCTCCCCACAGGATAGTATTGTTCCTTGATGGAATCTCGGAAATAATTCCAAGTGGTACGACTGAGAACAAAGAGGGTTTTGTCTCGTCTGTTTTCTCACAGTAGGTTTCCCACCAGTCCTTGACATGGGGGGTAGCTTTGAGGAGTGTAAAAATAATCTTCTCTCGGTCGGAAAAGTCATGAACCGAGAAATATCCTTCTAATATATTCAACAATCTATCTACGACATCTACATCTATTTGACCCTCAAATATGGGAATGTCAAATTTTACTTGTACCTTAAAGGGAGTCGCGCCTCCAGAGTGGCTGCTAGATGCAGATGCGCCACTGGTGGGCAGTCATTGAAGGATCTGGGCAAAGTTATCCATCATCCCGTTCCTTTGTTTTTCGAGGGCCTCCTCGATTAATATTTTGATAGGGTCTCCTGCTCCCTCATCTTTATTTTCGTCCCCCATGGGCGTCCGTCGGGTTTTGCGAGGCTGATCTTGCAAAGGTTCCACCAGATCAAGCCCTAACTCCTTAGACCCCGACCTCCTTGGGGACATGCAAAGAAGGATCGAGAAAAAAGCAGACCGCTCTGATATCACTGATCCAGATTTATGCAGGAATGCAACAGAATACAGAAATAACGATAAACATAGAAATACAGCGGAAATAAGGCTTCATTTCATTAATATCAAATCACAGAAATATGCTTACAAACATGATGGAAATAAAATAGCTAGGGTGATGGTAGCGAATCTTTGGGAAGAGGTGTGGCAACTACAAAACTCTGAATTGTGTTACAATGAGGCTCGAGGGCCTATTTATTATTGAGAAACAATGGATAAATCTAAACGTCCCAAAAACCTAACCCTAGGAGATGAAGCGCCAAAACTATGGGCCTCGTTTAGGTAAATTGGTGTTTCAACTTCCCGGGGATGTAACTTCGGCATACTATCTCCGTTTGGGGCTTCAAAATGGCTCCGAAAGATCAGGACCCAAAAAAATGCTAAAAATAGTAAGTTGTGAAAAAAAATGAAAGAGAAAATGGTGGGGTCCCAAGTGGAATAGGCGGGTGGCCAACAATATCCACCTGGATCAACACCTTCAAGCCTAACCATGACCATTTGTCCTTCTTCTTTATTTTTGCTTCTTGGTCATCATATTCTTCTGCACTAGTTACCATGAATATTCATTGTAGGCTCCAACCACTTGCACACTTTACTTAACAACATAACAATCAAAAAAACTTATTTAATAGCTCCCTTAACACTATTGTCACACCGTAAACATGCCTCCACGTCTTAATAAATTCAATCGGTATTTTGGGTCTAAATAAATGTATACAAAGATGAATTAGGGCTCAACCTCCTCTTACATTGCACACTAAACTCGACCTTATGTACTGATAGAGTTCAACCTCTAGAAACAAGCTTGAAAAATACTCCAATAGATCTCGGTTAGCTTCAAAATTGGATTAGAACTTTCCCTCAAAACTAAGCAACAAAAGGGACTCCAACCAGGCTAAGGCTCGATCTTCAAATTAGGCATGAACTTGGATTTCAAATTGAATTGAAATTTGGCCTAAAACCTCCAATAATTTGTCTTTAAAACATACCTCAAATAATCATAAACCCTTCGCAAAAATAATGCCAAAAACCATTTGAAATATGTTCCAAAACCCTTCCACAAAAAGTCGCTTCAAGTCGGTTTCACTTCACTTCTTCTTCGTTCATGAGGTATGAACTTTGGACCTACTCCTTCACTCTCCTAACACAAAACCAAATGCTCGAGTTTAGTATTTATAAATGCTCCTTCTCATGCTTGTTGTAGAAAATATATAACATAGCTATAATACCATGTAGAAATTATATCAATGGATTCAATCCGATCATGAAATGCACTAAAGCAAGATACTGAATCCTTCTACAATATTTGCAGAATATAAAAATGATTGCTCAATCACATGTAAGTAAGAGAAAGGAAATTATCAATTACACAACACAAGATGTTCTTGGAGAAATCACCTGCTCAAAACCCCTCTATCATATATTATACATAATCAAAGAATCACGAAACAATATAATGCTTTCTTTCACCGAGAAAATCCTGCACTATCCTGACTGTCTCACTCTGATCCTGCTCAAAACTATTTGGAAATTCTTAGGCAAAATTGATCAACACTTAGCCAATTCTCAACCCTTCCTTGTCTAGCCTTGCTCAAACGATCCCTAGGCAATTAATCCCTATTAAATAGGATAATCAACCTTCCTTGACTGCACAATCCCTATGGAGCCTTCCTATGACTTTATAATTGCGCTCAGTCAATTCGTCAAAAATACAACTGATATTTTACTTGTCTTAAACCTTTGTCTCAACTGGTTTGTCATCAAAATTGACATGCATGCAGCTATTAATAGTGAATCATCAGTTACTTGGTAGATCAATACTCGTGAATTAAATCTATTTTAATTCACTTGATCTTCCAATAGCTCATCAATCAGTTAGAACTAGTTAAACTGATTTTAACTCAATTAATGTGAGTTAACAGATCCCACTCACACCACACTAGTGCTAAAACTGGAAATGGACCCAGTAAATAATAGAATCACTCTACATGCCTATCCTTTGACCCTCAACTCAAAATTATTGAGATAACTAAGTCTATCACACTTAGTTAAGTATTACAAGTTGTTATGAGATATACAATTTACTTTTAATTTAATTAAGGATAATTATATCAAAAGCCTCACATGGTAACCATTTCTCGGTGCCATTTTCTATATTTTGTTTCTGGATGCCAATTTCACTATTTCTTGTTGCAAATTTCAACACTCCCTCTCAACAAGAAAGGAATCAAGCTGTCCTAATCCAATACCTTTGGAATGTTCTTGCATGCAACACTTCTCTAGTGTTGTTCTCACATGCAACTATCCTAAAACTGAATAGCCTCCAAGCAACTGAATCAGTATAATGCATATGTCATCAGAGTCTTATGACTGCTGGATCCTACTACACATGTCTACTGGACTCTCTGCGCTACTGACCTTTTCACCCATGCACTCTGCATTGCTGCCAACTATGATCTACGCTCAGTATCCGACACTTGTCACTCTCATTTCTGTCTTCCTGACATCTGACTGCATCAATATAACTGATCCTTCCTGCTACTGCTGTACTATGGGCTCCTTGTAGCCAGGTTCGATCCATGAGACACATCCTCTCAATGAATCCTGCCCAAATTTCTTCTTGGGATTAATTATGCACATCACCCCACCTCTCACTTGGAGGTATAGCTGCATGTCCTCCCTCTGCCCTTCTGGCTCTAAATTCCCCCCTCTTGAAGGTCTCTGTTTGAGTGGAATATTCCACTCAGTCTCCTCTTTTCTTCTCCAATTGTTGCTGCTCCACAACCTTCTGAGACTGCTTTTGAGGCTGAATTTTGAGAGATAATTTCTCCCTCTCAACCACCAAGTCATTAACCACCGCTTTTCTCCTCAAATCCTCTCATGCATCCTCAACCTCGAGAGCATACAGGTTCTTGACTCTTGAAGCGATCTGCTTCACCTATCCCGTGGCTATGTGTTTAAGGAAATTTTTTCATTTTCTAAGCATCACTTCATAACCATGGTCTTCCAATACCGCTATGGAGACAAGATTCTTCTTTAGGCCTGGAACATACAAAACATCTACTAGTCTGAGATGAGTGCCATTCTCCCTGTGAAAGGTAATTGTACCTATGTCAGTCGTGCTATACCTTCCGTCATCTCCAAACTCTATGTTCTGCTAGAGGTGCTTCTCCTCCAAGTCACTAAAGAGATCTCTATTCCCCATCATATGGAACGAGGCATCGATGTCTAAATACGAAATGCATCCAATTATAGTGTTGGCCATGCATGCAATGAGAGTAAAATCAAGCTCGAACTGTGAAGCCAATGCTTCACCCACTGCAACTCTAGGCTCCTTCTTGCTTGCCTTCTTCTGTGGAAAATTCAAAGCATAGTGCCCATGCTCGTGACAGTGAAAACATTTGTTCTTGGACAAGTCTATCTTTCCCTCTTTGCCTTGGGACTTCTTTCCCTTAGCTTTATTTCCTTTTCTGACTCGTGCACATTGTAATTGTCCCGCCATCACAAAATTTTCTAAAAAAATAACTGATTTTAAATCGATGATATATCCCTCTTCCAAGCTCCGATTCGATCGATTTGTTTTTTCAATTTGGGTATTTTTTCGCAAGGAATGCAAATATACTATTTAGTTTTGAAAATTTTGCATCAAAATTTTCAAATATTCTCTGCAAACTCACGCGCCCGAATAATTCCTACCCTCATACCATGTAGAAATTATACAAACAATATGTATACCAATGGATTCAATGCGATCATGTAATATACTAAAACAAGATATTAAATCCTTCTACAATATTTGCGGAATATAAAACATGATCGCTCAATCACATGCAAGTAAGAGAAAGGAAATTATCAATCACACAACACAAGATTTTCTTGGGGAAATTACCTGTTCAAAACCCCTCTATCATATATTGTACATAGTCAAAGAATCATGAAATAATATAATGCTTTCTCACACCGAGAAAATCCTGCACTATACTGACTGTCTTGCTCTAATCCTGCTCAAAACTATCTGGCAATTCTTAGGAAAATTTGACCAACACTTAGCCAATTCTTATCCCTTCCTTAGCCCAACCTTTCTCACATAATCCATAGGAAAATAATCCCTATTAAATAGGATAGTCAACCTTCCTTGACTATGCAATCCCTATGGAGCCTTCCTATGACTTTATAATTGTGCTCGGTCAATTCGCCAAAAAAACAAATGATAGTTTACTTGTCTTAAACCTTTGTCTCAACTAGGTTGTCATCAGAATTGACATGCATGCAACTATTAATAGTGAATCATTAGTTACTTGGTAGATAACTACTTGTGAATTAAATCTATTTTAATTCACTTGATCTTCCACTAGCTCATCAATCAATTATAACTAGTTAAATTGATTTTAACTCAATTATTGTGAGTTAATTGATCCCACTCACACCACACTAGTACTAAAACTGCAACTAGACCCTGCAAATAATAGAATCACTCTACATGACTATCCTTTGACCCTTAACTCAAAATTATTGAGCTAACTAAGTCTATCACACTTAGTTAACTATTACAATTTGTTATGAGATAAGATTACAATTTACTTTTAATTTAATTAAGGATAATTAAATCAAAAGCATCACATGGTAACCACTTCTGGGTGCCATATTTTACATTTTGTTTCTGGATGCCAATTTCATTGTTTCTTGTTGCAAATTTCAACTCTTGTTTATAGTACATTTGGACTTCCTAGGACGACAAGTGTAACTGGAAGAATGTATACTAAATATTCAAAAAATCATTTCTGCTCATCTATGAGGAGCTAGAAGGTGTGCCATATATCGTTGGAAAGGTCTAACAATATGATTTCCAACCATATCTCCTTTGATGGAAATTGAGCTAGGTAATTGGAGTAAAAATGTCTTCAAATATAAGGTATCCAAATGGGGCCTATTTGTATTTTAGTTGAGTCATCTTGAAAAAATATTTCATATCCCCTCATTCCTACGGAATTAGAGAGAGTGAATATAAGATTGGAAATGTCTTGGAATATATTATTTTACTATGTAATTTCCTCTTTCATTTGGATGGCCTTTGAAATTAATAACGACCATTTTCAACAATTTTTGAATATGCATATGTAGCAAACCGAGCCAACACCCATGTTATATGAAAATCAAGGGGTGATGAAACTTGCTAAAAATCCAATATTTCCCAAGTGTACCAAACATGTTGATGTGCATTGTCACTTCACCAGAAAGCTTGTAGAAGATGGATCTATTTAGTTGCAATGCCATCCCACGGTAGATCAAACTGCAAACCTTCTCACCCAACCTTTGGGTTTTGAAAATTATGTAAAATTGAAAAATAAGCTTGGTGTAGTTAGTAGATTTACAATTAAGGGAGGGAATTAAAGTTAATATTATTAATAATGGTCAATTAGGCACTAGATCTAGAAATTAATAAATTCAATTGGACTTTAATTTATTTTGTGTTTTTAATGTCTTTTTTCCACAAAAAAAATTCGCAATTTTTCATTATAAAAAAGAAAGATTACATATTGCATCTAGCAACATATTCAACATATGAAAGTGTATCATAAATAAACATTCTCCCGAAGGAGTCCAATATCTGTCAAGTGTTATATACTGAGTGTCCATCTAATCTAAAAAGTTATGTATAGAAAAAGAAATGATAAATAGATATATAGCTGCCGCAAAAAATAGTATGCTATCATAGTTAAAAGAGACCGTGGTAGTGCCGATCTAAAATCTGTGAAGTGTTCAAAATTGCAGTCAAAGAGGGACTGCATCCTGTAAAACCAAGTCATTGATGAAAGGACGATGGTAGTAATGAAGCTTCTGTGCCGCATAATGCTCCGAGATGTGCCAACGACCCCACTCTAGCTGTGAGGCCTCCTTGGATAGTTGGTCAACCATCTGGTTCCTCTGCCTATAAATATGTGTGACAGAGATGAAGTCAAAAAGTGATTTTAACATAAAAAACTCATCCAAAATAGTAGTAATATTATGAGAATGACAATGTGCCTATGAGTTGAACCAATTAATAATAATTTTAGAATCCCCAAAAATCTGAATCATGTTGCAACCATGTTCCCGGGAGAAAAGTAAAAGCAGTTGGAGACTGTTGAGTTCGACATAGTTATTTGTACCCGGACCAAGCCCCATCTTGAGATGAAAGTAATGTGAATCATACAAGTGTAAAAAAGCACCCCCACCACATCCATTTAGATTTTAAGCCCCATCAAAATATGCCCATGGGAAGGTACGATCAATATTCTCGGGCAGGATGGTCCTAGCTGGAGCGGGTAAACTATCATCAGGAATGAGGTGGAAAATGGAAATGATGTTCCTGTGGGAAGATTCCCAATCAATGGGCTTATCTAGGAAGATGAAATGATTCCTAGTAATCGAGATCCCCCAAGCCATAAGAAGTGCGATATTGCGATCTTTTGTGCAACTAGCAGCACGCCACCAATTGGTCCAAGCTGAATAGACCGAGAGGCCCGACCAGTTGAGAGATAAACCCAGGGAAGAAAGAGTGGTGCGCCAATGATGCTGTATGGTTGGACATTCTAGGAAGAGGTGATCAACACTCTCCGCATGGGAAAGGCATAAACAACATCGATAAGGTCCCTGAAATGCCCATCTAATGAGGTTGTCTATGGTAGGAATGCAGTTAGATAGGAAACACCACATAAGAAGTATGGATTTAGGAGGAACCAGCAGTTTCCATAAGGGGGACCACCACCAAATCTTAGTAGGGGGTTCTAATTCTTCAAAAATCCAGGTGTAGCCAATCTTAGGAATGTATCTGCCACATCGAGAGGGAGCCCAGATTAATTCGTCATCCTTGTCTATAAGACGAACATAGGTGGCTTGTAGAGCACGAGTATATCGATTCCAGATTGGCCAGACTTCAGCAGGTAAGTCTAATGTTTGTGCAGGAAACCAAGCTTGTGAGGCCTAGGTGGTGTTGATGGGATCTGCGATCTGAGATAAATAAAAAATACCAGCTCTATCTAAGTGAAGAATGATATCCAGAGGCAGGATGGATTCATGTTTGCAGCCCGACCAAGCATATGCTTCAATTTTGACCTGAGATCCCGATCTAACGCACCAAGTCAGACCTAACTGAATCAGATTGATGGATTTCGAGATGGCCTTCCAAATGATCAAAAATCCTGGAGAAGGACGGATAAGACTTCGAATCCAATCCAGAATAGTACGGGGAGCAATTTATTTTGCGCAAATGACCTCCTTCCACAAGTTGTGGCCTTTGATGAGATGCCATCCCATCTTGGCTACCAGAGCAGCCACAAATCTTGAAAGGTCTTTGAGTCCCCAACCACCCCAAGCCTTGGGTTTTGTAATATTGTCCCATGAAATCCAAGCAAATGTTTTGTCCTATTCCTTGCTTCGCCAAAGGAATCTCCTGCAAATCTGTTGGATTTTAGAAATCACACCTTTAAAGAGCCAAGCAAGTGACATCCAATAGACTGGTATGGCTTCCAGAACTAATTTAATGAGCACCAAATTGCTTGTCCTAGAGAGCCATCGATGTTGCCAAATGTTGATCCTGTGATCGAACTTTGCGATCAACCAATTCCAATCGGTGATATGGTAATAAATTGGTTTAAGGTGAAATCCGAGGTATTTAAGCCCCTCCTCAAGATGCTTGCGATCAAAATGAAAAAGACCCAAGGCCTGTCGGGTTTCTTTAGCAGAGCATCGAATCAACATGATGATGGACTTACTGTTGTTGGGTTCCATCCCAGTGGCTTTGCTGAAAACACTGAGAAGTTTAGCAAAATTTGAGTTATCCTGGTAAGAGGCATCAAGAAAAATAATTACATCATCAACAAATAAGAAATGAGTCAATTAAATAATATCATTTAGCTTGATCCTGAAAATAGAGCCATTAGCTTTTGCTCTGGCCATAAGGGATGAGGGACCCTCCATAATGAGGAGAAATAGCAATGGGGATAGGGGACATCCTTGTCTTAGTCCCCTTCCAGCATGGAAGAAATCAGAGGCAACACCATTCATAAGAATGCTGAAAGAGGCATTTGTAATGCAACCCATGACCCAATTAGTAAAATAATGAGGGAACCCAATGTGGAGGAGGATGAGGTGAAGATAATTCCAGTTGGCACAATCGAAAGCTTTACCAAGATCAATTTTGAGGATGGTGCCCTTGAGGCGCTTAATATTGATGGAATGTAAAGCCTCTTGTGCAGTGCCGATAGCTTCATGGATTTGTCTATGATCAAGAAACACAAATTGTTCTTTGGCTATGTGCTTTGAGAGAATGGGTTTTATGCGGTTGGCGATGATATTGGAGATGACCTTATAAATATAGTTGTAGAGATATATCGGTCGATAGTCATTGAAAGTGTTGCGCTTGTCCACTTTGGGAATGAGTGCGATAAAAGTGGAGTTGAAGCCATCATAAATCCGACCAGAAGTCCTGCTATTTTGAGTAACAAGTAGGAGGTCCTTGCCAATGAGTTCGAAGAAATGTAAATAAAATTCAATGGTCCATCCATCAAGACCAGGGCTTTTATCCTTCTTGAACCATTTCAAAACCCCTTCGATCTCACCCAGAGAGACAGGAGTATTTAATTCCTCCAACTGCTCCTCATCCACATATCTATGAAAGGTACGAGCAATATGCATGATGTCCGGTATTTTAGCATTCGCTGATGCCTTGTATTGATTAGCAAAATGCCAGATTCCCAAATCAGCACGCTGATCATGAGAGTTAGCCACTCTCCCCTGATGATCATTGAGTTCCCAGATAATGTTATTGATCCTTTTGCCTTTTGAATATTGTTGAAAAAATTTAGTGTTCTCATCCCTCGCCTGAAGCCAAATGGCCCTACTTTTGAGGTGCCACTCCTCTTCCCTCTTGCAGAGGATTTTAATCTTAGATTGTTCCAGAGCAATAAGTCAATCTTTAGAATCGGCAAATTGGAAGCCCAAGTAGTCAGGTCCTGTAAAGTGACTGATCCTCCTCATCTTCCAATAATTTTTTGTTCTTGGCCCAGCTGATAGAAAGTGATTTAATATGGTTGAGATTATCATATAGAACCCTGGTAGGGTCCAGGGAAGGGAATAGAGCACAATGCTTTCATTCCTAACCGATGATGGCATGAAATGCAGGCTCAGCCAACCAACTAGAGTTGAATTTAAAGGGTGCCCTGGGTAAATGTACACCTGAATGAATCTCAAGAAAAATAGGGGAGTGATCAGAAATTCCACCAGAGCCCACCCACTGTCTAGCTTTGTCAAAGCTCGCTAAGAGAGGAAGTTTGATAAGAAAACGATCAAGTCTCCTCGCAAGCGCAACAACACCGACACACCCATTTCTCCAACTAGGCAGCTTTTTAGTCATGGCCAAATCCAGGAGGTCTGCCTCCTCAATGTGTTTAGAAAAATACTCCGATAAGGAGTCCGATGAGGCCCTCGGTCTCCATTATTCCGAGAGACCGGTGGAGAAGTTAAGGCCCCCTCCCAAAATAATATTGTTCTGCTGCATAACGGGGCTCTTCATCCAGAGATCCCAAAAATCCTCCCGATGATGGTAGGGGCCATACACATTGATCAGAATGATGGCTAAATTATAATCACGATCAATGATATCAACACCAAGGATGCCATCCTGACCCCACCATCTTACAATGCGAATGGATCTGTTGTTGGCACCCAAGGCGAGTCCCCCAGATCGACCCCGGGCATCAATGGCCTGGAAAGTCCAATCTGGAAGGAAGCCAAATAAAATTCTTGAAACAACAAGCCCTTCACCCAGAGTTTCTTGCAAAAGAAGGACATCAAACTTAGAATTATGAAAGAGTCTCCTGAGCACCAATTGTTTGTCAGAACTAGCCAATCCCCTACAGCTCAGAGAAAGACAGATCATGGATTAACCCCATCCCGAGTATTATTTTCTCTAAGAACCCTTTCAATAGAGGTTGAGTGCCAGTGACAACCTCCATACTGACTTGCCTGATGGTTTTGGTAATAGTGGAAGGTTGGCCACTAGAAGATCTAGTGAAGGGACCCCTGTGATCCCTCCCGAGGCCAAAAGTTGGAGCAGAGGGAGCGGAGACGGATGATTGAAGATTATAACAATGGCCCGAGGATGAATTATTAGAGACATTAGGTAGGTGTTGTGTGGGAATCTCCGTCGCAGTCAGTGGTTCAGGAGGAGGATGTACAGGGGAGCGAAAGTATTAAGACATCAAAGGGGATTCAAATTGGAACTACCTAATTGATAAGAGTGAATAGACGGTGCATGATCTGATAAAGAGGGAAGTGAAGTAAACAAAAAAGATATGTAAGATGCGAGAGGATCGAGAGGGATACTCGGAATAGGTGTCGATTCCTCCATATTCATGTGAGCCGAGAGAGCCGCAGAGCACTGAGTCTGAGAGCGACTGATCAGGCAGTGCCGTTGCACCTCTGAGACTGTTGGAATATGTTCATGATGGGCAACATCTGAGGGAGAAACAATGATCATAGGATCCGTCTGAGTAACCATGTGCATCAGTATCTTGGGCAGTGGTGCCAAAGCGATGATCAAGGGGCATTCCTTGTACAGATGCCCAACCTCGTGGCAGCGTCTGCATCTAAAGGGATGTTTTTAATGTCTTTTTTCACTTTAGTATGTATTACAATTTATCCCACATTCATAAATTTGATTGACTAGACTTCATTGTAACATATATAAGAAAGTTTTTGCTTTATCACAATTCACTAAATAAAAAGAACTCTTCCAAGTTTGTTTGATTTTTTTATTTTCCCAATTTCCATAATATTGTATTCATCTAATTTGACACTTAGCTATGATATTACCAATTTATTTAGATCATGTTATTGCTCAATATGTCGAAAGCATCCTTTTCCACCTTACCAAACTCCCTTCTTCTATTTAGGGGTTTATCCATTGTCACCTTACCAAATTCCCTTCTTTTATTTAGGTTAGCTCTATTTAGCTCAATATAGGATCATAGGAATTCTAGAATCTTGGGAAATTATAGGGAAATGAAAATAAAAATTCCACTGAAACTAGTCATAAAGACAACAAAAAATAAATTGGATGATAATGCTATGGATTAGTGCCCAATATATTTAACAAATGGGGTCATAATAATCCATGAATAGAGAAATATAATCATAAAAAAAATGAATTCATAACCTTACATGAAAATGAAAGGAGTATACCAAGTTCTTACTCCTTAAGCACATGTCAAACTTCATTCCAACAACATGAAACAACTATAAAAATGCAAAATAAAACCTCACCCACAAGATATCAAAAAATCATCCAAACACATCAAAGGGACATGCCATTAAGCTCAAAACGAGAGAAGTCTCCCAAATCCAACCTACAAAAACTTAGTTGATATAGCTAGATCAATACCAAGGATCATATGTACAACCCTCCTATAATATAGGTGCACATATATTATCTGCACATGGGAGAAAAGAAGCAAAGGAGCGATTGAATTTTTATACTACCAGTTGCATAGGGGCATATTAATTATTTGGTTGGCGTTTTATTTTTCCTTCTGTTTTTTAGTACATGGCTATAGTTGCTAGTTTAGCCTTTGGATATCTCGACAATATGCTTGATAGGGTATTGGCCATATAATTTCTCTGTTACTTCGGTTTTTTGAGTTTTTGGGTGTGGGATCGACGATATAGTGTGTTGTTGTTCGCAGTTATTGCCTAGATGCAGGTTTACTGGTGCTAGTATTCGTATAGAGGACTGTAGTGGGATGTTTCAGATATATATGTCTGGGAGGAAAATTATAAATATTCTAGTTGTTTGTCACGTGGAGACTTAATATACATTTGGGTTTGTGCAATTTCATGTTTAATTCTCATATAGTTGGTGGCATAAATCCATCCTATGTTGGTTTAGGCGATTCTGGTATGGATCACTAGTAGTAGTGGTGTTGAGTTTTTTCTTGGAGACCTGTCAAACTTTGGTTGGTTTTATATTGAGGCTTATCTAGGTGGTATGGTGAGGGGGTATATGTGGAAATTTACCAGATGGTTATATGGTTATAAGTGCATGCTTTTTTCTTGATACTGCATGTATCATGTTTGGTCAGGTTTCTGGGTCTCGGTATTTCTTTGAGGCAATGCTCTACAAGTATTATTTTATAGGGGCATATGCTAGCTTCTGTGGTGGGATTTTTTTTATATGCCCTAGCTGACAACGCTCTTTTTTTTCCATATTTTTGGCTAGTTGACATTTAAGAAGAATTTCATTATGTTTTCAATCATCCATATTATCGTTGGTGGCATTTAGGATGGTACTTTGTTTTCAAGTAGACTTTATGAATGACAATCCACCCTATTAATTCTCTAATACCATCATCTCCCTCTCTAGAGGGTCTTGGGGTGTTAATATTTCTAGCTATTGGTTCATTTTTTCATTGACATATCTTTTCATATCTGATTGCCTATCTCATGTTCTATTATCCTCGATTCTATTCAATTGTCTATATTTGTTTACTGTTGGCATTATATTTCAGGTTACGACATGGGGGTTTTTGTAAGGTGGCTCATGGTTAAAATTTATTTTCCTTATCCTATTCTTGGTATTCTCTCCCATTCTCCACTGGAAAAGGGTGTTATTCTTTTTTAAAAGGCATTTCTTGCAATGGATACAGTTGGGCCTTGTGTTAGAAGGCCAACTAGTATTGACACGCATGGGTTTTTCTTACAAGACCCGAGGATATTGTTTGTGAACGATGGAGATGGAGGATCTATCTTTGCAGGGTTTTCTTGGAAATATTTCTGGGATTCAACCTTGTCTAGTTCTACATTCTATTTATCATCTCCCTAATGAAGGGACAATGGATACGGTTTATACATATGAGTTTCACAGGTTGATGTACCTCCTAGGGTTTCGAGTAACAGAGTAGTAAAAGTTGATGAGAATCTACAAAGACTGACATTTGGTTTGGACCTTTCCTAGGACAAAGTCTCAAGCTTACAACAATGTGCCTTGGTCGGAAGGTGGGAATAGAATAATATGGAGGACCAATATATGTGGACTTGGGTGGAGACTAATTGGGCTCCCATTATCAAATATAGGCCTAAGGTGAGTATGTTATACAACAACTGGGATTTCTTTCATTTTCTACATGAGAATCACGCGCGAAATTTTTTGGATTCCCCTTGGATACATGGGTGTATACTTTTATCTCTACAATGCTGGCACGTTGGAGTCAAACCGTTCAGGGAGGTTCCTCATTGGAAGTTACTATAGGTTAAGCTCCCATGCCTCCCATTGGAAATTTGGATTTCTTTCATTTTCTACATGAGAATCACGCGCGAAAATTTTTGGATTCCCCTTGGATACATGGGTGTATACTTTTATCTCTACAATGCTGGCACGTTGGAGTCAAACCGTTCAGGGAGGTTCCTCATTGGAAGTTACTATAGGTTAAGCTCCCATGCCTCCCATTGGAAATTTGGACCCGATCGACGTTGGTTGATATAAATAATTCCATTGGAAAATTATTTTATTTGGAGGACAGAAGTTTGGTGGGTCTAAACAAAAGCATGGCATGGATTCTAGTAGAAATGAATTTTTTGGGCAGCCTCCCAACAGAATTGGATTTGATCTTGGGAGATAATACTTTTAAATAAATAATAGACTAATGGGGATCCCTTTTAGGTGTTTGCATTATCATGAGATGGGACATCTCCTGGAAAACTGTCATTGACACTTGCTGTTTTTTTTGTAGTTTCCATATGAAGATGGAGTCTTTGCGGTCGTTTGGTCGTGGAGGGTCTAAGTGCTTCGATTGAGAATTCTTTGAAGATCGGTTTTGGCGTGAAACCTTCAACTCCATGTATTGACAAGTGTGCCCGGTTTATTCTCCTCCCTTGCTTTAAATGATGTGGTTGTTGAATCGACTATGTTATTGTCTTGTAACGTAAGATGGATTATTGTTTTCCACCATGCTTACAGTAATTCCCAATCCGAGTCTTTGGTTGCGAGTTCGACCACCGTGGTTGGAATTTATGTCCCAATTCTATGGGATTGGCTCATAATCTACCTACTCCTAGCAAGAATCCCATGCCCCCGTCTGCATTGAATGGGGTTTCTTCGATTTTTACATCTCTTCCCATTTTACGCATGGATTTGCATGTTGTTGGTTCATCTTGCCTTGCGGTTCTATGGGGAACATGGGATTCCTTTTATGGATTGTCCGTTGTCTTCCTCCTCCTTTATTACAATTCTCGGACATTTGGTTTGGTTGCTTTAATGGAGACCTCCCCAACAAATTTTGTGGGAAGTGATATCGAATTTTTGAAACAAATTCTAAAACTGGGATTGGAACCTCTTTACATATATTAATCTAAGTCCCCGAAGGATTGCTTAATGGCTAGCTGAAATTCATGAAGAAATATAACTATTTAGAATAAGTGGTGGGCCAAGCACTTAAAGGCATTGCTTAATGATCCGATTATTGAGAAACCAATAGGCTAACAAATTAGGGTTTATTTATCTTACTTGATAATTGCTTGTGAATATTTGTTGGCTTCTTATTTCTTTTATTATGTTCTCTTCATCAAAAAAATTACCAAAACATATAAAACATGAAGATCATAAGAGAGAAAGAACACAAATATGTAAGCTCCAAGCTAGGGAAAAACCTGCAAAGGGGGAAACCCAAACAACTTCTCTTCTTATAGCATCACATCAAAATGAGATATCCAAGACCCAAGACCAAGACGAAACTTCAACCATCAAGAAGCCCAATCAAACCCTCCTTCAAGGTACTCTTTCGTCAATAAGTCTAGCATCAAGTATAGTAACAAGTACAACAACAAGTTCGGCATTAGCAACGACCTTCAACATAGCAACAAGAGACATATGAGCTTCAAGAAAGATTAGACTTCGATATCTCCTTTTTCTATCCTTAACTCCGCTCCTTTTATTGTCCTACTGCAGAAGAATAGATGAACAGATGCCACAAAAATTCCAATCTTCAAAAGAGCTCGAATTGACCTTTATTTATACTTTTCCAGAGGGAGTCGAATAGGTGTCTTTTCCTAGGCAAGGCTGACTTGGCTTCTTGAGGTGATTTTTGTGACCCAAATTACATCTTTTGAAAATTATTTTTCTAGGATATGAATAAGCCTTTGACTTTGACCAATAAAAATAATAATGAACATGAAGAACATGCTCGAATAAAATAATAATTTGACTTGAGCATAAAACCCATGCTTAAAAAATAAATAAATCTTAGCATGAAAAAGAGCATGCTAATAAAGATAATCAATTTATTAATCATGAAAAACTTTCATTATGAAGACTAACACTAGTTACATTTTCAACTCTGCCTCTTAACTAGGGAGGTATTCATAATGACACAACATGATACCATGATACTCTCAAATTGAAATATTCTCATAAGAAGAGTTCAGATTGATAAGCATCATTATCATCATAACCAACAATTTCAAACATAACAAGCCTTTTAATGACAAGCTCTATCTCTCCACTATATTAGAGCATAATGCTGGGAGGCATAAATTTGGACACCACCACCGCCTCTCTCTAGGAACATACCCCATATAGATGTTCACCAAGTATATCCTCATAGGAATATTCTTATCTTGGATACCCTATCCTCAAATAATATCGGTCCTTAGGACTACCCTTGTCTTGGATACCTTATCCTCAAAGAGTATCGGTCCTCGGTACTACTATCTTAGATACCATTCATCAACGAGTATCACTCTCGGATGCTTCTCCAATCCTCCATTCTCCCTACTAATGCCTTCACTAGGCTTACGACTATTAATCTTGGCCATAGTGCACGACACATGGAGAATACAGTGTCCATCCTCACTTCTTCTCAACCAGGGAGGAAATCCTCACTCCCTCTCAAATAGGGAGAAACAATCACAACCCTAAGCTTGTCTAAAAAAATACTCATCAAAGCATCAACTACATGTTTTTCTGTGGAGATATTGTTGTAGTTTCTCGACTCCTATCTGCATCACACCATAATGAGCTTTGCACTTCTTGAATATTTATTAACCACTACATATCCTCAACATGTCATCAAGTGGTTCATTAGTCATTTTATGGATCCAAACTTCTTTACAATTGATTGCACACAGTCACATATTATTTATTCATAATAGAGTTGTGATTTCACACTTTTCCAAGAGATTATATTAGCTTCCAATCATTAGTAGTATTTATATCAACATCAGTATTTTCAATCCTAGATCAAACCAATAAGCTATCGATACAATGATATCTTCAACTTATAGCTAACGGCGACTGTCATATTCTCTTGTTCACAAGCTTCTTAGAGTTTTTCTTGCCAATCTTCAAGTAGCATTATATCCATTTAAAATCTAACTTATCCTTCTTTCTAGCTTAGTTAAGTGAACTTATTTCCATTTAATCGACTTATTTTTCCTCCTTAATCTTCATGCCTTTACACGTTCTTCCAAATCTTATAATTGTTAGTCAATCTTCGATAATTCTTGTTTTGAATTGCAAGCTTTGTTAGAATACTATGAATGAACAAAAAGAACAAAATAAAAAGACAATAGCATTAGTAGTATTTAATGAGATGTAGAATACTTATCTTTTGAGGAAGGTTAGCTCTCTCTTCATCTTGGACCTGTTCACCAACCTTGTTCTCACAATGTCATTATCATCAAGGGTCGGAACTACCTTTTATAGAAAAAAACGATTAGATAGGGTTTTGTTCCTAGGGTTCCTTTTAGTCCAAACTATGTTAGGGTTTAAAAACACTAGGTGCCAAAAATATTCAAGACATACCACTTTTAAAAATTGCAAAATTCTACAAACACACTAGAGAGTTAGTTTCAAAACCCTAGATTCTTCAAGGTCTTCAAGATCTTCCATATTTAGGAATCATAAATTCTACAATCATGCAAATGGATTAGCTGTAAAACCCTAGTGACATTATTGACAAGCCTTTTTTTTCATTTTATTTATTGATCACAAGACCTAGAATGCATATGCAATCTGGTGTGCTAACATATCAATATCTTATATGTCATTGTATCTAATCTATATTTATGTAAACCCTTTTACTAAAATGATTGTCGCCGAGACCTAGTGAACTTAATATAATTGACTTATAAAATACACACAAGAATTATAAATACCTCTACAAACTTATCTCTTCTTTGCAAATATTTGGTCCTTTTCAATTGTTAAGTGCTAACATTATTCAGCAAAGGTGCCTCGAATCCTTCAACCTCAAAAAATTTGTTTAGTTGCATTCTTTGTCTTGGTTCGATTTAAATGGTTCCTTTCAAACAGGTTGGATTTATTGATTTGGCTAGTCCTTTTACAACATATAGGAAGGAGGTTATGACTGCTTCATACAATTTTGCCTCAGAGATGTGCTCCAAATATTTCAAATTCTAGTTTCAGTCCCTTCCACCATATCATTGTCAAAGTGATCTTTCAATTATAGTTTTTTCCCTCATGAAGATGTGCAATGAGGTAAACTTCTTTAACATCAATTGTGAGTCTTAGAATCTTGATGACATAATTTTGTTCGTGTACTACTTTTGTGATGAACTTATGTTGTACCTTGTATATAGTGCCTCCGAATTCACATTATTTGAGTAAAATTTGAGTGCTTAAAAAGAGTTTTTCCATCGAGAATGATGTATATCATGTTATTTGTGAAAGAGATAAGATGTTATGTAGTTTGATATCATCATGAATACTTATTATTGTAGCTCACATTATCAATGCATAGATAATAGGATTTCTTGTTTGGATTCTATTTTTCTAATATTCCTCGTATTGTTTGTTCACTTCATAAGTTCCACAGAGTAAAAATCACACGATGAGAATTCATGACATACATATGTCCTTTATACAACTTTTGTCCTTAAATATGTCTTCAATGCAATCCTGATTTGTTAGAGATGCTGCAATTGGATTTTCTTCATATGGATCATAAAGATGAATCCTGACGGGATTCATTGTTCAATATCAAGTTGTTAGGTCCCTTATTGTTGTTAGTATAGTCCCTTATTGTTGTTAGTGTAACCCCCTTATTGTTATTATTGTACCCCTTTATCCCCCATATTGTTATTATTGTGCCCTTAAATTATTATTGTTAGGTGCCCTTAAATTATTATTGTTAGGTCGGCTAAGATTACATTGTGGCCCCATGGACTCCTATATATAGAAAGGAGGTTTTGTAATTTATATCATACAATAATTGTTCATTCATGTAATGTATTGGAAGTTTTCACCTCGAAGTGGTTTGTTTCTAAGGCGTTGATATCTATTTTCTTCTACTTTTGGAGCTGGTTTCACAACATTTGGTATCAGAGCTTTGTATTCTAGGGTTTCGCTGCTCCAAACAAGTCATTGTGGAATTTTCGCTATAAAGTTTTTTCTATGAAGGTTAAGAAGCTGAAATTTTTAGAGTGCAAAGCCGAACTCCTAGGGAACATCATCGCAAAATTTTAGAGCTTGGTTCGCAGTATTTTCAGAGATATGATCTGTGGAAGTTAGGGCTTTTTGCAGGCTCCTGAATTTCACTTCAAAAGATCATCGTGGAATTTTCGCTATAACTTTGTTTCTATGAAGGTTCCGAAGCAAAAAATATTAGAGCACGAAGCCGACATCCTGAGGAACATCGTCACAAAATTTTAGAGCTTGGTTTGCAATATTTTCGGATATATGATCTGTGGAAGTTAGGTCTCTTTCAGGATCCCGAATTTCATCTCAAAGAGGTGAATGTGGGGAAATCTTCATAACTATCTCTCTGAGAATCGGATTGGAATTATGTAAAAAGTTTCTGGAAGTACACGAACTGTAGTTTCCTATCTATAAAGTTCAGATCCAAAGGAGCAAACAGTGACACGTGGCAAGTAGTACAAGTTCACTCTACTGAACCAGTGCATAATTAGGTCATTGTGGGAGATTGGACATAACGTTGCCTTGAAGAACCAAAATCAAGTCAGACCTGTGGCATTTGAAAGAAGCTTCAGAGGAATACAAAAAGGCTGAATTTCGGATATTGAGGATCTGCAAGTATAGAGATAAGTCAATTTCAATATCAAGCTCCTCAAAAACAAGTAAAAGGTGTGTATTTTTTTTTTCCAAATTGCATAAGTCTTGTTTCAAGAATCAAGTTGAATTGATTCCAAGGGAATCTTGTAGAATAGATATCAGTATTGGATTCTAAAATGGCCCCTAAAAAGAATTCAACACCCATTAAGCCTTTAGAAGGCTCTACTATGACTCATGAAGATGAAGAATGACAACATGACATATCAAAATTACAAGAGCAAGTGCAACAAATTTCGCTCTCGCAAAGAGCAACAAAAAATGACATGGAAGTTTTGAAGAAAGGCGTGGAAACTAAGATGGATGGTTTGAAGAAAGACGTGGAATCTAAGATGGATGGTTTGAAGAATGACATGGAAGCTAAGATGGATGGCATGGAAGCTGGCATGGAATCTAAGATGGATGACATGGAAGCTAAGATGGAAAACATGAAGAATGATCTAAAAGCAGACATGGAAGGTTTGACAAAGTTGATATAAGAAATGTTTCCTAATGGTGAAAAGATAGTAGAGGAAACTCATGATGAGAACAAAATAAATGTTAATCGTGATTTCATAAACTCTAATGTTGGCGGGAAGAACCACCATATTCCAAAAATGGATATGAGGAAGTTTGATGGAAATGATCCTGTAACATGGATACTACAGATGGAGCAATATTTTGATCTCCATAATGTGAAAAACACACAAAAGGTACGCATTGCAACTTTACATTTAGAACAAAATACATTTGTATGGTATCGATGGCTTTTCTCCCGTAAAAAAATTGTCACTTGGTCAATTTTTACGGAGGAAATGATAGCACATTATGAGGATACAAAGAGAAACACTTTCTTTAGCCAATTGATAAATCTCAAACAAAAGTGTTTAGTGGGGGAGCACATTGAGGACTTCCAAAAATTGAATATAAGGGTAACTCATATTCTAGAGGAACACATGATTGATCTCTTCATAGGTAATTTAAAGGATAACATCCAACATGAAGTTTGCATTTTGGAACCTGATTCATTGGATAAGGTATTCAGGTTGGCAAGAAAAATTGAATGTAAAATTATGGCGACAAGGAAGCCTACCACTCACTTCTATAAAGATGGAAGTGTTGCTACTCCTAGATTTCCACAACCTACAAGGTTGACAACACAACAATTGGAAGAAAAAAGAGCAAAAGGGCTTTGCTACAGTTGTGATAGAAAATACACTAAAGGTCATAAGTGTGCCGAGAAGAAATTATTTTACATAGATTGTGAAGAGGAAGAAGAAAATGAACAAGAATCTTGAAAAGAAGAGGATATACACTAGGAACCAACCCTAGAAGAGGAAGAAATGAGTCTGACCATATCATGTAATGCATTGGCAGGAATTACCACTCCTCAAACTCTTAAGATAGAAGGACATATCAAGAAGAAAAAGGTAATAGTGTTGATTGATTCAGGTAGTACCCATAATTTTATTCAATGTAAGGTAGCCAAGGAATTGAATTGTTTCCTATACCCAGCACCAGAATGTCAAGTGATGGTTGCAAATGGAGGAACTATAAATTTCTCTGGAAAATGCCATAATATCAAGCTAACCATGGGGGAATATGTATTGAATAGTCCAATGCTTTCCATTCCTATGGGAGATGTTGATGTTGTACTAGGAGTACAATGGTTACAATCTTTAGGGACGGTAGCTTTTAATTTTCAAGAACTTTTCTTGAAATTTTTTTCAGAAGGAAAGGAAGTCGAATTACGGGGTATTGAAGGGAAGCCAGGAAGGATAATAAGCTCTAATGTCATGACAAAGCTTCTAAAGAAAGAACAACGAGGTGTAATTGTACAATTATGCTCACTAGAAGTTCCAACATCAAAATCATCTATTTCTGCAGATCTCCAACAAGTCTTGGACAATCATTCCAAGGTGTTTGAAACTCCCAAAGGACTCCCACCTATTCGTGATCATGATCATGCTATTCATTTGATTCCAGGAAGTGTTCCTCCAAACATCGGGCCTTATAGATATCCTTATGTCCAAAAGAGCGAAATTGAACGTATGATTGCAGAAATGTTAGAGGCGGGTATAATTCAACCTAGTCAAAGTTCTTTCTCTGCTCCTATAGTATTGGTACACAAGAAGGATGGATCATGGCGCAATTGTCCAAATTATAGGGAGCTCAATAAGCTCACCATTAAAGATAAATTTCCCATTCCTATGATTGATGAATTATTGGATGAATTAAATGGAGCAATTTATTTTACCAATTTGGATCTTCGTTCAAGATATCATCATGAGGGTCATTATGAATTTTTGGTCATGCCTTTTGGCCTTACCAATGCGCCTTATACATTTCAAGGGTTGATGAATTCCATTTTCAAACCCTTCCTTAGAAAATTTGTGCTAGTATTTTTTGTAGATATACTAATCTACAACAGGTCTTGGAAGGATCATGTTCAACATGTTGACAGGGTGCTCAAACTATTGCAAGAGAAACAATTATATGAAAAAACATCTAAATGTTTCTTTGGAGTACAAGAGGTTGAATATTTGGGTCATATTGTATCTCACGAGGGTGTCAAGGTAGACCCTAACAAAATTAAAGCCATTAAGGAATGGAAAGTCCACACAACCATAAAGCAGTTGCGAGGATTTCTCGGGCTAACAGGGTATTATCGCAAGTTTGTTAAGAATTATGGGAGAATAGCAACACCTCTAACAACATTATTGAAGAAAGACGCATTTTCATGGACTCCTGAAGCAAATAAGGCCTTTGAACATCTTAAAGAGGCAATGTGCCTAGCACCGAACTTAGATACACCAGAATTCACAAAAACCTTTATTGTGGAATGTAATGCCTAAGGAAATGGAATTGGTGTTGTTTTAATGCAAGAAGGAAGACCCATTGCTTTTGAAATTCGTCCAATCTAAGGAAAGTATTTATAGAAACCTATTTATGAGAAGGAAATGTTAGCAATACTGCATGCACTAAAGAAATGGGGAACTTACCTAATGGGAAGACACTTCAAGGTAAAAACTGATCATGATAGTCTTAAACACTTTTTGGAACAAATACTATCTTTAGAATGGGTCACAAAGATGTTGGGTTATGAGTTTGAAATAATCTACAAAAAAGAGAAGCTAAATATTGTTGCAGATGCACTCTCAAGAAAGAATGAAGAGGTGGAAGCATTTCTTTGTGCCATTTCTATTATCCAACCAGATTGGATAACTGAAGTAAGAGATGAATGGAAGGACGAAGAAGTGTGGACACTCATTCAAAAGTTGTAGCAAGATCCTAGTACATCTGATACATTTAGTTGGAAAAATGATTCCTTATGGTACAAAGATCACTTATATCTTCGTAAGAATTCCCAACTAAAACAAAAGATTCTTTTGGAATTGCACACTTCTCCTTTAGGAGGACACCTAGGATTTTTAAAAACTTACCACATGGTGAAGAAAGATTTTTTTTGGGATGGCCTTAAATCTAATATTCAAAATTTTGTGGCGGAATGTTTGGTTTTCCAGCAGAATAAAGTTGAGACAATTAAGACCCCGGGTCTTCTACAACCTTTATCCATTCCAAGTCAACATTGGGAGGAGATTTCATTGGATTTTATCACAGGTTTACCTAAGTCCGAAGGAAAGAGTGTCATCATGGTGGTAGTTGATAGAATTACCAAGTATGCACACTTTTGTGCATTATCTCATCCATTTAAAGAAAGTACAGTTGCTACTACATTTATGGATAGAATTCAAAAGCTACATGGAAGCCCAAGGGTTATTGTGAGCGACAGAGATCCCATTTTTACTGGAAATTTTTGGACGGAGTTATTTTCTTGTTTGGGTACTCAATTAGCTCATAGCTAATCTTATCATCCTCAATCTGATGGTCAAACTGAGATAGTAAATAAATTTTTGGAAGAATATCTTCGTTGTTTTGTATCTGATAAACAAACACAATGGGTCAAGTGGTTACCTCTCGCTGAATGGTGGTATAACACTTCCTTCCATACTGCAGCAAAAATGACCCCATTTATGGCACTTTATGGATATCATCCACCATCCATCACATCATCTTTAAGAGAAAATTCTAAGGTTCAAGCGGTGGAAGATCACATCGAGCATCAGCAAGAAGTTCTCCAACTCTTAAAGGATAACCTGAATTTGGCACAAAATCGAATGAAACAACAGGCAGATCAACATCGCGGCGAGAGAAGTTTTGATGTAGGAGATTGGGTATTTTTACGGCTACAACCATACAAACAAATGTCCCTCAAGCAAGCTAAGAAGGATAATAAATTATCGCCAAAGTACTATGGTCCTTACAAGGTATTGCAAAATATTGGTACTATGGCATACAAATTGGAGCTTCCTGCTTCTTCGCGAGTACATCCAGTTTTCCATGTTTCATGCTTAAAGAAGGTTATAGGTGAAAATATTCCGGTTCAAACAATATTTCCAGAACTTGATGAGGAAGGAAAAATCATATTGGAACCTGAAGCAGTCATGGAAACAAGAACTCGACAGCTACGAAATCGATCAATTTCAGAGTATCTCATCAAGTGGAAGAACTTACCCACTGAAGATTCTACATGGGAGGATGAGAATTTTATATAGAAGCACCCAGAGCTAATCAAGCATTGAGGACAACAATTTTTTGAAGGAGAGGGGCATGTTAGGTCCCTATATTACTAGTATAGTCCCTTATTGTTGTTAGTGTAACCCCCTTATTGTTATTATTATACCCCTGTAACCCCCATATTGTTATTATTGTGCCCTTAAATTATTATTGTTAGGTCGGTTAGGATTACATTGTCGCCCCACTAGGATTACATTGTGGCCCCATGGACTCCTATATATAGAAAGGAGGTTTCGTAATTTGTATCATCCAAGAATTGTTCGTTCATGTAATGTATTGGAGGTTGCCTCCTCGAAGTGGCTTATTTATAAGGTGTTGATATCTCTTTTCTTCCATTTTTGGAGCTCACATTATCAATGCATAGATAATAGGATTTCTTGTTTGGATTCTATTTTTATAATATTCCTCATATTGTTTGTTCACTTCATAAGTTCCACAGAGTAAAAATCACATGATGAGAATTCATGACATACATATGTCCTTTATACAACCTTTGTCCTTAAATATGTCTTCAATGCAATCCTTACTTGTTAGAGATGCTGCAATTGGATTTTATTCATACGGATCATAAAGATGAATCCTCAAGGGATTCATTGTTCAATATCAAGTCCACTTGAATATTCCATAGGTGTGTTGTAACAAGATCGAATGTTTTAGGAAGAAGTGTTACAATAGTAAGTGTTCCCATAATGAATGAGCTTGTTCATGGAGATGGTTAGCTACATCACAAAGGCATAGATGTCAAGAGAAGAATTGAAATTACTTCCCTTCTTAATGTATAGGAGCATGGTTGCTTCTCATCTTATATCGTCATATTAAACTCACATATAGATATTTTCATGGAGTAGCGTCCCTCAATAATTTGATTACATTAGTTTCTAGACAGAATAGGATCTTCTTTAGGGCAAGAACAAACTAGTATAGAGGCATCAAACTTGCATCATAGTTTCTCTCCTCAAATAATGTTTTCACCATCATATAATATTTTGATTTCTTATGAAGGATTTGGATACTTATTATTCACCCTAGTCTCGGCCTACTAGGCTAATACAAACCTCTTTATTATTACATACCATAACCTTAGACCTTTTTGGATTTTTGTTTATCATATACAGTTTGTTTCACCAAGTGATACCATAGGTTCAGATATCCAAATATATATAGGTTTACCGCGGTATCTTCACATGTCATAATATTAATGATACTTTTGCATTGTTTCATATATCATATCTTCCACAAAATTATAGAACAGAGTGATGACCTTAAGATGATACATGTCACAGGTATCTCAAAGTACTTCACTTTAGAATTCTTCAATAATAAACTCTGGTCTTAAATATAAATTGATATCATGGGTTATGGTTCTTGCAACAAGACTGGACATATCTCCTTCTTGAGCATGTATTCCATACAAAAACAAATTTACGTTCTTGGAATTTCTAAAGTAGCCTTGTAGCTTGGATGTAGTGACTAAAGCAAGATGTATCTTATAAGAATTTCAAGAATATTCAATGATATGATAGTATGATCTTCAAATAAGCCAACTAGGAGTAATATTCAATATACCTTCCCTTATCCTCACCTCTAATACCATGTTGAGAAACCAATAGGCTAGCAAATTAGGGTTGATTTCTCTTACTTGATAATTTCTTGAGAATATTTATTGTCTTATTATTTATTTTATTACATGTTATCTTTGTTATAACCCATTTTTTTCACATCTTGTCAATAGGTCTACAAACTAGATCAATCAACATCCTTTTACCCCTTTTCATCATCCTTGCACAAAACCCCAAGCATGAATATTCCTAATCCCCGAGTTTATGCCTTAAACTGCTTCATTTCAGTCATTTTTAGGACCAACGCACTCTACTGCCTCAAATACCTATGTTTTCCAGGAGGTTGTCCCTTGATGGGGTGGGTTGATCTACAATAGGTAGCTCGTTGTTGGGGTGCGTTGATTATAGAAATTTAGGAAAAGTAAAAAGAATCCTGAAGCTTCCTCTTCCAAAATATTCCAAGAGTTGTTATTACAATTTACCTTGGTTTAAATTCTTGAAACCTATCCTATCCTACCTTGGAGTTTTCATCTCTTGAGCTCATCCTCCCACCAAGAGTGGATCTCAAGCCTACATTTGTAAATGGATAAGAACTCTCAACTTACCATCCTCTTTTATATATTTGTGACCATCCATAAGCTAGATTTTGGATTTTGGAGATAGATTCTACCCTCATGTTGTTACTATGAGAGTCATTATTCCATGCATCAGGGTGATATAGAGGTACACTTTGTGGAAAATAAGTACAAGTCAACTTGGAGGAGCTCCTCTACAAGATCAACTCCTATATTTGGTTGTAACTCACTGCATTTCCATTAATGCAAAGATTTCTTTGTTTTCCTATATGTGATGTTATGATTTCATGTGTTTTTATGCCATGTTGATCCACTGAATAAAGTGATTTTATGATGCTACATAGATTTCGTAGATCATTGGCTTGTGTTGTTTGATTGCGCGGGTTCTAAATATAGCGATTGGAGCTAGGATTGGAGTGTACAAGCCAAGAGAGGAGTGAATAATACGGTAGATTCCAGGTAGGCTTCATCCCTTTGTCTATTTACTTTAAGGAAAACATTAGCTTCTTTGTCTTTTTGTTGTTCTAGTCTAGGCCACCCAGTCTAGGGAAGATACTTTTGTCTGCAGTCGTAGATTACATATAACAAATTGGCGACTCCACTGGGGATCAGTGTATTCCCTTGGTGGTTTCTTTGTACTTACTGTTTTTTTACTTCTTCTTCGAATCTTTATTCTCATACTCAGTCAATAAAATAACTTTCATTTAGTTTTAACTGCCATTTATGTGCAAACACTTTCTATTTCTTGACCAATGCTCCCTTTGGTCTAGGGACAAAGCATTGCACGCCTGCATAATATTTTCTTTGCCTGTGTTGCATAGCACTGGTGCCTCTTCAACACTTGCATTGGCCCCTATTCATAAACAAATTTTCTTTGTTCTAGTTTCTCTTCCTTGAGTCTTTGAGTGTCTTTTGGTCTCTCTGAAGCCTCCATTTGGCTTTATTTTGTTTTTGAGTGCTTTTGATAAGGATTTGTTTATATTTTCTTTGTTCTTATCATTAGGTCATTAGAAAACTCATTTTGTTTCACCATTAAGTGCTTGAATGAATTGGTTTTTTAGTAATCGTTCTAAAATGTTTGTTTTAATCAGTGATTAGACATGCATCTTAGTTTTCATCATATTTTAAAATTAAGAGGAATTTAAAAGAAAAATATTTGCATTGGAATATAGGGTTTTGTGTGTGCATCAACATTAGAACAATTGTATTAAAATGGAACAACACTTTGCATTTTATTTTCTTCATTTTAATGTTTCATACTCTTTTTCCCTTCCCTCATTTAGATATATTTTCATTGAAAGTGAAATATTTCATTTCTTCATGATAGCTTTCATTTTAGGGAATTCAAGTGAAACTTATGGTGATCCCTAAAACTCAAATTTAATTGAAGATAAACGTTAAAATTTACTGAATCAACCTAAGGAGAATTTGTAACATTAAATAAAACATTTAGAGGTTCAGGCTAAAGACGTGTTCTGTCATCGTTAAACGTAGGAGTTGTCGTTGTTTGCCAACATTATTTCTTGGGGGTGATATCTCCTTTCACGTACCTAAGTGTATCAGATAGTACTCTGCGTACCTTCGGGTATATTGGATGGCGCTCCACGCATGAAAAGTATATGGGAACACTGTCATCGAATGATTACACATTAGAAAGCACTAATACGGATTTAACTTCCACATATCCTTGAGTATATTTTGGAAGTCCCCTATAGGTTTCTATCCTTGCCATAAGTAACCGAGTCGGTCACCTTGTATACCATGATACATTGAACACAGCATTCAGGGAGATTTCTTGCATGTATATTAAGTCCTTGGTTCGGCAAGGTGTTTATTGGAGTTCATGGTTACTTGGTAAACCTTTATGCCTAGTTTTACCCCTTTTTTATTTATTTTTGTGTTAATTGTTACAAATTATTAATCCAACGTGGAAGAAAAAACACCCACTCTTTTTCATTCACGTAAAATGAAAAATAAGCCTCCTCTTCCACTAGAGGAAACTCTTGGCCATCATCAGAAGCATAAGAATACACAAACAACAAAATCAAGAACTTCAGGAACTATTTGTGGTCCTCCTCCTGAAATTGATCCACCAGAATCATCCTTCCCTTTGAGTTATGAGCCTGAGATTACATATACTCTTGTCGTTGAACCTAACACAATCAAAATAGAAGCACCTAAACCTTTGTTTCTTGAGGTCATTGAACCTGACTTCCTTGAATTTTATACCTTATTTCCTGAGGTTATTCAACCTGAGGTACCTTAGTAATATTCACTTGTTAGTTCAGTACCTTCATATTCTCTTCCTTTGTCTTAGACACAACCATAGACTATATATCTTGGACCTGAGGGTGCACCACTTCCATACGGTCTTGTGAGTATTGAAGATATCCCACAGGAAGAACCCTGCCCCTGTTATCCTATTCATTTTACAGGGTTACATATTTATCAGTACCATCATTTTATTTCTCTTGAAACTCCATCTAAAGTTCCTTTATCAAATTCTCTTTCTTTCATTTCACCTGTTAGTTTCTCGTGGAAATAATCTTTGGGATCATAAGCCATGACTAAATCCGCTATGGTTTCCCAACCTGTCTCCACTATGGCTGAGAAATCAAATGTTTCTTCCTCATCCACGTTTGCCACATCACTAGAGACACATATCTATGGTGGCTTTTCCATCCCACCTGGTTATCAGGCACTGTATGGTACCTTCTCTGGTGAAACATCTAGTCCTTGGACTTCTCCCATGACATATATTTCTGGAATTCCATCTGGGACTTCTCTAATGAGTACTATATAGTCTTCTCTTTCTCCTCCACCTACACCTACGATCAAACAACAGGCTAGTCCTTATATTAGTGGACACCTTCAAAAACCCAATTCTCCTTATGTTGGGTACTCTCCATCTGGTGGGAATTTTCCTCCATCATTCCCTCCTCCTTTTGCAGGGGGGGGAATCTATCGTCAGTATACCACAATTTATTGCACAGTATTCATTGAATCATCCTCATTCTGGTTTGACTGCTAATGTTTTGCGATCTAACTCACTCGTACAACTTGTTCTAGTTGTGGTTACATCTATACATTCTCAACCTATACCATCTGCATCTCAAATTCCGACCTAGAAATCTATACCTTTACAAGATCAAATCAATGTAATCCAACATTTACAAGTTTTTGGTATGACTCAATCTATTCCAATGGTATTTGATACCTCCCATATCCTGCATACTCGTCCTTTACAAGGCAACCTACAGTCTCAACATATTGGAAAAGGTATCCCTCAAATTCGAGTAGGAAAAAATGTGTATGGTATGGCGCAGTCCCCATTGACCTCATCTTATGTGGGCATGATTCAAAATCCCACATGGAAAAAATATATACCTTTACAAGGTATACCTTAGACACCTTATTTAGGCGAGCAAATCCAAACTCAGTAATTCCAACATTTGCAAGGTTATCCTGGATCTAGACAACAAGGATATTTGTATACTGGTTATCAGAATCCTCCCTATCTTGGTACCCTGATTCCTTTTTATCAAAACTAATGTTATTATGGAACACAAATACCTGTCTCTCATGCTATCCCATCTTATCCAGGTTATCATCCTCTGTATTTTAATAGGTATTTCCATTTGTGGCCACTCTTAAACTTCCATATTTGACTCATCTCATGAATGATCCCATTGCTCATTCTCCTTGGTGGTCGATAATTCCTACCAAATTTCCTTTTGATATCCCCAAATTCAATGGGAATCCTGGAGAAGACCCTTCCATGCATTTAATGACTTATCATGTGTGGTGTTCTTTGAACTCCCTTAATGATGATTCCATTCGATTACGTCTTTTCCAACGTACACTTACAGGTACCACATCTAAATGGTAAATTGAATTACCTAGATCTTTGTTCCATGATTTCAATTCCTTAGCCACTACATTCCTCACACATTTCCAGTCACCCATTTGATATGAGACTGGAATGAAAATTTTGACCAATTTAAAACAATAATATTCCACCCACATCTTAGATCACATTCATGAGTTGCGACATTGTAGTCGGTTGGTTAAAACATATGTTCCTGATCAATTGTTAGCATAATGGTTCACTAAATATCTATTGGTGCCTATATTAGAAGATGTGGCTAAAGGTGGAGTCATGACCGAAGAGCAAGTTATTTCTTGTGCACATTATTTGGATCTTGTTTATACCCAATCGAGCATGCTTTATGATAAGATATTGAATGCTACGATACCTTTGAACGATGTTCCACAACATCCTGGTAAACAATATCATGATGCTAATGGCGTGATTGGTTTTTCGAGTTTGCAGTCGATGAGTAAACCATCGGCGCTGCTCTCACTGCATCTACCTAAAACCCTCCACCCAATCCTCCTACGGATTTTACTTCCCATATAAATGTTGTTCATTCTGATAAAGGAAAATATTAGTAGCAACCAGGAAGTAAGAAGAAAGGTTTAGGAAAAAATAAGAAAGATTCTTCGCCACATGATAAACAAATAATTCAATCCTATGATGTGATCTAGGTGGATATTGGTGGCCACCCTCCTATTCCTCTTGGGGACCCTCCATTATTTCTTTCATTCTTTCAGTTTCCTTAATTGTAGCATGATTTACTTTTTTTAGCAATTTTTCGGGTCCTGAACTTCAGGAGCCGTTTTGAGGCCCTAAACAACATTTTTTGGAAAAAATGGGAGCAACATGGAAGTTACTTTGATGTTTCTCAGATCAAAAGTTTTATTCCTCAGATAGATATTTCTAATGAGGTATTTTGCAAGTCAAACAAATATCGTATGCCAAAGTTACGTCCCTGGGAAGCTTGATGTATCAATTTACCCAAACGGGGCCCATAGTTTTGGCGCTTCATCTCCTAGGGTTAGGTTTTTGGATGTTTAGGATTTTACATTGTTTCTCAATAATAAATAGGCCCTCAAGCCTCTTTGTGACACAGTTTAGAGGCTTGTCGTTGCCACATATCTTCTCAGAGATAAGCTACCACCGCCCTAGTTAGTTTATTTCCATTATGTCTGTAAGCATATTTCAATTATTGGTTATTAATGTAATGAAGTTTTATTTTTACTACATCTCTGATTTTAAGTGTATTTCGGTATTTCATTTTGTTCTTTCATAAATCCGGATTAGTGGTATCAGAGCGGTCCGCTCTTTCTCGATCTTTCTTTGCATGTCCCCAATGAGGTCGGGTTATAAGGAGTTAGGGCTCAATCTGGTTGAACCTTTGCAAGATCAACCTCGCAAACCCCAAAGAACACCCATGGTGAAAGAAAAGAAAGATGAGGGAGCAGCAGATCTATCAAAATATTGCTCGAGGAGGCCCTTGAGAAACAAAGGAACGCGATGATGGACAACTTTTCCCAGATCCTTCAACGACTTCCCTCCAGCAGCACATATACATCCAACAATCACTCTAGAGGCGCCACTCCTTTTAAGGTACAAGTAAACTTTGAAATTCCATATTTTAGGTCCAAATAGATGTAGACGTCGTAGATAGATGGTTGAATCTATTATAAGGATATTTCTCGGTTCATGACTTTTTCGGCCGGGAGAAGATTATTTTTGCACTCCTCAAAGTTGTTCCCCATGTCAAGGACTGGTGGGAAACCTACTATGAGAAAAAGGATGAGGGGGAACCCTCTCTGTTTTTTAAAATACCCACTTGGAATTATTTCCAAGACGCCATCAAGGAACAATATTATCCTACGGGGAGCTATGAGGACAAGTACATACAATGGACTAGGTTGTGGCCGCAAAGGGATCAAGATGTGCATGAGCTGACGAATATGTTCCATACCTTGCGCAAAAAGTTAGGTATCAATGATTTGGAGAAACATTTGGCACTGAAGTACCCCATTTTTCTACACAGATACATTTAGGAGGAAATGGAGTTCCTCGACATCTCCTCTCTTGGTACGACATACCGATATGCTGCCAAGATTGAGCATAAATTAAAATAGAAGAAGAGAGGCTTTGGATCTGTGAATCAAAAGCAAGGGAAAGGTGCACCCAAACCACAGAACAAAGGAAAAAGCAAAGGCTTGGAAACCCATGACAACCTTCCAAAGCCGCAAGAAAAGAACAAAACCGCAAAGCCGAAGAAGGACACGAGAAAGTGGTGTGAGTTCCATAAGAGCTCCACTCACAACACAAGTGAGTGTCGAGCCAAGCAGTCACTGGTGGCTAAGATGAAGGCTTCTGAATCAGATGCATGCTCCTCTGAATCAGAACCTGATTAGGGGAATGATAAAGGGAAGAATATTATCAATGGGGAGCCCAATGCCACCATTGCTACCACGAAGATCCAAAAGGAGAAACTAGAAGATCCTGAGGAGGAGGAGCATCTCTTCCACTCCCATATGTGGGTAAAGGGTTCCCTGCTATAGTTAATTGTCGACAGTGGGAGCCCAAAGAACCTCTTTTCAACCGAGGTCATGAAGTGTTTGGGCTTGACGACCACAAAACACCCATAACCGTACAACATCAGGTGGCTTCACCAAGAACAGGATCTTCGCGTTAGGAAATAGTTCCTCCTTCCCTACAAAGTCATGCTTTTCAGGGATAAGGTATTATGTGACATTGATCCTCTTGATGTTTGTGATGTATTATTAGGCCAACCATACATGTGGAAGCGACATGTTGTGTATGAGTCTCAACCTGACATTGTTGTTGTTACTTGGGGCAATAAGTTGTACAAGATACCAGAGGTACCGCCGTTGCTGCTATCCCTTTGGTTACTCCAAAACAATGCAGTAAGCTCATTTCCAAAACCGGGAGATTTTTTTTTCCTAATGATCCGCCCTAAGGGCAAGAAGAATATTGTGGCCACGACCTCCTTACAATGCTCCTCTGCACGACAACAACAAATAAACAAGGTCGTGGAGGAGTACGGGGACATATTCACCTCACTCGCAGGGGTGCCTCTGCACAGTCAGGTCAAGCACCCCATCGATTTGACCCCAGGTGCGTCGCTTCCCAATGGACTAATATATTGGCGCTCTGTTCTTGAGAACGATGAAATCAAGAGAAACATATAGGACCTTCTGCAGAAAGGTCACATCCGGCTAAGTTCATTGCCTTATGGGAGCCCGATCGTGTTGGTGCAGAAGAAGGATGGGAGTTTGATGCTCTGTATTGAATATAAGGTGCTGAAAAATATCATTGTCTAGAAATAGGCACCCAATCCTATGGATTGATGACCTTCCGGACCAAATCAAAGGGGCGAAATATTTCAGCAAGATCGACTTGAAGTTCAGGTATCACCAAGTACCAAACGAACCCTCCGATGTGTGGAAGACTTCCTTCAAAGCCAAGGAGGGAATTTTCAAATGGCTGGTCATGCCTTTCAATATGATGAATTTTTCTGCAACCTTCATGAGGCTGATGGAAGACATCTTGTGTCATTCACCAACTCATTTGTAGTAGTTTACTTGGATGACATCCTGATCTCCAGCTAGATTTGGAGAAGTGCCGAGGTTCAGTATCTGGGATACATTATTGATGAGCAGGGGTGCATGTGGATCCAACCAAGATCCAAGTCATTTGATATTGACCAGCCCCAACAACTCTAACAAAGTTTCAAAATTTTCTAGGTCTTGCTAATTTCTACCGCAGGTTCGTGTTGGGATTCTCTCATATCACTTGGCCCTTGATTCAAGTCACCAAGGGAGGAACGAAAGCTAAATTATTTTGGTCGGAATCTCAACAAAAGGCATTCATAGAATTGAAACATTGCCTATGCTATGCCCCAATGCTCATATTACTAGACTTGAAACAACCATTTGAGATCGAGACAGATGCCTCTGACTATGCTATTGGGGAAGTTCTTACTCAAAAGGGGAATCCAGTGGCATATCACAGTGAGACATTGTCTGACACAGTCCACAAGTATCCCACTTATGAAAAATAAATGTATTCCATTGTGCAAGCTTACCGACAACGAAAGCATTACATTTTTGGGAAGGTAACAGTCATCCACATAGACCACCATCCCTTGAGTTCATATAAACGCAAGGGAAGTTGTAGAACGATCTCCATCAGAAGTGGTCAAAATTTATGCAAGTTTCATTTGAATATCAAGTACAAGAAGGGAAACATCAATAATGTTGAATATTGCCTCAGGTGACCACCGATCGTGATGCTAACCATTGTTCTCAACTTTTGTGGGCACAAGACTTCTGATTAGCTGCTTCTCTAAAAGAGAAATCCAGAATTCGATCACACATACAAGACACTCTTGGAGGGTACACAAGTTCCAAATTTTCACCTTCAGGATGCACTGCTATGTCACCTGGGACACCTTTGAGTTCCTTCAAGTGAGTGTGCCAAGATGATTTTGGAAGTGCACTACAGTCGGGTCGTTGGGCATTTCAGGGTCGAGAAAAAAGTGGAAGTACTACAGAAATATTTCTATTGGTCGAACCTTCGACAATATATTGGGAAGTACACCATATCCTGCATTTCTTGCATTATTTCCAAACCGACCATCAAGAAGCAAGGCCTCTATACTCCACTACCTACCCCTAGTCGACCTTGGGAATCCATCTCCATGGATTACATGTTGGGCCTTCCTTCTACTAAGCATGGAAACAATTGTGTTTTCGTGTTCGTCAACAGATTCTCGAAGATGGAAATCATGGCGACCTACAAGAAGAATATCATTGCAAAATTCACTGCTAAACTCTTCTTTGAACAAGTGTGGGTGCACTTTAGGATCACACAGTCTATCATCTAAGATCGGGACAACAATTTCCTTAGCATATTTTGGTCCAACCTTTGATCAATTCTAGACACCAAGCTCACCAAGTCCACAACTTTCCATCCCCAAATTAATGGCCAGACAGAGGTCATCAATAGGATGATCGTACACATTTTGCGCATGTACAATTTAAATAATCCACACAAATGGGATGAGAGACTTCCCTATGCACAATACAGTTATAACCGAGCTCTCCACATCTCAACTGGCCACAATTGCTTTCGGGTGGGCTTGGGATTCTAGCCACTATGTCCCATTGACATAGCCATGCTATTTGCAGCTACTTAGGCTGATTCAGCTCATGTCCAGTCTGAAATTGACAAGGTCAACTCCTTTATTGAGCGCATTCAACACATCCACCAACAGATTCATGACATATTGCACAGAGCTAATGCTAAGTACAAGCAACGACATGATCAACATTGGGTGCCACACAACATCCAGGTGGGCGACAAAGTGTGGCTACATTTGCATAAGGATCGCCTCGCTGGACCCCACAGCAAGCTTCACTGCTCTGATATGGGTCGTACACCATCACCAAGGTTGTAGGGGCCAGTGCCTTCGAGCTTAGTATTCCACCAATCCTCGGTCTGCACCCAATGTTCAATGTGGATTGCCTTTGGCCCTACTTCCCACCTCTACTGGACACCTCTGAAATTACATAACAACTCATAGCAATAGAGTTAAACCCAGACTGCATGGAATAGGCCACCACGGATCATATCATGGACATGAAAATCAAGAACACTCACCAGCAAAAGATCCAACTATATCGGGTTGTCAAAGCTATCAAACTCATGCACCAAGGAAAATGGTTCACTAGGGACCATGTTCAGCAGAAGTTTCCTCATCTCATGCAGGAACTCAACACAATGGGGACCATTGCTTCCTAAGGGGGGAGGAATGATCTGTGAGGATATTGGTGGACACCTGCCTATTCCACGTAGGGCCCCTCCATAGTTTCTTTCAATTTTTCAGTTTCCTTAGTTGTAGCACAATTTACTATTTTTAGCAATTTTTCGGGTCCTGAACTTCCGGAGACATTTTGAGGCCCTAATTGACGTTTTTTGGAAAAACCAAGAGCAACATGGAAGTTCCTTTGATGTTTCTCACATCAAAATTTTTAGTCCTCGAATAGATCTTTCTAACGAGGTATTGTGTACATCAAACGAAGATTGTATGCCAAAGTTATGTCCTCGGGGAGATTGATGTACCAATTTACCCAAACAGGGCCCATAGTTTTGGTGCTTCGTCTCCTAGGGTTAGGTTTTTGGATGTTTAGGGTTTTCCATTATTTCTCAATAATAAATAGGCCCTCAAGCCTCATTGTAACATAGTTCAGAGGCATGTAGCTGCCACATCTCTTCTCAAAGTTAAGCAACCAATGCCCAAGCTAGTTTATTTACATTCTGTCTGTAAGCATATTTCAGTTATTGGTTATTAATGAAATGAAGTTTTATTTATGTTGCATATCTGCTTTTATGTGTATTTATGTATTTCACTGTGTTCCTAAATAAATCCGGATCATGATGAGAAACAAAAGCCTTGTTATCCATGTTTGATTTGTAACAAGGAGAAATTTACTCATGACTATCCTCACCACATGGAAGTGAACCAGTTCCTGAAATATTATACTTCACCCGTTGTGTTGACTGACCTGTTTCCCAATCAGGAGACTCATATGGTTTCTTGGGACCCTACTTCATCTAACACATTTTTAATTCTTTCCTCCATAAAACCTAAATGCGATATTATGGTGGCTACCCGAAGTAAGGACTATGGTAATGTGAATACTTTGAACGGTAAAGATACTAATCAATCTATCAATTCGACACCATCTCCATCAGATCCCAATCTACTTACGATTCCTACGAAATTAATCTTTAAGACTTCGAAGGGCATATTTCATAATTTTTCTTTCAACCCTTGTGCTATAGCTTCTAAAAATTATAACTTAGTTGAAGACTTGGCTCAGTCTCCATCAGTTATGTCAACTCTCAAGATGTTACAAAAATATTCTGCTCAGAAGAAGGCTTTGCTTTCTAATATTGGATGTGTTGATCCTTCAGATTACAACCTAGTTATTTTCAATCATGAGAACTATTCCCCTCGACTCATGTCTCAATTGGATTTTATGATCCAGGTTGTCGTCTGTGGTTATAACATTCATCATTCTATTGCGGGTGAGGGAACCTCCACCTGTATCATGTATTTGTCTTGCTAGAAGGCGATTGGTTATCCTCAACTGAGTCAATCACCAACCACATTGAAAGATTTTGATGGACATACATATAAAACTTGTGATATTTTTAACTCCTTGCAAATATAAATAAGGGGGGAAATTGTATGCATAGAAGTTGAAGTTATTGACAGACCCCTTGATTATAATCTTCTATTGGCAATGTTTTTTTTTTTTTTTCGTTTTAACTTATTTCCGTATGATCAACATTCCTCATAGGGGAGGGATTGTAGCCATAAAACAACTCACCTTCTTTGCCTATGATTCTCATGTTATAGGAAGTGTCCATCTTATAGGTGAAACTCTAAACCCTTATCAATATGTCAGGGTTGGACTGCTTAAGTATTCCTCACTCATGGGAACATTTTTGCTTCCTCCTCCATTGTTTCCCAACAACTCACCTTCCATTTCTTATATCAACATGATATTGGATTCTACTATCCCAACTAATCCATAAATTGTACCAGATGAAACTAACATCGATTATTTTGGCGACTGAATGTCGCTTAGCCCCATCGAGCTCAATTACGAAGTCATCTATTCGGATTGTGCGAATTTTTCTGATTCCTTTTCTTCGATTAATTGGGTCGATTGTTATTGGATTATGGCACATTTTCTGATTTTTTCTCTCGCACATTCCCTACTGATGAGAGCATCATGGAGATAATTATTTCAGACAATGCATCGTGGGACGATCATCACCATCATTCCTCCTTACCATATTATCTCAATGATAATTTTAGTGACCCGTATCTACCCAATATCATTTAGTTTCCTACGAGTTTCATATATATTCATGAAGTCAATTCTAAAAATAACATCTCGAATATCAAAGAGACAATACCTCTTGATATATTTGTTAATCCGGTATTGTCGAAAATCTCCACATTGATGTGTATTTTCTCTAGATGAGATTAAGACCTATAAAGCCCTATTTCAATAATTTTGAGATGTATTTTCTTAGAATTCTGAATAAATGTTGGATATCGACTCAAATATAATCATGCATGAGATTAAAACATATCATGATGCTAAACCAATCGGTAAATGCCTTTGTCAGGTCCATCCTAAGAAGATTTTCGCGATCAAAGTTGAATTTGAAAAACTTCTTCGTGATGGATTCATATACTGTGTTCCTTTGATCAATTGGGTGTTAAATGTCATTCTTTTCATGAAGAAAAATGGGATAATTTGTGTATGTGTCGATTATCAGAACATAAATCGTGTTTGTCCTAAGGAAAATTACCCGACGTCGTTCATCGACCATATTGTTGATGGTTGTGTTGGTTAGGAGATATATTCATTCATGGATGGTTTCTCCAACTATAATCAATTCAACATTCTCCTAGCAGATCAACCTAAAACTGAATTTACTTGTCGTTGACGAAATAGAAAATCCCTTTTGGTTTAAAGAATGTTGGGGCTACGTTTCAATGGGAAATGGATTACACTTTCCACGACATTAAACATATCATGCAAGCTTGTTTGGATGATCTCCGTACTTACTCTAACCATCAGGTTGATCACCCGATGCATCTTAGCCCATTTTATTATGGTGTAGACACTATAATATTTGTCTAAATTCTCACTTTTGTGTTAGTTCTGGTCAAATTCTTGGTTTTTTCATTTCAAAACATGGATTTTGTATTTTCCTCTAAAATTTCAAGAAATCACTGATTTTCTTGTGCCTTCTTCCCTCGTTCAGCTTCAACAAATCCAAGGGAAGGCTAACTTTTTGCTAAGTTTTGTCCCTAATTACATTGATTTTACCAAAGGGTCGACTCGCCTACTTGAAAAATGGGTCCCCTTCCATGGGACAATGTTTCTCAAAATGTGTTTAATGCCCTAAAAGATGTACAGGTTTGGGCATATTTATTGTATCCCCCTGATTACCAGTGCGACTATTTCTTGTATCGTGTTGTTTCCATTACTACTATAGAAATTGTATTATTCTAGGAATATGATCTAGGGACTGAACATCCCATCTATTATTTGATTCAGAATCTTAAAAAATAAAAATCAAGTATACCCAAGTAGAAAAGTTAGATTTGGCGGTCGTTCAAGCCGTCCAAACGTTTTGTCATTATATATTTCTATAAAAAACTACAGTTGGTTTAGCTTGAAACCATATGACACATATTTTGTCACATCAATTACTAGGGGGGAAATACTCTAAATGGATCGTTTTCCTACAAGAGTTCGATTTGGAATTCATCAAATCCAAATCAAAGAAATATTTATTATTTGCTAAGCTAATATGTGACCTTCCCTTTTCTAAATCAACATCTGAAGTTTATATCCTAGATGAGTCGTTCTTTCTGATTTCGTCATCTGGCCCATGGTATGGAGACATTATTATATATCTCTATACCCATACTTTCTGGTCAAATACCTCTCGCTTTGAACAACGATGTATTCGATACCAAGCCAAGAATTACATCATCGTTGAAGACACCATTTATCGTCATGGTATTGATATGGTTTTATGAAGGTTCGTCACACATGAGGAGGCCGAGAAAGTCCTCAATGAATGCCACTCGGGGGAATGTGGCGGTCATTTTTCTGGTTATGCCACCAACCAGAAGATGCTACGTGTTGGTTACTTTTGGACTAGCGTATTTCGTGAGTGTATTCTCGTTGTCCAAAAGTGTCATGCATGCCAAATTTATGATTGTAAGTCCTATGCTTCACTCGCTATATTGCATCCTATTATCACCATATGTCCTTTTTCGAAATGGGGTATTGATTTCATGACATGTAATCCTCACTCGGTCGGGGGGCATGGCTATATCATCGTAGCAGTATATTAGTTTACTAAATAGGCCGAGGCGATGCCTACATTTAACAATACTAGAAAACCGACTGCATATTTTTTCTTCAATCATGTCATTGCATGGTTTGGTGTTCCGTAAGCCATCGTCATGGATAATGTGAAGCATTTTCGCAATTACACGATGTTTGAGCTCACTACCAAGTTGGGACTCTCTCATGAAAGTTCCACTCCCTATTACCCTCAGGCTAATGGGAAAGTTGAGGCCATCAAAAAATTTCTCAAAACAATGCTTCAACGTATGATAGGGGTCCACTGATCAGACTGGAATTTGATTATTTATGCTGCGTTGTTGGTGTACCAAAACTATGTTAAGACTACAACAGGATTCATTCCTTTCCAATTAGTTTATGGTCTAGAAGCATTCCTTCCAATTGAATGTGAGGTCCCATCACTAAAACTAGTTGTAGAACTTCTTCTTACCACTTTTGTGGAAGAGGAACATCTCTTACATCTAATCCGTTTAGATGAGACTCAGTGAGATGTTTCCATGGCTAATGAATCCTATAAGAAATGTGTAGAGGCATAATACGACAAAAGTGTCAAGCCTCATGTATTCTCGAAAGGAGACCTTGTCCTTTTATATGATCAAGAGTCTGATAAATTAGGACTAGGAAATTTCGACCTTATGTGGCTAGATCCATATATTTTCAAGTGTGTTATTGCTAAATGGGCCTATGAGCTAGTCAATTTTAATGGAGTTTCATTGACACAACCTGGAAAAGGGTTGTACCTTAAGAAATACTATGCTTGATCTTATGCATAGTACACTGTATACATAATGTACATAGGTGTGTTGAGTGTGTTTGTAGTGTGTGTCTTCATATTTTTATACGGTTTCGATTGATCCTATTTACGTTTGGTTTGCAAATGTCAGCATCCCTTGAACTATATGTTGGTTAAGATGATGGTGCTAGTCGTAGAACTCATATCCTATCCTACGCAACATGAGCTTTATTTTCTCCAAACTGCTAGTTAGTGAGTCTACGAGGGATTTGTGTCGGTCGCTCTACCAACAACATCGTTGAGTATAGTGCAAGGGTTGAACTGTTTTCTGCTGCTATTTCATATGGTATCTGCCATTTGTTCATCAAACTTGAATCACAATTTTTGGCACTACAATTAGCAAATGTCTATTTGGTTAGAATTCCTACCATCCTTCACATGTTCTTAAGGGTTCACCTTCTAGAAAGACACTTTGATTTCATCTTATAATCAACTTATTTCTAGAAATCTAAATACACTAACAGATGTGCTAGATAATCATGTCTTAGATAGACATTTCCAACTAATGTAAATATGTTTCAATACACATCACATCAATTGAAAATGATAATAGGAACACAGAAAAATTGAAGATATATATATATATATATATATATAAAGTTTGGTTTTACAAAATTTGTGCCCGAGACACATATGGCCACATGGCCCATATAAAAAACTACATGCAAATACAACTATGATCCTCAAAGTAGACTAATCATAGTGCTCATGATAACATGTCACTGCATGAGCTATCTTGTGCAAAATTCGACCAATATGGCTAGGAACTCTGATAGTGTGTTGCTGAAGTCGTAGAGGAATTTGGTCGATCACGGTCTCATTTATCCCGTGTGTCAACCCCTCCATGTGGCGCTCCACCTCTCTAGGGTCTCGGCTAAATTGAGATCATGTAATGCATCTTGTCCTACTACATCAACTTGTACTAGTGATACTTCTTGAGGATCTCCTTCAAACCAGAGATATGAAGCACCATATGTCGAACGAGCCAAATATATGCATGAACAAATCAATAGTTTAGTCTCGAAAAAATAAAAGACACAAAAAATTTGTAAAACTTTAAAAAACTTAAAATGGTTGAAATATCTTACCTATAGAACCCCATTCCTCACCCTTAAGAAGCACAAGTTCAGGGTCACCACTAAAATACATCCCTACATATGGATAATCATCTATCATGATGAAGTGCCTACACAACCATCTGAAGAAGGTCGGTGAGAAGTTGATCGCCGACGGACATGCATGTCGGCACATAAGGTGTATCCACCTCCTCATCCATGGAACTCTCAGATCAATGGGATCAAGTGTGATATTTTGAGGTTGTAGTAATGGAATTATCTCTAGGGTAAAAGAGATCAAGATCAAATCATGGCCAAAATTTGTCAATTTTCCTTCTCTTGTTGTAGACAATTGTTCTTTCATCTTGCTCTAGATGAATGTTGTTGGTTCCAAACAATCCAACCGTACCGCTTGTATGATATGCTAGCTACATGAAGTTTTGAGCTTCCAGCCAATCTAGCAATGATGAATAGGTTTTTTATGGATTAATCCCTCTTGCGGACAAGAGTGATCTCCCTTGTACCCCAACATGTAGCTAGAAAAAAAAAAACCATTTGAATGCCTCTTTCTCTAAAATATTATCATTTTAGATTTTTATAACTTAGAAATGAGAAGGTTATGCTCCTACCATTGAATCGAGACGTTTGATGTAGCTTTTTTCCTTTCGCTCCAAAGCAATCCTTCACTGGCTGAGAAGAACCTGCAATCACAAACAATGAAAAGGATCAAAGCACCCGCAGTATATAATAATCATAAATACCAGTTCAACTTAGTGATCAAGGAGTCTAAGTATTGACATCATTTCAATAAATTCAGAAACAAGACAATGAGAAAAAGAGATCCATATGTATTATCAGGAATCAAAAAGAGCAATCTTACAACTCGAGCCTTGATGTTGTACAGATTTCTCCCGTATGTCTGCGCAATTGTATCCTCAGTTTGACAAGCCTTCCTCTATAGAATGACCAACATGAATTCTTGTGTACAGAGGTGTGATCTTCAATGTAAAATCAACTCATACCAGCTTAGTATCTACCAATTACTAACTTAGAATATTCCAACAACTACTAGTTCAAAATCTATGAACTACCATAAAACCTTAAACTTCAACTCAATTTATAGAGAGATTTAGGAGGTTTTAGATCCATCAAGAGAGGGATGAGATCCTCCAATGAAGGGATTAGGGTTCCTTTAGACAAGGTATAAGCTCCATGAGTAGAGGGATATAGCTTCGACCAACTATGCTTATAGAAGTTACTTTTTCGTGTTTACTTCCTTTTATGGGGGTGCATAGTTTTTATTAGCAAACAGAGCAGCGATTGTCGCTGATTATAGAAGAAGTATGAGCGCATGTGCAGGAATGGTCACAAAAAGCGCGTAGGTAACATTTTAAAGTTTTTAAAGCTCTTTTTTCAAGTTTCCAAGACTTGGTTCAGGAACATGAATTTTTTTGACTTCTAAGGGAGCATGATATGGATGGTGATAGATCCATAATGACATTCAAATTTCATGGTGACAAAATTACGTGTAACAGATTTCCCCCTAAAGTGCGAAGTTTGAGAAATTTTTTCGAGCGAGTGAAGTGCTTTATCATTCCAAGGATTTGATTGGAGACACCAGTCGAAAACCTGTAAGAAACATTCAATGCAAATATATATAATCATCACTGAGGTAGGAATTCTAATACTAAGAGCAAAACTAACTAATTTTTTTGGAATAGATATGAATTTAGAATTACATCAAAAGTAGACATAGTATGTGCACAACCATATGTTATAAAGAAGTCTATTGTATCATGAATACATAGCTCCTCGCAGCCTGGATGGTTGAGACTAGATTAAGGGTCTTGATTTCCGCTCCCCGAACTAGTATGAATCTATCCATGTGATTGATTATTTTGAAGTTGAACATGGTAGAAACCACTTGATTACTAGTCAATGATGAAAACTGTTAACAAGTGTGATAGAAACCACCAATAATGACAATGGATCTCAAAGTACTTCAGCACAATCTATGAAGTGTGAATTAATTATTTGTAGTCGAACACTCATATAATTATTCAATTGAAGGTCAATGATGAAAACTTGTCGTCTAAGGTGAGAAACCTGCCATTAGGGCATGAAAATTCCAAGGTACTAATAGGATTCTAAATCAACTTTCTAGATAATGAGCCGATCTCAATAGAAATTGATCCATCGCAGGAAGGCCTACGACACGAAACCATTTGGTCAAGTTTTGAAGAAATTATTTGCAAGGATTAACTCAGGGATGGTCAACGCGAATGGAGATAAATATTTGCAATGAATGATGAATTTGAAATTGTACTTTCTATTGAACACATAACTACATTGTAAATGACTTGGCAACATTTGCTTAAAGATAATACCCAAAACCGGTTGAAGACTTTCAATGAGGTTTGATTAACTGTAAGACAAAAGGATTACCCAACCCAAACATGAGTGCAACAAAGTGTCGTGTTCAAGAGCAACATACTGCAAGTTTTAAAACAAGAATAAAAAATGGACTTTTTTTCTCACTTTTTCCACCACCATTACTGGAAAGTACCTCTTTATTTTTGTCAAGCTTGAGGAGGATAACATTTGCTTGTTGTGTAAGCTCATCCTTCGGATGAGTCCATCTCAGTATTTTTAACGAACCCTGAGAAGGAGTGGTTCGGTCACGTTGTAATCGACAGGTCCTACATTGTTTAGTTTTAATGAGTCCATCATAAGATTAACTCGGTGTTTTTCAGTTTTAGGGAGTAAAGAGAAAAACATAAGTAAACTTTGTAGGGTTATTTTTCGTAAATTTAGTCTCTCATACCCAAAAAAGGATAAAATAATATAGGAGATAAATTTTTTGACCATGCTTAGTCAACGTATACCTTTTTCGTAAATAGTCTAATTCAGTCCGGAAAAGGGGTAAACTTATACTGAATAGACGATTGTTCATTTATTTTAATGAGTTTGAATAGTAAAGTGCTTGATGAACTTTTTATGTTTATAGAGTCTGAAAATGGCTTAAAAGAGGACTCCAAGGTTTCGCTTTTTTCGTATTTTTTAAGAGCCCGAAAAAGTGATAAAAGTCTATGCATTGTCAAAATGATTTGTTTTCAAACATAACCTACTCCCTGCATAAAAAATAAAAAAATTACAATCACCTGCTCCCAGTTATGGAAAAACATTCAAAATTTACCTTCTAAAGGTGAAAAGAAAAAAAATAATATTATTTTATTCATTAAAACCTACAAAAAGTGGTCAAAACAAATCAATTTTACCTTTTGATTTTCAGAGCACAGAAAAAGAGTTTTTACCATAAACCTTCTGGAGCGGATATCGGGAGAACCAATCAGCCATTTCGAGAACCGTTACTTCCAGGTATTTCATCTCTTCATTGTCTTTATTTTCATCCGTTTAGTTTTTCATTTTAAAATTTTAGGTCATTTTTTAGTAGGAAACAAGGTTTTGAAATCCACCCTCGGGGGTGCACAAATTTTCGTGGCAGAACCCGCGCACCGCAATGATTTTTAAATAAAAAACATCATCAGGCATCACGGTTTTTATACATAACGCATGCAAAAACACGCATCGTGTATGAATAAAAACCGCGCAAGCGCCGTGGGTTTTTCAAAACTTCATTTCTACCCATTAAATTTGCTCCAAATTCTCTCTAATGCTTTCTAATATTCCTAAATGATTGTTTGTAGGTAAGAAATCCTGTTAGGGTGGAGAGAAAGAGAACATGAGTTGCGTGATAACAAAGCTATGGATGACCCAACAACACTTCATATGCTAAATAATTGCGGCTTGTATAAATTCTAGGCAATACAAGGAATGAATGCACAGGTGGAACTCATGACCTGGTTGGTCAATGCCTGGGATGTTCAGGATCAGTGCTTCATCATTGGGGATCACAGGTTTGTGATTGATTCAGAGGATATTTATTTCCTCATCGGATTACCCTACAGAGGAAGAGATATTTCCTTATTTGGGACACGACCAGGGGGCTTCCCACTGCATCTTATATGGCGCAATATTGTACCCAAGATTCAGAGCTGAAGGATGGTGGCATTGAAATAAAAAAAATCATGCTGCTAGACCTTAAGATCATTGCGTTTACAGTTACCCGATTGTGTGGCAGTTCAACTCCACATGTGGCTACCAAAGCACAAATGTAGACTGCTATTGAGTGTTTCGGGGGAACAATTTTCAACTGGTGTGAAGGAGTGTTGATCAACATGAAATGCAAAATCACGAGAGAAAATAATGGGAAGCTAAAGAACTTTGGCTATGGATCCATTCTTATATCTTTCGCTTTGGAGAGTATTCCACTCCTAGCACCTCAGCAGTCACCAGTGGATCTGACAGGACTGAGGAAACCACGCATATTGTGATGGGTTTCATTGATGGCTCGCCATGGTGGTGATGGTTGTCCTGTGGTTCGATATACTCAGTTTTTTATATGGCTCAGGAGCCAAATATTCATGCTTGAGGATATTTTTGACATAGGGGTAGATTTTAGGGGTGAACCTGACACATCACTCCCACCGGGAACACAATGGGTTGCATAAGGTAAAATATCTCATTTTAAGTTTTTTTTTTTTAATCTAATTTTTATTTGATTTTTTATCATCCAATACTAATAAAAATATTAAAATGCAAATGTTAGCCTGACATGAATAGCAACACTTTGTCGTTTTGACAGACGAGACACACAACCTGTAGCAGCAGGTCCACCGTTGACCGATGCAGTAGAGGCCCTTGCAGAGCTAGAACAAAACCTAGAGAGGTTGACTATTGAAATCCCAGAGACTGGGACGGATGATCTGCCTCTCAAGATCCAGAGACATGTGACCGGGGTTCCAGGTCCATTCAGGCGATATCTGTGCAGGGTGTCGCGCGCTATACTTTGCTACTGTGATCATCATCATGGATAGATGATGGTCGATCTAAATTGGAATTTTTTTTTGTATCAATATCTTTAGATCATAAGGTGTTTGAAACCTATGATCACAGACGATGTAATATATTTTGACACACAACTATTTTGACCTAATGATATTACTACTTTTGATCTGTGAGTATCTTGTTCAACATGGATTAAATATTGTTTTGTTTTACTTCTAATGTTGCAAATGTCTATTTAAAACTTGATTAGATAATGCATTAACTAATGTGTTTGAATTTCTTGAAATGTGTTGATATTCAATGTAATCAAACTATCTTTCCAAGAGACGAACCCTTAAAAACATTCTTAACAAAGACGGATTTCTGATATCATAAACACCATTTAAATGTAATACAATGAACTAAGAATCTAACCTAATGTTGTGGCCAGCAACAACCCCCCTTCTTATTTAGTATTATCACTAATACTAAATAAGAGGGGCCCTTAGTTAAAAAATTTAAAAATCAATTAGTGCTTGTATTTCTTTTTTCAATAAAACTTAATATCATAAACTTAGGAAAATACCTCTTGAAAAATATAAAAAGCTTAAGTTTTATGATAAGATAGAATAAAATCATTCCTTAAAGGAATATCGCATCGCAAAAAAGGTAATGAATACCTCCTTACAAGCAGAATTATAAGATTGCGAGATCACGATGCGAAACTACATCGCATCGCATGCCTCAAATGTCATATGTTACGCTGAAAAATCTTCAAACCGCCGATATGCGATGGCACATATATCGCAAATCACGTTTCGCAGAAAAACACATTAACGGATGTTTGTCATATGTTACGCTCTAGAGATTCTGCGATATTGCGATCTAGCGATTTTGCAGTATTGTGATATAGCAATTTCACAAGATTGCGATCTGCGATATTGCGAAGCAAATCGCAGATCGCCTTATCGCAGATCTTTAAGGCTCATTGTACGAAAAATATTTTCCATAAATCGAGGCCTGGTTATGCGCTTTAATGTTAATCAATGAATTGGTTGTCAATCATTAATGAAATATGGTTTTGTTATGATCGAAGAGCCATTTCACGTAAGGTGGTATCTTTTATACGTCTTCAGCATTTAAAATCATTATTCTCACTTCATTCGTAAACTGCAGGAACGAAGAACAGAGAACTATAAAAAGTAGTATTCAGGGTATTATGGGAAAGAAAGACAAGGCTTCGAGTTCTGAAGACAAAGAAATGACGCCCTTGTATACAGACACCGCCTGTAACAAAGATGCTGGTATTACTACTTGGGAATGCATGTATAATCTACTTGAGGAAGAGAACCCCAGAGTAATGGAGGTTATAGCTACTACAGACTCACATGGGTCTTCTGAGGCGTCTATTACAGAGCTAGCTTGCTCATTCTTGCACCGGATAGCGGCGAGGCCTAAAATTCTTCCATACATAGACATGGTTAAATGGGTACTGGACAACACTGATATCACAAACAGACAGTTTAAGACTCAGGTTCAAGAAATTATTGGTTCATTCACTCCACAAGATTTGAGACTCATGTATCATTTACTAGAGACACAGGCAACTTATAACAAACAGTTCATGGAGAAGTTTTCTAAAGAAAATGAAAACTTGGCAGAATGCAACAAGGATTGGTCAAGGAGGGACGAACCACTAAAAAAGGATAAACATGGTATGTACAATACTGGTTCTCTCACCTCCCCGTATTGCTTTGCTGCTGCTATGCTCTGTAGGCTTTTTGGGAAGCCAAACATTAATAAATTTTCATCTGAATGGCTTCCATTATTGAATGCTGTTGTTAATGCTACTGTTGTGGATTGGGCTAAGATATTATCTGATAACTTAGCCACAACCATTTTGAATTACCGGTCTAAAATAACTGTTTCTCAGAGAATTTATCCCCCTTTTTACTTATCTGCATATGTGATGGATTCAATTTGTTATATTTCCAAGTTTCCTTTAATGGGTTGGAAATGGACGACTCAAGACCCCCTACCCATTCATACTTATCATAAGGAATTGTGGGATTTCAAGTTCACTCCGTATTTTTACAAGATTTGTCATGGAATCATGTTGCCCCTGTACACAATTTTATATGATAAAGATGCTCCAAGGTTTTCTCCTGAAGCAGAGGTAGATATACTTCCTGTCGCGAGATGGTTTGGAGAAGAACCATTTACATATGTCAGGTTATTTGGAAGTCTCGCTTCCCCTCATGTCTTACCTTTGTATGTTCCTGATAAACTCATGGCACAAGAAATTTCTTATCAAACCTGCGGAGAAGGAGGTTTGACTAAAGATTTGAAAGATAAAAAGAAGGCTATTTAGCCACAATTTCCTGTGGCCTGTGGGGCCTTTTCACTATTTGATGTAGGCCATGCATTCAAAGAAGTAAACAACATAACATGTTTACGTTTGTTTAAATTTCCAAGAAGATCGTTCAATCCTTATGATATTGCTAAAAATTTCACTACTGTAGTCAAAATAAAGGTGTTTTCTAAAGAAGATGATCTTTTTGATGACATGTTCCAAGAGAAAGGTACACTTAAAGAGGTTCTACATTCGGCCCAGATGCGATTTCCTCCAGCAGAATTTCAAGAGTTCAAGATATACAGGGAAAGGAGGTTATCTAGTATCCGTTTGGATAAATTACGCCTGGAACCCATAAGGGAACCAAATCCCAGTATTAGTCTCAGTGGAAGTTTAGGCACAGACAAATCTAAATCTAAGTCCGGGAGAGAAACGTTAGAACACTCTAAGAGGTCTGAAAATGACCATGATAAAAGTGAAGGGTCAGTAAGGGATACTACCCAGTCAAAGGAGCTCCCACAACAACAGATTTTGACCTCTCCACAACTAAATCTTCCCCCTCTCATCGTACAAAAACCATCAGTCAGAACTGAGCTAGATAAAGAATAGGAGACATTCAATGATTTAATCAATATTGAAGGACAGAACACACAGACACCTATGAGTAATGTACAGACAACAAAAGATATAATCACAGGAATAACTAGTAATGTATCAGAAATGGAACATATTCCCATTACCCCATCCTCTGAACTTATGCTCAAAATAGAGGAAATTCCTCCCCTTGATGTATTTTATAGTCCACAACACAAAGCAGTAGTGAGAGGACAAAAGAAGAAAAGGAAATTAGAAAACGTGCTCTCTCATGATGCAGAGCAATTAGACATCCTATGGCAAGATCCTATCGCTGATCCCACTGAAAATCTCACCAAATTATCTCATATCATAGGAGCATATGCTTCTGCAGCCATTGATAAAGCATCTGAGGTATGACAATTACTGAATGAGAAAGAAGTTCAATTACAGGTTTTACAACAACAGCTGCAACAAGCCAACGCCAACAATGAAGCACAAAAACAACTTGAAAAATTACAGCAGGACTTCCAACAAATGCAGATAGGGTACCAGAACAGTTTGGCTGAAAAAGAAAAACAGTTACAGGTTATGAAAGAGATGCACAAAGATGATCCCAAGATTACAATATTCATCACAGAATCCATTTCCTTAAATGATCAACTACTGCAGGAACAAGAAATATTGTGCCAAAGAATATCACAGTGGAACTCTTATTGTGAAGAAAGTGATAAAATCACTAATCAAGTCGTAGAATTATGACATGATTATGATTTAATTGATAAAAGAGTTACCGAATATTTGGCTTGGCAAGAAACAGAGGAGGGAAAAAGATCAGGTGCACCAATAATCAACGACAATCACAAAGAAAGGCTCTTTAAAAATTGGGATGCACAAATAAGAAAAGCAGAGCAAGCGACAGAAGAAGCAGCTAGAGCAGCAAACAGTGTTATTGACTGCATAAATGAAAATTTTCACAAGGAAAATCTGATCTCAGAAACCACTCCAGGGTATCTACCGAAAGCACAACAACTGCAGACAGACTGGAGACAGAAGGCTCAAGAAAAGGCAGAATCGATTAAAATATTAACTAAGTTAAAATGAGATTCTTACTGGGCATGTTTGGTAAAACCACACAGCCAGTGCATGACTCTCAAATGTATCATGAATTCTGCCGAGAAGATGGCGCCATCTCTTGCCGATTCCATTTACTCAGGACAGTTAAAGTCTGAAGTCGGCCAACCTACTCTTCTCAAACAAATGTTGAACGCTTGCAATTTCAAAGAACAAATTCACAAATAGTTAGTTGTTAGTTTTAATTTTAGATTTAGTATTATTTTTGCTTTGTTTTTTCCTGAAATAAGGATGGTCATTTAAACCGTATCCTACATTTTTGTAAAAAATTATTTTTAGATTTAGTTAGTAGTATTTAAACCCTTCTCATGCATTTAGAGAAGGGTCCTGAAATTTGTCAAAAACTTGTCCTCAGAACATGCACTTTTGCACCCTCCGAGGAGGTTTTGATGAATGAATGGAACATGATTTATTGATATCTACGTTTAATATCTACTACTGATGTTGCACTTTTGTACTCTTAGTGGATGTTGGATTAAGAAGAGATAAGTCATTATTGCTTGAAGCTCATGAATAGAACTAGTTATAAATGGTACTTTAATCTCTGAACTATTTCTGCCTTTGTGTTAAAGTGATATTCATGTTCAATTGTTTATATATTGATGCTTGAATGCTTGAGTTATCATTTGGCACTTTTGTACGGTGATAGCTATTTATTTAAGCTTAATATATGAGTAGCTCATTATGCGATATGTTTTTCACAACTGTTTCGTCTAACTTTTTATACGAAGTGGTTTATATTTATTGAATTGTTTTCTTATAACAGTTGAATGATCTTTATTACCAATTGTTATTTGAAATCATTTTAGATCGCATAACAGAAAAATTACATCCTGGGTTAGTGTAGAATTAGACATTTCTTTTTATTAGAATACAATTGCATGTTTTTAGATTAGATTTAGAATAAAATCATTTCATTTAGGAACTTTTAGAAAGGAAATATCAATTCTCAACACACACACACACATATTGGGAAACTGGTCCCATTATCCCTAGTCAGACCCACTATACCAAACAGAAAAGGAGCTGCCAACCAAGGTCCGTACCGGGTGGGTATCCCCCTTGTTGTAGACCCGATTTTCGGGGCTTCAACACCTAACAATCAAACGTTGAATTCCAAATTCAATGGCATCAGATAATAGCTCAATGAATGCGCTATATTCTTCAATATTGTTCGTTGTTTGACTGAGGCAAATACCATGAATAGAAAATAATTCATCGGCGAGTGAATAGATAACCCAAGCAACGGAAGAAATGTTTCGTGTACTACGACACGCGCCGTCAGCAAAGACAATGTAAGTCTGAAGAAATTTCGACGTCTGCAATATCAAGAGTAATCAAGATAAGCAGCAAAAGTAGCGAAAACTCGTCAAGCAAAATAACTAATCTAAGCCACATTGATTTAATCTAAGGCATGTTGTTCTAAAATGTAACTAATGTACAAAAAGGATCTTCACACAAAAAATCATGCATTATATCTATTGATACAAAGCCCATTTCTGGGCTTATCTAAAGAGATGTTGTAATAATCAATTAACTTGTAGGCCCATTTTGCAAGCACATGCTTAATAATATAAGGAACATGCCACATTGGTTTTAATTTACCAACACCTATTTTTTAGTGGACTTGTTCGTATACTAAAACTAGGTCACCTTCGAATAGATGAAAAGGTTAACTCGTTGATCATATTGAGCCTTAACATGTTTTTTATGAGCTTCGGAAGCTAATGCAGCGATGCGACGAATCTCATCTAATTGCGCTAGGTATAAGAAGTGTTTCTCCTCTTCAAAGGTAGCTGGTAATAACTCGATAGCTAGTTTGAGTGACAGGATTTCACATTCAATGGGTAACACAACTTCCAAACCATAAACGAGTTGAAAAGGAGTAAACCCTATGGATTTTTTTGCAGAGGCACGATATGCCCAAAATGCATAAAAAAGCATGGTATGCCAATTTTTTTATGACTTCCTACATTCTGTTTAATCATGTTGGTTAAAACTTTGTTGACAACCTCAAATTGGCCATCGGCCTGTGGGTAATATGGTGTAGAATTATCATGGTGTAGGCCAAGTTGATTGGAAATTTCGGTCATCATAATGTTTCAAAAGTGGCTACCATGGTCCATAATGATAGGTTGAGGGACACCAAAACTAGCAATCATGTGATTCAATATGAAATTTATTGCAGTTTTTCCATCATCCGTGAATGTAGGCATCACCTCGGCCCATTTTTTAAAGTAATCTACAACGAGAATAATATACCCATGCCCCCCGGCCGAGTGAGGGTTACATGTGATGAAATCGATGCCCATTTTTTGAAGGGACCGACAACAATGATTGGGTGAAGAGGAGTTGGAGGTGCACACATCTTTCAATAAAAAATTTGGCAATTGTGGCATTTTCTAACCGCAAGAATACAGTCTTTGAATAGTGATGGCCAGAAATAGCTAGCATGCAATATATTTTGGGTTGTGGAAAACCTAGACATATGACCACCAGAGACTCCATAATTCCAGTCATTAAGACCCTTTCGCCTTCTTCGTGAGTTATACAACCTCGAAAAATAGAATCGGCACCACGACGATAAAGAGTGTCATGAACAATATTGTATTGTTGAGATTGGTATCGTATTCTACGTCGATTAGATCATGAAAGGTGTGGCCGAAAGGTTTGGATTTCAAGATATATAACGATATCTCCATACCAAGGATCTAATTTACTTATTATAAATAGAGATTCATCAGCAAGATGGTCCTTTGCCACTGTTTCAGATTCTATATAGGGAAAATCACACATAAGTTCAGTAAAGACCAGTAATTTCTTAGACTTGGATTTCTCAAACTCCAAATCAAACTCATGTAGGATAACTATCCATTTAGAGTATTTTCACACGAGCAATTTTTTTGTTAAGATGTACATCATAGGGTTGCAATTATATATCACTGTGGTTTTACTTAACAATATGTAATGATGGAATCATTGGACAGCTTGAAGAGCTGCCAAGGGAAATTTCTCCACATGCGAATACTTGATCTTTATCGGGGTGAGATTTCGACGTAGGTAATAAATCACATGTTCATAGTTTTATTCATCCTCTTGAACTAAAACCTTTCCAATCGTGGAATAAGATGCAGCTAAATACAAAAATTAATATTGGTGATATTCAGGTTGATGCAACAATGGTGCATGGGTCAACGCGTTTTTGAGTGCATCAAAAGCTTTATTGGCAAGCTCGTCCCAAATGAATGGAACATCTTGTTTTAAAAAGCAAGTGAAACCTTTAGTTAACTCTTCATATTTTGGAATGAAATGATGTAGAAAGTTTTATTTCCCTTGCAAACTCTAGAGTTGGCAAAGAGTGGAAGGAGGAGGTAAATGAACAATGGCCTCAACCTTCAACGGATCGACACGAATGCCTTCCTTTGAAACATTGAACCAAAGTAAGCGTCCTGATTGTACAAAAATTACACATTTGCATGGATTCAAATGAATGTTTTAATGCCTACATCGCATAAATATGACACGTAAATGTGTAGAAAAATCTTGTCTACGTAAATAATGAGCAGGTAAGTCATCCAAGTAGGGATGCACAATGTGTTTGATATCGTGAAATCCGTAAGACATAGCACTTTGAAAAGTTGTGCCAACATTTTTCAATCCAAAAGGTAATTTATAGTATGAAAATTTTCCCCATGGACATATAAATGTTGTCTTGGGTTGATCAACAAGGAGTATGTTTATTTGATTATAGCCAAAAAATCCATCCATAAATGAAAATATTTCATTTCCAGCATAATCATCAACAATTTGATTGATGTAAGGGGTAGGATAATTGTCTTTAGGAAATGCCTTGTTAATATCCCTATAATCGAAACATACTATGATATTCCCTTGTTTCTTGGTTACTTGAACTATATTAGATACCCAATCCATCAAATGAATAGGATAATAAATCCTGCAAGAAGTAGTTTTTCAACTTCAGCTTTAATTACAGCAAATTTTCGTGGATGTATCAGACATAATCTGTGTCTAATAGGTTTAGCATCCAGGTAGTGCCTTCGAGCTTAGTATTCCACCAATCCTTGGTCTGCACCCAATGTTCAATGTGGATCGCCTTCGGCCCGACTTCCCACCTCTACTGGACACCTCCGAAATTACATAACAACTCATAGCAACAGAGTTAAACCCAGATTGCATGGAATAGGCCACCACGGATCGTATCATGGACATGAAAATCAAGAACACTCACCAGCAAAAGATCCAACTGTATCAGGTTTTCAAAGTTGTCAAACTCATGCACCAAGGAAAATGGTTCACTAAGGACCATGTTCAACAGAAGTTTCCTCATCTCATGGAGGAACTCAACACAATGGGGACCATTGCTTCCTAAGGGGGGAGGAATGATTTGTGAGGATATTGGTGGTCACCTGCCTATTCCACTTGGGGCCCCTCCATAGTTTCTTTCAGTTTTTCAGTTTCCTTAATTGTAGCACAATTTACTATTTTTAGCAATTTTTCGGGTCCTGAACTTCCGGAGCCATTTTGAGGCCGTAATTGACGTTTTTTGGAAAAACCAAGAGCAACATGGAAGTTCCTTTGATGTTTCTCACATCAAAATTTTTATTCCTCGAATATATCTTTCTAACGAGGTATTGTGTACATCAAACGAAGATCGTATGCCAAAGTTATGTCTTCGGGGAGATTGATGTACCAATTTACCCAAACAGGGCCCATAGTTTTGGTGCTTCGTCTCCTAGGGTTAGGTTTTTGGATGTTTAGGGTTTTCCATTGTTTCTCAATAATAAATAGGCCCTTGAGCCTCATTGTAACATAGTTCAGAGGCATGTAGCCACCACATCTCTTCTCAAATTTAAGCAACCAGTGCCCAAGCTAGTTTATTTCCATTCTGTTTGTAAGCATATTTCAGTTATCGGTTATTAATGAAATGAAGTTTTATTTATGTTGCATATCTGCTTTTATGTGTAGTTATGTATTTCATTGTGTTCCTGAATAAATCCGGATCATGATGAGAAACAAAAGCCTCGTTATCCATGTTTGATTTGTAACAAGGAGCAATTTACTCATGACTATCCTCACCACACGGAAGCGAACCAGTTCCTGAAATATTATACTTCACCCGTTGTGTTGACTGACCCATTTCCCAATCAGGAGACTCATATGGTTGCTTGGGACCCTACTTCATCTAACACATTTTTAATTCTTTCCTCCATAAAGCCTAAATGCGATATTATGGTGGCTACCCGAAGTAAGGACTATGGTAATGAGAATACTTTGAACGGTAAGGATACTAATCAATCTATCAATTCGACACCATCTCCATCAGATCCCAATCTACCTACGATTCCTACGGAATTAATCTTTAAGACTTCGAAGGGCATATTTCATAATTTTTCTTTCAACCCTTATGTGATAGCTTCTAAAAATTTATAACTTAGTTGAAGACTTGGCTCAGTCTCCATCAATTATGTCAACTCTCAAGATGTTACAAAAATATTTTGCTCGGAAGAAGGCTTTTCTTTCTAATATTGGATGTGTTGATCCTTCAGATTCCAACCTAGTTATTTTCAATCATGAGAACTATTCCCTTCGACTCATGTCTCAATTAGATTTTATGATCCAGGTTGTCGTCTGTGGTTATAACATTCATTGTTCTATTGCGGGTGAGAGAACCTCCACCTGTATCATGTCTTTGTCTTGTTGGAAGGCGATTGGTTATCCTCAACCGAGTCAATCACCAACCACATTGAAAGCTTTTGATGGACATACATATAAACCTTGTGATATTTTTAACTCCTTGCAAATATAAATAAGGGGGGAAATTGTATGCATATAAGTTGAAGTTATTGACAGACCCCTTGATTATAATCTTCTATTGGCAATGTTTGTTGTCGTTTAAACTTATTTCCATATGATCAACTTTTGTCATAAGGGAGGGATTGTAGCCATAAACCAAATCACCTTATTTGCCTATGATTCTCATGTTACAGGAAGTGCCCATCTTATAGGTGAAACTCTAAACCCTTATCAATATGTCGGGGTTGGACTGCTTAAGTATTCCTCACTTATGGGAACCTTTTCGCTTCCTCCTCCATCGTTTCCCAACAACTCACCTTCCATTTCTTATATCAACATGATATCGGATTCTACTATCCCAACTAATCCATCAATTGTACAGATGAAACTAACATTGATTATTTTGGCAACTGAATGTCGCTTAGCCCCGTCGAGCTCAATTACGAAGTCATCTATTCGGATTGTGCGGATTTTTCTGATTCCTTTTCTTTGATTAATTGGGTTGATTGTTATTGGATTATGGCACGTTTTCTAATTTTTTTCTCTCGCACATTCCCTACTGATGAGAGCATCATGGAGATCATTATTCTAGACAATGCAGCGTGGAACGATCATCACCATCATTCCTCCTTACCATATTATCTCAATGGTAATTTTAGTGACCCGTATCTACCCAATATCATTTAGTTTCCTACGAGTTTCATATATATTCATGAAGTCAATTCTAAAAATAACATCTCGAATATCAAAGAGACAATACCTCTTGATATATTTGTTAATCTGGTATTGTCGAAAATCTCCACATTGATGTGTATTTTCTCTAGATGAGATTAAGACCTATAAAGCCCTATTTCAGTAATTTTGAGATGTCTTTTCTTAGAATTATGAATAAATGTTGGATATCGACCCAAATATAGTGATGCATGAGATTAAAACATATCCTGATGCTAAACCAACGAACAATGCCTTTGTTAGGTCCATCCCAAGAAGATTTTCGCGATCAAAGCTGAATTTGAAAAAATTCTTCGTGATGGATTCATCTAACGTGTTCCTTTGATCAATTGGGTGTTAAATGTCATTCTTTTCATGAAGAAAAATGGGATAATTTGTGTATGTGTCGATTATCAGAACATAAATCGTGTTTGTCCCAAGGATAATTACCTGACGTCGTTCATCGACCATATTGTTGATGGTTGTGTTGGTTAGGAGATATATTCATTCATGGATGGTTTCTCCAACTATAATCAATTCAACATTCTCCCAGCAGATCGACCTAAAACTGAATTTACTTGTCGCTGACGAAACAGAAAATCCCTTTTGGTTTCAAGAATGTTGGGGCTACATTTCAATGGGAAATGGATTACACTTTCCACGACATTAAACATATCATGCAAGCTTGTTTGGATGATCTCCCTGCTTACTCTAACCATCAGGTTGATCACCCGATGTATCTTTGCCCATTTTCTTATGGTGTAGACACTATAATATTCGTCTAAATTCTCACTTTTGTGTTAGTTCTGGTCAAATTCTTGGTTTTTTCAGTTCAAAACATGGATTTTGTATTTTCCTCCAAAATTTCAAGAAATCACTGATTTTCTTGTGCCTTCTTCCCTCGTTTAGCTTCAACGAATCCAAGGGAAGGCTAGATTTTTGCTAAGTTTTGTCCCTAATTACATTGATTTTACCAAAGGGTCAACTCGGCTACTTGAAAAATGGGTCCCCTTCCATTGGGACAATGTTTCTCAAAATGTGTTTAATGCCCTAAAAGATGTACAGGTTCAGGCATATTTATTGTATCCCCCTGATTACCAGTGCGACTATTTCTTGTATCGTGTTGTTTCCATTACTACTATAGAAATTGTATTATTCTAGGAATATGATCTAGGGATTGAACATCCCATCTATTATTTGATTCAGAATCTTAATGATACCGAAATCAAGTATACCCATGTAGAAAAGTTAGCTTTGGCGGTCGTTCAAGCCGTCCAAACGTTTCGTCATTATATATTTCTACAAAAAACTACAGTTGGTTTAGCTTGAAACCATATGACACATATTTTGTCACATCAATTAATAGGGGGGGAATACTCTAAATGGATCATTTTCCTACAAGAGTTCAATTTGGAATTCATCAAATCCAAATCAAAGAAATATTTATTATTTGCTAAGCTAATATGTGACCTTCCCTTTTCTAAATCAACATCTGAAGTTTATATCCTAGATGAGTTGTTCTCTCTGATTTCGTCATATGGCCCATGGTATGGAGACATTATTATATATCTCTATACCCATACTTTCTGGTCAAATACCTCTCGCTTTGAACAACGACGTATTCGATACCAAGCCAAGAATTACATCATCGTCGAAGACACCCTTTATCGTCATGGTATTGATATGGTTTTATGAAGGTTTGTCACACATGAGGAGGCCGAGAAAGTCCTCAATGAATGCCACTCGGGGGAATGTGGCGGTCATTTTTCTGGTTATGCCACCAACTAGAAGATCCTACGTGTTGGTTACTTTTGGACTAGCGTATTTTGTGAATGTATTCTCGTTGTCCAAAAGTGTCATGCATGCCAAATTTATGATTGTAAGTCCTATGCTTTGCTCGCTATATTGCATCCTATTATCACCATATGTCCTTTTTTGAAATGGGGTATTGATTTCATGACATGTAACCCTCACTCGGTCGGGGGGCATGGCTATATCATCGTAGCAGTATATTAGTTTACTAAATAGGCCGAGGCGATGCCTACATTTAACAATACTAGAAAATCGACTGCATATTTTTTCTTCAATCATGTCATTGCATGGTTTGGTGTTCCGTAAGCCATCGTCATGGATCATGCGAATCATTTTCGCAATTACACGATGTTTGAGCTCACTAACAAGTTGGGACTCTCGCATGAAAGTTTCACTCCCTATTACCCTCAGGCTAATGGGAAATTTGAGGCCATCAAAAAATTTCTCAAAACAATGCTTCAACGTATGATAGGGGTCCACTGATCAGACTGGAATTTGATTCTTTATGATGCCTTGTGGGTGTACCAAAACTATGTTAAGACTACAACAGGATTCATTCCTTTCCAATTATTTTATGGTCTAGAAGCATTCCTTCCAATTGAATGTGAGGTTCCATCACTAAAACTAGTTGTAGAACTTCTTCTTACCACTTTTGTGGAAGAGGAACATCTCTTACATCTAATCCATTTAGATGAGACTCAGTGAGATGTTTCCATGGCTAATGAATCCTATAAGAAAATTGTAAAGGAATAATATGACAAAAGGGTCAAGCCTCATGTATTCTCGGAAGGAGACCTTGTCCTTCTATACGATCAAGAGTTTGATAAATTAGGACTAGGAATGTTTGACCTTATGTGGCTAGATCCATATATTTTCAAGTGTGTTATTGCTAAAGGGGCCTATGAGCTATTCAATTTTAATGAAGTTCTGTTGACACAGCCTGGAAAAGGGTTGTACCTTAAGAAATACTATGCTTGATCTTCTGCATATTACACTGTATACATAATGTATATAGGTGTGTTGAGTGTGTTTGCAGTGTGTCTCTTCATATTTTTATACGGTTTCGGTTGATCCCGTTTACGTTTGGTTTGCAAATGTCGGTATCCCTTCAAATATATGTCGGTTAAGATGATGGTGCTAGTCGTAGAACTCATATCCTATCCTATGCAACATGAGCTTTATTTTCTCCAAAATGCTAGTTAGTGAGTCTACGAGGGATTTGTGTTGGTCGCTCTACCAACAGCATCGTTGAGTATAGTGCAGTGGTTGAACTATTGTCTGTTGCTATTTCATATGGTATCTGCCATTTATTCATCAAACTTGAATCACAGCTTTTGGCACTACAATTAACTAATGTCTATTTGGTTAGAATTCCCACCATCCTTCACATTTTCTTAAGGGTTCACCTTCTAGAAATACACTTTTATTTCATCCAATAATCAACTTATTTCTAGAAATCTAAATACACTAACATATGTGCTAGATAATCATGTCTTAGATAGACATTTCCAACTAATGTAAATATGTTTCAATACACATCACATCCATTGAAAATGATAATAGGAACACAAAAAAATTGAAGATATATATCTATATATATATATATATATAAAGAAAGTTTGGTTTTACAAAATTTGTGCCCGAGACTCATATGGCCACATGGCCCATATAAAAAACTACATGCAAATACAGCTATGATCCTCCAAGTAGACTAATCATAGTGCTCATGATAACATGCCACTGCATGAGCTATCTTGTGCAAAATTCAACCAATACGACTAGGAACTCTGATAGTGTGTTGCTGAAGTCGCAAATGAATTTGGTCGATCACGGTCTCATTTATCCCGTGTGTCAACCCCTCCATGTGGCGCTCCACCTCTGCTACGGTCTCGGTTAAATTGAGATCATGTTATGCATCTCGACCTACTACATCAACCTATACTAGTGATACTTCTTGTGGATCTCCTTCACACCAGAGATATGAAGCACCATATGTCGAACGAGCCAAATATATGCATGAACAAATCAATAGTTTAGTCTCGAAAAAATAAAAAACACAAAAAATTTGTAAAACTTTAAAAAACTTAAAATGGTTGAAATATCTTACCTATAAAACCCCATTCCTCACCCTTAAGAAGCATAAGTTCAGGGTCACCACTAAAATACATCCCTACATATGGATAATCATCTATCATGATGAAGTGTCTACACAACCATCTGAAGAAGGTCGGTGAGAAGTTGATCGTCGACGGACCTGCATGTCGGGACATAAGATCTATCCACCTCCTCATCCATGGAACTCTCAGATAAATGGGATCAAGTGTGATATGTTGAGGTTGTAGTAATGGAGTTCTCTCTAGGGTAAAAGAGATCAAGATCAAATCATGGCCAAAATTTGTCAATTTTCCTTCTCTTGTTTTAGACAATTGTTCTTTCATATTGACCAACACTCCCTTGCTCTAGTTGAATGTTGTTGGTTCCAAACAATCCAACCGTACCGCATGTATGATATGCTAGCTACATGAAGTTTTGAGCTTCCAGCCAATCTGGCAATGATGAATAGGTGTTTTATGGATTAATCCCTCTTGTGGACAAGAGTGATCTCCCTAGTACCCCAACATGTAACTAGAAAAAAACAACCATTTGAATGCCTCTTTCTCTAAAATATTATCATTTTAGATTTTTATAACTTAGAAATGAGGAGGTTATGCTCCTACCATTGAATCGAGACGTTTGATGTAGCTTTTTTCCTTTCGCTTCAAAGAAATCCTTCACTGGCTGAGAAGAACCTGCAGTCACAAACAATGAAAAGGATCAAAGCACCTGCAGTATATAATAATCATAAATTCCAGTTCAACATAGTGATCAAGGAGTCTAAGTATTGACATCATTTCAATAAATTCAGAAACAAGACAATGAGAAAAAGAGATCCATATGTATTATCAGGAATCAAAAAGAGCAATCTTACAACTTGAGCCTTGATGTTGTACAGATTTCTCCCGCGTGTCTGCGCAATTGTATCCTCAGTTTGACAAACCTTCCTCTCTAGAATGACCAACATGAATTCTTGTGTACAGATTTGTGATCTTCAATGTAAAATCAACTCATACCATCTTAGTGTCTACCAATTACTAACTTAGAATATTCCAACAACCTCTAGTTCAGAATCTATGAACTACCTTCAAACCTTAAACTTCAACTCAATTTATAGAGAGATTTAGGAGGTTTCAGGTCCATCAAGAGAGGGATGAGATCCTGCAATGAAGGGATTAGGGTTCCTTTAGACAAGGGATAAGCTCCATGAGTAGAGGGATATAGCTTCGACCAACTACGCTTATAGAAGTTACTTTTTCGTGTTTACTTCCTTTTACGGGGGTGCATAGTTTTTATTAGCAAACAGAGCGGAGATTGTCGTTGATTATAGAAGAAGTATGAGCGCATGCACAGGAAATGGTCACAAAAAGTGCGCAGATAATATTTTAAAGTTTTTAAAGATCTTTTTTCAAGTTTCCAAGACTTGGTTCAGGAACATGAATTTTTTTAACTTCTAAGGGAGCATGATATGGATGGTGATAGATCCATAATGACATTCAAATTTAATGGTGAAAAAATGACGTGTAACAGATTTCCCCCTAAAGTGTGAAGTCTGAGAAAGTTTTTCGAGCGAGTGAAGTGCTTTATCATTCCAAGGATTTGATAACCTGTAAGAAACATTCAATGCAAATATATATAATCATCACTGAGGTAGGAATTCTAATACTAAGAGCAAAACTAACTAAATGTTTTGGAATAGATATGAATTTAGCATTAAATCAAAAGTAGACATAGTATGGGCACAATCATCTGTTATAAAGAAGTCTATTGTATCATGAATACATAACTCCTCGCAGCCTGGATGGTTGAGACTAGATTAAGGGTCTTGATTTCCTCTCCCCGAACTAGTATGAATCTATCCATGCGATTGATTGTTTTGAAGTTGAACATGGTAGAAACCACTTGATTACCAGTTAATGATGAAAACCATTAACAAGTGTGAGAGAAACCACCAATAATGACAATGGATCTCAAAGTACTTCAACACAATCTATGAAGTGTGAATTAATTATTTGTAGTCGAACACTCATAGAATCATTCAATTGAAGGTCAATGATGAAAACTTGTCGTCAAAGGTGAGAAACCTGCCATTAGGGCATGCAAATTCCAAGGTACTAATAGGATTCTAAATCAACTTCTAGATAATGAGCCGATCTCAATAGAAATTGATCCATCGCAGGAAGGCCTACGACACGAAACCATTTGGTCAAGTTTTGAAGAAATTATTTGCAAGGATTAACTCAGGGATGGTAAACGCGAATGGAGATAAATATTTGCAATGAATGATGAATTTTTAATTGTACTTTATATTGAACACATAACTACATTGTAAATGACTTGGCAACATTTGCTTAAAGATAATACCCAAAACCGGTTGAAGACTTTCAATGAGGTTTGATTAACTGTAAGACAAAAGGATTACCCAACCACGACACGAGTGTAACAAAGTGTCGTGTTTAAGAGCAACATACTGCTTTTAAAACAAGAATAAAAAATGGATTCTTTTCTCACTTTTTCCACCACCATTACTGGAAAGTACCTCTTTATTTTTGTCAAGCTTGAGGAGGATAACATTTTCTTGTTGTGTAATCTCATCCTTCGGATGAGTCCATCTTAGTATTTTTAACGAACCCTGAGAAGGAGTGGTTCGGTCATGTTGTAATCGACAGGTCCTACACAGTTTAGTTTTAATGAGTCCAACATAAGATTAACTCGGTGTTTTTCAGTTTTAGGGAGTCAAGAGAAAAACATAAGTAAACTTTGTAGGGTTATTTTTCGTAAATTTAGTCTCTCATACCCAAAAAGGATAAAATAATATAGGAGATAAATTTTTTGACCATGCATAGTCAACGTATACCTTTTTCGTAAATAGTCTAATTCAGTCCGGAAAAGGGGTAAACTTATACTGAATAGACGATTGTTCATTTATTTTAACAAGTTTGAATAGTCAAGTGCTCGATGAACTTTTCATGTTTATAGAGTCTTAAAATGGCTTAAAAGAGGACTCCAAGGTTTCGCTTTTTTTGTATTTTTTAAGAGCCTGAAAAATTGATAAAAGTCTACGCATTGTCAAAATGATTCGTTTTCAAACATAACCTACTCCTTGCATAAAAAATAAAAAAGTTACAATCACCTACTCCCAGTTATGGAAAAACATTCAAAATTTACCTTCTAAAGGTGAAAAGAAACAAAATAATATTATTTTATTCATTAAAACCTACAAAAATTGGTCAAAACAAATCAATTTTACCTTTTGATTTTCAGAGCACAGAAAAAGAGTTTTTACCATAAACCTTCCGGAGCGGACATTGGGAGAACCAATCAGCCATTTCGAGAACTGCTAGTTCCAGGTATTTCATCTCTTCATTATCTTTCTTTTCATCTGTTTAGTTTTTCATTTTAAAATTTTAGGTCATTTTTTAGTAGGAAACAAGGTTTTGAAATCCACCCTTGGGGGTGCACAAATTTTCGTGGCAGAGCCCGCGCACCCCAATGATTTTTAAATACAAAACATCATCAGGCGTCATGGTTTTTATACATAACGGATGCACAAAAACGCATCGTGTATGAATAAAACCGCGCAAGCATCGTGGGTTTTTCAAAACTTCATTTCTACCCATTAAATTTGCTCCAAATTCTCTCTAATGCTTTCTAATATTCCTAAATGATTGTTTGTAGGTAAGAAATCATGTTAGGGTGGAGAGAAAGAGAACATGAGTTGCATGATAACAAAGCTATGGATGAACTAGCAACACTTCATATGCTAAATAATTGCGGCTTGTACAAATTCTAGGCAATACAAGGAATGAAAGCACAGGTGGAACTCATGACCTGGTTGGTCAATGCCTGGGATGTTCAGGATCAGTGCTTCATCATTGGGGATCGCAGGCTTGTGATTGAGCCAGAGGATATTTATTTCCTCACCGGATTACCCTGCAGAGGAAGAGATATTTCCTTATTTGGGACATGACCAGGGGGCTGCCCACTGCATCTTATATGGCGCAATATTATACCCAAGATTCAGAGCTGAAGGATGGTGGCATTGAAATAAAAAAAATCATGCAGCTAGACCTTAATATCATTGCATTTACAGTTACCCAATTGTGTGGCAGTTCAACTCCACATGTGGCTACCAAAGCACAAATGTAGACTACTATTGAGTGTTTCAGGGGAACAATTTTCAACTGGTGTGAAGGAGTGTTGATCAACATGAAATGAAAAATCACGAGAGAAAACAATGGGAAGCTAAAGAACTTTGGCTATGGATCCATTCTTATATATTTCGCTTTGGAGAGTATTCCACTCCTAGCACCTCAGCAGTCACCAGTGCATCTAACAGGACCGAGGAAACCACGCATGTTGTGATGGGTTTCATTGATGGCTCACCATGGTGGTGATGGTTGTCCCGTGGTTCGATATACTCAGTTTTTTATATGGCTCAGGAGCCAAATCTTCATGCTTGAGGATTTTCCTTACGTAGGGGTAGATTTTAGGGGTGAACCTGACACATCACTCCCATTGGGAACACAATGGGATGCATAAGGTAAAATATCTCATTTTTATCTAATTTTTATTTGATTTTTTATCGTCCAATACTAATAAAAATATTAAAATGCATATGTTAGTCTGACACGACTAGCGACACTTTGTCGTTTTGACAGACGAGACGCACAACCTGTAGCAGCAGGTCCATCGTTGACTGATGCAGTAGAGGCCCTTGCAGAGCTAGAACAAAACCTAGAGAGGTTGACTATTGACATCCTAGAGACTGGGACGGATGATCTGCCTCTCAAGATCGAGAGACATGTGACTGGGGTTCCAGGTCCATTTAGGAGATATCTGTGCAGGGTGGTGCGCGCTATGCTCTGTTACTGTGATCATCATCATGGATAGATGATGGTCGATCTAAATTGGCATTTTTTTTGTATCAATATCTTTAGATCATAAGGTGTTTGAAACCTATGATCACAGACGATGTAATATATTTTGACACACAACTATTTTGACCTAATGATATTACTACTTTTGATGTCTGAGTATCTTGTTCAACATGGATTAAATATTGTTTTGTTTTACTTCTAATGCTGCAAATTTCTATTTAAAACTTGATTAGATAATGCATCAACCAATGTGTTTAAATTTCTTGAAATGTGTTGATATCAATGTAATCAAACTATCTTTCCAAGAGACGAACCCTTAAAAACATTCTTAACAAAGACGAATTTCTGATATCATAAACACCATTTAAATGTAATATAATGAAGTACGAATCTAACCTAACAATAAAACGTTGAATTCCAAATTCAATGGCATCAGATAATAGCTCAATGACTACGCTATATTCTTCAATATTGTTCGTTGTTTGACCGAGGAAAATACCATGAATAGAAAATATTTTATCGGTGGGTGAATAGATAACCCAAGCAACGGAAGAAATTTTTTATGTACTACGACACGCGCCGTCAGCAAAGACAATGTAAGTCTGAAGCAATGTCGACGTCTACAATATCAAGAGTAATCAAGATAAGCAACAAAAGTAGCGAAAACTCATCAAGCAAAATAACTAATCTAAGATACATTGGTTTAATCTAAGGCATGTTGTTCTAAAATGTAACTAATGTACAAAAAGGATCTTCACACAAAAAATCATGCATTATATCTATTGATATAAAGCCCATTTCTGGGCTTATCTAAAGAGATTTCGTCATAATCAATTAACTCGTAGGCCCCTTTTGCAAGCACATGCTTAAAAATATAAGGAACATGCCACATTGGTTTTAATTTACCAACACCTATGTTTAGTGGACTTGTTCGTATACTAAAACTAGGTCACCTTCTGAATAGATGCAAAGGTTAACGCGTTGATCATATTGAGCCTTAACATGTTTTTTATGAGCTTCGAAAGCTAATGCAGCGATGCGACGAGTCTCATCTAATTGCGCTAGGTATAAGAAGTGTTTCTCCTCTTCAAAGGTAGCTGGTAATAACTTGATAGCTAGTTTGAGTGACGGGATTTCACATTCAATGGGTAACACAACTTCCAGACCATAAACGAGTTGAAAAGTATTAAACCCTGTGGATTTTTTTGTAGAGGTACGATATGCCCATAATGCATAAAAAAACATGGTATGCCAATTTGTTTTATGACTTCCTACATTTTTTTTAATCATGTTGGTTAAAACTTTGTTGACAGCCTCAAATTGGCCATTGGCCTATGGGTAATATGGTGTAGAATTATCATGGCGTAGGCCAAGTTGATTATAAATTTCGGTCATCATAATGTTTCGAAAGTGGCTACCATGGTCCATAACGATAGGTTGAGGAACACCAAACCTAGCAATCATGTGATTCAATATGAAATTTATTGCAGTTTTTCCATCATCCGTGAATGTAGGCATCGCCTCGGCCCATTTTGTAAAGTAATCTACAGCGATAATAATATACCCATGCCCCCCGGCCGAGTGAGGGTTACATGTGATGAAATCGATGCCCCATTTTTTGAAGGTACCGACAACAATGATTGGGTGAAGAGGAGTTGGAGGTGCATGCATCTTTCAATCAAAAATTGGCAATTGTGGCATTTTCTAACCGCAAGAATACAGTCTTTGAATAGTGATGGCCAGAAATAGCCAGCATGCAATATGTTTTGGGTTTTGGCAAACCTAGACATATGACCACCAGAAACTCCATAATTCCATTCATTTAAGACCCTTTCGCCTTCTTCGTGAGTTATAAAACATCAAAAAATAGAATTTCCACCACGATGATAAAGAGTGTCATGAACAATATTGTATTGTTGAGATTGGTATCGTATTCTACGTCAATTAGATCATGAAAGGTGTGGCCGAAAGGTTTGGATTTGAAGATATATAATGATATCTCCATACCAAGGATCTAATTTACTTATTATAAATAGAGATTCATCAGCAATATGGTCCTTTGCCACTGTTTCAGATTCAGTATAGGACAAATCACACATAAGTTCAGTAAAGACCAGTAATTTCTTAGACTTGGATTTCTCAAACTCCAAATCAAACTCATGTAGGATAACTATCCATTTAGAGTATTTTCCCACGAGCAATTTTTTTGTTAATATGTACATCATAGGGTTGCAATTATATATCACTGTGGTTTTACGTAACAATATGTAATGACGGAATCATTGGACAGCTTGAACAGCTGCCAAGGGAAATTTCTCCACATGCGAATACTTGATCTTTATCGGGGTGATATTTCGATGTAGGTAATAAATCACATGTTCATCGTTGTATTCATCCTCTTGAACTAAAACCTTTCCAATCGTGGAATAAGATGCAGCTAAATAAAAAAATTAATATCGGTGATATTCAGGTTGATGCAACAATGGTGCATGGGTCAACGCGTATTTGAGTGCATCAAAAGCTTTATTGGCAAGCTCGTCCCAAATGAATGGAACATCCTGTTTTAACAAGAAAGTGAAACCTTTAGTTAACTCCTCATATTTTGGAATGAAATGATGTAGAAATTTTGATTTCCCTTGAAAACTCTAGATGTTAGGTCCCTATATCACTAGTATAGTCCCTTATTATTGTTAGTGTAACCCCCTTATTGTTATTATTGAACCCTTGTAACCCCCATTTTATTATTATTGTGCCCTTAAATTAGTATTGTTAGGTCGGCTACGATTACATTGTGGCCACTAGGATTACATTTTGGCCCCATGGACTCCTATATATAGAAAGGAGGTTTTGTTCATTTGTATCATCCAAGAATTGTTCATTTATGTAATGTATTGGAGGTTGCCCCCTCGAAGTGGCTCATTTCTAAGGCATTGATATCTCTTTTCTTCTTTTTTTGGAGCTGGTTACACAACATTTGGTATCAGAGCTTTGGATTCTAGGGTTTCGCTGCTCCAAACAGGTCATCGTGGAATTTCGCTATAACTTTTTTTCTACGAAGCTTCAGAAGCTGAAATTTTTAGGGTGTGAAGCTGAAATCTTGAGGAAGTTTGTCTAAAAATTTCAGAGCTTGGTTCGCAATATTTTCGGAGATATAATCTGTGGAAGTTAGGTCTTTTTTCAGGCTCCTAAACAGGTCATCGTGGCATTTGCGCTATAAAAAAATTTCTACGAAGGTTTAGAATCTGAAATTCATATGGTGCGAAGCTGAAATCCTGAGGAAATTCATCAAAACAATTTAGAGCTTGGTTCACAATATTTGTGGAGATATGATCTGTGGAAGGTAGTGCGTTTTCAGGTTCCTGAATTTCATCTCAAAGATGTGATCGTGGGCAAATTTCAATAACTCTCTCTCTGGGGATCGGATTGGAGTGCCGTAAAAATTTTTCGCAAGTACACGGACTGTAGTTTCTTGGCTATCAATTTCAGATACAAAGGACAAAAAAGTGACACGTGGCTAGTCGTACAAGTTCGCTCTACTGAACCAGTCCAGAATTAGGTCATTGTGGGAGATTGGACACAACGTTGTCTTGGAGAATCAAAAATCAAGTCAGACACATGGCGATACCAAAGAGAATTGAGAGGGCTACTTCAATCACTAGAATTTCAGATATTGAATATTTTCAATTACAGAGATAATTAAATTTCAATATCGAGCTCCTCAAGGCAAGTAAAAGGTGTGTATTGTTTTTCCGAATTGCATAAGTCTTGTTTGAAGAATCACGTTGAATTGATTGCAAAGGCCTATTGTAGAATATATATCAATATTGGAGTCTAAAATGGCCCCTAAAAATAATTCAACACCCATTAATCCTTTAGAAGGTTCTACTATGACTCATGAAGACGAAGAATGGCAACATGACATATCAAAATTACAAGAGCAAGTGCAAAAAATTTCGCTCTCGCAAAGAGAAACAAAAAATGACATGGAAGTTTTGAAGAAAAGTGTGGAAACTAAGATGGATGGTTTGAAGAAAGGCATGGAATATAAGATGGATGGTTTGAAGAATGGCATGGAAGCTAAGATGGATGGCATGGAAGCTGGCATGGAATCTAAGACGGATGACATGGAAGCTAAGATCGATGAAAAAATGAAAGACAACATGGAAAACATGAAGAAAGATCTAAAAGAAGACATGGAAGGTTTGACAAAGTTGATACAAGAAATTTTTCCTAATGGTGAAAAGATAGTAGAGGAAACTCATGATGAGAAAAAAATAAATGTTAATCATGACTTCATAAACTCTAATGTTGGCAGAAAGAACCACCATATTCCAAAAATGGATATGAGGAAGTTTGATGGAAAGGATCCTGTCACATGGATACTACAGATGGAGCAATATTTTGATCTCCATAATGTGAAAAACACACAAAAGGTATGCATTGCAACTTTACATTTAAAACAAAATACATTTGTATGGTATCGATGGCTTTGCTCCGAAGTAAAAAAATTGTCACTTGGTCAGCCACACGGAGGAAAATGATAGCACATTATGAGGATACAAAGAGCAACACCTTCTTTACCCAATTGATAAATCTCAAACAAAAGGGTTTAGTGGGAGCAACATTGAGGACTTCCAAAAATTGAATATAAGGGTAGCGATATTCCCGGAGGACCACGGGATCGATCTGCCTTCATGGGCACTTTAAAGGATAACATCCAACATGAAGTTGTGTTTATGGGCAGATTCATTGGAGAAGGCATTTAGGTTGGCAGAGAAAAGCTGAATGTAAAATAATGGCGGCAAGGAAGCCTACCACTCAATTCTATAAAGAAGGAAGTGTTGCTACGCCTAGATTTCCACAACCTACAAGGTTGACACCACAACAATTGGAAGAAAAAAGAGAAAAGGGGCTTTGCTACAGTTGTGATAGCAAATACACTAAAGGTCATAAGTGTGCTGAGAAGAAATTATTTTACATAGATTGTGAAGAGGAAGAAGAAAATGAACAAGAAGAGGATATACACCAGGAACTAACCCTAGAAGAGGAAGAAATGAATCTGACCATATCGTGTAATGCACTGGCAGGAATTACCACTCCTCAAACTCTCAAGATAGAAGGACAAATCAAGAAGAAAAAGGTAATAGTGTTGATTGATTCAGGTAGCACCCATAATTCTATTCATTGTAAGGTAGCCAAGGAATTAAATTGTTTCCTATACCCAGCACCAGAATGTCAAGTGATGGTTGCAAATGGAGGAACTATAAATTGCTCGGGAAAATGTCATAATATCAAGCTAACCATGGGGGAATATGTATTGACTAGTCCAATGCTTTCCATTCCTATGGGAGGTGCTGATGTTGTACTAGGAGTACAAAGGTTACAATCTTTGGGGACGGTAGCTTTTAATTTTCAAGAAATTTTCTTGAAATTTTTTTCAGAAGGAAAGGAAGTCCAATTACGGGGTATTGAAGGGAAGCCAAGAAGGATAACAAGCTCTAATGTCATGACAAAGCTTCTAAATAAAGAACAACGAGGCGTAATTGCACAATTATGCTCACTAGAAGTTCCGACATCAAAATCATCTATTTCTGCAGATCTCCAACAAGTCTTGGACAATCATTCCAAGGTGTTTGAAACTCTCAAAGGACTCCCACCTATTCGTGATCATGATCATGCTATTCATTTGATTCCAGGAAGTGTTCCTCCAAACATCAGGCCTTATAGACATCCTTACGTCCAAAAGAGCGAAATTGAACGTATGATTGCAGAAATGTTAGAGGCGGGTATAATTCAACCTAGTCAAAGTTCTTTCTCTGCTCCTGTAGTATTGGTACACAAGAAGGATGGATCATGGCGAATGTGTCCGTATTATAGGGAGCTCAATAAGCTCACCATTAAAGACAAATTTTCCATTCCTGTGATTGATGAATTATTGGATGAATTACATGGAGCAATTTATTTTACCAAGTTGGATCTTCGTTCAGGATATCATAAAATTAGAATGAAGACTGAAGATATTCCAAAAACAGCATTTCGAACTCATGAGGGTCATTATGAATTTCTAGTCATGCCTTTTGGTCTTACCAATGCACCTTCTAAATTTCAAGGGTTGATGAATTCCATTTTCAAACCCTTCCTTAGAAAATTTGTGCTAGTATTTTTTGATGATATACTAATCTACAGCAGGTCTTGGAAGGATTATGTTGAACATGTTGACAGGGTGCTCAAACTATTGCAGGAGAAACAATTATATGCAAAAAAGTCCAAATGTTTCTTTGGAGTACAAGAGGAATATTTAACAGTATTGTATCCTATTAGGAAGAAGTAGACCTAACAAAATTAAACTATTACGAATGGAAAGTCTCACAACTAAAGAAGAAGAGATTTCTTGTTAATAGTATTATCGTAAGCTACAATAATTATGGAGAATAGCAAAGACTTAACAACATTATTGAAGAAAGATGCATTTTCATGGACTCTAATAACCATTTTTGAACGTCTTGTTGAAAGGCACCAGTCTTAGCTACGTTCGTACTTGCAAAAACCTTTATTGTGGAACGATGCCTCAGGAAATAATCATAGCTTTAATATATGAAGACCTACTGCTGAAAAGTCACTCAATCAAGGGAAAAGTGTATTTACAACCTATTTATGAGAAGGAAACAAGAAAAGGCTTCATACATCAAAGAAAAAGAACTTACCTAATGGGAAGACACTTCAAGGTAAAATCTGATCATGATAGTCTTAAACACTTTTTGGAACAAAGACTATCATCAGAAGAGCAGCAAAAATGGGTCACAAAGATGTTGGGTTATGACTTTAAAATAATCTACAAAAAAGGAAAGCTTAATGTTGTTGCAGATGCACTCTCAAGAAAGAATGAAGAGGTGGAAGCATTGCTTTGTGCCATTTCTATTATCCAACCGTATTGGATAACCGAAGCAAGAGATGAATGGAAGAAGGACAAAGATGTATGGACACTCATTCAAAAGTTGCAGCAAGATCCTAGTACATCTGATACATTTAGTTGGAAAAATGATTCGCTATGGTACAAAGATCGCTTATATATTTGTAAGAATTCCCAGCTAAAACAAAATATTCTTCTGGAATTGCACACTTCTCCTTTAGGAGGACACTCAGGATTTTTAAAAACTTACCACAGGGTGAAGAAAGAATTTTTTTGGGATGGCCTTAAAACTGATATTCAAAAGTTTGTGGCGGAATGTTTGGTTTTCCAGCAGAATAAAGTGGAGACAATTAAGACCCCGGGACTTCTACAACCTTTATCCATTCCAAGTCAACGTTGAGAGGAGATTTCAATGGATTTTATCACAGGTTTACCTAAGTCCGAAGGAAAGAATGTCATCATGGTGGTAGTTGATAGACTTACCAAGTATGCACACTTTTGTGCATTATCTCATCCATTTAAAGCAAGTACAGTTGCTACTACATTTATGGATAGAATTCAAAAACTACATGAAAGCCCAAGGGTTATTGTGAGCGACAGAGATCCCATTTTTACTGGAAATTTTTGGACGGAGTTATTTTCTTGTTTGGGTACTCAATTAGCTCATAGCTCATCTTATCATCCTCAATCTGATGGTCAAACCGAGATAGTAAATAAATGTTTGGAAGGATATCTTTGTTGTTTTGTATCTGATAAACAAACACAATGGGTCAAGTGGTTACCTCTTGCTGAATGGTGGTATAACACTTCCTTCCATACTGCAGCAAAAATGACCCCATTTATGGCACTTTATGGATATCATCCACCATCCATCACATCATATTTAAGAGAAAATTCAAAGGTTCAAGCAGTGAAAGATCACATCGAGCATCAGCGAGAAGTTCTCCAACTCTTAAAGGATAACCTGAATTTGGCACAAAATCGAATGAAACAACAGGCAGATCAACATCGCAGCGACTCGACATAAATTTATGTTATGTGATTTTCACCGAAAATTATTACACAAAATCTATGGATCACAGAAGCCAAATTCCTAAGATTGGGTATTTTTACGGCTGCAACCATACAAACAAATGTCCCTCAAGCAAGCTAAGAAGGATAATAAATTATCACCAAAGTACTATGGTCCTTACAAGGTGTTGCAAAAGATTGGTTCTATGGCATACAAATTGGAGCTCGCTCTTCGGCGCAGCACATCCAAGTTTTCCATGTTCTGTGCTTAAAGAAGAAGGTTATAGGGTAAAATTCTTCTGTACCAAATAATATTGTAAGACCAAAGGAGGAAGGAAAATAATATTGAAATCATGGCTATGGAAAAGAACTTTACAAAACTACTAAATTTATCAATTTTCATATCCTATCAAGTGGAAGAACTTACCCACTGAAGATTCTACATGGGAGGATGAGGATTTTATACAGAAGCACCCGGAGCTACTCAAGCGTTGAGGACAACACTTTTTTTGAAGGAGAGGGGCATGTTAGGTCCCTATATCACTAGTATAGTCTCTTATTATTGTTAGTGTAAACCCCTTATTGTTATTATTGTACCCTTGTAACCCCCATTTTGTTATTATTGTGCCCTTAAATTATTATTGTTAGGTCGGCTAGGATTACATTGTGGCTCACTAGGATTACATTATGGCCCCATGGACTCCTATATATAGAAAGGAGGTTTTGTTCATTTGTATCATCCAAGAATTGTTCATTTATGTAATGTATTGGAGGTTGCCCCCTCGAAGTGGCTCATTTCTAAGGCGTTGATATCTCTTTTCTTCTATTTTTGGAGCTGGTTACACAACACTAGAGTTGGCAAAGAGTGGAAGGAGGAGGTAAATTAACAATGGCCTCAACCTTCAACGGATCGACACGAATGCCTTCCTTTGAAACATTGAACCCAAGTAAGCGTCATGATTGTACAAAAAATACACATTTGCGTGGATTCAAATGAATGTTTTAATGCCTACATCGCATAAATATGGCACGTAAATGTGTAGAAAAATCTTGTTTGCGTAAAGAATGAGCAGGTAAGTCATCCAAATAGGGATGCACAATGTGTTTGATATCGTGAAATCCGTAAGACATAGCACTTTGAAAAGTTGTGCCAACATTTTTCAATCCAAAAGGCAATTTATAGTATGAAAATGTTCCCCATGGACATATAAATGTTGTCTTGTGTTGATCAACAAGGAGTATGTTTATTTGATTATAGCCAAAAAATCCATCCATAAATGAAAATATTTCATTTCCAGCACAATCATCAACAATTTGATCGATGTAAGGGGTAGGATAATTGTCTTTAGGACATGCCTTGTTAATATACCTATAATCGACACATACTCTGATAGTCCCTTGTTTCTTGGTTACTTGAACTATATTAGATACCCAATCCATCAAATGAATACGATAATAAATCCTGCAAGAAGTAGTTTTTCAACTTCAGCTTTAATTGCAGCAACTTTTCATGGATGTATCATACATAATCTCTGTCTAATAGGTTTAGCATCCAGGTATGTCCTAATTTTGAGGATCACAATCTTAGGATCAATACCTAGCATTTATTCATAAGACCAGGAAAAAATGTCTCAGAATTCCTGAAATAGGGCTTTATATATATTAATATCTTCAATCGAGCAAGAAGCGCCTATATGAATGTTTTTAGTTATCCCAGGTTTGATTGATATGTCAATGGGATTTTTGGTGGAAATATTTCCTAAATTTGTCTCAGAATCTGAATGACGAATGGACATAGGATTTTGAGGTTCCTCGACATAATCAATCGAAAGATAAACGAAAATTAATTTTCAAGTCTATCAAGGTCAGGTAGAAAAGAAGATCAATGATGAAGATCGTCCCATGGTAATTCATCCAATGACAAGATTTCTCAGATATTTTCATCAGTTGAAACCATTTGTTGAAAAGGATCATAAAATGATGTCATTGTTGAGCTTGATAAAGAGCAAGACTCTTTATTGACCACATTCATTTGATTAGTACTAGTTGATGAAATGTCGAAAAATAATTGTAGCGCTACATATGTCGATTCATATGGACTTAAAGGCATCTCGTCGCTGTAAGAGTCTAATTCAGATTCTAAAGGCATGTTCCATGTGTCATCAAATGGCATTGTGCTTGATGTAATCAAATTTATATTGGAAATATTTCAGGGTACGTTAGGAGGGGGTATAGCGAAAGTTCCCATAAGATCATAATCTTTAACTGGTCCTACCCCAACATATTCATAAGGGATAACCGTTTTTCCAACATGTTGGATAGTATCTGTAGAGGTAGGGTCTGAAGCGAAGTTAGACAAATGATCGATTTTAACAATCTTTCCTTTATGAAGAAACATGATCATTCGAAAGACTAATGAAACCACAACAGTCATAGCATAAGACCAAATTCGACCTAGAAGAAGGTTGTAATCAAGAGGGGAATCAACAACTCCACCTCAAGCGTTACGGTTTTTCTTTCTACCTCTATAGGAAGATCCTGGAATATTCCAAATGGGCGAAAACCTCTTCCATCAAAGGCTTTAAGAATCATGGGTGACTGATTGATTGGTGGAGAAACAAGAGTTTTCCAACAAGATAAATACATAATGAACGTAGATTCTCCTTCATCAATTACTATGCAAAAAACTCGCCTAGATTTGACTAAAACCGGAATTTGAAAAGCCATTTGGTGTGGGAGTCTAGGTAAAAAGTTCTCGAGATCAAAGACAATGAGATTAGAGTCTTGAGGATCAATATTTCCTATAGATGATAATAGTAATTTCCTCTGAGATGGAAAATATTGTAGCACCTCGAGGGCCGACATTGCTGAAGGGGATATGGCCAAATATTCAACAATATTGTAATTCTAAGCGGCTCTCGCATGTGGGTTGAAAGCCAATTTTTGAAGTACACCTTTGGCAGACGGTTTAATCAGTAAAATGGGATTAGGTTTCTTGATGTGTAATGGTTCGGAAATAAGAGGAGTTGATACTGGAGGTTGACTAGATGATTCAGTTTCCTTTCCAGTTATAGGACTCTTAGATCCATAGTATTGAGATCACGTGGTGACCATAACATGGGAAATCATCAGAATATTCATCGATGAATTGGAAGAAGATCCGATCATTTTTTTGTCTTGTGAAGGAAACGGATTTTTAAGTACAACGGGTGTGGGTGAACCTTTGAAAATTTTGGATACCTCGGCCTGATGCGGACACTCTTTGGTGTAGTGATCCACATCACAGATAAGACAAGGATAATGAGGTTTCTGTTTTTCATCTAATGGTTCAGGATTTCTGCTTTCTCTTTGGGAGAACTGTTTTGTTTATTTTTACCCTTCCCTTTCTTCTTAGTGCCGGATGATTTAGCTTTGGTTGTAGATGAGTCTACAACATGAATCTCAGTAGAAGTTTCTAGGGAAGGATCTCATTTAGGTGCATCTGGTAAAGTTATGATTGCAGAAGTATATTTAGATGATTTCTTCTTACTCTTTGATGTATTAATTGTACCGATTACACCGTCTGTGACATGAGAACCAAAAGGAGTTGTAGTGAGTTGACTTGGGTGTGGTAAATCATGAATTTTTTCATAAAAAGTACCAGACTGTGTGTAAATAAGGTCCATATACTAAGCTTGAGCGATGACCTACTCTTTTGTTACAACGCCTTCTTTAGCTACATCTTCAGTAATCTTAGGAAGTAATGATTTGATGAACCATTCAGCCATAATTTGATCCAGAATGAAAACTTTGACTAAGCAACGTCTAGGTTTCCATTCGTGTATGTGATATGAAATGTACGTAGACGTACTTTGTTTTAACAAAATCAAAATTTCTGTGCCATTATCATAACGGACTGGTAACTGAAAATGAGTCAGGAAGTTTGTGGGATAATGCCAGTACCTGGAGGAGGATGTCCAGGAAAACCTGGGATAGCCTGAGCCGTCGGAATTGGTATACCTCCAGGATATCTAGGGTTAGCCATAACAAGTTGAGGTTGAGCTGGTATTTGATATGTATAACTAGGGTATGGTTGGCTTTGATAAACTGGATTTTGTCCCATTTTTGTGTATTGTACTTTCCCTTGAAATGGTTGACTTTGAACAAATTGACCTTGAAAGGTTGACCCATTGAAGGTTGTCCCTGAATAGTTGTTCTTGTAAAATGTAGACTTGTTTCTATAGTCATTGCACTAGTTTTTCCTACAGAGGTTTGAGGAATAAAATGAACTGTAGGCCCAATTTTATGAGTATTAATCTAAGGAATCATCTATGTAATAGTTGGTGTTGTCATTGAAGGGTCGTAACAATATGGATTTGAGAAAATCCCAGGATAGGTGTACTTGGTTGTTGAACAGAAGTTTGCACAGCAAATTGGATATGAGTACTAGGAGTACTCAAACCAGCTTGCTGACTACTTGGCATAGATACTTGTGGGGTAATTTTAAGTGCAACTTGAACAAGATGTTGGACTTGGGTAAAACCAAATTGTCCAACTGGCTGAGTAGGTTGATTATAAGGTACTTGCAATGTAGTTTGCAAAAACTGTTGAGTAAAAAAATGGTTCCACATAGTATTTATCCCTGGGTAAGGAGTTCCCATTGAAGGTTGTGATGCATAAGGTTGAACATAACCAGTTTGAGGCATTGGAATATAATTTTGATAATTACCATGAATATTTTTACCTACAACCGAGGGATAGGTTCCAGTAAAAGGTTGTCCTCCTTGAAAAGACAGTTTCTCTTGAAAAATATTCTTCCCTTGAAAAGGTTTCTGCCCTTGAAAAGGTTGTTGCCCTTGGAGAGGTTGTTGTCCTTGAAGAGGTTGCTACCCTTGGAGAGGTTTTTCCCCCCAGGTGCTATATAGACGCCTTGTGAGCTAGCTTGATAGATATTCCCGGAAAACATATAGACGTGTTCAATTGTCAAAGGTTCGATGGTAGACTCAAACACACCAGTTGACATGGTAGAAGTTTTGGAGAATGGAGATGCCCCCAAAAAAGTGCCAGAAAGCGACTAGTACCTAGTAGGAACAGAAGGACATCCATACAAAAAATTTTATAGTGAAGAATAAAACATAGATGACTCAGTAGACATGCTTTGAGAATCCATGTTACTATTTCTGGGTAAAGAGTAGAATGGTATTCGGCGTGGTCATTGAGTGTAACCAGAGGTATGTAGAAAATTAGTAAATTGATGATACCAAGGATCCTGTCTAAAAGGAACCAAAGGTTAAATCAGTTCACTAAACCCTATATCTAAATATTATTGACAAGAGGGAAGTGTAATCTCTTCTTCCATGTCAGATATCTCTTCAATGCTAATAAGGATAGGAGGAATATTCTCGGTGATGAGAATTTTTACTAGAGGTGAACGAGGACGGCCAAGAGTCGGGGCTATGAGATTCGAAGGTGACTCAGACGAAGTGGAATCAGATTCAGGCTCAAATATTTCAAGTTCAGTGAGTTGTGTATCTGACAACTTACCAATAACATATTCAACTGTAATTACTTCAGAAGTGTATGGTTGTTCTTGATATTTTTCGATTATCTGAGGTTGATTAACTTTGAAATCGGGATGTATTACAATGGATGTTTCTCCATGTTCAATAGACCCGGTTCTTGATGATTGAACTCTTTCAGTTTTATGTTTTTCCAATTGATTGGGTGTATATTCAGGGAGTTTCCCCTGCATTCTACGTGAATGTCTCGGTAATTCAGCCACGGTTAATTTCTTTAACACATGAAATCAAAAAAATTCAAAAGAATCACACCTAAGGCCTCTAAAAATCAAACAAATGAACACGCGCCTACAAAATCTAAGAGAAAATCCACACACAAACAATATATTTCCACAATAAAAACACTAGTTGGTGATGAAATCCAACGTCACAAAGATTAATGAGGAAAACTAGCGGTTGGAATAGTTACCCTGACAACCTGCTTAATGAAACAATCTGGTGCAAGTAACTTCACTATGCCATCTCGAAGTGAAGAGTACCCTCCAGAAAGTCCAAGTGAGTCTAGTCAACGTCTGCTCCAGGTACAATGGGACCTTCCCTCCACCGTCACCTTGGGAAACATCCTAAATATTATGGCCACTAAGGTCATCAATTGAGACAACTGAACCTAGGGAAATATTTTGTGGTCCGATATACACGCAAGGGAAGAGTATCAAAGCTCAATCCCCTTGAAATATCCTCGACATGGTAAATCTGAGGTTTGCTAACAAGTGATCCCAGGCTCCTCAACAATGGTTAATTTGAGGTTTACCATTTGTATTACGTGCACATATTCTATCTTCGCCAATGAAGTAGGTACGATTACCTCACTAGGTCTGACATGACCTCGGGCTTGACTCTTTCAAGAAGAGCTTCCCAGAGCACAAATGCAACAATTGGGTTTTCCCTACCGCAAGATGTTACTTTTTGTTTTATCTGCTTTGGAACGTTAATTACAACCTATTCCAAAGCACTAGCCTTAAGTTAAATTGGTGGAATGAGCCCTAGAAAATGTAAAAAATATCTAGATTAATTTTATTAAGTGTTGTATTGAATTGGATGTTATTTACATAGAGGTGTATGGATATGAAACTTGATGATATTGTGACCTGACTCAAAATACTCTAAATGCATCAATATGAAAACGCAACTCTTTATTTTGATGAATTTCTATTTAAGAGAAAGTTGAAGGACTTTTGGACTCAAAAAGTAAAAGCTTCCTAAAACTTCACATAAGATCTCTTTTTCATCAAGAAAAAAATTTCATTTCCAAACATGACCAATATATCTTTTTGATGAAAAATTTCATTGATTAGAAAGCCAAAAACTACAATTTTGATGAACAAACAAATCTCAAAAGAAAATAAACTTATAAAAACCCTTAAAAGTGTAAAAACTTCAAAGAAAATCAAAGTTCTTAACTAGCAATCCTAACTAAGGGTGTCTTTTGTTGATTTCTCTTAGTTGAAAGAAAACTAAAATATTTTCCACTTTAACTAGCAGAAATAAAAGCGTAAAATACTAGTTTGAGACAAATCACACTTTGGTAATCCATAAGTTTTTCTTTTTTGCAAACGAGCACTAAAAAAATACTCAAACAACACTGGAAAGAATCCTAGTGGCTCAAGAAGGAAATAACATAAAACAAATGATCTTTGGTAATGAATCTATTTTCCAAAAAGATCAATACATGAAACCAGGCGAAACTCTAACTGGATATTCAAAAAGGATGATTTATCAAAAAACACTCTAAGGTGTTAAGGAACAGTTCATAGACAAACTCTGAGAGTTGGTATAGATCAGGTTAAACCTTAAGAAATTGGTTATCTGACTATGGAGGAGAAAATATTAATTTTTTCAAAATTTCCCAGGGGATGTGCAGGTTTTTAGTGCAAACCAGTGCGCATGAACATTGAACTAAACTGGAAACTTGCGCAGGTTTGTGCTCTGTTTTCCACATAAAACTGCGCAGGGTAGAGAAAAGTTGGAAAAAATAAATTTAAGTTTCTCTAGTTCAAAGAATCTAAAAGTTTATATACCCAATCACACTCAGAAAATTCAAAATAATAAAGATGGAATGTCAAACCGAACAAAATCAAAGGAAAAATAAGCTTGTCTTCCCCATTAGAGTCGCCAATTCATTTTATGGATTAATCCCTCTTGCGGACAAGAGCAATCTCCCTAGTACCCCAACAGGTAACTAGAAACAAACAACCATTTGAATGCCTCTTTCTCTAAACTTTTTTCATTTTATATTATTGTAACTTAGAAATGAGGAGGTTATGCTCCTACCTTTCAATCAGGCATTTGATGTATCCTTTTGCCTTTCGCTCCAAAGCAAACCCCCAATGTTGAGAAGACCTGCAATCACAAACAATGCAAAGGTTCAAAGCACCTGCAATATATAATAATCATAAATAACAGTTCAACTTAGTGATCAAGTAGTCTAATTATTGACATCATTTCAATAAATTCAGAAACAAGACAATGAGAAAAAGAGATCCATATGTATTATCATGAATCGAAAAGAGAAATCTTACAACCTGAGCCTTGATGTTGTACATATTTCTCCCGTATGTCTGCACAATCGTATCCTCAGTTTGAAAAGCCTTCCTCTCTAGAATGACCAACATGAATTCTTGTGTACAAAGGTGTGATCTTCAATGTACAATCAAATCATACCAGCTTAGTATCTACCAATTACTAACTCGGGATATTGCAACAACTACCAGTTCAGAATCTATGAACTACCCTCAAACCTGAAGCTTCAGCTCAATTTATAAATATATTGAGGAGGTTTTAGATCCATCAAGAGAGGGATGAGATCCTCTGATGAATGGATTAGGGTTCTTTTAGCCAAGGGATAAGCTCCATGAGTAGAGGGATACAGCTCGAACTGGCGCGACTCTATAGGCTTACAGTTGGGAGAATATTCGACCAACTAGGCTTCTAGAAGTTACTTTTTCGTGTTTACTTCCATTTATGGGGGTGCGCAGTTTTTATTGGCGAACAGAGTAGTGATCGCCACGGCTAATAGAAGAATTATCATTGCATGCACAGGAAATGGTCACAAAAAGTGCACAGGTAATATTTGAATGGTTTTAAAGATATTTTTTCCAGTTTCCAAGACTTGGTTCAGGAACATGAATGTTTTTTTCTTCTATGGGAGCATGATATGGATGGTGATAGATCCATAATGATAGTCAAATTTCATGGTGACAAAATGACGTGTAACAATAGTATTGTTCTTAATGGAAAATGGGTCACATATTTTATGTTAATGTTTCCATCCCTAGTCGGTTTGGCTCGGGGTCTGCAATTAGCGACAATATAGCCTTTCACTGTTTCTCCACCCCTTCTCCCACCTACGAGAGAAAATGTGGCACCCCTCATGGATAAACCTTTCAGAAAATATATGTCCTATACCATTATCTTGAGAATATGCTCCCCTAATCTGAATGTTTGTTCTTGCACATCCCATGAATGAATAATGTACTCTAGTAATTCCATTTGTTGTCTCATACCAAGTAGCCAGAAAAACTTCAATAATCCACATCTTTTAAGTTCCTGGATGGTAGCAGGATCATTTGTTGCATTCATCTCTTGTTATTCATGTTCTCTTTCTCTCCATCCAAAGGCCATTTTGAGCTAATGAAGACCTGAAACATCAAGAAGGGACTCTTTATGATCCATTCCATGCAAAAAAATTGATAAATTTTGAAGGGAAATACTAAATAAAACTTGCGATTTCTGCTCAACGGTGCCCTATAAGGGGGCACAGTGTGTTGTACCCCTCCCTGTAGTGCATCATCACCTAGATGCAACACTTCTTTCGACTTTAGGAGGTTGTGTTGGTCCAAGGGTGAGTTATTAAAACCCCAGGGCCCTAAAAAATCCAAAAAAATTGCATGAAATCACAAAATGAAACCATGAAATGAAAGAGAAAGGTTTTATCTCCTACCTAGAAGTGACGAAGCTTGAAATGGTCCACCAGATTGAGCACAATCAATTGCAGAAAATCGAGGGAAAAAAGTACTCAGAGCTCTTAATATTGAAGGTAAATGTGAAATGGTAAAAATTAATAGTCATTTTGATTACTTATGGTCGTTTTTCCATGAAATGGGTATTTTTAATCCTTTTGTGGTGTTTTGAGCAGGTCCACCTCAGTTTGACGGATTTTTTCATGTTTTCTACAGATTATTTTGACCAAGGAGCACACTTTTATCGCTTTTTCGGGCTCTGTAAACTCATGCAAAAGGAACCCCCTAGAGTCCTATTTTATCTCTTTTCAGACTCCCAAAATATGAACAGATTTTCAAGCACTTATCTTTTTGAACTCAAAAGACGTCTACTCAGTATAAGTTTAACCATTTTTCGGAATGAGATAGACTATTTACGAAAAAGGAACACCTTCATTAGAGGAAATTTTAGCCTAAAAGTGGCCTCCTAAGGAAAAATAATAAAATAAGAGTTACGAAGTTTGGAGGGAAAAGAAGAAAACTACTTTTTTTTTTAATTGTATTTTTGGCTTATCTCCTTATAGATTTACTCAAATTTCAAGTGTAGACACTCATTGGATGCAGAATTAAATTTCGCATCCAACAAGTACCCATCATGCATACTTTTGAGAAGACCTCATTGTGCATGATGGGTACTCATTGGATGCGAAATTTAATTTTGTATCCAATGAGTGTCTACACTTGAATTTGAGTAAACCTATAAGGAGATGAGCCAAAAATACAATTAAAAAAAAATAGTTTTCTTCTTTTCCCTCCAAAATATTTACGTGTACCTCTTTTTAAATTGAAACGATTTTTATTGGTTTACATATTATGACATGGAAATTACGTGAAAATTTCATGGCCACTTTTAGTCTAAAATTTCCTCTAATGAGTCAGACATGGCTAAGAAGTTCTCTTAGGTATTATTTTCTTCATTTTCGGACTCAAGGGACTATCTACGAAAATGAACATATGGAGTTTTATTTTTCGCCTCTTTTTCAAACTCTCTAAAAATGAAAAATATGTTGAGTTTTACCTTCGTTGGACTTGTTAAAACGTCAAAGAGCAATGGATTCATCAAACATGACAAGACCGAAACTCTCCTTCTCAGGTTTCATTAAACATACTTGGAGGGATTCATTCGAAGGATGAACTTACATATCAAGCGTATGTTATCCTCCTCAATATCGTTAAAAAATAAAGAGGTACTAACCAATATGGTTGGAGAAATTGGGAAAACGGGGTACTCCACTTATCAATGGCAACGAGTCGCTCTTGAACATGACACTCTTCCACTTCATCTCCATGTCTATTGGGTTGGGAAATATGCTTGTCATTTGGTTCATCACACCTTTTCAAAGCCTCCATTTTCAGTTTTGGGTCAATGCTTCCAACTCTGTTCAATGTCGATGATGTGTTCAAGAGAATTCATTCAGTCAATATCTGCTACAATACTCTTAAGCCTTCATTCCATGTTTGTTGTTCCTGATCCAATTCCATATCAACATCATTATATCGCAAATAATTATAAATTTTTCATTTCATTGATGGGGGATACACCAAGGCCTTCCTACGATGGGTCACTTCCTGTCGACGTCAACTCATTATCCACGAATTTGACTTCCAAACAATATTTTTGTACGTTAGTGCTTGCATACATTAATGGGAATTTTCCTCGCTATCGGAAACGTGTTTACATCATTGGCCTTCGACCAAAATATTTTGTTCGTTTTTTCGACTTCAAATCATTTATTCACACCATATAGATTATATTGTAATACCTTAAGAGCCATTAACATCATCAGTGGTTTCTCTCGCATTTGTTAACAACTTACATCATTGGTCGATAGTCAGATGGTGTCTACCATGTTTGAATCTAGCTCATTGATTCACATGGTTAGAATCATACATTGAACGATTTTCTGAACGAGATAGAAGACCATGGATCTAGTTTCATCCATTCAGGCTATGATTTCAGGATTAATACAAGATTACAATATATGATGGCTATGATCACTCATACATTCATCCAATCATGGGTCCACCATTTGTCATATGTCGACGTTCCTTTTGATCATTATACATGTAATGTTAGCTTATGTGTTGAGTATGGGTATGCCTCCCTCAGTAAATATATTAATGTAAATGTATTGTAATAGAAGATGATCGTGTTGATTGTTCTTGACCTTGACTTGTCAAAAAGCAAAGAACTTAAGTCATCGGTTTCCATTTCTGACTTTTGAATTTAGGAGGAACTATTTTATAGGCCATTTTGTCACATCTGGTCAATAGGACTACAAATTGGATCAATCAAGATCCTCTTACCCCTTGTCATCATCCTTGCACAAATCCATAAGGATGATTCTTCCTAATCCATGAGTTTTTGCTTGAAATTTCTTCATTTTAAGGACCAACACACTTTGTTGCCTCAGAGAACTGCGTTCACTAGTAGGTTCTCCCTTGTTGGGGTGGGCTTCTCACCAACAGCTTTCCCCTTGTTGGGGTACGTTAATTCTAGAAATTCAGGAAAATAAAAATAATCTCGAAGCTTCCTCTTCTAAAAGCTTCTAGGAGTTGTTATAACTATTTAACTTGGATGAAATTCTTAAATCCTATGCTATAATACCTTGTATTCTTCATCTCTTATCCCTTGAGCTCATCCTCCCATCAAGAGTGGATCTCAAGCCTAGATTGGTAAATGGATAAGAACTCCCAACTTGCCATCCTCTTCTATTTATTTTTTACCATCCAAAAGCTAGGGGATTGATTTTGGAGATATATTCTACTCTCTTGTTGTTTTTGTGAGAGTCATTGTTCCATGCATTAGGGTGATACAAAGATACACTTTGTGGAAAATAAGGACAGTTAAACTTGGAGGAGCTCTTCTGCAAGATCAACTCCTCTATTTGGTTGTAACTCACTCAGTTTCCATTAATGCAAATAGTTCTTTGTTTTCCTATATGTGATGTTATGATTTCATGTATTTCGATGCCATGTTGATCCATTAAATAAAGTGATTATATGATGCTACATAGATGTCATATATCGTTGTCTTGTGTCGTTTTATTGTGCAAGTTATAATTATAGCGATCAGAGATGGGATTGGAGTGAACAAGCCAAGGAGGAGTGAAACATACGACGGATTACAGGTAGGCTTCATCCCAATGTATATTTAATTTAAGGAAAACATTAGCTTCTTTGTATTTATGTTGTTCTAGGCTAGGCCACCCATTCTAGGGAAGATACTTTTATCCGCAGTCACAGATTTCGTATAACATTTTTCATCAAACAATTACCAAAACATATAAAAATGAAGGTCACAAGAGACAAAGAACAAAAATATATAGGCTCCAAGCCAGGGAAAACCCCCACAAGGGGGAAAACCAAAAAAACTTATCTTCCTATAGAATCAGATCAAAGTGATATATCTAAGACCCGAGTCCAAGACAAGACGACAACCTTCAATAATCCCAATCAAACCCTCCTTCAAGATATACTTTAATCAATAAGTCCAGCATCAAGTATAGTAATAGGTACAACCTTCAACATACCAACAAGAGACATGCAAACTTCAAGAAAGTTCATGCTTTGGCCTATCATTTTTCTCTCCTTAAATTTGCTCCTTTTCTTGTCCTACTGCAAAAGAATAGATGAAAAAATGCCACAAAAATTCTTGTCTCCAAATGAGCTCAAATTAACTTGTATTTATACTTGTCCAGAGGGAGTCGAGTAGGTTTATTTTCCTGGGCAGGGTCAACTTTCCTTCTTGAGGTGATTTTTTTGACCCAAATTACATATTTTGAAAATTATTTTTCTAAGCTATGAATAAGCCTTTTACTTTGACCAATATAAATAATAATGATCATGAAGAACATGCTTGAATAAAATAATAATTGGGCTTGTGCATGAAACCCATGCTTAAAAATAAATAAAACTTAGCATGAAAAAGAGCATGCTAATAAATATAATCAATTTATTAATCATGAAAATTTCCATTATCAAGACCGAGACTAGTTACATTTTCAACACCGATCTCCCATGTTGCTTATTTAAATTTCATAGATAGATTAGACCCCGAACAAATTCTTTTGATTTGACATCTACTTCTCGGGCTCTTAGAGAATTAATTCCCACTGGAAAAACCACATTATTAAAACAATGTCATTAAATATTAGAGGCTTTGGGAATGCCTCGAAATGGAAATCCCTATGATATTTGATTAGTAATATACACCTCTCGATTATTCTTCTTCGAGATACCATGGTGCCTAGGGATAAGGCTTGGCCATATCTATTAAAAATTTTCCCTGTGTGGAGGGTATATGTGATGGATGCCCTTGTTTTGTTCGGGGGCTTGGCTTCTTTTTGGGATCCTTGGGTTGTTAACTTCTTGGCATACAAATATTTTTCGATTATATTGCTTCTATGTTTTGTCAAGAGATCTAGGATATGTTTCTATATTTTTAATGTATATGCCCCATATGAATTGATACAATTTCTATGGGACAGGTCAGGTTCCTACCGACTACTAAATATTGGTTCCTAAATTATGGCTAGTGACATGAATTTGACTCTGGATGTGAATGAGATATTGGGGGGGGGGGGGGGAGGATGTAAATTGGATTAGTTGGGGGGATATTTTAAGACATTAGAGAAATTTTGAGGTATAAAATAGGCCTCCTAAGGAAGATTATAAAAAATAGTGGAAATAATAAAACAATATTACATTGCAACATCAAATTTTGTATGGAAAAAAAAAAACTAAATTTTCAACTCGTATTTTAAACTTATCTCCCTATGGTTTTCCTCAAATTTCAGCAGGTGCAATCGCATTTTTCATGTATTTCTCATTTTTCGTGTAGTAGGGTCCATCAAAAGTATGCAACATGGGTACTCCTTAGATGACGAATTAAATTTTGCATCTGAATGACCCTACTCGAAATACATGGGTACTCCTTAGATGACGAATTAAATTTTGCATCTGAATGATCCTGCTCGAAATTTGATTAAAACCGTAGGGATATAAGTTGAAAATACAAGTTGAAAATTTAGTTTTTATATTTTTACTTTTTTATTCCAGAAATGGTGATTCATCCCACCATGATTGACATCAACATCTTGAATCCTAATGGTTCTTATAAAGTTCATTTTGGTTGTACATTTTTGTTTTGAGACCCATTTTTTACCTCAAAATTTCTCTCATGAGTTTTTCGAGATTAACAACTTGATTGATATTTTGTCGTTGCCCCTTATTCCGACTTGGAGTAATGGGAATACTAGGCCTCATATAGTAACTAAGTGATTTGATTGTATCATGATACATGAAAACATGTTTGAGCGTTATAGTTATTTTCAATCTTGTGTTGCTCCATTGGGGCTATCTCATCATGAACCGATTTGTCTTCAGTGGTGTGGGAATAGTGATTGTAAATGCCTATTTTTTAAATTTAATCATACATGGCTTGAAGATAAGGAATTTGAGTTCTTGGAGCTATCCACGTTTTCTGAATAGGTCAATTTTCATGGGGCCTCTAGGATGGATGTGGTATGCCAGAAGCTCAATGGATTAAACAAGGTGACAGACCAGGGAAATATATTAATGAATTAATTCAAATAAAAAAAAAACAATTGGATTTGTCTGATCCATCTCTTCTCTTGGTTTTTTATCAGTTGCATAGAAGGCACTATCTTTGTAACTCGAGAGGTGTAAGAGGGAGACCCTTAAATTTCAAGAGGTGGAATGGAGGCTAAAAATTCGTGCCATCTATGTTTTTAGGGGTGATAAAAATAATAAATTATTTCACCAATTTTCCTCCAATCAGAGGAGGGAAAAAACTATATGGGAATTGAAGGATGTTAATGGATGCAACATTTAATCACAAAAGGAACTTCATAAAATTTTGTGCAATTTTTTGGAAATATTTATCGGGTCAAGGATGGGGTGCATATACAAAATCAATTGGAGGTCATTCATACATATCCTCAAATGTTCAACAATGTATAAAATGGACATATTGGTAGGTCGATCACAATTGATGAACTAGTGGTTGTCCTTAAGTCTTTTGCTAGGGACAAAATTCCTAGCTCGAAGGGATGGCCGATGGCTTTATTCCTCCATTTCATAGATATAATTAGGCAATATTTTCTCAATTTAGTTGAAAAATCAAGGACATCATGTTACATATATGGTTTTGTAAATTCTACCTTTATTGCATTGATCTCTAAAGTCTTACATGCTTCTTCTTTCATGGATTTTAGGCCCATTTCTCTTTTTAACTCTTTGTACAAACTGATTTTGAAGATCATTGTTCCTATATTGAAAGATAATTTGTCTAAACACATCATGCCTAAGAAATTCAAGTTCTTAAAAAATCGACAGATTCGGGATGTGGTGGCCATCACACAGGAATGTTTACATTCCATCAAGGTTAAAAATATGGATGGTTATATGATGAAAATTTACTTGTTCAAGGCTTGTGATTGTGTTTATTGGGTTTTTTAATGCATGGTATTACATAATATTGACCTTTCTATGAGGAATGTTGATTGGATAATGGCATACATCTTCTCTGTTAACTTCATTTTTTTAATCAATGGAATGACTTCTTCTTTTTTAAGATCTCTAAGGGGTTAAGACAGGGTTGTTATTTTTCTCTGCTTTTATTTTTTCTAGTCATAAATGGATTGAGTAGAATGATATTTTTGGCACAATCTAGTGGGTCTTTCTTAGATTTGAGGATTAAAAAAAACATTTATATCTCCCATTTAATCTATCTAGATGATGTTCTCCTCTTCAAGAAAATTTGTGTTATTGAATGGTTTTCTATGCACCATATTATTATATTTTTCGGTGATTCTACAAGTCTCTACATTAGTAAAACAAAATATGCGTTGATTACTTCGCCACTAGAAGCGACAGATGTTTTGGATATTGAAAACATTTTTGCGGTGGAAAGGGCATCATTAGATCGATGTTTTAAGTATTTTGGTTTCTTTCTGAAACCAAATGACTATGGTATCAAGGATTGGATTTGGTTTATTATTAAATTTGAACAAAGGTTGCTTACACAGTCCCATAAATGGTTAACTATCGGTGGTAGATTGGTTCTGGTACAGGAGGTATTACAAAGCATAATAGTGTATTCAATGGATTGGAGTTGATTTATTATTAAATTTGAACAACGGTTGCTTACACGGTCCCATAAATGGTTAACTATCAGTGGTAGATTGGTTCTGGTACAGGAGGTATTACAAAGCATAACAATGTATTTGATGCATATGTGTGTGTGTGTGTGTGTTGCCCAAATACATCATCAAATGGATAAAATATTTCATATCAAAGTTCCTTGGGGTTGGATCTAAAGGCACTAAAAAATTCACCTTGCTCGTCTACATGACCTTGTTATGAGTAAGGAGATTGGGGGATGGGGTATCAAGCATATAGGAAAATCTCGTTGGGCCCTGTTGACAAATATTTTTTGTCGTGCTTTGAATGGTGGTGGTATTTGGAAAAATATAATAAAGTAAAAGTGTCTTAGAAATAAAAATTCGATGACATGGATCAAGGATGGGGCTCAAGCTCATGCTCAACTTCATTCATATTGCACAACATGATGAAAATTAAAATATGGATTTTAGGTAACTTGAAATGGAAGGTTGGATATGGTTATATGGTGGAGGTAGGTATGGATCCCATTAAGGGTTTCATGGTTAATCACACACTACATGTTCCTGTTATCAAGATGTCCATAATATTATAATATATTACTTAAATCAAATTCAGGTCTCTCAGGATATCTCGTCTATATAACATTCATAGGCAAGCTCTCAGGATCTTGGACTAGTTGGTGAATTGGTTATAATGTGGGACAAGTACGTCATGAATACATGCTTTGATGGTATTACATTGAGTGAAAAAAGAAGATTTCTTCTCATGGAATGCCAATATTGTCATGGGACAGATATCGATGGAGGAGGTCTATTGGTGCATCACTCGTGTGTCCCAATATTCAGAGCAAAGGAGATGGTACAGGAAAATATGGAGCTGGAACATTCCCCTCAAACTGAAATGTTCTGATTGGTTGGTTATGTTGAATAAGATTATAACTTGGGAAAACTTACACCACCAGGGTTTCATAGGCCCAGGGTGGTGCATTCTTTGCAAATCAAATTAGGAGGGTGTGGTCCATCTTTTCCTATTTTTCCCATATTTGGTCACTATTTGGTATGGTGTGTTACAAATATTAAGTATACATGTTGATTGGAACACATATTCTCTGGAATATTTCTTGCAGGATTGGATGCATGGATATAAGGAATATCAAACACTTCCTCTTTATATTTTGGGGGCATTTGGAGACGTTGAAATGCAATTATATTCGAGAATTCACCTTAATATAAATTGCACTTCTATTGAAATTGTTGCGTACTTCAATGAATATGGGTCGGTAATTGAAAAGGGACCTTCGAGGAACTTTGAGCTAGTGAATATTTGGGGTAGATATCATGTTGTTTTTTTCAATGGGGTGGAAAAAACCATATTTTTGGTTGTGGAGAATACATTGTATTGAAGTTGGGTTTTTATTATCATTTTAGTTGGACTAGTGGTCTAGGCTCCAACATCCATGTAAAGGTGTTTGATTGATGGGGGGATCTATATTGTGAAAATTGGTTGTCTATAGACAAAATGGATATATATGGAGATTCAAAGAGAGTTATAGAATGGGCATAAAAGTGGTCTACTTTTGTCCCTCCTTTACTTAGAAATTGAGGCAAAGAATTTGGAGATTGATTGAGCTTTTTCATGAGATGAATTTATTTCACAAATATGGAAAAAAATAAAATTGTGGATGCCATATCAAAAGTGGGTCACAAATATCAAACTGGTGAGATAATATATCCATCTATGCCAGCAACACTTTCCAGAGGACGGGAAAAATCATATTTAATTGAGCTCTTATACTTTTGATGTGGGACATCGGTTTCTTTCTTTATGTTGTATAATGTATGTTACTATATGTTATTGTATGTCTTTATCACGAACAAAACTTCATTAATTACTATATGATACATTTACATACTTTTCAGTGAGTAAGTTGCTAAAGCGGGTATGTAATTTCATATTTTTGTGAACATTGGATTTCACATGGGGAGCTTGGATTTTGATATATGTAAACAACCTTTTTTTTTTAATAAAAAGTATCATGGTTTTTTTCTTGCTAAAAAAACAAACCAAGTCCATTCATCCTAATATTATATTTGTTAGTGTTTATTTCTCTAAAATACTAATTTGAAATTTGATGTAACTCTTTTTAATTTTGCAAATTATATTTCTTTAAAAGAAACCATCAATGAATAGTTTATTTCTCTAAAACACTAATTTGAAATTTGATATAATTCTTTTTAATTTTGCAAATTATATTTCTTTAAAAGAAACCATCCATGTATAATATAATCGTAAATGCATTGAGCAAAATTTCTATTATTATGAATATTTTTCACCTTAATGTGTGCACTTGTATTGTAATACATACATTGTCTCTTGAACCCTTAATTTTATGTGCATGTTTTCAAATTTCAATTTTTTTTTTAATCAAATATATTGAATAAGGTTTCACTTCTCTCGATCACATATTGGAAAAGAAAATTGAAAATTAAATTAGTGATGTAGGATATGATAATGATTTATAATAATAATAATCTAATTGTAAGGACACATCCAAGCCAAACACCAAATTGGTGTATGAGACCCCCTTGTTTGTGGGACAAGAGACCCCCCTCTGCATAGAAATTTGACGACTAAAGTATACAAATGTGTACATACTCTAACCCCTCTGGATTTGAACTTGTGACCTATTAAGAGGAGACACATGTTCTTAATATTTAAGGTCACTAGAAAAAGTAAGGCACATCAAAATGTAGGCACAATAAAATTATCACAAAGATTAAAAAAATAACATTCGAAAACAAAAAACACTCAAGAGTAAAATCTATGAACATTAATTAAAATTGTGCCACAAAGATGTATTTTATTTATTGATATTAATAATAATATTAATAACTTAATTTAATTTTAAGGTCATGGCCAAGCCAAATTCCAAATTAATGTATGAGACCCCCCACCAAATTGATGTATGAATTTTTTTTTGTTTGTGGTACAATGGTGTTGGAGTATCTAGTATGGCATTTATTTAAACAATTCTCCTTAAATTTGATAAAATATTGTGAACTTATATTAGCTTCTTATTATTCTTTGTTAGATTCCTTTCATCAAACAATTATCGAGATAAAAAAACAAAGAAGACAATAGACACAAGAAATAGGCTCCAAGCCACGGAAAAACCCCTCCAAGGGGAAAAACCAAAAAGAATGTATTATCTTCTTATAGAATCAGTTCAAATGAGAATTCCAAGACCCCAAAACCAAAGCCAAGACCTCTTACAAACACGAAGTCAGCCCTCCTATAAATTCTTCCTCAAACAAGCTCAAGCCAACAAGGTCAACTAAAGTCAAACTTGTTCGAATTAGAGTTTTGGACCTCTATTTCATAAATGCAATCTCGGAGCTACAATTATCGGCCTCCTACAACTCGTACCTACAATTCTCCGCCTCTTGCAACTCTTCAGAAACCCTAATTTTGCACATGGTAGAAAATAATATTTTTTTGTCTTCTTCCTTCTCTTTTACTTTATCCTTTGCTTCTAGACTTCTTCACCCTTATTTTTATTGATTCTTTGTTTCAAATTGAATGTGTATTCAAATGAGTCAAAGCCTCATTATATATATGCTTCTCATGAGGCTGAATTAGGCCTCTCTACGCTAACTTTTCATTGGTAAGGCTGACTTGTGCTTGGAGGCTTGTTTTGAATTTTTAGACTCAAAATAAATTATTTTACATGATACAACTTGCCAAAATGGGTCTTATATATATGACATTAACTCTCTTGACTCATGACACTTATTATTATGTCATGAAAAACCCAATAAGCATGAAGAAAATGCTTAACCTATATGACCGCTCAAAACAAGCATGAAGAACATGCTTAACCTATATGACCGCTCAAAACAAGCATGAAACCCATGCTTGAAAATAATAATTTTCTTTATTCTTTTGCTTGTTACATAAGATATACATAATGACATGAGTACAATGAAAATTATGAACATCGAAACTAACTATATTTTCCAACAATCCCTCTTAACTAGGGAGGTATTCATAATTGTACAACCGGTATAAGTATTTTTCTCAAACTAAAGAGTTCTCATAAGAAGAGTTGGATTGGTAGGTCATATTTAAGCATCAACATCATAACCAACATTGTTAACTTAGCAAGGCCTTAACTTGACAAGCTCTATTTATATCAGATCATAATGTTAGGAGGCTTTATGTCAGACACTACACTACCTCTCAAGGTACATACCCCATTCGGATGTTCACTAGTTATTTCCTCTTAGAACTATCTTATCTTGGATTCCCAATCCTCAAAGAATAGCGGTCCTCTTCAAAGATTCTTGTCTTGGATACTTATCCAATCCTCAAAGAGTTTTTTTCAATAAGACTACTTCCTATCTTGGATTATATATCCTCGAGGAGAATCAATCTCAGGTGCTTATCAAATCCTCCATTCTCCTTCCTAGTGCCTTCACTAAGACTTATGGTTGTTAGTCTTGGTCTAGTGCATGACACATGGAGAATATGATGTCTTCAAAATCACTCTCTCTCAACCTAGAGAGGAGATCCTCATTCCCTTTTGATTGGGGAATATATATGTTGAAGTTGCGATCAACACCCTCCAAAATTTTGCATATACGTGAATTTTGGAGCCTATTGAGGATCTAACGATCTGTCATTCCATAGTCTCTTCATGATAGACTAATGTTATGCTAAGTGTTTAAGTCTTCTTCTCGGTTTCTACGTGGCGAAGTTACTTTATCATGCATGTTCAGTCTGTAACAAGTTCATGAGTGCATTCTTTAATGTAGGCTTGAATAGGCATAACATAGTCTATCAAGACAGTTCCTAAGCAATTTTCAACCTATGTCGATAGTCAGTGTGCACTTTCATTGACATTCTCTCACTTTTGGTTTCGATTATACTTATATTTCGGTGAGTTTTTCCAACTGTCACGTTTGCGCACCTTCGCAGGTGTCACTTTATGTTTACGACTGTCACTTTTGTTTTTTTTCACTTTAATAAGTGTCATTTTCATGTTATCTTTGCTCTAGAATGTGCTTTTTCAATTTCGTTCGCATTTGTAAGCGTTGTTTGCACTTTTCTCTTAATGTTGCAAGTTTCATATTTTTGCATGGGAAGTGTTGTGGCTCATTTGCATTTACCTTTGAAATATTTTTCAAAACACCAAAAAAGCATATATGTTAGAAAAGGTAAAATTTTGTATGTTGAAGAATAATTTTGATTTATATGTTGGTACATTAACATTTCGTGATGAGATGTAAAGGTAGGTCGAAGGATTGGATAACCAAAATAAAGCTCAGGAGGGTTTTAACACCGTGGAGAAAGATGGAGTCACATAAGTTCATTGAATGAACTATCGTAGGGAGAAGTGTGGAGAATATGGGGTTGTAGAGCAGCGACAGCCGAAGAAACAGAGAAATAAGTTGAGGCAAAAAACCTTTAGAATATTTCCAAAGGAGGCGACCGGACAGCGAGGATTAAATCGCAGAATTAAAGTGAGAGATGGATGGACCAGGTTGCATCGCAAAGTTAAGTTTGGAAGGTTGCGAAGTAGACATGTGTCGGGCGGAGAGTTCAATCGCATATCGCACATTGACGATTTTAGAGATTATTGTTTAAACATCGCATGGTAAGTTGTTTTGATTGCGATGCGATACAAATGGGAGATGGCGGTGTGAAAAAGTACAGCAAGACCGTTGGATCTGGGCGCAGATCAACAGTGGAGGTTAAATCGCAAACAGAGCGATTTCCCACATCGACAATTATTAAGTTTACGGGTTAAGGACTTCGCAACTTAAACAAAATAACTTGCGATGCGATGAGGAGAAGGGCCACGTGTCAGAATAACGCATTAGCGCACATCACATAAATTATGGTTTAACCGTTATCAATATAGTCCTAAACTTGCGGGAGGTGATTTGTGATAAGTTGTAAAATTTGCGATGTTGTGATGCGACATCGTCATCACAACTTCGCATTGACATTATTATTATTTACCATTTAAGATGTTTGTTATAGTTTTTGATGTGCGATATCGAATAAGTTGCGAAGTGCGATTACTTATGATTGGTCAGGTCATGTGTGGGCCCATAAACCATAGGTCTGTGGCATTTGCGTAAAGTTGCAGCCGTGTATGTGATAAGGTAATGAGAAGGGGCGACCAATGAATAAAGAGGCATAGGCAGAGTCGGGCAGAAGAATGTATAGTGCCACTTTGGGAAGCACGAAAACTGGGTCAGGTCGGGCACTAAGGCATTCTTACATAACTGAGCAGCTATCGCATCATGACCAGAAAGGACACCTCAACGCTTTGGGGGGACATATTAGTAACATCAGATTCAGCAAAATGAACGATATTTCCAGTTTCAATTTTTTTTCTTGGTATGATTGCATAAGTAATTTTAACAGTTTAGGTAGTCGAGTAGTTTCAAGAAGTTGAGCAGTTATGAACTGCTTTGATGTATTTAAGTAGGTTTAAATAAAGAAAAGAGGTTCTGAGTTTTGGACTTCTAGATGACTGTTAATTTCGTACTGAATTTTCTTAGAAATAAATGAAAGAAGATCAAGTTTCCTACACATGTTGATGTTGATTTGTCTTTCCAGTTTCACTCTGTGTTGATTCCTTTTTCAATGAAGTGAAGTAATGTAGTAGTTGGTCTCTTAATTACATATGTGAGTAAGAGTTAAATAACCTTAATTTGCACTCCTTCACTTCATCTCTTCTCTCGTCAAAAACTCCTGATGAAACTTTAAAGTGATAGATTCTGTGTTTACAGCATATTATTTCCAGTTTCCTCTCTCTCCATGAATTTCCTCTGAGACTTAAAAGTGATAGATTATGTTTCTCAACATATCATTTTGATTTCCCCTTATAGTTCTTATGTTCATTTAATTCAAATATCAACAGTTTATGGCATTTTGAAGGCTTTCATTATATTAGATTACTGAGGGTATTAAGTAGTTAAATTACAAAGGTGTTAAACAGAGACCATTTGATATTGCAATTTTGACATACATTTACAAAATGTATTAAGCATTGATTCCTTACCACAACTAAGTGATTGTTTCTTGAGATACAACATTTTATGGCGCCGTTGTCGGGGACGAAGAAACGAAGTTTATTTTTCCCTGGGTTTTTCACCTTATTTCCTCTGGTTGTTTAGTGAAGAGGAAATATCGGGTTGTTTTTTGTTATTTTTAGAATTATGGCTTTCAAAAGGCCTCACATGAGGTCAGATACCTCATAGAAAATAGTCCCTGCTTTGCCAGATCCAGAAAATTTGATTTCTAAAAAGGCTCAGAAACCTGAAACTCTTTCAACACCTGATCCTACATTGTCTACTTCTGACAGTAGTTCTCATAACCCTTTGTTTGAAGATATTTCCAAGGAACTCACTTTCTTGGAACAAGATTCTCCTCCCACACCCATTAATTTTCAAGAGCATAAGTTAGAAGAACATTCTTTCGAGTTTGTTTCCTTTACCTTCACTCAAGCTCAACCAAATATAGTTGATGGTTCTTCTACTATTGTTCATCAACCCACTCCCATATCAGTCTTCTCACCACCTTCATTCACTTTCACAACAGGTTCATCAACCTCACCTACCCAAGGAACAATTAACAAAGGTGTAAATATGGCAGCACCAGCCTTTTTGTTGAACAGATATGCTCCACTAAATCTTGCACAATAAATGAATGCCATGCCTCAAGAATACCTCAAATTACTTCCTCATTTCACTAGATAAGATGAAGTAACTGCAGAACAAAATTTACCCTTGTTTTGCACTTTTGATGAGAATTTAAATTTAAAACATCTTGATGTTGTGATGAGACTATTGTGTAGTATCTATATGGAGAGGCTAGAAAATGGTTCAAAGGTTTACCAAATGGTTCAATAAATAACTGGGAAGAGTTATAAACTCAATTCACTTAGAGATAGGGAGAAAAAAGAGATCATGGGTACTCATTGACATAGTTTAATGCAATTAAAAGAAGGCCTAATGATAGAATTTCTTAGTTTGTAAAAATATTCAACAAATTGTACAATAGTTTACCTATAGAGATGAAGCCCCCCCCCCCCCCCCCTTAGGAGAAAAGGTAGTTTTTGCTGGGAATTTTGAAGCTAATTTTAGCTTTACATTGAGAGAGATAAGAGCCCCTACTCTTGAGAAAATACAGACAGATGCTTTAGAGATTGAAGCTAATATGACTACAGCTGGAAAGGCGAAGGGGAAAGTAAAAGAAGAATCATCACAAGATCTAAGAATTGAAGATATGACAAAGGTGATGAAAAAATTGTCAAATAAGTTAGCTAAGATGGAGTTGGAAAATGAAAACTCCCATAGACAAGTACAACAAAACCGAGGGGGGTTCAACCCTCAATTCAGAAGACATCCCCTGCAAATTTTACAGAGGGAAAGAAGAGATCATGACCAGGTTCAAGCACCGTTTTGTATAGAAGCTGCACCCGAAGACTCAGCAGAAGATGACCAAACAGAGGCTGAGGATCAAGTATCTGCTATGTATACAATAGAAGAGGAAGATTGTGAGGGAGAATATGTTGAAGCTGAATTATCTTTTGATCAAGATGAAATGGATGAGTACTGTAGGCAATTCACATGTTTCATGCAAGCTGAGTTACGAAATAAGTATGATTTAAGGTCTAGAAAGAGATCTAGAGTGCAGGATAGTGAAGGTGAACAACAGGGTTCCATTCCTCCTCCAATGGTGACTCCACAACAAAAGGACACTATGAAACAGGTCAGTAAGGGGAAACAACCTGTAAATTCACTCAATAGAACAAATGTGCAGCAGGTTAAATCTTCCCAGAAAAAATCAGTTCACACGAATATTTTGGAGAGATTTGTTCCTGTACCGGAACAAGTGGAAAATTCTAGAAAGAGTGAAGAAGAACCTAAAAAGAACATTAAGCAAAATCATGCTTTCAGTTTGGAAAAAGAGTTGGAGAAGGTTAAAATTTAGGTACCTCTTCTAGAATTAGCTAAAATACTAGCTTACAAGAAAGAAATTTTAGAATTTATTAATCTCATACAGGTGGAAGATATAAGTGACACGGTGAACTTATAAGAAGAAAAACTAGTGGTCACCTTTTGTCCTCATGTAGAAGAAGTAGATCCTTCTGTTCCACCCTTCTATATTTCTATGTTGCTTCATGATTTTACTCCACATAATTCAATGCTAGACTTAGGAGCATCCCATAATCTCATGCCATTATCTGTTATGAAGGAACTTAACTTGCAGTTTACCAAACCTTATAGGGATTTGTATTCATTTGATTCCAAAAGGGTGAAATGTGTTGGGTTAATTAAATATGTAGCAATTTCATTGGCACAAATCCCAACAAAGAGTATAGTCATGGATGTAGTGGTTGCTGACATCCCAGCCATGTTTGGAATGCTCCTGTCAAGATCTTGGGGAGAAAAGTTGGGAGATGTTCTAAAATTAGATTTCACTCATGCTATCATTCTGGTTTTTAATGGGGAAGAAAGGAGATTGTACAGGGAAACAAGGTTTGTGAATACCACCTCCAAGAAAAATGCAGGAAATTCCCCCATTTATAGTCAAGAAGTAGAAGATATTTCTTGTTTCATGCTGCATGAAGATGCAGAATTTGTTGAAGACACAGGGAAGCAACTCTCTTCAGAAATTGTAAATAATGAGCTGCACTCAAGGAAGATTTGGAAATGCTACTTTGATGGTGCTTACTCCAAGGAAGGTGCAGGTGTTGGATTCTTGTTGATATCACCAGAAGGTAACCTCGTGCCTTTCTCTTTTAAACTAGAATTTGATTCAAAAAATAATGTGGCTGAGTATGAGGCCTTAATCTCAAGCTTTCCAGTTTCTAAATAGATGGGAGTTCAATGTATTTCAATTTTTGGTGACTTTGAATTGATAATAAGACAGATTAAAAACCATTGTCAAACCAAGCATCTGAGGTTAAGATCATATAAGAATGAATTTTGGGATCTGATAGAAAACTATTTTGAAGCCTTCAATCTGCAGTTTATTCCGAGGGAGGAGAATAGATTGGCAGATTCTTTAGCAGTTGCAGCCAGCACCTTCAAACTTCCAATAAATCCAAGGTTAAGGTATGAAATTTAAATTAGACATGGACCTTCTATCCCTGACAATGTGAAACATTGGCAGGTATTTGATGATGATGAACAGATAAATCAGTTCTTGAAAATGATTGGAAACTTTGAAGATGCTGAGATCGACCAAGAGGAAGAACAAAAAGAGCAGAAATCAGAAATAATAAACCTTAAGCAGTCAATAGGTGAACAGAAGATTATCCAATTGAAATAAAATGTGCTACCTAAAGGGTTGGTTCCCCTTGAAAGATTATTTGATTCTAACGATGTTGTTGTTGGTTCAAAGAAAACACATCAAGAAGAAGAGATGGAAGATTGTAATTTGGGAACTCAACAGGAACCCAAAATAGTGAAATTGTTCAAAGGTGTTCCCAAAAACTACAAAGAAATATGCATTGATCTTTTTAAGAAATATATGGATGTGTTTGCTTGTTCATATGAAGACTTGAGGGATATGTGGAATCCTTGGTTCAACATTACATTCAACAGCAGATCTGCCCAGGATAAACAAACCTGAGCACCTGGCTTACACTTCACATAGGGTTTATGGTACTGCGGCAGGATGGTGTCAGTCGAGGTGCTTGCCCTGACTGGAGCTCGGCCCAATGGCGGACCCTCAGGCCCCTCCTCCACCTCCACCTCCTTATCCTCCTGAGGTCGAGGCCTTCAAGCTTCTGATCACTTCCCAACCGAAGAAGAAGAAACAACTCGCCTCGAAATTTGTCAAACGATTGGATGAGATCCCCTCGGTAGCTCTCCCACCTCAGGGTCCGATGAAAGTGGCCCTTTCCCTTGCGGACCGAGAACTGGTTGGACAGTTTACGAGCTTACGGCCTTCAACAAAAACTACGAAATCCTAGATCACTCGAAACTGGAATCCCCTCATTGCAAACAACGTCACCTCATACTTCCTGGGGCGGGATTTCTTCCTATTTGAATTCAACATAAAGGAGGATAAGGACCTGATTTTCAGAAACAGACCCTATTTCATGGGCCCTCAAGGACTATACTTAAATCGCTGGACTCCAGACTTCGACCCTTCGAAGGATGTTCCATCTGTCGTTCCAGTCTGGGTCAGGCTCCCAAACTTTCTGGTGCACTGCTAGAACTGGGAATCAATGCAGCAAATCGGCAACGCCCTTGGGAAATTCATAGATAGATCAAACACCAAAGACCAATATGACTACGCCAGAATATGCCTGGAGGTTGATCTCAAAGTTGGGCTGCCATAAGCCATTGAGCTAACAATGGGTAACTAGTCCCATTTGCATAAATTAGACTATAAACAGTTGTCGTTCAAATGCCGCGGATGTAATGAGTGTGGCCACTTTTCCAAGAACTGTCCCAAAAATGCAGGCCCAAAAAAGGAGAAAGAAGAAGGATGGCAGCAAGCCAAGAAATCTAGAGCGAGCCTTAAGCCAAGGGCCAACAGATAAAGGAAAGGGAAGTTCAGCACCCATGGGAAGTATTCCTAAATCCAAACCCTCCCAAAAAGGGTCAAGAGAACAAATTTGTGGCCTTGAGCTCAGAGATAGAGGAATTCCAAGAAATTGACCCATGGAACATGCAAAAGGATCTCCAAATGCAGGAAACCCTCGAACCACTGAATATTGGCAAAAATCCTGGAGAAACCCTGAAAGAGAAAGAGCTTGTCTCTGAGGAAAAAGATCTGGATTCAGAGGAGTCAGAGGAAGAAGGAGAAATTGGGGATTCCCAAACTTCGGTCAGAAGACCGACTAGGGGAAGGAAATCCTCTAAGGAAAAGAGAGAACAAGAAACCTACAAGGAGAAGCTGCAAGGGAACTAGCTGGCCCTAGAAAATATGTTGAAAAAAAAACCTAAAGCACACAGAAATCAAAGCCAGGGCTCTAAGGGAGCCCTCTCTGCTCAAAAAATGAAGTAATGAAGATCGTCTCCTGGAATTGCAAAGGGATGGAGAGAAACCTACAAGAAGAAGCAATGAAAATTCTAGTAAGGATGGACAGGCTCAACATTCTTCTCATCCAAGAGACCAAAATGGAGGAAATGGACTTTCTCCAAAAGAAAACAGTTTTGGGGAAAAGGAGGACATATCACAGTCTCCTCTAGAGGTGCCTCAAGAGTGCTGGGAATTCTATGGGAGGAGACATGCTCTGAGAAAATTCTGGTTAAACTTAACTCAAACTGAATTTTTGCTCATTTTTTGCATCTTCATACCAAAGAGACAGTGAATCTTTTCAAAATTTATGCTCTGGTCATCTAGGGAGACAAAAAAGTCTGTTGGGAATCCATTAGGGAACTAGAAAATGAGATTTAGATGGATAACATCATTCTCAATGGAGACATGAACATTAATTTAAACCAAGAGGAGAAGCGAGGGGGAAACATTGTAAGAGATCCAGCCAGAGAATGGGTGGAAGAGCTCATTCAAGACGATAATGTTTTGGACATCAAACCACCCAAGGGAAAATACACATGGACCAATAGAAGAACAGGTCCAGGCCACATTGCTGCAAGGTTAGATCGTTTTCTCATCCATATTTCCTTCTTGCTTTTAGGTCTTGATGTCAGTTATGTTATTCTTTCTTCGTCGGTTTCTGATCACAAGCCCATTAGAATTGAGTTGAAGCCGCAAATGAATCTAGGTCCTATTCCCTTCCGCTTCAGTGCTCTCTGGGTGCAACAATTCAACTTTTTGGATAGAGTTGAGGAAGTCTGGAAACACCCTGTCAGTGGATCCCCCTTCTTTGTGTGGCAAGAAAAGCCGAGGAGAGTGAAGAGGGCCCTCAAAAGCTGGGCTAAAGCCCTCCCTTCTCCGACCGAGTCAAGGCGGGTTTCCCAGGCCTGTTTGGAGAGTCATCAAAAACAAATGAAAGATATGGGCATCTCGAAGGACATCTTAACCCTAGAAGAGGAGCTCCGAGCTAATCTCCATAAGACTTGCATACGGGAAAATCTCGCAGACTTTGGCTACAAGCTGGGGACAAGAATACCTCCTTCCTTCATAAGCAGACTCAAGCCAGAAGAAAATTCAATTCTATAGTGGTGATAACCTCAAGAGACCAAACCTTCTCCGACTCTACCAGCATCAAAAAATTTGCCCATCAACACTTCAAAGAATTGTACACCGAGGATAAGCAACCAAGTCTCAGCTCCAACCTGCTCGAGTTGGTCCCTTTAAAGGTAAATGCCCAAATGAACGCTATTCTAACTTCTTCTGTCACCGTAAAATGGATCCGGACAAGGCTCCTGGGCCGAATGGGTTTACTGCTAGATTCATTAAAAATTGTTGGAACATTGTCAAAAGGGATCTCTACAAAATGATATTAAAGTCTCAGACCTGCCACAAGCTTGGGGGCAGCACCAACTTAGCCTTATTGGCCCTTATACCTAAAGAGAAGGGTGCCAGCTCTTTCAAAATATTTAGGTCAATTTCTCTCTACAACATTGGCTACAAGCTCATCACTAAAGTCATGGCCAACAGACTGAAAGGCATTCTTCCGAAAATAATTCCTGACAATCAAGGGGGATTTGTCAAAGGTAGGTAGATAACTGATAACTTCATTCTTGTTCAAGAAGTGATCCATTCAAGCATCCAAAGATGAGAAAAAGGCATGGTTGTCAAGCTAGACCAGGCTAGTGCGTTTGACAACGTCATGCATAAGTTTCTCTTTGGGGTTATGCAACAATTTGGGTTTGATTGCCGCTTTATAAGTTGGGTCAAGGCCTACATTGCGGAATCATGGATTGCTCCCCTCATCAACGGGCATGCTGCTAACTTATTCAAGGCGAGTCATGGGATAAAGCAGGCATTCCCTTTATCCCCTCTTCTCTTTTTCATTCAAGCCTCTGTCCTTAGTTTTATGCTGGAGAAAATACAAATTGAGCAAGAGCTTATGGGTCTTAGGATCACCAGGGGAGTCAAAGATATAAATCATGCTCTCTTTTCTGATGAGTCCATCCTCCTGGGGGGTGCTTCCGCCATCTTGGTCTCACGCTTCAAGCTGGAGCTGGATCGCTACTTCCTCGAGTCTGGGAGTGAACTTAACATAGGAAAATGATTCATTTATGCTTTGAACCTCACTGGGCTTGAGCTAAGCACGATCACCAGGATTTTGGGTTTCAAAGGCTCCACGAAATGGGTGTCTTTTAAATATCATGGGTTGTCGATCTTTCAAGGATGCCCGAGTGGGAGGGACTGGTACCCCTTGCTGGACAAATTCAAGCTCAAAATGAAAGCCTGGGGCATGTCGTGGTTCCATCTGGAAGGTAACACTGTTTTCATTAAGTCAATCTTTAATAATCTTCCAATCATTTAGATGTTTGTTTTGTTGGCTCCAGTGGGCATTCTTCGCAAGATGGAGCAATCCATTCGCTCCTTTTTCTATAAGGGAGGGAAGAATAACGCTAAGATAATTTCGTTGATCTGTTGGATAAGATCGTTATGCCACTGCTGGAAGGTGGCCTTCACATAAAATATCTCAAGGAGCACAACATCACTCTGGGAGCCAAGATATTATGGCAGCAGGTAGCAAGGAATCTGGGATGGGCACAGACTTCTTTGTGGAAAAAATACAACTTTGGAAAGTGTCTTTGCAGCCTGAAGAACTTCCAATATAATCATCAGGGCTCCCCGATCCATTAGTTGTGTAAGTGTGCTCTTCCGCTGCTACGTGACCACTTGTTCTAGATTCCAGGCAATGGGAAGCAGATCAGCTTGTGGGAGGAAAGGATCATGAACGCAGAAGCGATTGGGGAGGACCCTGAGTTTCTGGAGCTAAACATGTGGATGATTTCAAATGGTCAATGCATGATGTGGGACATTTCAGAATGGGATAGCAGTAACTGGGCATGGTGGCAGAAAATAGAGATTCTTGCTCATTTGGAGCAAGCATGGGCCAAATTCATGGTAGCGCTGGCTGGGAAAGCCCCCCTAAATGCAAGGAAAAAATATATAAGGGATTGGAGTTCCTCGAAGGGATGTTATTCTGCAGCATAAGGCTACAGATGTCTTAAAGCCATTCCCACTGTCCCCCGCAACCCTGCAATTTGGAAAGGGATTTGGCAGGTTAAAATCTTCTGAATATTAATATTTTCACCTGGAAGATAGGGCACAGCAGTATCCTCACAGCTGAAAGCTTGCACCGTCGTGGCTTCCACAGCCCCTCTCGGTGCCTGCTCTGTCAAAAACAGAAGGAAAATTCAGTCCACATCTTTCTCGAGTGCCACTACGCTCGGGACATTGGAATGAAATTTTTCTAATTTGGAACAACAACCCCATCCTCCCATCCAAAATCACGATTTTGTTTTCTATTTGGGGAGACCTGTTCACTAAGTCCTTCCCCGAGAGAGGTTGGCCTTATGAGGGGTGGATGATTATCCCTAAGCTCATTTGCTGGAAGATTTGGCTTGAAAGAAACAATCGGATCTTTCAACAGAAGGCCCTAAACCAACAGAAAATCGGTGTGAAAATCAGAAGTCTATTCAAAGAAATAATGCAGGTCAAGGTGAACCAGAATCGGGCTTGTAGCTTAAACCAACAAGGAGTGGTTCCAGTAGCTGGGGCTAAACCTTCCCACGGGACACAATATGGAGAAGTGCAGAGAAGAATGGAAAATCAGGTTAGAGGATGAGAACTTCAACAAATGGAGAAGCAACACAGACATCCACACTATGTTTTTTGATGGTGCAGCAAGGGGAATCCGGGGAAGGCCGGAGGCTGAGGAATTATTCGTTGCCCTTCAGAACAAATCATTTCCCACTTTTCCTAGGGTTTAGGGCTTACTCAAACAATCAAGTAGAAGCCATGGCTCTCCTCCAAGGCTTGAAACAGCTGCAAAAACATGGAATCAAGGAGGCTTGAGTCATTGGATATTCACAAAGCCTCATTGGCTTGATTGTGACAAAATCAATCCCTAAAGATCTCCACTTGCAATGGTTGTTCGCTCGTATTAATAAGTTGATCATGTCCTTTGACAGACTTCAATTCTTTCATGTCCTTCGGAAAAAAAAAAACAAAGATGTGGATCTTGAGGGCAACATTGTTGTCTCTTTACAAGTGGGATATCTCCTCTACGAAGAGGGGGATTCAGTGGATCCTCTGCCTTAGTCGGCCCCTCCCCTTGTCATGTATTTTTGTCTCTTGTTGCAGCAATTTGTTTGTATTAGAAGGTTTGATAGTCATTGGGAAATCACTATATTGAATGTAAGAAGTAGAGTAGGTGAATTTTTCTTGTTCGGAAACCCCCTAGACATTGGGTCTCCAAATGTAAAACCACTGAGCATAAGCCTTAGAAATTTTGAGTCAATATAAACATACCCGTTTCTGTAAAGAAAAACATGAAGACCTGAAAACATATGAAAAAAGCATAATTTAGCATAAGATTCCATTGAAAGAAGGACTCAAACCACACAGACAGAAGCTTAGACAGATCAATCCATTGTTGCTAGCTCCAATCGAAAAAGAAGTGAAGAAATTGTTGCAGGCGAAAATTATAGTCCCTCTTAGATATTCAGACTGGGTCTCTAATCTGGTCCCTGTAAGAAAAAAGAATGGAGAGATAAGATTGTGTGTAGACTTCAGGAATTTGAACCGAGCATCTCTAAAAGATAATTATCCTTTGCCAAAAATGGATCATGTCTTACAGAAGGTGACAGGAGCTCATAGGTTGTCTATGGTGGACGGGTTTTCTGGGTATAATCAGCTAGCAGTAGAAAAATAAGATCAGAAGCAGACTTCTTTCACGAAGCCCTGGGACACCTTCATGTATGCAAGGATGCCATTTGGCCTTATGAATGCAGGTGCAACATTTCAGAGGGCCATGGACATAGCCTTCATTGGTGACAGGATTGTAGTTATATATCTAGATGATATAATTTTTTTTCTCAGGGTTAGATGATGAACACTTGGAGCATTTGCAAAAAAAAATTCAAAAGTGCAGAAAGTTTAGTCCATCATTAAATCCCAAGAAATATTTATTTTCCTTAGAAGAAGGTAAATTATTGGGTCACATAGTTTCTAAACATGGAGTAAAGATTGACCCAACAAGGGTGAAAGCCATTCAGAAAATTCCTTTACCCATAAGCAGGAAATATATCCAGAGATTCCTGGGAAAAATAAACTTTCTAAAGAGATTTGTGCCCAATTATGATGAGATCGTGAGAAGTATATTAAATATGTTGAAGAAAAATGCAGAAGTGAAATGGGATAAGGAAGCAAGAGATGCATTTGCTAGAATAAAGGAAGCACTACAGGAAGCTCCAGTTCTGATTAGTCCATACTATCAAAAAGCCTTTCAGGTATTCTCATTTGCATCCCCCCTACTATTGTTGTTGTGTTGTTGCAAAAAAATGAAGATATTAAGGAGCAGCCAGTTTCATTTTTCCGTAAATTTCTCAGAGATGCTAAGCTCAAATACAATATTCTGGAGAAACAAGTATATGCTTTGGTCAAAGCACTGAAAGCCTTAAGGATTTATGTGTTACGGTCCCAAATAACTGCTTATGTTCCTAATTCTGTTGTTAAAGATGTGTTCGTCCAAAGTGATGTTGAAGGAAAAAGGGGGAAGTGGATAGCAAAAATCCAAGAGTATGATTTGGAAATCAAACCCACCAAGTTGGTCAAGGGACAGGGGTTAGCAAATTTGTTGACAAAGACAAATTTTCAAGCCTTGGGAATTAATCTATTGGCACCAGTGAATGGATTTGTTAATGAAGAAGGTCAAAGCAAGTCCAAAACAGGTGTTCAATAAAAAAATTAGTGCTATGATTGGTATAAAGATATTGTGCATTACCTGTGTTTATTTTCCTATCCTACTTCACTAAATAGAACAAAATACAAAGCTCTCAAGCTCAATTATCAGCCATATTTTATCATAGAAGCAAAGCTATACTCGAAAGATCATGCTGGTATTTTGTTGTTATGTTTGACCGAAGGAGAATCTATTGAAGTCACCAAAAAATATCATGAAATTATGTGTGGAGGACATTATAGCTGGAAGGTAACTGCTCATAAAATTCTCAATTTAGGCTTCTATTGGCCAACCCTATTTGTAGATGTTTATAGACTGGTCAAAAGTTGTCAAAAGTGTCAGTTGTTTGCTGAAAATAAAAAACTTGCTCCATTACCTCTCATCCTAGTATTTATTGAAGAACCTTTTAGGCAATGGGGATTGGATTTTATTGAAGAGATCAATCCACCATAAAGTGGAGAGTTCAAGTGGATTCTGACTGCCACTGATTATTTTTAAAAATGGGTTGAAGCAATACCCACTAAGAAGGTGAATGACCAAGTAGTGATGAAGTTTCTGGAGGAAAACATTTTCAGCATATTCGGATCTCCAGTCAAAATTGTGGCTAATAATGCTCAGGTATTCAACTCTTCTCATTTCATTAATTTTTGTCAAACATATAATGTAATTTTATCACATTCCACAGCATATTATCCCCAAGGGAATGGATTGGCAGAGTCTTCACATAAGACATTGGTCAGAATCTTAAAGAAGACAATCACCGAGAATCAGAAGAATTGGGATATGAAGTTGAAATTTTCCCTTTGGGCAGTTCAAGTCACTACCAAGAGATCTACTGGGAAGTCTTCCTATGAACTGGTTTATGGGACTTAGCACTATTTCCTACTCAGCTGGCCAAACCAGTGATTTCTTTCCTTCAAGAAGCTCAGGAAGAACCTAATGCTATGGTAAGAAGATTGAACAAAATAGTTGAATCAAATGAAAACATAAACAAAGTCAGGGATAAATTTATTACTTATCAAGAAAAGATGAATTCTATATTTTACAGAAAATAAAAAGAAGTTATCTTTCAAGAAGGGGATTTGATACTAAGATGGGACACCAGACGAGAAGAAAAGGGGAAGCATGGTAAATTTGACCCTCTATGTTATGGTCCGTACAGAATCTCTGAGGCGAGGTTAAATAACACATTCATTTTGGAAGATCTGGATGGAGAGTCAGTACAGCTACCTGTGAATCGGCGGTATCTGAAGCATTATTTCTAGCATTAAAATTCAGGATTCCACCATTGTAAATACCGGATTGCTCATTGTTCATATGTCACCAAGAAATATTTAACTCCATGCTCAATGGATAAGGAACTAATCTACGGTTCTTAGCGCTTCCGTGGAAAAAAGCATTATCCTGAGGTGGAGCCAGATGTTGTGGATCATTTGCATTTACCTTTGAAATATTTTTCAAAACACCAAAAAAACATATATTTTAGAAAAGGTAAAAGTTTGTATGTCGAAGAAGACTTTTGATTTATATGTTGGTACATTAACATTTCGTGATGAGATGTAAGGTAGGTCAAAGGATTGGATAACCAGAATAAAGCTCAGGAGCGTTTTAACACCGTGGAGAAAGATGGAGTCGCATGAGTTCATTGAATGAACTATCGCAGGGAGTAGTGTGGAGAACATGGAGTTGTAGAGCGGCGACAGCCGAAGAAATAGATAAATCGGTTTAAGGCACAAAACTTTTCGAAGATTTCCAAAGGAGGCGATCGGACGGAGAGGATTAAATCGCATAATTAAAGCGAGAGATGGACAGACCAGGTTGCATCGCAAAGTTAAGTTTGAAAGGTTATGAAGTGGACACGTGTCGGGTGGAGAGTTCAATCGCATATCGCACATCGTCGATTTTAGAGTTTATTGTTTAAACATCGCATGGTAAGTTGTTTTTATTGCGATGCGATACAAATGGAAGATGGCAATGTGAAACAATACAGCGAGATCGTAAGATCTGGGCGCAGATCAACAGTGGAGGTTAAATCGCAAACAGAGCGGTTTCGCACATCGGAAATTATTAAGTTTACGAGTTAACGACTTTGCAAGTTAAACAAAATAACTTGTGATGCAATGAGGAGAAGGGCCACGTGTCGGCATAACTGATTAGCGCACATCGCATGCATAAATTACGGCTTAACCGTTATCAATATAGTCGTAAACTTGCGGATGGCGATTTGTGATAAGTTATAAAAGTTGCGATGATGCGATGCGACATCGTCATCGAAACTTCGCATTGGCATTATTATTGTTACCATTTAAGCTATTTGTTATAGTTTCCGACGTGTGATATCGAATAAGTTGCAAAGTGTGATTGCTTCTGATTGGTCAGGTTGTGTGTGGGCCCGTAAACCACAGGTCTGCGGGGTTTGCGTAAAGTTGTAGCCGGGTATGCGATAAGGTAATGCGAAGGGGCGGCCAATGAATAAAGATGCATAAGTAGAGTCGGGCAAAATAATGTATAGTGGCACTGTGGGAATCATGATAGTTGGGTTAGGTTGGGCACTAAGGCGTTGTTACAGAACTGAGCAGTTATCGCATCATAACCAGAAAGGACACCTCAGCACTTCGGGGGGACGCATCAACAACATCAGATTCAGAAAAACGAACGATATTTCCAGTTTCAGTTTGTTTTCTTGGTATGATTGCATAATTAATTTTAACAGTTTAGGTAGTTGAGTAGTTTCAATAAGTTGAGCAGTTACAAACTACTTTGATGTATTTAAGTAGATGGAAATATAGAAAATAGGTTCTGAGTTTTGGACCTCTGGATGACTGTTAATTTGGCACTGAATTTTCTGAGAAATAAATGAAAGAAGATCAAGTTTCCTACACCTGTTGATGTTTATTTGTTTTTCCAGTTTCGCTCTGTGTTGATTCCTATTTGAATGAAGTGAAGTAATGTAGAAGTCGGTTTCTTAATTACATTTATGAGTAAGAGTTAAATAACCTTAATTTGCGCTCCTTCACTTCATCTCTTCTCTCTTCACAAAATCCTGATGAAACTTTAAAGTAATAGATTCTGTGTTTACAGCGTATTATTTTGAGTTTCCTCTCTCTCCATGAATTTCCTCTGAGACTTAAAAGTGATAGATTTTGTTTCTCAGCATATCATTTTGAGTTTCCCTTATAGTTCTTCAGTTCATTTCATTCAAATATCAATAGTTCATGGCATTGTGAAGGCTTTCATTATATCATATTATTGAGGGTATTAAGTAATTAAATTCCAAAGGTGTTAAACAAAGACCATTTGATATTGTAATTTTGACACAGATTTACAAAATGTCTTAAGCACTGATTTCTTACCACGGCCAAGAGATTTTTTCTTGAGATACAACAGGAAGTGTCGCACATTGTAAAAGCAGAGTTGTGGTTCATTGCGAGTAGCAAATTTGGTGCCAATGGGTTCTATTTACCATGTAGACATGTACTAGACCCATTCCCAAAGTTTTATGCATTGTCTTACTAGCGTTATCGTTGTCGTCGCAAAGTGTATCTTAAGTGTCACACCTAGTCGAAGGGAGTCAATTGTGCATTCTTAAAAGGAAGTTCTGATGCATTCTCCTACACTATTGTGCCCTATTGATCATAAAGAAATAAATCATACATATTCCCCAAGTATTGAGCATTGTCATACCAGTGTCATCACTATAGTCGCAAAGTACATCTTAAGTGTCGCACTTGGAGGAAATTGTTGTGTCGTTGTCGCATTGAGGGGATCATGTTGTTCTTGTATACTGAGTGGTCAATGTTGTGTCGTTAATTGTTCTAAGTGTGTGTGATCATTCATAATTTCAATCATGGTCTTACTTCTACCTTACTGATCCCGCACTTATCCACATCCTGAAAAGCTTTTTTCCCGATCAACTTGACCTCACTCAATGCAATGGAATTTCACACTGCACAATGTCAAACCTCAAAGTGATTCCTTGCCTCTTGGAACAATGCAATGCACAGTTCCTGCCTCCAAGGACTTTTGTATTGCACAATATCAGTGCTTGAGATTTCACTCTTGACCTCCACAACTGCACAATCCCTAGGCCTATCTCTCTCTTGTAATGTGCATTGGGAAACTTCAAGGCTCAAGAATTCCTCGTTGAGATCCTCAATTTCATAGTCATATTTCCTAGACCTCCAGAACTACGCATTACACAGTCTCAAGCTTCATTCCATCTCTCTTGGCCCCTGGAACTGCAAAATACACAATCCTTGAGTCTTCCTCCCTATCCAGTGCCCAATCCTGACTCAATAAGTTATTTTCATGAAGCAAGATAGACTAGGAGACATATGAATTAATGCCATCTTTTCATTATTGGATTCTACTTGCAAGTACTATAACTTGACATGATAGGATGATGCTCGAAGAGGAAGAGAAGGAGACTTTGCTAGAAGACACTTCTGAAGTTGTAACCATGTAGAATTCATCAAGAAAGAAGATGAAAGGGGCACTAGCTTACCACATAAGATCAAAGACCTAGATCACATGAAGACTCCATACCAATCATCCCCTTGGAGGATCAAGATGAAATGCACGCAAGATCCATCATGAAGATGCAAAGAAAGTAGCAAAAGGAGTAGCTTGACAATGCCACATCGTCATGAAGTTCCATGTCATCATTTTCGAGTCATCTCAAGAGTCACATGTGCCATAGTATCTTGCCACATCATTTGTGGAATGTAATTATGTAATTCTACAAAATGAAAAAATATAAAATGTGTGTAACACCAAGGGTCCCACATGGAATATGAAGCGTCACTATTGAGTTCTAAAGTCATATAGAAGCTAAAAGGTCATGTAAGAATTAAAAAATTCATTGTAGAAGCTCTAGAGTCATGATGGGGGTCAAGAGTCACATGGGAGGTGGACAGTCACATCATTTGTTAGAAATACACCCTTATAATTCAAGCAAGGGATATTTTGGGACTTGAACTTACCAAATTGGTTTTTCTAGCATTCGAATAGGAGAGAAGATCTTTCTTTGGAGGAGCAAGTGGTAACTTAATGTGCCGCTATTGGGGCTAGTGTGGCAGCGTTTTACTTGTATATCTTGGCAGTTCCACGTAATATTTAAGCTCAATGAGACAACACATTTTCATGCATGTATCGTGAATTTCATAATATTATACTTTAGATGTTTGTGGTATATGTTTCGTTCATATGTACTAAGGAAATTAAACTATTTTGGTGGCTTTGGTAATTATCTTGTTGAAGGCATGTTGTATTTTGTTTTATGATCGTGATAACTGTTGTTCCTTGAGAAACAATTCCTTGCTGTGAACAGAAATCCGTGCTCAAGACATTAAAGATTATGTCACAAAATGTATGTATGTCTCTGTTTATTAAAACCTTCAAATATTAATAATATATCTCACAAATATCAAATCTTTATAAACTCTGCAATGCCATGTTCCCTTTATATTGAAGTGAGCGAAATGGAAGACGAAGAAAGAAAAGGATTTCAGTTTGTCATGCTGCTTAAAACAGAAACTGCCATAATAAAATCCTGAAGAAGTGAATAACAAATAAGCTAAAGTAAAGGAGTGCCCATTAAGGATAATTAACTCTTAGATACATAAATATCAAGAGACCTGTAGCTCTAATCACTCTACTTTATTCTCAGATATGAAAATGAAATGAAAACCAAGAAAACTCTTCAACACAAATGGATAATAGAAACTTGCAAAGCTTTTTCATTCATTCAATATTGTTCAGTACAAAATTAGCCTTCAAGGTTCAAAACTCGGAACCTTCTTTCTTCCTTAAGATGTCTTTAAATACAATCTGAACCAAAATGGTTTTCAGTTATAAAACTGATTCTAACTAAATGTAACTGCTTAACTACTCTCTGTAGCGGAGGTACATGCCTCGGAAACATTTTATTACATTTACATAACTTCACTTAAAACAAAATAAAAGATGATAACTCCTAATCTAAAGGAACTGATGTTCCTGGAATAGCGGCTGACTCAATGACTACTTGCGGTTGAACGGCTACTTGGGGCTGTTTGGCTGGAAATCCTTTTTCTGTGTCAATAGAAAATTTCTTACATTCCTTCCAGATTTTATCTTGAGTTATCGGAGCGTTCTTATAACGATGATATTCCAGTGTAAAGGCAACAACTTGACTGTGAGTGAGGTTACTTGTGAACAATGTCTTCACCATCCACAGCAGAAGGAAATGCCTTTGTAAGAAATTGAATATTGTTTCTCCCTTCAATATCTGTGTCTTCTCATGTCAGCCATCTGCTCTGCTTTTTGCAAATATCAATTGATCCTCATAAAATTTCCAGGACATAATCTCACCTCCCTCCCTCCAGCATGAGGGCAAACCTATTCTCGTCAACTTATCAAACGAAATATCAAATTTCTTAACCATCTCTTTAATTCCCTGTAACCGCTTCTCTGAGGCCTTTAGAAGGTCATTTTTAATGATCATTGTGTTTACCTCTTCAGCATAGAAGTACCTATCCAGTATCCCCATATCTTTCAACTCTTCATCTGTCTTGGCATTAATAAAATTTATGAATTTCTTGGCCCAATTTGATCTTTTGATAGCGGCCTGCTTCTCCGATAACAGCTCCTTTTCATGCTCTGAAATAATGTTTTTCTCTCTGGCAATTATATTCATGGAATCCCATTTTGCCTGCATTTCTGAAATGATCTCGTTCCAGATGAGATCCTTAGCTTTAATAAGGGAAATATTTCCCTTCAATTTCTCCTTGAGTTCTTTGATTTCTTCCTCAGCTTTTTGTAGCTTCTGCTTGTTCTCATTTGCCTTTCCTTCCCATCCTTGCATCAACTTAAGAACTGTGGCCAATTCAGACTGGGCCTGTTTACAATCTCTCTCCGCCATTTTTAATTCTGTGTTCAGCTGAGCAACCTGGGCTTGAGGGTCGGCTCCACCTGCAGAAAAATCAAAAGTACAAGTATGGTTCTGGATTTGATTCTGTAAGGTTATAGCAGTCTGCTTTACCTTAGTAAGTTCCTCGTCCTTCTTCATCAACTGTTGTCGTAGTTCCTCTTTTTCCTTTTCAACCTCTGCTACTTCGGCTGCCAACGAGTGCTCTGCAGCTGGCAATTTCAACTTTTTCCTTAATGAAGATATTTCTACTTCTGCACTCTTCATAAGTTTTTGAATTACGCTTTTATCATTTGGATCAACCCCGATTTTCATTATGATTTTTTTCAGCTCTTCATTCTGAGTAGTTAACGCTCTTACATTGGCTTTTTCCATCTTGCATTGTTTGACAACCTTAGCAAGCATATTTTCTGTCTTGACTGCTGTAGCAGTGGTCTTGCTCAAATCATTGACAATCAACTGACCTATCTGCATGTGGAGATTCATTTTGTCCCACAAGGGGATCTTTTTCACGTCCATGACTATATTCAACTCCTTAAAGCTGCCTGAAGGTCCAAGGGACATTCCTATCGGATGCGACAGTGCCATCTTAAACTGATCTTTCTCCAGATCCATTATAGTCAATAGTCTTTTTTGGTCAGCAGGTATATGGTGCTCTACTTGTGTTTCTATATTGGCCTTATTCTTTGGTTCTTTTCTTCAATCTGTGAGAACACTTGCTTCATGGAAGGAGCCTTTTCCAAATGAAGTTCTGGTCTGCTAGGAGATGAAGGGCCACCTTGTTCTTCACTGACCTGGAGAGTAAAACCAGGTGAATTGGAAGAATGGTCTTCTGCTAATTTAGTCCTTTTCTCCTCTCGGGGTTCCTCCTCATCGATCTCAATAACATCATCTCTCCCTCTTTTGCTCATCTTTTCCAATATTGCAGGTGTTTGAATACTGATCCTTGATGGACTTGGCCCTCCTGGATTAGCCAATTTCTCTAAATCCGGTTTACTCACATGAGTAAAAGCAGCATACCCATTCTCGACCCTTTTTTATGAAATAATCCCATGTGGGTCATAGGCCCATTTCTCTCCCAACAGCAACTGTGTTTCTTCCAATATTTTTGATACCTCCTCAAAAGCTTGCCTTGTGTTAACAACAAAAGGGCCTACACTCATAGGCAACTTGTACATTAATCCTTTCTTCATGGGCAAAAAATGAACTTGATCCACATTAAGACTTTGCCTTATAAATTCCAAGGCAAACAGTCTCATGGGAACAAATGTTGGAAGCCTATAAGGCTCAATACTGACTCCATATAGCCTTATCTCAGAATAATCTTCAAAAACAAACCAATCTCCAAATTTACAATTAGGTCCTAATTGCAAGAACTCCTGGGCCTTTGGCAGGAAGCATGGAGGCAGAGTTCCATTAAGAATTTTATAAGCAGTGGTCATGAAATGGTCCACAAATTCAAATAAACCAGCTTCGTTCTCTTCTCTTCTGACCATATCGGTCCAAAGCAAAACTGACTGTTTATTTTTATTACTATCCATTATATTCAAACCAACACTCATGAATTCTTCAACATTCTGATATAAAAACAAGTAGACTACCAATGAGGGAAATCTGAAATAACCTGTTAAAGGGAAGGTGATCAATTGAGAATTCACCACTTCCTGCCAAAAGGATGGGATATCTAGCACCACCCCTGGTTTCATCATAAGAGCGAACGTCCCCAGGGCTGCCTTGTCAATTTCGCGATCATCATCTCTCCCCAAAATCTCCATAATACAGCTAATAACTGGCCTGTATTGAACATTAAACGCCTCCAAACTGAACTTTCCCGTTTCAAATTGAGTCTTCTCTGGACTTGATACCAAAAACGACATGCAACGATTAAACTCTTCATTTGAAAGCTCCTCGAAATACTGAATCAACGAATCTTCAGAGAACTGCAAAGGAGAATCATTTTCTGGAAAACATAATGTCTGACGCATTAATTGAGTTGAAACCTGCAGAATATTTTCCCCTTGGGAATTCATAACAAAACACTTGCCGGGGTACATAGACGAAACTAACCAAGAAATAAATTCAGGGAACACAGGTGACTTGTCAGTGTTCAGGGTTACTTGATAATGCAAGAGAGGATGGTTTACAGATGACGCGGTATCATGAACATCTTTCTCGCTATCTAGGAGGGGACTGAGACTTGACAAACCAGACAATAATGTTCGCTTGGCCATGATTGACAGGAATTTGAAAACAATTCGCGAAATACTGAATAGCGCAAAGGTGGCGAGACATGGTTTAAACAGGGCAAACAGTCACAATTAAATCACAATAGGACGGAAAAACCCCATTTATAGACAACAGGAACCATAATAAATGCAAGGGTGACGTGGAAAGACAGCTAACAGTGAATGACAGCTTGCTTACCACCTCGACGGATGACGTAATGCGACCTCGACGGATGACGTAATGTGGGGGGTCTGTGAGTACGGCGGAGAATTCCTACCCATACCCCCCATAATTAATCAGGACCGTCGATCATCAGATTTCTGAGATCTGACCGGTCAACTGCGGGGGGTCGGGATTTGATAACCGACGGGCTAATTAACCCCCCGCAATTGCATATCCAAATACTTCTTTGCATGATTGTGACTTCCGCTCCGGAAGCTGCTCGAGCTTTAACCTTAATACATATATATATATATATATATATCAACCAAAGGTCGGCCCGTTCCATGTATAAAAATGAAAATGGAAATACATTACATTCCCCTCTTTTTTATGCTAAAGTATAAAAACTTCATACTATAGCATATTTTCGAATTCTTATATATATTTTTTTTATTTTCTTTTCAAAATTTCAAAAATGAAATATAAAAAGGATATGTAGATACTGATCCACAACAATAACCTTGTGAACTACTTTGTAAACTAACTTGTGGTCCTATTATACTCTTGTCTGTCTCTTTTAAGATGTTATAATTACTTTTCTTCTAGAGGCTCACTCTCTTTCTCCTTGTTGTGAAATTACCTTATATACATAACAATTGTATGCTTCGCAGTGTCAAATTACTTGCTTGTTTCAAAGAATTTTTGTGTAACCTATTATGTTAATAATGGTAGCTAAGGAAAATCCCTAAGGAAAATGGAAACCAGTTGCATTTTTGGTTGGGGCTCCTACTCCAAATAGTGTGAGGTCTAATTGGAACTTCACATCGAGGAGACCCCCTTGGTTAACGAATTTCCAGCACCGTCAACATTTGGCACTAGAAGGAGGGTTAGATGACAAGTTGTGCATTGTGAATCTATTTTGAATCTCTTCTCTCAAATGGATCTTTCCCAAATCATAATTCAGAGTGTTTCTCTAGCCTATCTCTTGGTAAACTTTTTATATTCACGGAACAATTTGATGACATGTCTCAATTCCGATTTGATGGTGACGATAGTACATTCATAGTCAAACATATATCCGATTTTCTTGGTTTTTGTATGTTTCGTGAAATTGAGGATGAAGATGTTGTTTGTATATTATTCACCCTCACTCTTGAAGGTAGAGTTAAGAAATGGTGGCATACCTTTCCAAATGCTTCTATTCATTCATTCGATCAATTCCTGAAGGAAATTCATCAAGCCTTTGACAGGTATGATTATCAATATGTATGTGATAGGATTGATCTACTCAGAATGAAATCTAATGTATATATAGAGGATTTTCTTAATCAGTTTCTTTAACTTTTCTCTGAGTTTCCTACAGAAGACTTTAATTATAAATTTATCAGTGAAAATTTTCCGAGCTTGGTTTTTCTCTCCGTGAAATCATTTGCATTTGAACCCTTCGATGATTCCCCTCTTCCAACTTATGTTGATCATGAGACACCCCAAATTTTTTAGGAGGAAATTTATATTCCTTTTATTCCTTGTCCTCCTCCTTTTCTAGTATCAATTTGGGTGCCTCCTCGTGAAAATGTTGAAGTTGAAAAATATGAAAATCGAATTGCCTATCGACCCATTCAATTTCCCCCCATTTCTCATTATATAGATCCTATTGAAGAGAACTTGGATTTTTTCAACAATGGCATGTAGCCTAAAGTGAAATTTGATCCCTTGGATTTTCAAGATCATATTAGTGCACATAAGTCCAATCTTAAATATGATCCAAATGAAAACCTGACTGCCTCAACATATACTTTTCAACCTCTATTATCCTTGTTTCATGATTAGCTTTATCAACCTACTTCAACTCTTAAGGATGTTCGAACTCTTGTTTCAAGCAGTGATCATATACAAGGTAATTTCATTTCACAGGCAGAGGATAAAAGAGGTGAAAATATTTTTTATATTTCTTCTCTCTTCCAAGATGACAATCTTTCATTTCTGGTTGATCACCGGTCTCATAATCTTGATAACATGTCAAATGATTCCATATCCTTCATTCAAGTTGAGAATTTAGACAACCATTGCCATGACATCCATGTTTCCATTAACACATGTGTTGATGGATATCCAAGTACATTGAACGAATATTTCCTTCTTTTGTGCACTTGTATTTGTATGGTATCGATTCGGAATTTTTTTCTTGTAGTTTGAAATATTCATTTATGGCATGGGATTCTCTTTCAATTCAAAATTATTCTGAAATTTCTTTGATACATGCATCTTCAGATATCAAATTTGAAGAAATAAATTGTCAAGCGTTTTAATCTTTGGTATATCCTGTTGAGGAAAACCAAGATCAATCTAAATTATACATTGGTATGCATATCTTTGATCATTATGATGATGAAAATAATATCATGGAGTATAGCATGCATGTTGATCCACTATTCCCACAAGCTCAATCTAATTTGGTTACTACTGATGTTCCTCCTCTTGAGTATTTTCATCTTTCCTCACCTCTAGCACACTACTCGTTTCACCCATATATGTGTGATAAGTTTGTTATACTAGCAGTTTCTCTAAACCCTTTAGATATTTAGCCGGTTGATCATGTTTGCAATAAGGTACAAGATGGTGTGATTCAACCATCAGAGTATGAAAAGCTTGAATCTATTAATCATGATATGTTCAACTGTAAATCTTTTATAAGTCGAGAGGAAGATGTTACAGCACTGACGATCAGGGGAGTTTTTTTACTGATGTACCTTAATGCTCTATCCATCAAGAATATGATATGTTTAATTTTAAGTTTGATCGAACCAATGGCATTAATAATGTTTTCATTGATAGATATGATGATAGTGGTGCATATTTACCTGTTGATTTTTCTAAGCCACCCAAATTTGATGAACCACCATTAGAAAGTTCAGAGACCAGTCAGGAAGTCGAGGCACTTCAGCCCCTGCTGATGGTAATGTTAGGTTCTCCCAATCCTGTTGAGATATCCAAACTAAGTTGGATACAGATTTTTGCGCATAATTATTTCCTTAATATTCATCCATTGGAAATGAGCTCATTCTTGAAGGAATTTCATCATTTTCAAGTTAATCTCCTAAACCCTCAAGGTGGAGTCTTTAATCTGATGGAAGATTCTTGTTTGATTATTTCTTCATCATGTGAACCCCTTGCATCACACTCAAGATCTCGGAGCATATCTTATACGAATAAGCTCAATTTTAAAGCATGTTATTCTAATTATTAAGGTGAAGGTCATTCCGAGTTGAAGAATTTATCTTTGTCAAACACTTTCGAGATTGATCACCTTCTTATCCCTTTTGTGTATTTCATAAGGTTAATCATGTTTTTGGCACAATCTCTCTTCTCGAATGAGAGAAAATTATTGAACCATTCAGTGAATCAAGACCCCTTGTTGATATGAATACCATGTTTGATTTGACCCTTGCATCCAATTTTTCACCATCCTGGTATCCTAAATGGTTTCCTAAATTTGTGATGTCAATCATTGTTTTAAATACCTCAATATTTCATATTGATGGTATGATGTATAATCAAATACAGAGGGAACCAATGGATAATCAAGGATCTTATAGTCACCAATATGATCATGATATTGGTTTTAACAACTATCTCTCAATTAATCATTGTCCCATTAGCATACCTGATGATAGTTGTTTTACATTGATTGATTTTGTTGATCCCAATGATATTCACGGTTTATCATTTCATGATTATAATGCTTGTTGAATGGTTGAGACACTTCAACATGAGTTGATGGTTATGACAGGTCCCCACCATCTTGACAAGGCTTCCGAACAAGATCATATTGAATTCCATTCAAAAGGTTCTCTTTGTAATTTGAATGAGTTTATTGAAATTCATTTTCTTGGGAGTATCAGGGTTTTCAAATCTGTTCTTTTTTAATATCGTGATCCAATCGTTGAATGGTTAGACCAATCTTACCTAGGAAGCTTCGTCGCAGCTAACAAGTTTCGATATTTCTTTATGTTTGCTAAAACTGAAAGCATGCATGAATGTACTTCCACGAGTAGCTTTCAAGGTTTGTATGATCGATATTTCAAGCAACAAGGTAAACCTCGAGACTGGTTAAAGCTAGTTAGTATGGCACATCTGTCGTTGATAAGCAAGACCTTCCATTCATTGTGTAAGCTTTTCAAATTGTTTTATTACTCTTGCACAATGCTTTATATTTCTCTTAATTTATTGTATCTTTGTGATTGCGGGTCGGGAGAAGTTACGGTGGCTACACTGGAAATTCCATTACACTTAGTCGTGAATTTCTATCTCATTGAATTAGGAGTGGGTTTATGTGCATTTTAGCTCTCTAGTCGCATTGCATGACCCTACATTTCACCCTGCACTAGTCCTTGCATTTGATGTGTTTTTTTTGTTTCTCTTTCATGTTTCTTTACAATCAAACGTTACTTCCGCTCTAATTTTTCTTTTGTCTTTCTATTATGTCTTGTCTTTCTTTCAACTCTGCATGAAAATGCTCTCACTTGGCTCAAAAGACAATGTGGAAAAACTTGAAAAGAGAAATTGTGACGACGAACAAAGCTTAGCTTTTCTGTTATCCTCTTCTCTATATTGGGTTTACATATCTTTAAAAGGAAATGATGTCTGAATGGAAAATAGGATCCATCTAAATAGAAAGCCTTTGGTCGAACCATAAATCTCGTATCTATTCTAGGATCTTCACTCCTAGACTCAACCTTGTATTTAAATGGTGTTCTTCTTGCAGGGCCAATCAAGTAGAAGAAGGGAAAGGGGAAAATCAATAGAAAGCAAACCAATATCATAGGTATATATAACCTTCTCTAAGGGAGCAGCCTCTTTTGCTCTCAATAATTCGGGATCCCTCTTCCGCCCCGATGAAATAAATAAGTGCCTAAGCACAATCCTATAATTAAATAAATAAAGACCGAAAGAAGAGAAAGTCTTCATGTGAGGTGAAACAAGTAACTTCGTCGAGGTATTGTTCAGGTTCGTTGGCAGCGAAGCAATGCTTGTGTTCCTATAATGACTCTGTCGGGGTACTGTCCAGATCTGATGGCATCGGAGAAACACCAGAGATGAAAACTAAGACTCTGATTACCTCAAACTCGCAATTTTATATTACCCTTCTCTTGAATCGAAACAATTGTGATTTGGAAATATTTGTGAATTTGTTTAGACAAGAAGATGAATAGAGGGGACTATATTCTAACCAGATCAAATGGGGGAGCCAAGGTAATCCATGCAATGAATCAATACTTCCTGAAGGACTGAGACCTTGCACTTAAGGATAAAACCTGAACAGAGAAGTTGGAGCTCTACCAGTGTGTCGCCAAGTGTTGACGTTGTGCTCAACACCCTCCAAACTTTTTCCTACACGTGAATTTTGAAGCCTACTAAAGATCTAATGATATGTCATTCCATAGTCGTTTCATGATCAACTAATTTTATGCTAAGAGTTTTAGTCTTCTTCTTTTTTCTAAGTGTCGAAGTCACTTGCTCACACATGTTTAGTTCGTAACAAGTTTATGAGCGCATTCTTTTACTACAGGTTTGAACAGGCATAGCATAATCCATCAAAACAGTGCATGTGCAATGTTCAACCTATGTTGACAGTCAGTTTGCACTTTCATTGAGAGACTCTCACTTTTGATTGTGACTGTACTTCTATTTTAGTGAGTTTTTCCAACTATCGTTTATGCGCACCTTCTCTTTCGCAAGTGTCGCTTTCATGTTTACAACTGTCGCTTTTGCTTTTTTTCACTTTAATAAGTGTCATTTTCATGTTATCTTTGCTTTGACATGTGTCTCTTTCAATGTTGTTCGCATTTGCAAGTTTCATTTTCATTTTCTCTTACTATCGCAAGTGTCATCTTTTGGCGTGGGAAGTGTCACACATGGGAAGTAGAGTTGTGGTTCATTGCAATAAACAAATTTGGTACAAATGGATCATATTTACCACGTAGACATGTGCTAGACCCATTCCAAAAGTTTTATTCATTGTCGTACTAGTGTCGTCATTGTCGTCGCAAAGTGTATCTAAAGTGTCACACCTAGTCGAAGGGAGTCAATTGTACATTCTTAAAGGGCAGTGCCGGTGCATTCTCCTACATTATTGTGTCTTATTCATCATAAGGAAATACATTAGATATATTCCCCAAGTATTGAGCACTACCATACTAGTGTCATCACTGTCGTCGCAAAGTACATCCTATGTTTCGCACTTAGAGGAGGTCGATGTATTGTCGTCGCATTAAGGGGATCATGTTATTCTTGTATACCGAGTGTTCAATGTTGTGTCGTCAATTGTTCTAAGTGTGTGTGATCATTCATAAGTTCAATCCCGATCTCACTTCTATCTTACTGAACTTGCACTTTGCCACAGCATGAAAATATTTATGCCCGTCCAACTTGACCTCACTCAGCCCCCTGGAACTGCGCAGTGCAGATAGTCAACCCTCAAGATGATTCCTTTCCTGCCTCCAAGCACTGTACATTGTGTAATCTCAATGCTCAACCTTGCCCTCTTAACCTCCACAACTGCGCAGTTTACCCTTCCAGTCAAACTCTCACGCATTGCGTAGTGGCAAGCCTCAATTTGTCTCCTTGCCCCCGTGAGTTGTGTAATTGTGAAATTTCTAGGCCTCTCCATCTCCTATACAGTGCATTGGGCAACTTCAAGGCTCAATACTGCCTCACTGATCTCCTCAACTGCGCAATCATCTTGCCCAAGCCTCAAGAACTATGCATTGTGCAGTCTCAAGCTTCAATCCATCTCTCTTGGCCCTTGGAACTGTGCATTACGCAACCCCTAAGCCTTCCTCCCTATGCAGTGCTCAGTCCCAAATCAATCAGTCATTTTCATGAAGCAAGCTAGAGTAGGAGATTTTCGAACCAATGATGTCTTGTCATGAGTGGATTCCAGTTGCAGGTATTATATCTTGACATGATAGGATGATGCTCGGAGAGGGAGAGAAAGAGACTATGCTAGAAGACACTTGTGAAGCTAGAACCATGAAGAAGTCATCAAGCAAGAAGATGAAATGGGAACTTGCTTACCACAAATATCAAAGATCTAGATCACATTAAGACTCAATACCAATCAACCCCTTGGAGGATGAAGATGAAACACATGCAAGATCCATCATGAAGATGCAAAGAAAGCAGCAAAAGGAGCAAATTGGAAATGCCACATCATCATGAAGTTCCATGTCATCATTGTCAAGGGTCATCTCAAGAGTCACATGTGCCATAGTATCTTGCCACATCATTTGTGGAATGCAATTATGTAATTCTCCAAAATGAGAAAATATAAAGTGTGTGGAACACCAAGGGTCCCACATGGAATATGGAGGGTCACTATTGAGTTCTAAAGTCATATATATATTCAAAGGTCATGTAAGAATTCGAAAAGTCATTATAGAAGCTCTAGAGTCATGAGGTAGGTCAAGAGTCACATGGGAGGTGGAGAGTCGCCTCATTTGTTATAAATACACCCTTATAATTCAGGCAAAAGAGCTTTTGGGACATGAACTTCCCTCCTTGGCTTCTCTAGCATTGGCATAGGAGAGAAGATCTTTTTTGGAGGAGCAAGAGGTGACTTATTGTTCCACTATTAGGGCTAGTGTGGCATCAATGTACTTGTATATCTTAGCACTTCCACTTAATATTGAAGTTCGATGAGCTAACACATTTTCATACATGTATCATGAATGTTGTAAGACTATTATTTAGATGTTTGTGGTATATGTTTCATTCATATGTACTGAGGAAACTGAACTATTTTTGTGGCTTTGGTACTTATCTTCTTGAAGGTGTGTTGTATTTGGTTTTATGATTGTGGTTGTCTTGTGAACTTGCGATCCTCTTATGCTCTTGTGTGTCTCTTTTTGGATGGTATTATTAATTTTCTTCTAGAGGCTCGCTATATTTCTCCTTGTCGTAAAATACCTTATATACATCGCAATTGTATGTGTCACGGTGTCAGCTTACTTGCATGTTTCAAAAAATGTGTGTATAACCTCTTATGTTAATAATGGCAGCCAAGGAAAATCCCTAAGGTCAATGGAAACCGATTGCATTTCCAGTTGGGGCTCCTACTCCAAACGGTGTGAGGCCTAATTGGGACTTCACATCAAGGAGACCCCTTGGTTGATGGATTTCCAACAATGTTAACAAGATCCTTGCTCCTTCTCAAACATTTAAGGAGACTTTTTACTCCCTTTAAAGCATAGATGAGATTCTTTTACTTCCTTTCAATTGTGAAGCTTTCAAGTGTGTCTTCATCAATACATCAACTACTAGGCTTTTATAGAGATCTTCAAGTAGCTACATGGCTCCTCCTCATCTTCATATCTTCATCAAATAGAGCTTTCATCTTTCTAAATATAATGGAACCAAACTGTGACAGGGTTTGGGCCATCAACCTTTCATATCACATTCCTCTAGTCATCATCAATAAAGGCATTACATTTAGCCAATCAAGTAGAGCTTAGTCATAGCTCTCTTTAAACATGAAAATGATCTTCATGAACATTGAGTCACCTCTTTGTACTGCTACCTCTTAATCCCAAGATGATATAAACATCTTGACCATACAATTCTTCAAGAATTGCTAAAACCATCCACTCAATCCATGTATTCATTGAATTGAGTTCAAAACCAACAGTTGTAGATATATTTGCTTCAACTGTCATTATTATTTTCTGTGATTTCCTTTCAAGAAGCAAAACATATATTGACCATATAATCAAAACCAAGAGATCAATATCAAAATTACCTCAATATGATGGCCTCTTTGGATTTTGCTTACTTTTGAGATCAACATCATTTCGCATGGCCTATCTTCATCTTTTACCAAAGATCCTTCTCCATGCTAATAAGTTGTAATCAAAGTGCCAATGGAATAACCTGACCAGTAAGCTGCAAATTCTTCTTCCTCGAAGTTGTCATTATCAACTCTCTTTCTTTCTTCGGGAAACCATATTCATTGTTGATCAATATCATCATGTCAAAGTCATGTCATCTTGTGGAAGAGTCTTGATCCTTAATCATTCCAAAGTATGTCAAACTTCTTCTTCCAAGCAACGAGTAACCATATGGAAAACTTACTGGGCACATTTTTATAACCAACTCCTTTTATAATTTTCTTGTAGATATGAACGCTACCTTACAGAAGAGTTACTTAAAAACATGTATACCTTTGCTTCCATGCAACCATCTAGCCATACTTTCTTTGAATGAACTTGCTTCCAACCTTATTGAAGATGAGCTTTCCTTTAAGGGGAGAAAGACTTTGATTCTGCCTCTCAAACTACAACTTGAAAACTTGCATACCTTCATCTTGCAAGACTATTGTTGCCATACTAGATGGAATATATACCACATAATACTTCTTCCAAGAACCTTCCTAAATGATGGTTCTTATTGGAGGACCTTGATGATCCTTCTTTGTCAGATGACTTCCTCTAACATTATGTTAGAATATGTTTGGATGAACTATAATGTGCAATATGGTCCCAATATGCTAGATGATTGTTTCCAAAGCAATTTGATCATGTAGATTCTAATTCCCCTACTATCATATGTTTCTTTCTATGATGTCATGTTTTACAAAAACCAAGACACTTCTAAAGAATGCAACGGTGCATGTTATTCTAATTTCTACTTTCTAATAAAGGAAAGATCAATTGCAAATGAACCTATTAGAGATAGAACTTACTTTATAATAAATATCCTTGGGATCTTCTCCTTTTGGCTTCTTCTCAGGTTCTCTCTTTTCTTCAGCTATGTGAGCTTCACTCCTTTCCTTTCTTTTGGTGTTATTATTTTTTTGGCAATCCTTCTTAAAATGTCATTACTCATTGCATGCAAAGCATTGAATCTTGGACATATTTAGTTTTCCTTTGGACTTTCCAAACTTTCCATTATTCTTCTTCTTGGATTTTACAATAAAGGGTTGGGACTTTTCATTTGATTCTATGTCATACTTTGCCTTTATCCTAGTTTGTTCCGAGATACATTGAATCCATAGTTCATCAAAAGGAGTATTATCTTTTCTTGAATAGACATTAATTGCAACACTTTTCCAATCAAGTGGCAAGGCATTTTATACACAAGTAGTCATTTATGAATCGGAAACGACTTCCCCAATCCCTTGCAACTAGTCCCTTATTTGTGAGATCTTCATAAGATAAGTGGTCATATCTTAATCCTTTGATTTCCTTATTTTGTACAGTTGATTCCTCAAGGATATCTTCTAACCCGATGTACTTATAGAGTACAATTTCACCAACTTATCATAGATTGCTTTAGATGACTTCAAATCAACAACAAAGGGAATGAGATGATATTTTATGTATTAAAAAGGAATCATCTGTGCCCTCACTTCTCCCTTATTGTATTTCGTTAATTCTTGAGTCTTCTCTTTGTCTGGTTGAGTAACTTCACCAAGAACATATTCCATGACCTCATTTTCTCCGAGTATCAAATCAATCCTCTTCTTCCATGCTAAGAAGTTTGTTGACCCTACAAGCTTGTTGCTTTCCTTGCAAAATGTAGCCATTTGACCTGTAGATTGAGGCATGAAGCACAAAATGGTACTTCTCAAATGAATGCCTTTCTTGATGATGTCTCCAACTATCTTGATGCTTTCAATACCTTCAAAGAGACTTCAAAGATGCCCTAGAATGATGACTTCTAGGATGCCTTCAACAATAGTGTCTTCATGTAGATGATGTTCCCAAGATTCTTCGATGCTTCCTTTCCTTCAAAGATGTCTTCCAATGAGCCTTCAAATTGATGAACTTTCATGAGAGAGTAGCAACCTTTCCTTCAAAATGATGAAGTATACTCGAGAGCCTTCAACGAGAGCTTGTAATTTTCTTTCTTCAATAAGAGCTTGATAATTCTTAAGATGACGAGGTCTTCAATGAAAGCTTGATGTAGTAATGTTCCTTCTAGGTCAATAAGTCTTCTTATTTCCTTGTGTCTGTTAGGTCCCTATATTACTAGTATAGTCCCTTATTGTGATTAGTGTAACCCCCTTATTGTTATTATTGTACCCTTGTAACCCCCATTTTGTTATTATTGTGCCCCTAAATTATTATTGTTAGGTCGTAAGTAATACATCATGGCTCACTAAGATTACATTATGGCCACATGGACTCCTATATATAGAAAGGAGGTTTTGTAAATTGTATCATCAAAGAATTGTTCATTTATGTAATGTATCGGAGGTTTCCCCATCGAAGTGGCTTATTTCTAAGGCATTGATATCTCTTTTCTTCTATTTTTGGAGCTGGTTATTGAACATTTGGTATCAGAGCTTTGGATTCTAGGGTTTCGTTGCTCCAAATAGGTCATCGTGGAATTTTCACTATAACTTTTTTTCTACGAAGTTTCAGAAGCTGAAATTTTTAGGGTGCGAAGCCGAAATCCTGAGGAATATTGTCTAAAAATTTCAGAGCTTGGTTCGTAATATTTTCGGAGATATCATCTGTGGAAGTTAGGTCTTTCTTCAGGCTCCTAAATAGGTCATCGTGGCATTTGCGCTATAACTTTTTTTCTACGAAGGTTCAGAATCTGAAATTCGTATGGTACGAAGCTGAAATCCTGAGGAAATTCGTCAAAAAATTTCAGAGCTTGGTTCGCAATATTTTTGGAGATATGATCTGTGGAAGGTAGTGCTTTTTCAGGCTCCTGAATTGCATCTCAAAGAGGTGATCGTGGGAAAAGTTTAATATTCCTCTCCTGGCATCGATTGGAGTGCCGTAAAAATTGGTCGCAAGTACACGGACTGTAATTTCTTGGCTATCAATTTCATAGAAAAAGGACGAAACAGTGACACGTGGCAAGTCATACAAGTTCGCTCTACTGAACTAGTCCAGAATTAGGTCATTGTGGGAGATTGGACACAACTTTGTCTTGGAGAATCCAAATCAGGTCAGGCCTGTGGCATTCGAAAGATAATTCAGAGGGCTATGTTGGTACCGAAATTCAAATATTGAAGTGCTGCAATCACAAAGATAATCCAATTTCAATATCTAGCTCCTCAAAAGCAAGAAAAATGTGTGTATTTTTTTTTTTTTTTCCGAATTGCATAAGTCTTGTTTGAAGAATCAATTTGAATTGATTCCAAGGGCATAATGTAGAATATATATCAGTATTGGGTTCTAAAAGATGCCCCGTAAAAATAATTCAACACCCATTAAGCCTTCAGAAGGCTCTACTATGACTCATGAAGATGAAGAATTGCAACATGATCTATCAAAATTACAAGAGCAAGTGCAACAAATTTCACTCTCGCAAAGAGCAACAAAAATGAAATGGAAGTTTTGAAGAAAGGCATGGAAGTGAAGATGGACGGTTTGAAGAAAGGCATGGAAGCTAAGATGGATGACATGAAAGACAACATGGAAAACATGAAGAATGATCTAAAAGCATACATGGAAGGCTTGATGACAAGCTTAAAACCAGAAATGATTCCTAATGGCGGAAATATAAGAGAAGAACCTCATGATGAGAACAAAATAAATGTTAATCGTGATTTCATAAACTCGAATGTTGGTGGGAAGAACCACCATATTCCAAAAATGGATATGAGGAAGTTTGATGGAAAGGATCCTGTAACATGGATACTACAGATGGAGCAATATTTTGATCTCCATAACGCGCAAAACACACAAAAGGTACGCATTGCAACTTTACATTTAGAACAAAATACATTTGTATGGTATCGATGGCTTTGCTCCCGTAAAAAAATTGTCACTGGGTCAATTTTTACGGAGGAAATGATAGCACATTATGAGGATACAAAGAGCAACACCTTCTTTAGCCAATTGATAAATCTCAAACAAAAGGGTTTGGTGGGGCAGCACATTGAGGACTTCCAAAAATTGAATATAAGGGTAACTGATATTCCAGAGGAACATAGGATTGATCTCTTCATAGGCACTTTAAAGGATAACATCCAACATGAAGTTCATGTTTTGGAACCGGATTCATTGGAGAAGGCATTCAGGTTGGCAAGAAAAGTTGAATGTAAAACAATGGCGACAAGGAAGCCTACCACTCAATTCTATAAAGAAGGAAGTGTTGCTACGCCTAGATTTCCACAACCTACAAGGTTGACACCACAACAATTGGAAGAAAAAGAGCAAAAGGGCTTTGCTACAGTTGTGATAGCAAATACACTAAAGGTCATAAGTGTGCTGAGAAGAAATTATTTTACATAGATTGTGAAGAGGAAGAAGAAATGAACAAGAAGAGGATATACACCAGGAACCAGCCCTAGAAGAGGAAGAAATGAATCCGACCATATCGTGTAATGCACTGGCAGGAATTACCACTCCTCAAACTCTCAAGATAGAAGGACAAATCAAGAAGAAAAAGGTAATAGTGTTGATTGATTCATGTAGCACCCATAATTTTATTCATTGTAAGGTAGCCAAGGAATTAAATTGTTTCCTATACCCAGCACCAGAATGTCAAGTGATGGTTGCAAATGGAGGAAATATAAATTTCTTTGGAAAATGCCATAATATCAAGCTAACCATGGGGGAATATGTATCGACTAGTCCAATGCTTTCCATTCCTATGGGAGGTGCTGATGTTGTACTAGGAGTACAATGGTTACAATCTTTGGGGACGGTAGCTTTTAATTTTCAAGAACTTTTCTTGAAATTTTTTTCATAAGGAAAGGAAGTCGAATTACGGGGTATTGCGGGGAAGCCAGGAAGGATAATAAGCTCTAATGTCATGACAAAGCTTCTAAAGAAAGAACAGCGAGGCGTAATTGCACAATTATGCTCACTAGAAGTTCCAACATCAAAATCATCTATTTCTGCAGATCTCCAACAAGTCTTGGACAATCATTCCAAGGTGTTTGAAACTCCCAAAGGACTCCACCTATTCGTGATCATGATCATGCTATTCATTTGATTCCAGGAAGTGTTCCTCCAAACATCAGGCCTTATAGATATCCTTACTTCCAAAAGAGCGAAATTGAACGTATGATTGCAGAAATGTTAGAGGCGGGTATAATTCAACCTAGTCAAAGTTCTTTCTCTGCTCCTGTAGTATTTGTACACAAGAAGGATGGATCATGGCGAATGTGTCCAGATTATAGGGAGCTCAATAAGCTCACCACTAAAGATAAATTTCCCATTCCTGTGATTGATGAATTATTGGATGAATTACATGGAGCAATTTATTTTACCAAGTTGGATCTTCGTTCAGGATATCATCAAATTAGAATGAAGACCGAAGATATTCCAAAAACAACATTTCGAACTCATGAGGGTCATTATGAATTTTTGGTCATGCCTTTTGGCCTTACCAATGCACCTTCTACATTTCAAGGGTTGATGAATTCCATTTTCAAACCCTTCCTTAGAAAATTTGTGCTCGTATTTTTTGATGATATATTAATCTATAGCAGGTCTTGGAAGGATCATGTTGACAGGGTGCTCAAACTATTGTAGGAGAAACAATTATATGCAAAAACATCCAAATGTTTCTTTGGAGTACAAGAGGTGGAATATCTGGGTCATATTGTATCTCACGAGGGTGTTAAAGTAGACCCTAACAAAAATAAAGCCATTAAGGAATGGAAAGTCCCCACAACCATAAAGCAGTTGCGAGGATTTCTCGGGTTAACAGGGTATTATCGCAAGTTTGTTAAGAATTATGGGAGAATAGCAGCACCTCTAACAACATTATTGAAGAAAGATGCATTTTCATGGACTCCTCAAGCAACTAAGGCCTTTGAACATCTTAAAGAGGCAATGTGCCTAGCACCGGTCTTAGCTACGCCAGACTTCACAAAAACCTTTATTGTGGAATGTGATGCCTCAGGAAATGGAATTCGTGTTGTTTTAATGCAGGAAGGAAGACCCATTGCTTTTGAAAGTCGTCCAATCAAAGGAAAGTATTTACAGAAACCTATTTATGAGAAGAAAATGTTAGCAATACTGCATGCACTAAAGAAATGGAGAACTTACCTAATGGGAAGACACTTCAAGGTAAAAACTGATCATGATAGTCTTAAACACTTTTGGAACAAAGACTATCTTCAGAAGAGCAGCAAAAATGGGTCACAAAGATGTTGGGTTATGAATTTGAAATAATCTACAAAAAAGGAAAGCTTAATGTTGTTGCAGATGCACTCTCAAGAAAGAATGAAGAGGTGGAAGCATTGCTTTGTGCCATGTCTATTATCCAACCAGATTGGATAACTGAAGCAAGAGATGAATGGAAGAAGGACAATGATGTATGGACACTCATTCAAAAGTTGCAGCAAGATCCTAGTACATCTGATACATTTAGTTGGAAAAATGATTCCTTATGGTACAAAGATCGCTTATATCTTTGTAAGAATTCCCAACTAAAACAAAGATTCTTCTGGAATTGCACACTTCTCCTTTAGGAGGACACTCAGGATTTTTAAAAACTTACCACAGGGTGAAGAAAGAATTTTTTTGGGATGGCCTTAAATCTGATATTCAAAAGTTTGTGGCAGAATGTTTGGTTTGCCAGGAGAATAAAGTTGAGACAATTAAGACCCCGGGACTTCTACAACCTTTATCCATTCCAAGTCAACTTTGGGAGGAGATTTCAATGGATTTTATCACAGGTTTACCTAAGTCCGAAGGAAAGAGTGTCATCATGGTGGTAGTTGATAGACTTACCAAGTATGCACACTTTTGTGCATTATCTCATCCATTTAAAGCAAGTACGGTTGCTACTACATTTATGGACAGAATTCAAAAGCTACATGGAAGCCCAAGGGTCATTGTGAGCGACAGAGATCCCATTTTTACTGGAAATTTTTGGATGGAGTTATTTTCTTGTTTGGGTACTCAATTAGCTCATAGCTCATCTTATCATCCTCAATCTGATGGTCAAACTGAGATAGTAAATAAATGTTTGGAAGGATATCTTCGTCGCTTTGTATCTTATAAACAAACACAATGGGTCAAGTGGTTACCTCTCACTGAATGGTGGTATAACACTTCCTTCCATACTGCAACAAAAATGACCCCATTTATGGCACTTTATGGATATCACCCACTATCCATCACATCATATTTAAGGAAAAATTCGAAGTTTCAAGCAGTGGAAGATCACATCGAGCATCAGCAAGAAGTTCTCCAACTCTTAAAGGATAACCTGAATTTGGCACAAAATCGAATGAAACAACAAGTAGATCAACATCGCAACGAGAGAAGTTTTGTTGTAGGAGATTGGGTATTTTTACGGCTACAACCATACAAACAAATGCCCCTCAAGCAAGCTAAGAAGGATAATAAATTATCGCCAAAGTACCATGGTCCTTACAAGGTGTTGCAAAAGATTGGTACTATGGCATACAAATTGGAGCTTCATGCTTCTTCGCGAGTGCATCCAATCTTCCATGTTTCATGCTTAAAAAAGGTTATAGGTGAAAATCTTCTAGTTCAAACAATATTGCCAGAACTTGATGAGGAAGGAAAAATCATATTGGAACCTGAAGCGATCACAGAAACAAGAACTCGACAGCTACGTAATCGATCAATTTCAGAGTATCTCATCAAGTGGAAGAACTTACCCACTGAAGATTCTACATGGGAGGATGAGAAGTTTATACAGAAGCACCCAGAGCTACTCAAGCGTTGAGGACAACACTTTTTTGAAGGAGAAGAGCATGTTAGGTCCCTATATTACTAGTATAGTCCATTATTGTTATTAGTGTAACCCCCTTATTGTTATTATTGTACCCTTGTAACCCCCATTTTGTTATTATTGTGCCCCTAAATTAAAATTGTTAGGTCGGCTAGGATTACATTGTGGCCCACTAGGATTACATTATGGCCACATGGACTCCTATATATAGAAAGGAGGTTTTGTAAATTGTATCATCGAAGAATTGTTCATTTATGTAATGTATTGGAGGTTGCCCCCCTCGAAGTGGCTTATTTCTAAGGCGTTGATATCTCTTTTCTTCTATTTTTGGCGCTGGTTACTCAATAGTGTCATTTTACAAATGATTCCCCTTCACAAGAAACCCCTTCTTATGTCAACAAGATGGCCTTCAAGTTGCCTTCTCTTTCTTCACCTTTAGCTCTGATACCATGTTGGAGAATCTAATAAGGTAGTTATTTAAACAATTATCCTTAACTTTGATAAAAGCTTGTGAAATTATATTAGCTTGTTATTATTATTTCTTAGATTCTTTTCATCAAACAATTATCAAGAGAAAAAACAATGAAGACAATAGACACAAGAAGTAGATTCCAAGCTAGGGAAAAACCTCTCCAAGGGGGAAAACCCAGAAGGAATCTCTTCTCTTCTTATAGAATCAGTTCAAATGAGAATTCCAAGACCCCAAGACCTGTTCCAAGCACAAAGTCAACCCTTCAATAAATGTTTCGTCCAACAAGCTCAAGTCAACAAGGTCAATGAAAGTCAAACTTGGTCAAATCAGAGTTTCAACCCTCTATTTCAAACATGCAATTCTCGGCCTCCTGCGACTTTTCAAAAACCCTAATTTTGCACATGTGGGCAGAAAAGATTTTTTCTTTGTCTTCTTCCTTCTCTTTGACTTTCTCCTTTGCTTCTAGACTTCTTCGCTGTTGCAAATCGAATGTGTCTTCAAATGAGTCAAAGTCTCCTTATATTTAGGCTTCTCATGAGGTCGAATTAGGCCTCTTTAGGCCGTCACTGGTAGGGTCGACTTGTGATTTGAGGATTGTTGACTTTTTAGACTCAAAATAAATTCTTTTACATGATACAACTTGCCCAAATGGATCCTATATACATGACATTGACTCTCTTGACTCATGAAAATTATTATTATGACATGACAAACCCTAGAAGCATGAATAACATGCTTAACCTAGATGACCAATCAAAAGAAGCATGACACTCATGCTTGAAAATAATAAATTTTCTTTCTTCTTTTGCTTGTTACATAAGATATACATAATGACACAAGTACAATGACAACTACAAAGACCAAAACTAGTTACATTTTCCAAAAAATAGACCCCCCTCCACAAAGCAATTTGATTGTTAAAGTCTGTGAAGTTGTACAAGGTGCCAAGCCAAATGCCAAAGTAATGTATCAAAACCCCCACCAAACTGATGTATGAAACTCCCTTGTTTGTGGGACAATGGACCCCTCAACACACAACAATTCCAATGTTAAAGTCTACAAAGTTGTACATACTATATCCCTTTGGAATTGAACCTATGACCTTTTGTGAGGTAATGCATGTTCTTAACCTTTAGGCCCACTCATGTTGTACTCATACTAACAACAAACATTCTTTATGAAAGAAAAAAGTAGGCCAAAGACATTTTACACTAAACTACGACGAAAAAACAAGAGATGTTATCTAAGATAAATATAAACCAATAAAAATAAAATTGAAAAGTTAAAACACAAGATTGATGATCAGGAATTGAATTAAAAAATAATGTAATTTGGTGACTTAACAATATTAATATGTTTTATATTTAGGTCGTCATAAAAATGAAAATAGGCATTGAGGAATATATATACATTGAAGAATATATATATATATATATATATATAACAATTAAAAACATTAATAAAACACAAGTGCAATTGGAAAAATTTGTCAACACCAATTAGAGCATTTATAAGATTTCTAACTGTAAATCAAAATGTACCCTAACAAATTATCGAGAGATCTAACATTTCGAATATTCTTAAATAGACTCATGATGTGCATTTTTAATTCCTTTAAAAAGTTATTCTTTTTGTCAAGACATTCGTACAATTATGTTTATCTATTTATATTTTTTTGGTACTTGTTTTATTTGATTGTGACCTTCAACTTAGAAGCTACAAGTGGATGTATCTATTTGTTAAATTCCTATTAATATACATCCACATCCAACCTCCATTGTTGTATGTTGTGACATGTATCCACAGGCACAAACATTTCACTTCGTAGACTTCAACTTGGTGCAACTATTTAACTATCTTAGCTATTGCTTTCACCAATCCGATGTTGACATTATCTATTGTATGTGATGTTAAAACAGTTGAGGAATTTCAAGCCTCGATATTCATTATTTTCAAAACTCAACACGAGGAAGATGCAAAACCACACCAAGGACCAATAGAAGGGTAATCCTGTGTACAGGTTTACATGGCTTTTGTGCAAAAAAGGGTAACTTAATCTTGTCACAAACAGATCCTCTTTTCAACAACAAATTTAGAAATTTCAGGTGTGAGCAGAGTTCTACCATGATCCAAGGCACATGGATGGTGGAACAATGCCCACAAAAATTTGGGATCAAAATAGGATCAATGAGAACTCGGACTTTCTGTGTCATCAGATTCCAACCACTGGAGGTAAGCTTGCTACACATTAGACAGTTCCAAGTAACTGCTAGAACAATTCGACTTTTTTACAAAAATGCTAGAGCAACTTAAACCTAAAGAGATCATTTTCATTACAACCACTTTCAATAAGCTTGATGACTTGATTTAATCGATCATCACTTGCAACTTCAAAAGACTTAACATCGAAGCTAAAAATGAACATTTTGCAGTACAAAGTCTACTGTAAGATCTAATTCTAAACATTTGTTATGAGAAATTTCCAAGTTAATTGTATAGGTAGAGGCAGCGTATTACAATCAATTATACTGGTTGACAACTCCTTACGCTTGGCCTTAATGACCAGCCACAGAAATTACTTGTCAAAGTCTAAACAATACAATATAGAACTTGAGATTAATTCCATTGGTATTTAAACTGAACCTGCCTTAAGAAGTGATATCTCTGACTGCTACAGACCAAAATTAATACCATTACCGCGTGTAAGCAGATTTTGGCATAAGAACTATGCTTAGAGACATCAAACTTTTATGTGAAATAGAAGTAAAACTGGTATACATAAAAAATATCACACACTAGAAGGATAAAAGAAATTGTAACGATTGTGTGCTGACAAAAGCAATCAAACCCCATATTTATGAAGGATAGCCGACTTATGGAAATTAGACGTAAAACTGGGATTCATTAAAAACAACAAACACTTGAAGTAGAAAGGAATTTGTAGGGCTTCAGTGTTGACAAAAGCAAATAGGGGTACAATGAGTGGCGATCAGTAGGGTTACAATCATTTCTATGGGAATGTATGTTCAACTTCCGCTGGAAAAGGAATTCATGATGGCTTAAGAGTCAAGATATATATTTGCAATGCTGTCAAACTTCATTTATATACAAAGAGAGAGCCCTTATTGCGCATCATTGCTCCACTGTGTTGAAGCGGACTTGGAAATAAAATTGTTATTTGGTTCCAACCAGCTTAACGAAAACCTCTTTGCTTTACATTCAAATTGGTTATACATAGAAGGAAGAACTTTCTAAAGGTTACCATCTAGAAAGAACGAAAAAGAAATTAAAGATTACCACCTGCTGAGCAAGCATGAAAGCTCTTTCCCCCAACTTATTAAACTGAAAAATGAAATGCATACCAACATGAGATTTCAAAAGAAATTAAATGAAATCTGTAAATAATGCTTTATAAAAGTGAGCGTTGACACGAGGAAAATTTCAGCTTCAATTAGTTCAACCAACTCAATTTGACCTAGCTCCTTGAATAATTGAAACCAAGATCAATGCATTCTTGAAATACAAGCCTCCAGACATTCTCGTGCCTGTACGCTGTACAATAATTTCCCTATCTTGAATATTATACATATTGACAGTGATATCACACTACACTTATCAAACTAATGTACAAACAAGGCAGCATTGTAATGGCTGATTTGGTTGTGTATCGTGTATGACTCTTGGTCAAGATGCATAAATCCTACCAGAAAATCATTTGTTTTAATTCCAGGTTTTACACCTTTCTGGAATCTTACTCTTTTGGATTTCCAAATATCACTTGATTTTAAATCTCTTATATTTTTGCCTGCTCCAACTTGATATCCAAAGGTGCAATGCTGCAATTTGTATTGTTAGAGGCCTTGAATGAAATAAGTAAATGTATTAGAAGCAACCTCTTGGAAACATGAGAGACGCCAAAAGCACATTGGAGGAAATCATTACATTCGTATCAATGTACCGATGCTTGACGTCAATCTGGATCCAGCAAGCTGTTATGTTAAAGTACTTCAACCACCATATTAGGTTTCAACATATCTTCAACAGGATTTTGCTCAGTCCAAACACTTGCATCACGGTATCCCAGATCAAAAAGTTCATCCAGAATATCATCATTAGCTGGTTCCAATGCCCAATTCAAAAGCTGCAACAATCTAATAGTTTCAGTACTTAGACAGAAAACCTAGAAATATGTTATTTTTAAAAACTAAGAACTTTGTTTTTTTTATTGGATTATCTAAAACAACTATTTCAAGCAATTGGTATAATCTATCATACCTGCCTTGCCGATGCTCTATTCTCAGGATTGCAATCGGGGCTGATTCCAATTCCTTGCAATCCCAAACGGCTAAGGGAAAAAGCACAAACCCTGATCTGCACCTCACCAGTAGTAATTCCCAATAAATTGAACAGTGAGAAAAATATAAGCTAGTTCAAAAAGAGCACATCATTCAGAAAACATGTGCTATATGTAATCAAACTTAACTTCAAAGTTTGTCGACATTTGAAGCACTCAAGGGACAATCCAGACAACCCTCTAACAATAGTAAATAGCATATATTATGCTAATAAATGCTAGCCATGATTGGGGGAAAAAAAAAACCAGCAACATGTGTATGAAGATTCAATCCTTTTAGCAGATTGGCTCTTCAACAGACTTATTCTCTCTCCAAAAAATTTTGATTCTTAAAATACTAGCTTCTCTCCTTCAAAATCTATTGAAGAAACTTCTAGAGCTTGTTCCTTAAACAGAAATGTTGGATCTGAACTCGCCAAAGATATTATCAATTTCGATAATCTTTTTAGGTAAATCTTCAACAAAAGTAGATAAATTATGAACCTTCCCTGCTGCTTTTGACAAATATGGAATCTTCAGAGACCTCTTCCAGTCCTTCCTCCAAAATCACCAAGGGAGAAACCTCATGATTGTGTACTTTGATTCTATGTTTACAATCTTGAGAAATTCTTTGTACATTTCTTTCATAGAGTACAATGTTATTTTTCATTTTCACTATAACCCAGTTATTTCCATTTGTTAAAACTTAAAACTACTTGCGAAAATTTCAATTCACATATCCCCCCATTCCAAAAAAGCTAAGTGTGTGCTTTCTTGGCCATACTTTCTTTACCCATAATGTTACTTACAATTTTTTATTTTCTAGTGTATTTATGTATCGCAATCACAAGTGTCATGAGTGTGGGACTGAGATAGGTATTTTCATAAAACTCACCTTCTCTACTCAGCTCACATGAAAAATGAGTGACTTGGGCAAAACTTGATAAGGATCTGTCAAACCTAGTCAGACTAGGAAAATCACAAACAAACTCCCAAACCTGTGAGTCTCACAAGCACTCTTTTCTAGTTGGTGTGGAAAAGAACCAAATCAATAAACAAATTTACTTAACACCTTGCACGGGTCCATTTTGATGCTACAAAGCATATTTTGATGCAGTTAGATATCATCTTAACCCAAGTTTTCTCTGCAATAAGCATCCCTAGCACCCTGGGAAACATTTCTTTAAGGACAATACCAGGAATGTTAGGTACATCTCAGAAAACCTGGTACTCAGTGTACAACTGCAGACACCATTTGGGGATATCCCCAACATCCTAAAATTGTATATCCCCAACAAATGGGAACATCTAAAGTACTCCATCAATCAATGTAGTATCATTCTCAAATTATATTAAATAAATAAACAAAAAAAAACTGAATTTTAGCTCACAAGACAACAGCTAGACCAAGTGACAACAATATGAGATGTGGCCCACTATCACCATAGCCACTACTTCCCGCCCTCTTGTGCACTTTCACCACTAGGGAGGATTCCCTATATCAAGGTCACCTAAAGGATTTATCAATTACTATGGATAAAGGTGACAAGACAGACCTATGAGGGCTGATGCTCTTACAGATAAGGCTTAGCTCGCACAACAAGGCAATTCACATCATCCAAAGGCCTAATTAGCAATGTTCCACCGAGTTTCCTAGACGGAGAAACGCAGGAGCAGGGATAACCACAAGGGTGGCGTATATAAGCTACCCCAAAATTTAGGGAAATTTATGGGAAACGGGCTGTTACACGTTATTTTGTGTAACGTTTTGTAGATGTTCTATGCTAGAAGCAATTTCACTTTTATTTCAGCAATCATACAAGTAGGTAAGCAAAATGCAGATAGAACATATAAGTAGATCTTACAGAAGACAAATCAGAAACAGGAAAAATGTGTGTATTCGTTTCAGCGGTCAACAGGATGCTTCAACCAGCAAAGTCTCCTTTGGTCAGCCAGCCCAGCATGTGTCACAACAACCCTTCAATCTGTAGATGAGTCAACCCAAGTCAACTCTGCAAAAGTCAACGCTGTCCTGAAAAGTCAACGCAAGGGCAGCAAGCTAAAAGTCAATGCAGCAGCAAAACGGTCAACCCTTTGACCTCGATTTTTGTGCCAGGTAGTACGGCCTTCATAAATCGAACCTTCCACCAATTTTCAGCTTGTTTGGACCAAGCGTTGACCAAAGTCAACGCTGGTCAAAGTTACTGCGAAACCCTAGCAGCAGCAAATCCGTACTTCAGCTTGACCGTACAGTTTGTCCTCTTCGTCCTTCACACGTGTGGATTAAATTCGTCCTTCTTGGTAGCTCGTACTCCTTGATGAGAGAGGAAGATGTGAGTTGTGATGATAATGAAAATCTCTCCAACTTTTCCTGTATATATATCCATCATGAGGGTGTGTGACACATCTGTTGGGCATGCGAGCCTACATTACAAAACTGGTCGACCTTGCACATATAATTTATTGAAAATAATAAATTCAAAATATAAGTTCTGCTCATCGGATTAAGACATATTTTATATGGATTTTACACCTCTCACAAAGAGGAATCCAACAAAAATATTAGCCTCTTAATCTGAGCATCTTAATATGGAGTTTGGACCTAGTTGTCCAAATTTAACACTCCCTCTCAACTAGGGAGAACTCCATCTATTAGTGCAATCAACATCGTGCGTCATCCCGCCGAAACTTGCTTTGCCGGCTTCTTTATTTCAGAACAGAAGTGGGTCAGTCACAAAGACATCATCCCCCGACTGACATAGTCAGTCCAGAGGTCCCAGACCTCACAAATCTTGATCCCAGATCAAGTGGTTGGACCGTGCCATCCTAGATAGAGAGTACGGCAATCTCTGATGCGTCCATCAGTCTTTGCTAATAGTCTCTAACTTTTCCACACCTCATTGGCCAAATGAGAGGTACTTCCCATGAGCCCCGAACTCAATGGGTAGGATGCATACGGGGCACAGAAAATGAGAGGTGAACCAACTCAAAATCACAACGGTGGGGTCCAAGCACACCACCAAGGTTGGCAAGCCTAGCCTTGTGGTTGCCCATAGCTCCAAGAAGCTCTCCCCAAAGCCCCCCAGAGCTCCCAGAGCTCATCGTCCAACAGGACCCACATCATAGGGTCTTTCCACGATTCCAAGATTCTCACGAAGGTTAGGAACATGACCTTCCCCAAGGGCATTGTGAGAATATCCGCGACCTGCTCATCAGTTCCTATATGATCGAGCCTTACGGCGCCTCGCTGTACCATATCCCAGATAAAGTGGTACCAGCCATCAACATGCTTGGATCAATCGTGGAACCCGGGATTCTATGACAAATGAATCCCCCTATGGTTATCACAAAGGATAACGGTGGCATCTAGCACATGCTCGAACAGCTCTCAAGGAGCTTTCGCAACCAAGTGACTTCACAACAGGCTATACATGTTACAATGTATTTGGCCTCAGCGGTGCTCAAGACTGCCGACTTTAGATCCCTGCCCGAAGCAGATCTTCATGTGAAGTAGCATCCAGATGTGCTCTTGCGATCCACCACACTGCCAGCCCAATCGGCATCAGTATATCCACGGAGTGTCATACTCCTGGCAGTGTATCTCAGCCCATGGTCTGTCGTGCCTCAGAGATATCTCAAGAGTTTCTTGGCACCAACCCAATGAATGTTATGATCAACCATGTGTTGACTCAAAGTGTTCACTGCACAGCATATGTTCGAACAAGTGTTCATTGAGAACATCAGGGTCCTTATGAGTTCACGATACTCAGTAGGACGGGCCCAGCAACGTTGCTCCTCAACTTCTTAAAGTTGAGTTCCATCGGTGTCGACACGGACTTACAGTCCACCATTCCAAATCTTTTCAGAAGCTTCACAATATTTTTTCCTTGAGAAAGGAAAATCTCTCCAGGTCTCTGCCAGACCTCCAGGCCTAGTAAATAGTGCATCAGTCCTAGGTCCTTCATCTCGAATTCAGCAGCAAGCTCCCTCTCACATCGATGAATGAGAGGGTCATCACCAGTCAGGAAGAGGTCATCCACATATAGTACTAGAATGAGAGGCTTCTCTTTCACAACCTTGAAGTATAGGTTCGGATCAGCATTACTTCGAGTGAAGCCCAGCTTCATCAAGTAACTATCCATCCTTTCGTACCAAGCTCTAGGTGCTTGCTTTAACCCATAGAGGGCTTTCTTCAACCTGCAGACATAAGTGTCTCGATCTTGAACTTCAAATCTCAGAGGTTGTTCCACATACACCTCTTCCTTTATTGCACCATGCAGAAAAGCGGTCTGGACATCCATCTGATGAAGACTCCATGTTATGATTGATCGGATGGTGGTATATCGTGCCACAGGTGCAAATATATCGTCATAGTCAATTCCTTCCTTTTGAGAGAAGCCACGGGCAACAAACCTTGCCTTAAACTTTTCAGCACTCCCATCAGATCCATGTTTGATTTTGTAGAGCCATTCCACAGTGACAACAGATTTGTCCTTCGGTCTCGGGACCACATCCCAGACATCATTCTTCATAATAGACTCATATTCTTCATGCATAGCATCCTTCCAGACTTGATGCTTGATGGCTTCCTCAAAAGATCCAGGTTTTGCGAGAGAAGCCATCAGTAAATGTCATATAGTAAGAACATCCCCCCAGGGATGTTACAGGCAACATACCAGAAAGATCAGAATGGACCAGTTGCAATATCTCAGATGTCTTTGTGACACTTGAGGGGAAAGAAGGTCCCCTTGTTATGTTATATTCTTCAGCACAGCCCTTACATACACCTTCCTTGCTTCGGGAAGGGCTTTCCAAATCTACGGTGCCATAGTTCGGTTTTTCGGATAGTATCACAAGTCATAGCTCCCAACGGACTCCCTCCAACCCGATAGAGTGTACCAACCCTAGAACCAATTGAGATAGCTTCCTTGAAGCTCTTCTTCCACATGAGCACCTTTCCATCAGAGAAAGTTACATTGAATCCTTTGTCTTCCATGGCAGATACAGACACAAGGTTCTTCTTCAATTTGGGTACATAGAGTACATCTTGCAAACGGAGGACTTGTCCTTGGGACAAGTGGAGGGTCACAGTCCCGGTCCCTTTCACAGGATAAGTGGCATTATCCCCAAGAATAATTTCTAGATTAGTATCCCTTTCAACCATGTCAGAAAGTGCTTCCTTGAATCCGGTGATATGTCTTGAGGCACCACTATCAATTAGCCAGACATCCATCGTGTCGGGCAGAGATGCAGCTGAGAGAGCAGATACCATAATATACTCATTTCTTTTATCAACAACATTAGACTCCTCATACCTGGTATTTCTGGACCTCTTAGAAGGTTGATTGTTTCCTCCAAAGTGAGCCTTCCTCTTTCGTTTGGATTTGTCATTTCTTTGATTCCCATTCCTTCGGTTGTTGTTGTTATCGTCACTATCGGGAGAATCCTCCTTGAAGGGGCATTCTCTAGCATAGTGTCCAGGCCTATGGCAGGTGAAACATTTACCCTTCTTCTCTTGAGTCTTTGTCCTTTCTTTTGTCCTTAGAACCACCAGAGTTCTTCTTTCGGGAATGAGCACCATAGGCAGCATTTCTTTCATTATCAAATTCCTTCATCCTTGTTTCTTCTTGCATACATCTTGACAGAAGCTCATCAAAGTTAGGAATGGTATTATTGTTGAGGATAGTAGTTGTGAATACTTGCCATTCATATGGAAGTCCTCCAAGTGCGGTGAGAACCATCTCACGATCAGCCATTATCTCCCCAATAGCTAGCAGATGGTTCCTGGTTTCGGTCAACTTCAGAAAGAAAGTTTGAACAGACTCATCTCGGCCCTTCTTCATATTCTTCAACTTGTTCTTGAGGAATAGCACTTGGTTCACATTGTTTACCTGAAACATAAGTATCAATTTGTCATACATCTCCTTTGATGTGCCTAGTTCAGATATGTAGGCAACCAGACTCTTATTTATGGATTCCCTGATCAGCAGCTTTGCTTTGATTTCTCCCTTCTTATACTTGTTTCTAACAGCAGCAGAGGCATTGGATGGGGGTTCTTGAATCCTTCCTTTCACATGATCCAAGAGATCATGATCTTCTAATTTGAGATCTAATATCATCTTCCAGGGATGGAAGTCATCACTTCCGGTCAGCTTGTCATTCTCCTTGAATTCAAGACTAGTGGAACCCATTTCCACGATGATGATTGCTATAGATTGAGTTTGTCTTCACCTCAGCTCTGATACCATGTAACGTTTTGTAGATGTTCTATGCTAGAAGCAATTTCACTTTTATTTCAGCAATCATACAAGTAGGTAAGCAAAATGCAGATAGAACATATAAGTAGATCTTACAGAAGACAAATCAGAAACAGGAAAAATGTGTGTATTCGTTTCGGCGGTCAACAGGATGCTTCAACCAGCAAAGTCTCCTTTGGTCAGCCAGCCCAACATGTGTCACAACAACCCTCCAACCAGTAGATGAGTCAACCCAAGTCAACTCTGCAAAAGTCAACGCTGTCCTGAAAAGTCAACGCAGGGGCAGCAAGCTACAAGTCAACGCAGCAGCAAAACGGTCAACCCTTTGACCTCGATTTTTGTGCCAGGTAGTACGGCCTTCATAAATCGAACCTTCCACCAGTTTTCAGCTTGATTGGACCATGCGTTGACCAAAGTCAACGCTGGTCAAACTTTCTGCGAAACCCTAGCAGCAGAAAATCATACTTCAGCTCAGCCGTACGGTCTGTCTTCTTCGTCCTTCACACGTGTGGCTGAAACTCGTCCTTCTTGGTAGCTCGTACTCCTTGATGAGAGAGGAAGATGTGAGTTGTGATGATGATGAAAATCTCTCCAACTTTTCCTGTATATATATCCATCATTGGGGCGTGTGACACATCTGCTGGGGGCGTGCAACCTTAAGGCCGACCTGCACATATAATTTATTAAGAATAATAAATTCAAAATATAAGTTCTGCTCATCGGATTAAGACATATTTTATATGGATTTTACACCTCTCACAAAGAGGAATCCAACAAAAATATTAGCCTCTTAATCTGAGCATCTTAATATGGAGTTTGGACCTAGTTGTCCAAATTTAACATTTTGTCACCATGACATTTAATGGTAAATATGGGTCTATCACCATCCATACTCATGCTTCCTGGCAAGTCAAACATTCATATTCCTTGACCAAGTTCTGAATTTTGGAAAATGACTCTTTAAAAACTCTTAAAAGTGACTTGCGCACTTTTCGCTGCAACTTCCGGCGCATGCGCGGATATTACAAAGGTTCCCTGCGGAATTTTGCGCTCTGTATGCCATTAAAACCTGCGCACCTTACTTCACGAAAAGTGAAAGATAAAAGTAGCATCTAGAAGCATAGTTGGGCACATATTCTCCAATTAAAAAGCCTCCGAGTCATATCAGTTCGAGTCAAATCCCTCCAATCATGGAACTAATTCCCTTGGTCATCGGATCCTCATCTCTTCACTTGTGGATCTCACTCCTATTTGGTGGATCTGAAACCTCCTCAGTCTCTCCTATAAATTGAGCTGAAGCTTCAGGTTTAAGGGAGTTCACATATAGTAATCTTACGCAGGTCATTTTAGACTGGAGAGCTTGTTAACCAAGGTGGAAGATTGGAGGCATACGGGAGGAACCTATACGACATCAAGGCTTGGTTGTAAGATTTCTCTTCTATTCCTAAATAATACATTTGGATACTTTTTCTCAATGTATTGCATTCTTGGAATTGTGATAGTTAAAATTCATAAACTCATTAAAGCAATTTCATTTCCTAACCTCCTTGATCATTAGTTTTTTGGATTATTATTACAATGCAGGTGCTTTTGATCTCTTGTATGTTTGTGTTTGCAGGTTTCTTCTAAGCATTGAGGAGTTGCATAAAAACAAAGAGCGGGATCTTCAACAGGCATTTCGGTTGAAAGGTAAGAGCATCATCCTCTCTTTTCTAGTTTTGATAATCTGAATGCTAAGAGATTAGGGAAAGAGATATTCTTATGTCTATTCAAGAACGATTTATCTGAGTAACAAATTGGCGACTCCACTGGGGAACGTCTTAGTTCTCTCAATTCTTTGGTTTAGTTCTCCTATTTTTCTAGTTTGATCACGTTTGAGTGTTGATGGGTTAATGAACTATCAGATCCCCTAGTTTTGAGCGCCTTGTTTTTATTTTATTTTGATATTTCTCTATATTGTGCGGTTTTGTTTCAGAAACAAAGAGCAACTTTGCGCAGAGTCTCAATTTAACACAGTGCACATGCGCACTGGATTACACTGGTTACCTGCACACCCCCTGGAAATTTTTGAAAAAATTAATTCTCTTTGTCAAAGTTTGATGTCTAATTTCTGAATGTTCAACCTTACATGTATCAACCCTCAAAGTTTGTTTGTGAACTTATTTTAATTACCTTAGTGTCTTTTTTGAGAAATTATCCCTTTTGCATTTTTCGGGTAGGGCTTGCCCTGGTTTGCTGAATTGCTCTATTTCGAAAGATAAATTGACTGCTTAGAGCATTGTTTTTCTATCATTTCGCTCTGGAGCTACCAGGTGTCTTATTAGTCTTTCTTGTTTGAGTGATTGTTTTTCTCATTTGCAAAGGAAAAGTTCTAGATAATTGAAGTAGGATTTGTCTCGAAAAAGTAGTTTTTTGTGAAATTGTTTCAATTTGTTAAAGTGAAAAAAAAGATTTGTTTTTCTTTCAGCTAGAAGTAGTCATGAAAGTACACTCATAGGTATCATTAGTTAGATCATTAGTTAAGAGCTTTTGTTTTGAAAAAGTTTTTTCTAATTTTTAGGGTTTTTGTAGCTTTTCTTTGATTTTGAAGAATTGGAAAATTGTTTGCAAAATCGTATATTTTGGCTTGAAATCAACGAAAATTTAATTAAAAAATGTTATTGGTCATGCTTCAAAATGAAATTGATTTCTTAATACAAAAGGAATGTTTTCGGATTTTTTAGGGAATTTGCACTTTTCTAAGTTCAAAAAACCTCTTACTCTCCCATAACTAAGAATTCATTGAAAAAAAGAATTGCATGTTCATTGTTGAATGCATTTAAATTATTTTTGGGTCAGTCACAACATCATTAAGTTTCATTTCCATACACCTCTACGTAAACAACAACCAAATTAATATAGCGCTACTTAAAATAAATCTAGATATTTTGACATTTTCTAGGGCTCATTCCACCAATCTAGCTCAGGACTAGTGCTTTGGAATAGGCAGTAATTAACTTTACAAAACAATTAAACAAACAAACAGTATCTTGTGGTAGGGAAAAACCCAATTGCTGCAATTTTGCTCTGGCAAGCTCTTCTTAAAAGAGTCAAGGACAAGGTCATGTCGAACCCAGTGGAGTAATTGTACCTACTTCATTGGTAAAGATAGAAGGTGTGCACATATTACAAATGGTAAACCTCAGATTAACCATTGTCGAGGGCCTTGGGATCACTTGGTAGTAAACCTTTTTTTTACCATGTCGAGGAACTTTCAAGAGGATTGAGCTTTGATACTTTTCCCTTGCATGTATATCAGGGCATAGACTGTTCCCCCAAGTTGAATTGTCTCAGTTGGTAATCTTAGTGGCTATAATCTTAGGATTTTTTTCCCAAGGTGACGGTGGAGGGAAGGTCCCACTATACCTGAAGCAGACATTGACTAGACTCACTTGGACTTTCCAGAGGGTAGCCTTCACTTCGAGATGGCATAGTGGAGTTACTTGCACCGGACTGTTTCATTAAGCAGGTTGTCAGGGTAACTGTTTCGACCGCCAGTGTTCCACATTGTCTCTGCAAGGTTGGATTTCATCACCAACTAGTGATTTTATTGTGGAAACATATTGTTTTTGTGTGGATTGCTTCCTAGATTTTGTAGCGCGTGTTCATCTGTTTGGTTACTTTTAGTGGCCTTAGGTGTGATTTATTGAAATTTTTTTATTTCATGTGTAAAAGAAATTAATCGTGGCTGAATTACCGAGACATTCACGTAAAATGCAAGGGAAACCCCCTGAATATACACCCAGTCAATTGGAAAAAATTAAAACTGAAAGGGTTCAATCATCAGGAGTCGGGTCTTCTAAACAAGGAGAATCATCTATTATAATACATCCTGATTTCGAAGTTAATAGACCTCAAACATCTGAAACAGACTTTGAACAAAATCCACCAGAAATTTCTGAAGCAGTCACAGTTGAATCTGTCACTAGTGAGTTCTTAGATACTCAGCTCACTGAACTAGAAATATCTGAACCCGAGTCTGATTCCACTTCATCTGAGTCGCCTTCAAATGTTATAACCCCTACTCCTGGTCGCCCTCGTTCACCTCAAGTAAAGCTTCTCATCACTGAGAATCTTCCTCCTGGCCTTATTATCATTGAAGAAATTACTGACGAAGAAGAAGAAGTTGAAATTCCCTCTCGTCAACTATCTTTAGATCTAAGGTAGAGTGAACCAATCTACCCTTTAGATTTGTCTTTCACTCCTTTCGACCGGATCCTTGGTATATTCAATTTACCAATTTTTTACATTCTTCTGGTTATGGACATCCATGTCACCGAATCCCATTTTACTATTTACCCAGGAATAGTACATCTAACATGGCTTCTGAAAGCATGTCTACTGATTCATCCATGTTTTCATCTTCTCTAGAAAGCTTTTTGTATGGTGGTCCTTTTGTTCCTGTTAGATATCAGTCACTTCCTGGAACTTTTTCAAGAGCATCTCCTTCCTCTCAAGCTTCTACTATGACGACTGGTTTATCTGAGTTTACTACCCAACCTTTGACTACAGACCATATTGATATGTTTTCTGGGAATACCCCTCAAGCTAGCTCATCAAGTGATTACATTCCGCCTAGAGGGCAACATCCTCTTCCGGGAGGACAACCTTTCACTGGAACTTATCCTACAGTTGTAGGGCAGCCTATTCCCGGTAATTATCAAAGTTATGGTCCAATGCCTCAAACTGGTTATGGTCAACCTTATACATCACAACCCTCAATGGGAACTCCCTATTCAGGGATGAACACTATATGGAATCCCCCGTTTACTCAACAGCATTTGCAACCTACCCCGCAAATGCCTTATAACAACTTGCTCAGCCACTTGGAGAATTTGGTTACTCCCAAGTTCAACAACCTATTCAGGGTACACTTCAAATTACCCCAAAGGCATTTGTGCCAAGTAGTGAGCAAGCTGGTCCGAGTACTCCTATCCAATCTGTTGTGCAAACATTTGTTCAACAACCAGGTATACCCATCCCAGGAGTTTCCCAAATCTCTGTTGCTACGACCCTTCAAATGTCAATGCCAATTGTTACACAGGCTATCCCTCAGACTACTACCCATCAAACCTGATCCAGGTTGATATCGGTGGCCACCCACCTATTCCATTTGGACCAGCACCATCAATTCTTGCAGCTTTCCACATTCAGCACAACTTACTATTTTTAGCAGGTTTTCGGGTCCTCCACTCTCGGAGCCGTTTTGGGGGCTTAATGATCCAGGTGGATATTGGTGGCCACCCACCTACTCCATTTGAACCCCCATCTTTAGTTCTTTCAATTTTCAAGTTGCAACAAAACTTACTATTTTTAGCAGTTTTTCGGGTCCTGAACTTCCGGAGCCGTTTTGAGGCCCTAAACGACATTTTTTGGGAAAACGGAGAGCAACATGGGTCCATGGACCTATGTTGCTCGTTCAAAAATTGAAGTCCTCGGATAGATCTTTCTAACGAGCTATTGAGCGCGTCAAACGGAGATCGGGTGCCAAAGTTATGCCCCCAGGAAGTTGAACCACCAATTTACCCAAACGGGCACCCACAGTTTTGGCGCCTCATCTCCTATGGTTAGGTTTTTGGACGTTTCAGATTCTACATTGTTTCTCAACAATAAATAGACCCTCGAGCCTCATTGTAACACAGTTCAGAGGTCTGTAGCCATCACATCTCTTCTCAGAGATTCACTACCATCACCCTAGCTATTTTATTTCCATTATGCCTGTAAGCATATTTCTGTTATTTGATATTAATGAAATGAAGCATTATTTCCGCTGCATCTCTATGTTCATGGTTATTTCTATATTTTGTTGCGTTCCTGCATAAATCCGAATCAAAACCGGACCTACAGTCCAGTCGGTTCCTCAAGAATCTTTGGGACAACATGGTATACCAACTATACAAACAAGTCAACCTTCTGTAGGTCAACCTGTTCAAGGGCAACCCTTTGTAGGTCAACCTCTTCAGAGGCAACCCTTTGTAGGTCAACCTTTTCATGGACAACCCCTGGTAGGTCAACCTCTTCAAGGTCAATTTGTTCAAGGCCAACCATTTCAGGGCCAATTCCAATATGGACAATTGGGACAAAATCCACCTTTCCAAAGTCAACCATACCATGATCATACATTTCAGATACCAGCTCAACCCCAATTCGGTATGGCTACCCCTGGATATCTTGGAGGTGTTCCAATTCCAACAACTCAAGCAATTCTAGGTTATCCAGGATACCCTCCTCCAGGCACTGGAATTGTCCCTCAGGGTTATCAATTCACCCAGCAAAACCCTAACCAGCAGTTAGCTTTTATAGCAACTTTAGATTTACAAGACTTGTCTCGGCTAACGAATGACCCAATTTATTATCTTTCGTTTTGGTCGGCCATGCCTACTAAGTTGCCTAGTGACATTCCGAAGTTTGAAGGAAATTCAGGAGAGGACCCCTCAAATCATGTTATGACTTATCATCTTTGGTGTGCGTACAACCCTTTAATCGATGATTCCATTCATTTAAGACATTTTCAAAAAACTTTAATCGGCTTAGCCGTGAAGTGGTACATTGAGTTACCACGAGGCTCTTTCAATAATTTCAATGCCTTAGCAACTGCTTTCCTTACTCATTTTCAACTACCAATCCATTATGATAATGGCACGGAACTTTTAACTTCACTCAAACAAAGTACATCTACATACATTTCAAATCACATCCACGAACAACGACGTAGACGTCGTTTAGTCAAAATTTTCATCCAAGATCAAATTCTGGTTGAGTGGTTTATCAAATCACTACTCCCTAAGATCACTGAAGATGTAGCTAAAGGAGGCGTTGTAACAGAAGAGTAGGTTATCACTCAAGCCCAATATCTAGACCTTGTTTATACACAATCTAGTACTTTGTATGAAAATATTCTCGATTTACCTCGCCCAGGGCAACTTACTACGACTCCTTCTAGTTCTCATGTCGCAGATGGTGTAACTGGCACAGTTAACAAATCGAAGAGTAAAAAAAAAAATCCAAGTCTACTACTCCAATCATAACTTTACCTGATTCACCTAAAGGAGACTCTTCTCTAGAAACTTCTGCCGAAATCCATGTCGTAGATTCGTCTACTGCCAAGACTAAATCATCCGGGAAAAAAAAAAGGGAAGGGTAAAAGCAAACAAAATAATTCTCCAAAAGAGATAGCAGATAAAACCGAACCATATGACGAAAAGAGGAAACCTTGTTATCCTTGTCTTATTTGTGACGAAGATCACTACACAAAAGAGTGCCCTCATCAGGCCGAGGTATCTAAATTTGTCAAAGGTTCACCGACACCCGTTGTTCTTAGGGATCCTTTTCCCTTGCAAGACAGCAAAATGATTTCCCACAACAGATTTTCTTCTGATTCATCGGCGGATATCCTGATGATGTCCTCTCAAGTCATGGTTGCAACCCGATCTCAAGATTATGGATCTAAGAGTACTGGAAATGAAGTTGGATCATCCAGTCAACCTCCGAGGTCGACTCTTATTTTCGAACCATTACACATCGAGAAACCTAATCTTGATTTAGTAATTAAACAGCCTGCCAAATGTGTACTTCGAAAATCGTCTATCAACCCACATGCGAGCGCCGCTCAGAATTACAATATTGTTGAAGGTCTAGCCATGTCACCTTCAGCAATCTCGGCCCTTGAAGTGTTGCAATCTTGTCCAACCCAAAGGAAGTTACTATTGTCAGCTAATGGAGCGATTGACCTTCAAGACTCTAATCTCATCGTCTTTGATCTTGAGAATTTTGTACCTAGACTCCCGCACCAAATGGCTTTTCAAATACTTGTTTTTGTTAGGATATTCCGACACATAGGAAATAGTTAAGAATAACTTAGTCTAGTGTAGAGTTAGGTAAAGTGTGTCTCTTTACCATGTACATTTGTAACTTATAATCCGACGGTCACGATTTGTAGTGATCCAACGGTTATCTCTCTCCTCAGTATTAACGACACTTGATCCGTGGCATAACACCCGATTGGTCCATGATCTCTATTTAAAGAGCATGGAGGGTCATTTGTCTGGTAACTGTTTATGAGAGAAACATATGTAACTTTTCTTTTATATTAATAAATTGCCTGAAGTGGCCACGTTGGCTCAGGCCGTGCACTGTTTCCCTCTTTGAGGGTTTTAACCACGTGATTATACTAGTGTACTGATTTGTGATCTCTTTGTGAGCGGTGACCTTTGGTTCTTGATCTACAAAACTTACCCTATAAATTCCTACATGGTATCAAAGCTATTTTGAGGGCCGCTTCCGTTGTTGATCAAAATTCGAAGCGGTTTGACTGCATGCAAATGTCGTTTTGTAGATCTACTATTTCTGAACATTTTTAGGCTTGGAGAACTGCTCTGTTGTGTCCGAAGCATCTGTTACAGTGAGGAATGCGTTTCGTTTCATGCGAAAAGGTTTCCGGCTGCCCAAGTTATGACAGTTTAGATCTAGAGGTATAAAGTATCTGTTTTGCAATCATATTTGTTAATAATTCTGCTTATTTCGGTTCCCTCTGTTTATTTTTGGTTTTAAGGTTTTATTTATTTGCCGGATCTACACCCTCTTCTCTGTGTATGCTCTTTGCTCTGTGTTGCATGCGATCTCAACAAATCAAAAACAGGAAAAGAGATTTTTTTGCTACGTATGCTCTTTCGCCACGTCTTTGTGCAATCTTGGGAAATAAGAAATAGTGAAAAAATAGATAGTTGCCGGTAAGGCTAACCAAAAATCTAACATTCTGCCGGAAGGCTTGCATTTCTTTTTTTTTTGCTCAGTTTTTTGTGTTTTTTGTGCAGGAAAGGCACGCACACCGAAGAGTAAGAAAAAAAATTAAAAATAAAATTAAAAAACTCCCCCCCCCCTTTCCTCCTTTCAAACATTTACAGAATCTTTTTACTATCTCACTTGGTGAGGAGTTTGTTTATGAGAATAGAGGTCTTGGGTTCAAGTCTCTTTCTCAAGCTTCTTTTTGTAAACAAATTTTGTTAAAGGGGCGGGATTTTTTTTTTTTAAGTTGAACTTCATCACCAAATTTCCAACCGTTCCCGTAACTATTCGGCACCTACAACTCAGTGTTTTTCAAAAGGCATAACTTCTTCATCCGGAAGCCGTTTATCGAGCCCTTTTTTTTTAAACCGCCTAATTTTTCGAAATCTTTCCATTGGAGCAGTTAAATTCAGCTTTTCTCAGCTTCAGTTTTTTTTTTTTTAATGGAAAGTGCATGCCCGATTATTCTTAACAGCACCAATTATTTCCAATGGCTACCTCACATGGTAGATATACTTAGAAGTAAAGGGCTTTATAGAATAGCCACAGGGCTAGAAACTAAACAACACGATGATGATAAAGTCGCTAAATGGGAAAATAAACAAGATCAAGCACGAGGGTTGATAGGAATGTCCATTGCTCAAGATCTTCGATTTCATATCCTTGACATTGACACCCCTCATGAAGCCCTGGACAAGCTAAATACTGTCTTTGGCATTCAAAATCAAATTCTCAGCTTCAGTTTTTTTTTTTTTAATGTTAAGTGCATGCCCGATTATTCTTAACAGCACCAATTATTTCCAATGGCTACCTCACATGGTAGATATACTTAGAAGTAAAGGGCTTTATAGAATAGCCACAGGGCTAGAAACTAAACCTTCTGATGATGATAAAGTCGCTAAATGGGAAAATAAACAAGATCAAGCACGAGGGTTGATAGGAATGTCCATTGCTCAAGATCTTCGATTTCATATCCTTGACATTGACACCCCTCATGAAGCCCTGGACAAGCTAAATACTGTCTTTGGCATTCAAAATCAAATCAGGGCCCATCTGCTTGAAAATGAGTTGCCTACTTTGGACCCCAATAATTTCTCCTCTATTGAAGATTTTTTGTCCAAATTCAAGACTCTTAGAGTTCTTTTAGAAGGTCGTAAGGTCAAAAAGGAAGATGGTAGCCTCATCTATTGCATTCTTACTAAACTTGGCCCTGCATACTTTGTATTTGTTTCTGCCTTCCATTCCACTAGAGAAGCCATCATTTCTTCAGGAACCACCTACAAGAACCCATCTTTTGATGCCTCTGCGATTCTTTGATAAGAGAACAAGAAAAACTCTTACACCTTGGTCTTATCACTTCTAGAAACACTTCTAAGAAAGCCTTAGCAGCCCAACAACAATCATATCAAAAGAATCCCAAGAAGCAGTATCCTAAAAAGTATGGTCCAAAACCAAACAACGATCCTAAGCAATTTCAACCGCAAACTGAAAAAGCAACTCACCAAAATGATAAGGCAAATAAAAACAAAGGGAAGAAGACAGATAGACATTGCAACTTTTGCAATCGTGATGGCCATATAGAGTCCAAATGTTTTAAGAAGATGGAAGCCTTAGAAGCAGCAATGAAGAAGCACAACATAAATTTGGAGCACTCTTCACCTTCATCTTCAGGAATGGCACTTTCTGCTTGTGGTTGTCAAGCATCAAGATCTGGTTATGCATTAAATGTATCTTCCTCTTCTCATTCTCATGAGTGGCTCATTGATTCTGGAGCTTCTTATCACATGGCCAAAAATAAAGCCATGTTTTCTTCTTTAAATGATTGTAACACCATACATATTTATGTTGGTGATGATAGATCTCATAGTGTTGTAGGATCTGGAACCATTCATCTAGATAATGGTCAATTTAATGATGTACTCTGTGTTCCTACCTTCTCATGCAACCTTCTATCTGTTTATCAGATAACTCATTCAGGTGAAGGGAAAATAGTAGAATTCCCACCTCATGATGTTGTAATCAAGGACCTCAAAGATCCTCGACATATTTTAGCTACTGGCATTGCTAATGATTCCAGAAGGCTGTATAAGTTTGACAACTTTGGGTCATCGTGTCTTCCCTCTGTTTTTGTTGCTTATAAATGATGATATGAGCAAACTTTGGCATGAGCGATTTGGTCACTTAAACTATGGCTCTCTTCAAACTCTATGTAAGGAAAATATGGTGACGAGCCTTCCTATGGTATCTTGTCGAGATGGTGTTTGCTCCGGATGTGTACTCGGAAAACATCATCGGGATAGTTTTGACAAACGTGCCTCTTGGCACACTTCAGCGCCTTTGCAGCTTGTGCACAGTGATTTATGTGGTCCACTTCCTGTTGTTTCTTTCTCTGGTTGCAAGTACTTCTTAACTTTCATTGATGATTTTTCCAGATGCACTTGGGTATACTTCTTAAAACTCAAGAGTGAAGTTTTTAACTTGTTCTTGGCCTTTAAGACCTTTGTTGAGAAACAATCTGGACATCAAATTCTTAAGTTAAGATCAAACAATGGAGGAGAATATGTTAACAACAAATTTATCAACTTCTACACTAAGCATGGCATTCAATTGCAACATATTGTTCCATATACTCCACAACAAAATGGTGTAACTGAAAGGAAGAATCGCACCTTAAAAGAAATGGCTAATTGTATGCTTCAATCTAAAGGACTTGGTCTCAATTTTTGGGTAGAAGCCATTAACTGTGCAAATTACATAGTAAATCACACTCCTACTAAGGTTTTAAAGAATATAACTCCAGAAGAAGCTTGGAGCTCAATCAAACCAAATGTAAGTCACTTTCGTGTTTTTGGAAGTGATGCTTGGGCCCATATTCCAGATGCGAAACATAAAGCCTTAGAACCTAAGAGTGAAAAATGCATTTTTGTTGGATATTCTGAAGATGTCAAAGGATATAGACTTCTTCAACCTAAATCCAAAACTATAATCATTAGAAGAGACGTAAAGTTTGATGAAAATATATCGGCCTGCGAGCCTAGTTCGGCGGGTGTGCCACCTTTGGCATGTGAGCCTGATTCAGCATATGTGCCACCTCTTTCTCTCTCTTCTATTTTTAATAGCATTCCTTCTAGTTCAGACGATGACAACGAGGATGACAATCCTCCTCCACCTCTTGAAATTGTTCCTTATACTCCACCACTTCCAAGATGGGTCTGCTCTACTCGGGATGCAACAGGTTCTCTTGCAGGTGACCCTACCGATTGACGACGTACACGTTCTCAGTTCGAAAGAGCTTCTTCCTTATTGGCTCAAGTTCCAAAAAATCTTGATCCAGAAACCTTTGAAGAAGCCTCCGGTCATCCAGCTTGGGATGAAGCTATGAATGAAGAATATCGTTCCTTATTGGCGAATGATACTTGGGATCTTGTTCCTCTTCCAAAAGGAAGAAAACTTGTCAGATGCAGATGGGTTTACAAAACCAAGTTTGGACCAGATGGAAAAGTGGATAGACATAAAGCTTGTCTTGTCGCTAAAGGATTTTCACAAGTTGAAGGCATTGACTATACTGAAACCTTCTCCCCTGTTGCCAAAATGAATTCGATCCGCCTTGTTCTTTCCCTTGCTGCCTCTTTTAAATGGGAAGTCCATCAGATGGATGTTAAATCCGCCTTCTTACATGGAGATTTGCATGAAAAAATCTACATGGAACAACCCCCTCGCTTATCCAAAATGACTCTAGCCTTGTTTGTCGCCTTAGGAAGTCTCTCTGTGGTCTCAAACAAGCTCCTCGGGCTTGGTATGCCAAAATGGATAGATTTCTATTAGATAATGGCTTTTCTAGGTGTCATTCTGACAACACTGTCTACACCAAGAAAGTGGGTAAGTCCTTCATCATCCTTGTTCTTTATGTTGATGATCTTATCCTTATTGGTAGTGATCCAAACCATATAAACCATGTGAAGTCTAGCCTCAAAAAGAAGTTTGAAATGACAGACTTAGGACACTTGCATTATTTCCTTGGTCTTCAAGTCTTGTAATCCAAGGAAGGCATTACCCTCTCTCAGTCCAAGTATGCATGTGATCTTCTACACCACTTTCACATGGAAGACTATAAGCCAGCCCCTTCTCCCTTTCAGTCTGGAGTCAAGTTTTCAGTCACTTGTACTACCCCTGAAGTTGATGCTACCTTATACCGTCAACTTGTTGGTAAACTTCTATATCTAACCCATACTCGTCCTGACCTTTCCTTTGCCGTTGGTCTTGTCACTCGGTTTATGCACCAACCTCGTGAAAGTCACTGGAAAGCGGCTAAAAGAATACTTCGATATATTCGAGGTACAGTTCAGTTCGGGATTCATTACAATGCAAGAGCATCTCCATTGTTGATTGGTTTCACTGATTCTGATTGGGCTGGTGACCCTGGTGATCGAAAGTCTACTGCAAGATATGTATTCACTCTTGGTTCAGGACCTATTACTTGGTCTTGTAAAAAACAAAGTGCCATCTCTCTTTCTTCAGCAGAAGCAGAGTATCGTGGTGCAGTTGAAGCCAGCAAGGAAACCATGTGGCTTCGTCAAATCCTGTCTGAATTTGGTCTTCATCAGTAGCATCGAACTACACTTTGGTGTAATAATCAGAGTGCCATTCAGCTATGTAAAGATCCAGTTCAGCATCAGCGTATGAAACACATTGAACTCCACATACACTTTATCAGAAAGCTCATTCATTATCGTGTTCTTGAAGTGCAGTACTATCCAACCAATGATCAAGTAGTTGATATCTTTACGAAGGCTCTCACAGAAGCGAAGTTTACCAAACTTCTATCCATGCTTGGAGTTCAGGAAAGTTGTCATTAAGGGGGGATAGGCTCTGATGCCTCCTTCCTTCTCCTATTGTGTCACTTTTGTAAATCCTTCAATCCTATCCCAATTTGTTCTTGAGGGGGGATGTTAGGATATTTCGACACATAGGAAATAGGCTCTTTTTGTGTCACCTTTGTAAATCCTTCAATCCTATCCCATGTTGTTCTTAAGGGGGGATGTTAGGATATTCTGACACATAGGAAATAGTTAAGAATAACTTAGTCTAGTGTAGAGTTAGGTAAAGTGTGTTTCTTTACCATATACATTTGTAACTTATAATCCGACGATCACGATTTGTAGTGATCCAACGGTTATCTCTCTCCTCGGTATTATCAACACTTGATCCATGGCTTAACACCCGATTGGTCCATGATCTCTATTTAAAGAGCATGGAGGGTCATTTGTCCAGTAACCGTTTATGAGAGAAACATATGTAACTTTTCTTTTATATTAATAAATTGCCTGAAGTGGTCCCTGAAGTGGTCGCGTTGGCTCAAGTCGTGGACTATTTCCCTCTTTGAGGGTTTTAACCACGTGATTATACTGGTATACTGATTTGTGATCTGTTTGTGAGCGGCGACCTTTGGTTCTTGATCTACGGAACTTACCCTGTAAATTCCTACAGTTTTAGTCAAATCCAGGCGAGGTTTTCGCACGGTAATTGATGAAGGAGCACCTACGTGCATAATGTCTTTAGCTTGTTGGAAAACTCTTGGTTCTCCGACAATTAATCAATCACCTACGATTCTGAAAGTCTTTGATGGAAGAGGTTTTCATCCATTTGGAATTCTCCGGGATTTACCCATAGAGGTAGAAGGAAAAACCATTACGCTTGAGGTGGAAGTCATTGATGCCCCTCTTGACTACAACCTTCTTTTAAGTCGGAGTTGGTCTTATGCCATGACAATTGTAGTCTCATCGGTCTTTCGGTTAATAATGTTTCCTCACAAAGGAAAAATTGTCAAAATTAATCAGTTGTCTTACTACACTTCAGATCCTGCCTCTACGGATAGTATCCCATATGTCGGAAAGTCAGTTATCCCTTACGAAGATGTTGGAGTAGGACTACTTAAGGATTCCGCTCTTATGGGAACTTTCGCCATACCTCCTCCTAGCGTGCCTCGTACTATTACCAATATCAACATGATTACATCAAGCACGATACCATTTGATGACCCATGGATTGTGCCTTTAGAATCTGAGTTAGACTTCTACGGAAATGAAATGCCTTTGAGTCCATTCGAATTGGCATATGTGGCAGTTCAATCACTTTCTGACCCTTCATCAACTGATACTGATCAAGTGAACGTGATCAGTGATGAGTCTTCTTCTCTACCAGGTTTAACAACAACATCTTTTTCTAATCCTTTCCAACACATATTTTCAAGTGATAAAAATATTCAGAAAATTTTGTCATTGGATGAATTATCTTGGGAAGATCTTCACCATCGTTCATCTTTTCTACCAGACCGCGATAGAGATGAAAATGACTTTTCAACAATCTTTTCGACTGAATATGTTAATGAACCTCAAAATCCAATGTCAATCCTTCATTCGGATTCTGAGACGAATTTAGGAAACATTTCAGCAACAATTCCAATTGACATATCAGTCAAACCGGGAATAATTGAGAACATCCATATAGGTGCTTCATGCTCAATTGAGGAAATCAACATGTAGAAAGCCTTATTTCAGGAATTTCGTGACATCTTTGCCTAGTCTGATGAAGAAATGCCAGGGATTGATCCTAGCATTCCAGTTCGCAAAATTAAGACATACTTGGATGCTAAACCTATTAGACAAAGATTACGTCCAATACATCCGCGAAAAGCCGTTGTTATTAAAGCTGAGGTTGAGAAACTACTTCACGCAGGCTTTATTTATCCTATTCGATTGACGAATTGGGTATCCAATCTAGTTCCAGTGACAAAGAAATAGGGAACTATTAGAGTATGTGTCAATTATGGGGATATTAATAAGGCTTGTCCCAAAGACAATTATCCCACCCCTTACTTCGACCAAATTATTAGCGATTCTGTCGGGAACGAAATCTTTTCATTCGTGGATGGATTCTCCGGTTCCAATCAAATAAATATACTCCCTGTCGATCAGCCCAAAATTGCGTTTATCTGTCCATGGGGCACATTTGCATATTGTAAATTACCTTTTGGATTGAAGAACGTTGGCGCCACTTTTCAAAGGGCCATGTCTTACGTGTTTCACGACATCAAACATATTGTGCAATCCTACTTGGACGACTTACCTGCTCATTCTATACGCCGACAAGATCATCCTACACATTTACATGCCATTTTTATGCGATGTAGGCATTACAATATCAGTTTGAATCCACACAAATGTGTTTTTTGTGTAGAATCGGGATGACTGTTGGGTTTCATTGTTTCTAAGGAAGGTGTTCATGTCGACACTCTGAAGGTTGAGGCTATTGTCAATTTACCTCCTACTCTTTGCCAACTCCAGAGTTTACAAGGGAAAGCAAACTTTTTACGTCGATTTATCCCTAACGTGCAGAGTTAACTAAAGGTTTTACTCGGTTATTAAAATAGGATGTTCCCTTCGTTTGGGACAAGCTTGCTGATAAAGCTTTCGATGCACTTAAACACGTGTCGATCCATGCACCATTGTTGCATCCACCTGATTATCATTGAAATTACTTTTTGTATTTAGTTGCGTCCAATTCCACCATTAGGATGGTTTTAGTTCAAGAGGATGAATCCAACAATGAACATGTGATTTATTATTTAAGTTGGAACCTTACACCGACTGAAATCAAGTATACACATGTGGATAAATTGGCCTTGGCAGCTGTGTAAGCTATCCAACGATTTCATCACTACATATTGTTACGCAAAACTATAGTGATCTCTGGTTGCAACCCTATGATGTATATTTTGACTAAACAATTGCTAGGGGGCAAATACTCAAAGTGGATAGTTATCCAAAAAGAGTTCGATTTGGAATTTGAAAAATCCAAATCCAAGAAATCACTAGTGTTTGTTGAGCTTATGTGTGACTTTCCCTACACTGAATCCGAAACCGTGGTAGAAGATCATCTTCCCGATGAATCTTTGTTTCTGATTAGCAATTTGGATCCTTGGTATGGAGATATCATTATATATCTTCAAACCCAAACTTTTCGGCCTGAAATTTCATGATCTGATCGACATAGGATTCAATACCAGTCCAAACAATAAAACATTGTTGGCGATAACCTTTACTGTTGTGGTGCTGATTTTATCTTTCGACGTTGTTTAACTCATGAAGAAGTCGAAAAAGTTTTACATGACTGTCATTCAGGAGCATGTGGTGGTCATATGTCTGGGTTTTCCACTGCCCAAAAGATATTGCGCGTTGGCTATTTATGGTCGTCACTTTTCAAAGATTGTATCCTTGTGGTTAGAAAATGTCACAATTGTCAAATTTTTTATCGAAAGATGCGGGCACCTCCCGCTCCTCTTCACCCAATCATAGATGTTGGTCCATTTGCAAAATTGGGTGTCGATTTCATTACATGTAACCCTCACTCGGCCAAGGGGCATGGGTATATTATTATCGCTATAGATTATTTTACCAAATGGGGCGAGGCGATACCTACATTTATGGTTGACAGCGAAACTGCAGTTATTTTCATATTCAATCATGTGATTGCTAGGTTTGGTGTCCCTAAAGCCATCGTTACGGACCATGGTAGCCACTTTCGAACATTATGATGACTAAATTTCCGCTCAACTCGGCCTATGCCATGATAATTCCACACCTTATTACCCACAGGCCAATGGCCAAGTTGAAGTTGTAAACAAAGTTTTAACCAATATGATCAAGCGGATTGTCGGAATTCATAAAACTAGTTGGAACACCATGTTTTTCTCAGCATTATGGGCATACCGTACCTCAACAAAAACATCTACAAGGCTTACTCCTTTTTAACTCGTTTACGGTTTGGAAGTTGTTCTACCCATTGAATGTGAAATTGCGTCACTAAAACTAGCCATCGAATTATTACCAACTACCTTTAAAGAGGAAGAACGCTTCCTATACTTACCACATTTAGATGAGACTCGCCGCACCGCTGCACTCGCTGTTGAGGCTCATAAAAAACGTGTTAAGGCACAATATGATCAAAGCGTTAACCCTCGTGTCTATTCAGAAGGCGATCTAGTCTTAGTATACGATAAAACTCACGATAAGCTAGGCGTTGGTAAGTTCGAACCAATGTGGCATGGTCCTTACATTGTTAAGTGTGTGTTTGCAAAAGGGGCCTGTGAATTAGTTGATTATGACGGTGTCTCTTTAGATAAGCCCAGAAATGGTATTTATCTGAAGAGATATTATGTATGATTTATCTTGTGGAGATATTCATTGTACATTAATTACATTTTTAGGAATGTGTGCCTTAGATTAGTTATTTTGCTTTGCGAGTTTCTGCTAGTTTTTCTGCTTATCTTGATTACTCTCAATATTGCAGATGTCGACATTCCCTTCACCAATGGTAAATAAGGTGTTTTTGCAATGGTGTGGTATGACTGTGGGAGTTGTGTAGTGAGGTGCAAGGGTGGAAAGGCACTGCAAAGGGAGTCGCAGTCGCAGAGAGGAGGGCAGTTGCGGCCACGGAGGGAGACGCAAGAGGGAGGCAGCCGATGGAGGGAGGTGGGAGTAGAGCGAAGGAAGTCGAGGTTGCGGTGAGGGAGGAGAGCCAACAGAGGGCCAGGTGAGTCGGCCGAAAGTGAAGGGTTGGCGGAATGTGGAGGAGGCAGCGTTTGAGGAGCCGCAGAGGAGTATGGAATGGCAGTGGCGCAGGTGTGATGGAGGGAGGGCGAACTGGCAGTGGCGCAGGTGTGATGGAGGGAGGGCGAACTGGCAGTGGCGTAGGGAGCTACGAGAGGCATTAAGGAGAGGTCTTTTTGGTGGTGGCGAAACAAGTGGAGGGAAGGAGCCAACCGATCGAGCCACTCAGGGGCAGCAAGTGCTTGCCAAATTTGAGCTGGCAACGTCGACCTTGTTGTCTATGTTCGCTCAGAGCCCGATGATCAAGACGTTGGTCCCGGACCATCATATGCATTTTGATGTTGTGGATCACATAGAAGATAATTTGCGGGAAACTGTGGATAGGGTCACGGGTGTGAGCCAACGGGGAGAGGAGGTGAGCCGGAGGTGTGAGGGTGTAGCGTCGAGTGGAAGGCAATGCTAGGAGAGGGAGGCCACGACGGAGGGTATTAGAGTAGTGAGGAGGCTGAGAGAAAATGTTGAGTGCAATAGTTGTTACTGCTCTGATACCGCTGTGCAGGTGAGGGCGAGGGTGCAGGTCGTGGACACCATGGTGTCGAGGGAGTATGCAGCGCAGCGTTGGGGAGCATAAGAAACGCCCGCTTGAATAGAGACAGGTCTAGGCAAACTGTAGAATGCACACAACCGACAAAGACAAAGTCAGAAAACTAATATTACTTGCTGCAGAGAAAAGACTGAAATCACTGCAACATAAAATTAATGTTTCTAATTTGAGCAACGTAGGAAGGAACTTCGTTGACGAGAAGAGACGGCAGAGAGAGTTTTTGAATTGATTTTCAAAATTGTACAGGCTAATGCTATTCAAGCAGAATCTTAAACTGGGACCCCCAAACCTAATGCTCTGATACCATGTCAGACTCAGCAATGGAATAGGCAAAAATAGACAGCATAGGAAAGATAAGTGTGAGTTGCTCTATTACTCACAATGATACATATTTATCATACAATGGAGTGACCCTTGGATTCCATATCCCAAGGTCTCTTGGACTCCCTAAGTCTCTTGAGCTTCCACACTAACCCTAGAAGAATTAGGTGTCCAACAATTTCTATTCATGGAATTTGCCTCGGTCAAACAACAAACAATATAGCAAAGTATACCGCAATCATTGAGCTATTATCTGATGCCATTGCATTTGGCATTCGGCATTTGATTGTTAGGTTAGACTCGCAACTCATTGTATTACATTAAATGGTGTCTATGCAATTAGAAATCCATCATTGTTAAGAATGTTTTTTAGAGTTCGTCTTTTCAAAAGACAGTTTGATTACATTGAATATCAACACATTTCAAGAAATTTTAATACTTTAGTTGATGCATTGGCTAATCAAGTGTTAAATAGATGTTTGCAACATTGAACGTAAATCAAAACAATATTCAAATCCATATTGAACAAGATACTCAGATATCAAAAAGTAGCAATCTTCATTAGGTCAAAATAGTAGTCTGTCAAATGTGCCAAAAAATATACATCATATATGATCATAGGTCTCAAACACCTTATGATCCAAATATACTGATACAAAAAACAATATGTAGTCGAGAACGACCATAAGCTATCCATGATGATGATCATGATAGCAGACTATAGCACGCGCCACTCAGCGCAGATACCGTCTGAACGGACCAGGAACACCAGTCACATGCCTCTGGTATCGAAGAGGCAAATCATCGGTCCCAGTCTCTGGGATGTCTATCGTAAGCCTCTCCAGGTTGTGTTCCAACTCTGTTAAGACCTCGGCTGCATCATTTTGCGGTGGTATTGTTGCTATAGGTTGTACTCCTCGTCTGTCAAACTGACGAAGTACTGTTGGTCGCACTAGACCCACATCTACATTAACCTTTGATTATCAGTATTGGATGATTTTAAAAAATCAAAAATAAATCTATAAAACACAAAAATTCAAAATAAGACTTTTTACCCGAGTCATCCCACTGTGCTCCAGAAGGGAGTGATGTATCAGGGTCACCCCTGTAATCCATCCCTGCATAGGGGAAGTCTTCAATCACAAAAAATTGGCTTCTCAGCCATACAAAAAACTAAGGCGTGCATCGAACAATAGGAATTCCATCACCACCATGACGAGCCATCAGCATAACCAATCGCAACATGCGAGGATCTCTCGGACCTATAGGATCTACCAACTGTTGTTGCGGTATAAGGAGTGGAATCCTCTCTAAAGTAAATGATACTAGAATGGCGCCATAGCCGAAATACTTCAGCTTGCCATTCTTGCCCCGAGTGAGTTGTCCTTTCATGTTGACAACCACTCCTTCACACCAATTGAATATCGTTCCCTCGGAACATTCAACAGTTGTCTGCATTTGAGCTTTGGTGGCTACATGAGGGGTTGCACTACCACACAAGCTAATAATCGTGAAAGCAATAATCTTTAAGTCAAGTCGCTTGATAGTTTTAATATCGATCCTCCCATCTTTCAGTTGGGAGTCTGGACTGCAATATTGCAACATGTATGAGGTGGTAGACTGCCCTCCTTGCCGTGATCCAAACAGAGAAATGTCATGTCCCCTACAGGGCAAACCGGTGAGAAAATAAATATCCTTTGTATCAATAATGAGCCGATGATCTCATTTGATAAAACACTGCTCCCTGGACATCGTAGGCATTTACCAACCAGGTCATTAGCACTACTTGAGCTTTCATTCCCTGAATGGACCAAAATTTATAAAGTCCACAGTTCTTCAAAGCTCGAAGCGTTGTCGGGCTATCAATTACCTCATTATCATGTCTTTCGTGCTCACATTCCCTCCACTCGAGCATGATTGTTTCAATTTTCCTGTAAACAAACATTAAAGAGCATTAAAATCCTTTTGGAGAAACTTAGAGTGTTTTTTATGGTAGAAAATTCATTTTTGAAAAACCTCACGGCGCATAAGCTCTTTTCAGACTCTCTAAATATGAAAAGATTGTCGAGCACTAGACTATTCGAACTCGTAAAAATAAATGAACAGTAGTCTATTCAGTATAAGTTTACCCCTTTTCAGAACTGAGCTAGACTATTTACGAAAAAGGTATACGTTGACTAAGCATAGTGAATAGAGTTCTCTCCTACATTATTTTATCATTTTTCGGGCTTGAAAGACTAAATTTACGAAAAAGAACATTATGGAGTTTACTTATGTTTTTCTTTTGACTCCCTAAAACTGAAAAACATCGAGTTAATCCTATGCTGGACTCATTAAAACTAAACAGTGTAGGACCCGTCGATCACAACGGGACCGAACCACTCCTTCCTAGGGTTTGTTAAAAATGCTTAGGAGGACTCATCCGAAGAATGAGCTTATACAAGCAAATGTTATCCTCCTCAAGCTTGACAACAAATAAAGAGGTACTTGCCAGTAATGGTGGGGGGGGAATTGAGAAAAAGAATCCATCTTTTATACTTGTTTTAGAAACAGCATGTCGCTCTTGAACACGACACTTTGCCACACTAGTGTCTAGGTTGGGTAATCCTTTTGTCTTAGAGTTAATCGAACCTCATTGAAAGTCTTCAGTTGGTTTTGGGTATTATCTTTAAGTCAAATGCTGCTAAGTCATTTACAGTGTTGTTATGTGTTCAAGAGAAAGTTCAACTTCAATTCATTTTTCATTGCAAATATTTGTCTCCATTCACGTTGACAATCCCTGAGTCAGTCCTTCCAAAATATTTCTTCAAACTTGAAAAATGAGTTTCGTGTCGTAGGCCCTCCTACGACAGATCACTTCCTATCGACTTCAGCTCATTATCTAGGAAGTTGATCCAAAAATTTTATCAGTGCCTTGGAATCTGCATGTCCTAATGGCAAGTTTCTCACCTTCAACGACAGATTTTCATCATTGGCCTTCAATTGATCGACCCTATGAGTGTTCAACTGCAAATCATCCATTCACACTTCATAGGTTGTACTGAAGTACTTTGAGAGCCATTGTCATTATTGGTGGTTTCTCTCACACTTGTTAACGGTTTTCATCATTAATCGGTAATCAAGTGGTTTCTACCATGTTCAAATTCGACGCATTCAATCGCATGTTTAGATTCGTACTAGTTCGAGAGATAAAGATCAAGACCCTGGATCTAGTTTCATCCATCCACGTTGCGAGGAGTTATGTATTTATGCTTAAGTAGACCAATTTATGACAGATGGTTGCGTCCATACTATGTCTACTATTAATACAATTCTAAACCATTTCCATACCAGCACATAGAGCTAGTTTTACTCTTAGTAGGAGAATGCCTACCTCAATGACGATTAATATTTGCATTGAATGTTCATTATTGGTTTCTGATTGATGTCTCTGATCCAATCCTTGGTATGATAAAGCACTTAACTCTTTTAAAAAATATTTCTCAGACTTCACACTTTAAGGGGCAATCTGTTACACGTTATTTTGTCGCCATGACATTTAACGGTCAATATGGATCTATCACCATCCATACTCATGCTTCCTGGCAAGTCAAACATTCATATTCCTTGACCAAGTTCTGAATTTTGGAAAACGACTCTTTAAAAACTCTTAAAAGTGACTTGCGCACTTTTCACCACAACTTCCGGCGCATGCGTGGATATTACAAAGGTTCCCTATGGAACTTTGCGCTCTGTTTGCCATTAAAACCTATGCACCTTACTCACGAAAAGTAAAAGATAAAAGTAACATTTAGAAGCATAGTTAGGCACATATTCTCCAATTAAAAGGCCTCCGAGTCATATCAATTTGAGTCAAATCCCTCCAATCATGGAACTATTCCCTTGGTCATGGGATCCTCATCCCCTCACTTGTGGATCTCAGTGCTATTTGGTGGATAGGAAACCTCCTCAGTCTCTTCTATAAATTGCGCTGAAGCTTCCGGTTTAACAGAGTTCACATATGGTAATCTTATGCCAGTTAGTTTAGACTGGAGAGCTTGTTAACCAAGGAGGAAGATTGGAGGCATACGAGAGCAATTTGTACGACATCAAGGCTTGGTTGTAAGATTTCTCTTCTATTCCTAAATAATACATTTGGATATTTTTCTCACGGTATTGCGTTCTTGGAATTGTGATGGTTAAAATTCATAAATTCATTAAAGCAATTTCATTTCCTAATCTCCTTGATCATTAGGTTAAGCTAGTTTTTTGGATTATTATTATGTTGCAGGTGCTTTTGATCTCTTATATGTTTATGTTTGCAGGTTTCTTCTAAGCATTGAAGAGCTGCATCAAAACAAAGCGCAGGATCTTCAACAAGCATTTCGGTTGAAAGGTAAGAGCATCATCCTCTCTTTTCTAGTTTTGATAATCTGAATGCTAATAGTTTAGGGAAAGAGATGTTCTTATGTTTGTTTGTTTCTAGTTATTCATTAAAATACTACGGAGATCGCCCTTGTCTGCAAAAGGGATTTATCTGGGTAACACGGGAGGCATCGAAGTCATAAAAATTATAAAATTATTAAAAAATTTAATATAAAAAAATAAAAAATAAAAAATACAATTCCAACAATATGTCGATAACTAAGTTAGTAAATAGTGAACCTTAATAATTATGAAATTTACATCTAAATATGATCTTCATTAAGTATTAGACTATTATAAATCCTAATTATCATTTGACATTTCTGCAATCACTAATGTAAAATTGTAAATCTGAAAATAAATTACTAAATTGAATCCATCATTTGACATTATGCAATGTTCCATCTAAATTTATCATTTGGCAATGGGCATTAATATTATGCAAGGTACATCTAAATCAAGTTAATTATCAATTGAAATTACACGATGCACATTGAAAGTAAATTGATCATATGGCAATGACATTATGCTAAAGTCTAAAATAGCCATAGAATACTAAACTAAAAGTAAACATAGAAAATAGTGAAATACTAGTAAATTTCTCAAAAAGTACTAAATAATAAATCGCAGCTCCAATCTGATGGCTCCAAGTTATAAAATGAAAATCGCAGCTCTAATCTGGCAACTCCAAGTCATAAAATGAAAATCGCAGCTCCAAATGTCTTAGGTCAATGGTAAATTTGAATCACAACTAATTGCAGATGGAAAATGTCGAGTGGCAGTAGTAGGAAAATCTCTAGTGGCAAGTTAAAATGTCAAGCAACAGTAGAAGGAAAATGTTGGGAGGCAAAAGGTAAAATCGTAGGGTTAATGAGAAATGTGAATTATTATGTTTTAAAGTTTTAATTTATCCTTTAGTTTTTATTTTCATATTCTAAAATTATATTAAAATTTGTAATTTTTGTAATTTTTTATGTTTTTAATTGTTATTACCAAAACAATTTGGATGGACGTGGGGGGGCACATTTCGTCACCAGAAAAAAATCCCCCCAGAGTTTCCCCAAAAAAGGGGACATGCAGAAATGTATTCCCAGGAGTTTCCTCGTCCCAGGAGTGTGGGGGAGCGAGGAAGCACGTCCCCGACCCTGGGGATGCACATAATGTGACCAAGGGCTTGAGAATAAGTAAGGATAGTAGGACTACCTGGGATCACAAAGGCTAAGAAAAGGCTTCCAACATGTGTATACCTTCAATTTATGGAAGAAGAAGCCTTCAACAAGCCTCAAGTTGAATCCTAGGGCAAACTAGGGCTTTTCTAGGGCAAAATCTACAGAGGACAAGGGATGTTTTCCCTAACATAGATAAATTAGCCACGAGAATTACTTGATTTTAACGCAAATACCTCACCTCCACGTGTTGAATCCCTCTACTAAGGATTGTTTCAAACCCTAGTTGAGATAAGTTCTCAAGCCCTAGCTAGCGACTTACCTTAAGAGGATGAAATTCTAGGTTTAATGTAGAAGAAAGTGAATTTATGAAGTTTTCAAGGTGATCAACCATGTAACCAAGGCCAGTGCCTTTACCTTGGGTGATGGAGATTAGGGGATAGTTAAAAATGATTAAACCTTGGCAAAAGCGTAAGGAAATATGAAACCCTGGGTTTCAAACCCTAAGTATCACTTTTGTGAGGAAGCAAAATCAATGGGGAGAGCTACTTGAAAGATTCACCAATGGGATTGTCATTCACATTCTATAGGTGGGTAATGCATGCAATACTATTATCAAGAGTCCACAGAATAATTCTCACATAAATTTGCACCTGGAAACCCTAGATAATCAACCATTCCATACAATAGCCACAAAATATAAAATTTTATCAAATACACCTTACACTTACAAAATAGAATGCAAGAACAAGTCTTTTATTACTCCAAAACAGTGTTATCGGAACCGAACCGGTTTCGGTGGAACCGGCTAGTCCAATTGGTTTGGGGGCAAAACTGGTCTGAACCGGCCCTCCAAACCGAAAAAGACCAGTTCGGAGACCAGTTCCGCCGGTCTGCAAGGCCCGCGGCCAGGGCAAGAAAAAACGTTAAAGGAACTGTTTGGAGCCAAAGCAGTTAAATGACATGGTTTTTGTTCAATACAACCTTAGGTTGAGGCGCAACCAATTATTGAATAAAACTCCTGAATCAAGCAACATTGTCTTGGGTGACTTTGACCCAACATCAAAATGGGTTGTGGAGAGTCAAGCACCGGCGTTTGACAATGAAGACCTTTCTTGGTTGGACTTGTACCCACCTCCACAGGATGCAGAGGCAGATATATCAGAAGCACCAGTAGCAGCTTCAGGGCAAGTGGAATCAAACCATAATCCCATTGCAGACTTGGATGCTACTCATTCTTCAAATGAGGATGAGGAGTATGATCAAGAATCAAATGATGATTTTGCTAATGATTGATGGTTTGATCATTGATTTGTTGTAGTTGTAGCTTGTAGTATTGTAGGTTGTAGTATAATACTATGATCTATCATGTTATTTTGGACTATAAAGGCCTTTTATGTTGAAAAGTGTAACTAGGATCAGTCTTCATATTGACTATGTAATTATGTATTTATGTAAATAAGAAGACAAAGATAATAATATATATTTTTGATATGCTTGCCTCATGGGTTTCATGAGCAAGGTTTTAGGTCAAAGGACTTCTTCTTGATGTGCTCTAGGGATTTGTCTTCTGGTCATAAAAGGAGTCATGTATATGAAGTGTCTAGTCAATATAGTATGCTCTAAACCTTGTCACATAAGCTTTGAAAGTCCAACATTATACATCTCCTCAAGGACAGCATATATGAAGTGGATAGAGTCGGCCTACAAGTCGGCCTTCTCACAGATTAGAAGGTCGGCCTAAATTATAAGAGGATGTCACTATATATATATATATATATATATATATATATATATATATATATATATGGATCTACAGTCATTTGAAGGAGATAATTCGGATACATCTGTGATCAAGTGCGGTCTACATGACAAGTATAAGTGCGAGCTTAAGGATAGAGAAAGATGTGGATGTCACCAAGACATTTCAGAGTGATGAAGTCTGGAACAAATGCGAAGTTAAAGCAGTGTTAAAGTGTGTTGAAGTACGGACCTGTTTGGAGAAGTTCTGTAGACTACTTTGAAGCAGAAAATGCGGATCAGTGTTGCGGATTACTCTGAAGTAGTGTGTGGTTAGTAAGTAAGATTGGTATAGATGCGGAATAGTGGTTGTGTTCTATGCGTAGCAAAGTCTGTGGGTAATCCGAAGTAAAGAGCATTCGGAAAGTGTGAGAAAGGGAGGAAGGTAAATTTGTGATTTACCTTCCTAATTACAGTCCATAAAAGAAAGTTAATATATCTTCAGTAGATAAAGATTCAAGGACATGCTAAGTGAAGGATCTCGAATGATCTTGTATCTGAATAAGCGAGAAGAAGTGTTTGAAGATAAACTCAGACACTGAGTTCTCTAGTGTTGGTGCAAATCAGTGCAGGTTGGTGCAGAAAAGGAGAATTGGCATTGAAGGTTGACAAAGAAGCAGTGACAAGGTCTTGGAGGCATACATAGGTCAAGGGTCTGAGTCTTGGTCGTGGTACTTGTCATTTGAAAGTCTATAAGAATAATTCCTTGTGGGTTTTCCTCTCCAAGAGAGAGAGGTTTTGGCCCTAGCTTGAAAAGCCTAAATTTGTGTCTCTTGTGTTTTGGTAATTGACTTAATGAAAGACATGATAAGTTAAGAAGAGAAGACATAAGTAAAAGAAGTAAGCTCACAAGTAATTATCAAGCAGAGAATTTGAATTAATCACCACCTCTCCAAATTCTCAACATTTTAGAGCATTCTTCTTGATGTTTGTAACATTTTTGGTCTAACGATGTTTTGCACCAAGTGCTATTTTGGTTATATGCACTATTACTTGCTATATAAATGAGAACTTTTGCATATTTGTGTATAAATGGTTTGGATTCATATGGATGCACATGAATATATCTGTTTTTTCTATAAAATATGAACATTTTTTGTGTTTTTGGTAAACAGGGTTTTTTTCCGGTTCCCGGTCCACAAGGTTTTTCAATTGATGACTGGTTCGGTTCTAACAACATTACTCCAAAATGACATTTCCAAGCTAAACAATAGCTCCATTAGCAGAAATCCACCATAGATCACATCTTCATAAGATACAAATCACAATTCAGCTAGGTTGAATTCTCTAAAAGGCTCGAATTAGTCACAAGTGATGATGAGAAATGAAATCAGCCTATCCTCTATTTATATGAGGATTAGGACACCTAATTATGTGTACAAAGCCCCTAAAAACAAGCTTGATTGCTAAATGTACTTGGGTTACAAGCCAACCCATTAGCTAACAACAAATTATGTGTAATTTGCCCACACGTGTGAATCTTAGCCTCTAAATTATTGACATCATCCATCAAAAATGCTCCAAATGCCATGTCCAAGGGTGAAGAGGTGTTAAAGAATGTGTAGACACCTAGATCATCCAAGATTTAAGGGATGGACCTCAAATCCACCTCAACATCTCTTGTGAGGTCCAAGGGTTGAGAGAACAAATGCAAGTAGATAATTATGATTTCTCTTAACTTGATAATTACTTGTGAATGTTTGTTGGCTCCTTATCAAATATTATGTTCTCTTCATCGAGCAATTACCAAAAACATAAGGATCACAAAGAGACAAAGAACACCAAAAATTAGGCTACAAGCCAAGGAAAAACCCAAAAATCCTCTTTTTATAGAATTAGATCAAAGTGAGATATCCAAGACCCAAGACCAAGAATGTCACAAAGATCCAAGTTAGCCCTCCTCCAAATCTCCTCCAACCAAATCAAAGTCAATGTTGGTCAAATCTTGTCAAATTCGATCAAATCTCATAATTTCGGACCTAAAATTCAGACCTAAAGTTTTGGACCTATAATTTTCACAGAGTAACCTGAGAACCTTTGCACGTGTTAGCAGAAATAAGCTAGAAACCCTTGAATTTCTCTCTCCTTTGACTTCTCTCTCTCTTTGACTTTGCTCCTTTTTCTTGTCTTTTTGCATAGAAACCAATGTGATGAGTGAGTGAATGAGGTCAAATTGCCTTGTATTTATAGTTGTCTAGGAAGGTCGAATGGCTACCACACAAGCAGACTTGTCCAAGGAGGGGTCACTTGGTCTTGTGTTTGACTTTTTGACTCTTTGACTCAAGACAAAAATAATTTCCTTTTCCTTACAAAAAGTCCAAATGGGACTTTGACTCAATTACATTTCTTTGACTCAAAATTAATTATCTTTTGACTCAATTGCCCCTATAAGCATTGTTACCACTCCAACTAGCAAGCGTCCTAGGAGGGGTTCCTATAGAGAAACTACAAAGTCGAGGGCAATAATAGAGAGATAACCCATTGTCACCTTAGCTAAGGCTCCCTACTCTTTACGAACTTTCATTGATGGGAAGAGCCTCGGTATATGAGGAATCACGAGAAAATATAGTCAATGATAAGATAAAGAAGTGATTCCTAGGCCTATTCACAGGAGAGACTCGATTAGATGGATTGCTTGCTTTAGAATATAAGCATTGTTACTGCTCAAACTAGCAGAGGTCCTAGAAGGGGTTCCTATAGAGCAACTACTAGGTCGAGGGCAACAATGGAGCGATAACCCACTATCACCTCAGATAAGGCTCCCTGCTCTTTACGGACTTCCACCGATGGGAGGAATCCCGGTATATGAGGAATCATGACAATATATAGTCAATGATAAGATAAGTAAGTGATTCCTAGGCCTATTCACAAGAGAGACTCAATTAGATGGATTGTTTGCTTTAGAAGCAAGGTGATAGGCTCTCTAGGAAGGACTAAGAGGATCTTTGGGCTAGGGTTTGAGAGTATGTCTTGTCAAGAAGGTTCCTAGACTTAGAGATCTTTATGGAAACTTGGCTTCTATATGGTCTTTGTGAAATTGGCGTTAAATTCCGGAAATCTGTTGTTAAATTGGAGGACTTATATGATATTAAAGACAGATTCAAGAAAGTCACTAATACCAAGCTTCAAAGTTCCACTTTGAAGCTGATTCCAAACCTCAAAATGTTAATTTAGGACTTAATTTAACATCAGAAGAAAGGAATGCTTTCATTAAACTCTTGAACAAATATAAAAATGTTTTTGCTTGGAATTATGATGATTTAAAAACGTATGATACTTCAATTATTCAACACACAATTCCAATGCTGCCTGATATTAAACCTGTTCAACAAAAACTAAGAAAAGTTCATCCAAATCTTGAAGGTCAAATCAAAGCAGAACTTAATAAACTTTTAAAAGCCAAAATCATTTTTCCTGTCAGGCACTCCAATTGGGTTTCCAATATGGTACCTGTAAGGAAGAAAAATGGTGATATAAGAATCTGTATTGATTTCAGAAATTTAAATAAGGCATGTTTAAAAGACAATTTCCCCTTGCCAACCATGGAACAGATACTTCAAAAGGTAGCTGGTTCTGAACTTATGTCCTTTCTTGATGGATTTTCAGGCTATAATCAAGTCTTAGTTCATCCAGATGACGGATTGAAAACAACTTTCAGAACAAAATGGGGAACTTATGCTTATCAAAAAATGCCTTTTGGTCTAATAAATGCAGGAGCAACTTTCCAAAGAGCCATGGACATAGCATTTAAAGGTCTGATCAATAAATCAGTTGTTGTTTACCTTGATGACATAGCAGTATTCTCAAAAAAGAGAACCAATCATCTACATGATCTAAAGCAAATATTTGAAAGATGTAGAAGGTTTGGTATTTCCTTAAATCCAAAGAAATCTTTCTTTGCTTTGGATGAAGGAAAACTTTTAGGATTTGTTGTGTCAAAAGATGGTATATACATTGATCCAGATAGAGTAAAAGAAATTTCTGATATTTCTTTACCTCATAACAAAAAATCCATGCAATCATTTCTTAGACAGATTAATTTTGTAAAAAGATTCATTCCTGATTTTTCTTTAATTGTTTTACCTATGCAAAATATGATCAAGAAAAATTCAGTATTCAAATGGGGGCATAAAGAAAAAGAAGCCTTTGAAGCAATCAAACAGGCAATCATTAATGCACTAGCATTGAGTACTCCGGATTTTTCTAAAGATTTTATTTTGTATACCTTAGCCACAGAGACATCCTATGCAGCTGTTTTAACACAACTCAATGACCAAAAAATTGAAGCACCAATTTCTTTCTTTAGTTCAAATCTACAAGGAGCTGAACTGAATTATTCCGATGTTGAAAAACAAGCCTTTGCTGTGTTCAAATCAATCAAGCATTTCAGACCTTTTCTCTTAAAAACTCATACAAAAATCATTGTCCCATTATCTGCAGTAAGACAATTATTAATTCAGAGAGAAGTAGGAGAAAAACGAGCTAACTGGGTAACAGCTTTACAAGAATATAATGTTGATATTAAACCAGCTAAGATTGTTAGAGGACAAGGTTTTTGCAGATTATTAGCAGGAGCCCATAACATACCAGAAAATGAAGATTCAAATCAAGATATTCAAGTAAATCAGATAAGTATTACGGATTCTGAATCACAGTATGCTGATCTCATCTATTTCTTGAAAAATGGGTATGCTCCTTCTAATCTCAACTATAAGAAAAAACGTGCTTTAAGATTAAAAGCTATTAAATATGAGATCATTGATAATGTGTTATTTAGAAAAAATTATGATTCAATTTTATTAAGATGTCTTGAAAAGACTGAAGCTGAAAAGGTTTTGCAGGAGTTGCATGATGGACCAGCAGGAGGTCATTTTGGAGGTGATACCACAGCCCACAAAATAATTCGTGCTGGCTATTATTGGCCTACTCTTTTTAAAGATACACATGATTATGTAAGAAAGTGCAGAATCTGTCAAACTGCGAGTGGAAGACAAAGGAAACCAGCTTTTCCTTTGCAACCAGTAAGTATTGAGCAACCATTTGAACAATGGGGGCTTGACATTATTGGTGAAATAGTACCTCATTCTTCCAAGCAGCACAAGTACATTCTTACTGCAACCGATTATTTTACAAAATGGGTAGAGGCAATCCCTTTGAAGGTAGCCAATTCTGATGCAATTATTGATTTCATAGATCAATTTATCATAACCAGGTTTGGTGTACCTCAAGCTCTTGTCTTTGATAATGCATCTTATTTTTCTGGAAACAGTTTACTAGAATTTGCAGTTAAAAGAGGTCTTAAACTCAAATATTCAGCAAATTATTACCCACAAGGTAATGGTTTGGCTGAATCCACCAACAAAAATCTCATTAAAATTATTAAAAGAACTATTGATCAAAATCAAAAGAATTGGCATAAATCTTTAATCTTTGCATTATGGGCTGATCGTATTACTGAGAAAGCTTCAATAGGAACTTCACCTTTTAATTTAGTTTATGGAAAAGACGTTGTGATACCATCAAATTTAACTCTTCCATCACTAGCCCTAGTACAATTTATTGAAGAAAACCCTTCTTCATCCATTCAATTAAGATATGATCAAATCCTTAAACTAGAAGAAGAAAGAGATAAAGCTAAAATTGTTCATGAAAAATATCAGCAGCTTGTAAAATCTTCTTTTGATGCAAGTTCTACCGGCTCAAAAAGTTTGTCAATTGGTGATCTTGTTCTAAAATGGGATAAGGCACATGAAGAAAAAGGTAAGCATACCAAATTTCAGAAAATGTGGCTTGGACCATTTCAGATCATTGAAAAGATAGGTTCAAATACATTCATGCTCCAAGATCTAACAGGTAAGAGAGAATCTCTTCCTGTAAATGGGCTTATCTTGAAGAAATTCTTTTCATAAGGAGGTAACCCCTTCTTAAACTGTACATATTCCTTTCTGCAAAGTTTTTAATTGTTTTTGCAAATAAAGGTTGTTAGTAAGTCTCTAATTGACTGTTTACTTGATAGAAAATTCTTAAGAAGAATATTATAAATATTTATTTGATGTAAATGAGAATTTTTAAAGAAATGATTATATTCTTTTGATAGTTTTAAATAAGATGTTAAACTTTGAAAGATTGTACTAATTATTTGCATGATCTTTTTGAAAAGCTTGAGGGAAATGTAAATCATTATAAGTTTATTAAGCAGAGAAAGGTTATCTATAAAAGTAAAGATTATTCAAGTCTTGGTACTCAGAAAACTCAGAAAAATTGTCATCCATTGATTCTTAAGGATAAAACTAGTTCACCCCATTCATTTAGATTGTGATTTTTTAGAATATAATTCTAAGAAATTATGTTAAAATTTTTAAGAGATAAGAGGTCTCATCATGAGCCGACTTACCATATTCATAAGAAATAATAAAACTGACATTGCCAATACTGCATATCAAAACAGGGTAATGGCTTATAAATATAAGACAAGGGGTCTCATCACGAGCCAGCTTGTTCAGTTTAATTATAACTATTGAATGGCATTGTTATCAACTGGCTACCAAACCAGAACAATGGCTCTTAAAAAATTTAAAAATAAATAAAAGACAAAAACATGAGATAATATGTCTTATGAATTTATCTTTTAAAAAGATATAATCTTAGTTGAATGGGACAATGAATAGTTAATGGTTAAAAGGTAACCCTGTCGAGACTATGAACGTTTGCAGGCAGCAGAGGCAATACCTATGACAATAGAGTATATTATAAAACCAAACTTGGAGAAATCCACTTACTTCATTATTAATACCAATCAAAAGCTTAAGATAACCCAAAATGTTTTTATTCTCAAGAAACTAGAAAGAAATTGTTAATAATTTTTATTCTTTTTCATAAGTTAGATTTTATTTTTGATTATCCTAAGATAGTTTTCATTATCTTTAAAAATCTTTACTTACTTAAAATATAGTATTTATTTTATTTTTCAGAGATAACTGGTTCTTTCAGTGAATCGCCAATTGTTGTACTGTACAACAACCCTCCCTTTTTCAGAAAATTTTAGAAATAAAATTCATTTAGAAATAGGGTCCCTTTCTCTTTTTATAGAAGTAAAAGACTTGAAAATAAAGATTCATTGTTTTGAAAAAACTCATCTTTTGTTTGCTAAACAAATTCAACATTCAAAACTTATGATCCGATCCAATATACAAGGCCTTATCATAAAAAACAAATCAAGTTTAAAAGTCCAATCGTAATCGGAGAATCGGAGATAACCCTTAAAAGAAGTTTCATATACTCATTTCAAATCCTTCGATGTGATTAGTTCGATCGGAAATCTTTAATCGCTAAAGAGTTTAAATTGTTTATTTATATAACTTCCGATGCGATGCGGCCAGTCGCAATCGAATAATCGGGATATTCTTTAACAAATTCTTTACGGTCAATTGAAATTTCCCGATCCGACGCGCGTTATTACAATAAATGTTTTTAAAAGAAAATCAAACATTTGTTCGTTTTAAATCTTATATGGTAGACCCCACCATTAGAGATCGGAAAAGTTTTCAATCGGAATCGACCAATCGAGAAAAACGAATGGTGATCTTTATGTGCCATTCGAAAACTTTCGATGCGATTGATGTCATTTATTGCATGCGAAAAGTTCAGAGTGGATGAATATTTTAATATTTCAGAAGCACCAAATCTCAATTTGTACGAGGGCATTCAATAACAAATCAAATGAATATTGTTAATGATTTGGTTTTTAACACATGAGTGTGACCCAAAGGGAGCATTTACGCGGTATACGAAACAAATCAATAAAAATCATAAGTTCATAAATCATCCCGTTTGAGTTACTTGTTTGTCACGACTGAAAGTTTATTGTCTTGCAGAGCCGAAGAACACTAAGTCCGTTCATTCACAGACAAAGGGAAGCAATAGCAAACGAAGAAATGTCGAAGAGAGCGAGAAGAAGCAAGACTGCTGTTCCAGTTAAGTTCGTTGAGACGCCTACGGTTTCAAAAGAAAAGCCCACAAAACTAAGATTAGTCACAGATACATCATGCCAGGGGCTTGGGAATATGACGTGGGAAGGAGTCTACAACCTATTAGAAAGAGAAAACCCCAAGGTCACAGTAGAAAAAGCATCGGTTCCAGACGAAGATAGCTCAGATTCTGACTCCGAGATCACTGAAAAATCACTTGCAAATTCATTTTTGCATCGAATTGCAGCTAGAGCAAGCATCATGCCTTATTATGATGCAGTTCGATGGGTTATTGACAGTGTGAAGATTCAAGACAGAACGTTTGTCTCAGCATCTGGAGTGTCTTTTGGCTCATTCAAAGCAGAAGACTTAAAGGCAATGTATCACCTTCCAGACCCGCAGAAGGTGTATAACAAGGAGTTTATCAAAGACTTTGCTGATAATAACAAAGTCCAATCTGACCCTATCAGAGATTAGAAGAAAAATCCAGAGAAGCATCGAAATGAAGCGTCCGGTATGTATTCTGTAGATTCCCTTTTACCTCCATATTGCTATGCCGCTGCCATGATGTGTAGATTATTTGGCAATGATAATTCAGCTAGGTTTTCTATACAAATGGTCCCATTAATCCTAGCTTCTGTCAATTCCGACATCATGGATTGGGCTGTTATTCTGTCTGATAGAATGGCCAATAGGATACTTGAGTACAGACAAGAAAAAACTGCTGGAAATTCCACTCCCTTTTTCTTTTGTGCCTATATTCTTGATGCTCTTTGTTTTAATTCTGAGTTTCCCTTATTTGGATGGAAATGGACTCCCAAAGACCCTACTCCAATTCATATTTATCATAAACTACTTTGGAAGGTTCATTTCCAAGATAATGTATATAGAATCTGCCATGGTTTCCTTATCCCTATTTTCAAAACCATTTTTAATCGCTTCCCTCCTAGACTCTCTGAAAAAGCTAAGGCCGACTTATCTGCAATAGGAGATTGGTTTGGGGAGGAGAAATTTACATACATCAGGGTTTTTGGTAGTATTTTGGAACCACATGTTCTTCCTCTTTTTGTGCCAGACAAACTTCTTGCTCAAGAAATTTCCTATCAATTAACAGTTGAAGGAATATCTAGGTCTTTGAATAACAGTAAGAAAAGAATGTGGCCTCAATTCCCACTCAATTGTGGTCAGTTTACTCTAAATGATTTCAAGCATGCTGAAAAAGAAGTCTCCAAGATAAAAGGTTGTAAATTTGCAACCATTCCTGGAAGACAATATGATCCAAGACAGATAGCATTTAATATTACTGCTTCAGTTTCAATTGCTCGATTTGAGCATGAGCCAGATCCGTTTGATGATTTGTTTGTTTCTTTGGATAATTTCCCTGAAATTTATGACTTAGCCAAGTCTAAATTTCAAAAGGAGGAAATGGATAATTTTTTGTTATTCAAAAGCCAGAGATTGTTAAGAGTTCCTCTGGACCAATTAAGAATTCCAACACAAGGGTCAGAGGCTGAAGATACATCCAGCAAAACGCTAGTAGAAACATCTACTGGCAAAGTCATTACACAATCAGCTGTCAACCAGCCAACTGTACATACTCAAAAGGTGGTCGCTATTGACAAGCCTGATGCCCAAAAGGGAAATACTGATGATAAATCCGATCAAAACACTGGTCAGCAGTCAACTGCTCAGACAACAGAAAAATGCACAAGTACCGATGAAAATGTGCATAATAAAAAAGGTGGATCAGATGGCAAAAGCACGGAGCAGAACATAGATACAGAAAAAGGAAAAGAAACAACTAAGGAGATTATAGTTTCTACTGATCTTAATGTTTCTTCTCAGTTATTAAAACAATATGATCAATTTGCTCAACAGCTGGGATTGCAAGATAAATATAAAGATCAAACAGAGCAGGATGTTGAAATCATTCCTGAACATCCAACAGGGCATATTGTATTAAAGGTCGAGGAGATCCCTCCTTTAGATGTATTTTACAGCCCCAAACATAAGGCTGTTGTTAGAAGACAAAGGAAATGAAGGAAGACAGAACATGACATATTTTCTACTCCATCAGAGGAGTTTATGAATATTATTTACAAAAACAATGAGGTGAATCCATCTGAAGACCTCACAAAATTATCCCAGTATGCAGGAGCTTATAGTGCTGCGACAGTTGATAAAGATGTAGAAGTTTCTCAGCTGATAACTCAGAAAGATCTCCACATAGCTTCACTTGAAGAGCAAGCTAAGGAAAGTCAGCAACAGATTACCCAATTGCAACAACAACTACAAAATCAGACACTCAGGTCCAAAGAATTGGAAAAACAACTTGCTGAAGAAAAGAAGAAAGTTGATGAACAACTCTTAGGCAAACAACAACAACTAAATGAAGAAATTTCTAAGTTACAAAGTCTGTTACAAAATGAGAAAAATGCAAAAATGATTCAAGAAAAGGAATTTCAAGCAACTTTGGATAAGTTTAAGGATTTCCCGAAGTTACATGAATTCAAAACAGAAGCCCTTGAGGCTAATAAATTATTGTCTCAGCAATTGAATGAATTTTGTGCAAAGATGTCACAAGCAGAACCTTTTTGTGATATTACTTCATCTTTGATCCAAAATGTTATTTCTCTCAGACAAGAAATAGATGATGCTGATGAAAAGATTTCCGAATTTCTCAATTGGCAAGACACAAAAAAGGGAAAAGAAGCCAATCTTCCTAGAATAGAGGAAAAACACAAAGAAATCTTATTTACAGAATGGGAACATCAAATAATGAAAGCTGAGAGAGCAATATCAAGGGCCAGGAGTATGATGAATAATATTACTCAATTCATAAATGACAACTTATACTCAATCAATCTCATTTCAGACTGTGTTCCTGGCAGTTTGCCAAAAGTAAAAGAAACTGAAAACAGATGGAGAGAAGAAATGAAGAAGAAAAGTCAACAAATCAACAAACTTCAAACAATATCCTGGGACAGTATGTGGACTCATTTAATCAAACCAAACAATCAAAAAATGGCTATCAAATTTCTTTCAAATGTCGTTGATTGTTTGATTCCAGAATTTTCCGATGCCACCTATGCTGGACAGCTGCATTCCGAAATGAGTCATCCATCGAGACTCCAAGATATGTTGAAGATTTGCAACTTGGCTTCATCAAGCGAGAGAGAGAAACAATGAATCAGTTTCATTCAAGATAGCTTTTCAGTTTTTAATTTGATAGATTGTAGCAATAGTAGTAGGATTTTGTTATGCAATTCCTTATTTAAATCCCTCTCATGCATTTAGAGAAGGATCCGAAATTGTAATATTTTTTGGACTTGGGGCTAACATTTCTGTACTCCATTCCTTATAATATTTTATGAAGGATCACATCTGGTGATTTTTGTGCTGAAATTATCTTTGAAGTGTTGCATTTCTGTACCTTTGGATTTAATTTTACATCAGAGTTACTAGATCAGAGTATCACATTTCATTTGACAGTCTTCAAGATGAATGAGGTATTTCTATCTGTTCACTGTTGATTTTCTCTGTTATATGGTATTCATTTGAAGAATTTGCTATCATTTATATATTTGGTTTTCATAACGTTTCTTTTTATATATCATTTCTGAATATAATTGGAATGTTATCTTTTATAAGCATATATAAATGGTATACATGATGAATACAATATGTTATTATAACTCTGTTTAATTTCTTAAACAGAGTTATCTTTATTTGTTTCTGCATATTTCAATTTGATTAATAATACATTTTCATGGTTATTATTAGATTGAAACAATCTTAAGTTGTATTCACATATAATTACCCAGGTTAGTAATAGAATTTCTTTATCAGTATTTAGCTTAGATTAGATAGTTTTATTTCTATTAATTTAGTCCCATTTTTATTCATCCAATTCAACCCATTTAGTTATAAGGAAACTGGTCCTTTAAATCCAGTCGGAGCCACCATCCCAAACGGAAAAGGCGCTGTCTTAAGGTCCCGACCGAGTGGTTTTCCCCAATGCTTGAAGCAGAGATTTTCTAGGCTTCAACAGGTCCCCATTAAAATAATTAATTAATTGAATAGCTTAAGCTCCGAGTGGAATTTTTCCAAACAATTTCTAGGTCTTGGAGATCTCATGTGTTCATCCCCTCCACAAAGTTTCAGAGCTAGAGCACATCCGATGCTACCCAAAAATCAACAGCTAGTTCCTTCTTGCATTCACAAATATGATGTTCCACACATGTTATTAGTAAGTTATCCACATAAAGTAATATGACCATGAGTTCATTCTTTACCACCTTGATGTAGAGATTTGGATCTGCAGTACTTCTGAGGAAACCAAGTCTTAGTAGATAAGCATCCATTTTGGCATACCATGCTCAAGGGGCTTGTTTCAAGCAATAAAGAGCCTTCTTTAACCTGGAAACATGTGTTTCCTTGCCATGTACTTCAAATCCTTGAGGTTGTTCAATGTAGATAATAATAATAAGACAATTTTTATTAATGTCCAACGAATGACCACAAAAGGTCAATGGGACTGTTGGTTACAATGATTACAGCATGCTAGCTGGTGGACCAAGCGATCCCCTTTCTTTATAAGAGCAAGAAAAGAAAAACTAAACAGAATACGGAAGTAAAAGTCTAGATGACTGAAACATCTTGACAAAGAATTGTGAGGAAGAAGTCTTAGAGGAGAAGGATGAGCCTCCAGAATGGGGGGAGACTCCTTCTCCTAGCATCTGAGGCCGTTAGAAGAGGACTGAAGGAAGTTTGTCAATGTCTGTTGCCTTGAAGAGGAGTTGGATTGTTGCCTGTCGTCTGGAGGACTTGGGGTGCCCCCTAGAAAAGGGAGGGTGCCTAGTTCTGGATCGCTGATGGGGTCTAGTGGGACGAGATTCCCAAATCCACACTGACCTGGAGTCATGGTCTATGGATCGATCGGTGGCTCTCTTGGTGCCCTGCAATGTCGGGAGTGCTCTGAAGAAGTCAGTGATCCTCTGAGTGGTAGCCGAGGCAGATGAGGGTTGGAGTAGAGTCAAGCGATGTCTGAAGGTCTCCTGGAGGTAGAGAGCCAGGCATCTCTGGTTGGTGTATCTAAGGAAGCCGGCTAGGCTCTGGGGCCCCCTGAATAAGCAATAAAAACGCCCATGGATCTCATAGTAGACGGGGCATCTGAAGATGAAGTGTGACTCAGTTTCCACTTCCTGTAAGTGACAAAGTTGACAGATCCTCTCCGTCCTATCAATATGGTGGTCTGTTTCCACCCAAAGCCTGTGCGATCCAACTCTGAGCTGCCTAAGGGGGATCCTGATGGCATGCATCCAATGCTGGAGGGTATAGGGGGGTCGAGTGATGAGTCCATCTCTGATCTCCAGGAAGTGCTCGGTGTAGAAGGCCATCTTTGGGCACAAACCGCCCGGAGGATTGACCCATGTAGTCTAAATGTACTGCCTATAGATGTCCTCCCTGATGATTTTGTTGAGTTCCTGCTGGTTTGGAAGAAGGTGCCCCAGGGCGTTCAGTGAATACTGGAACGGGGGGAGATGATCTGTATGGATAAGACCAAGGAGTTCTGTCATCCCGGTGAACCAGCATTTGGTGCGGCCGGTCTGCGTGTGAGCAATTTTCTCCGAGGAGCAATAGGCCAAGTATGGGTACCTGTCTCTCCCCTCTCTCGTGTCTACCAAGCCATGGATCCGATGAAGCTAAGAGACTATCCTGAATATTGCCTCCAGACGAAAGGGCTTAGCTCCAAACTCTGCTAGGATGATGTTACGAGGAACCGCCTGCTTGCACCGAATGAAGCGGCGCAAGAGAAGAGTCTCGACTCGCTCAGCCGAGGCCCAATCTGACTCCAATAGTGAGGGGCCCCAAACTTCCGACCCATATAGTACAGTGGGGCGGATCAAGGTATCCATGATGTTCATCTTGGATGGTATATCCTGGAAGTGGTGGCGGAAGCACTGTCTCTCAAGAAGGGCCAGGGAGCCATATCCTTTGTTTCTCCTGGGCTAAAGGGCCAGCCGAAGGCTGAAATGGGGGCCCGAGAACTGCACTCCCAAGTAGGTGTAACTGCTAATGACTTCGATTTCTTCTCCCTTGAATAGGAAGCGGAAATTCAAGGTCTTTTTCACCCCATTGAAGATTATGATTTTGGTTTTGCTCAAGTTCACCGTCAAGTGTCGAAGATCACAAAACGCTGCGAGGGCATCTAGCTGTCTCTCTAGTCCTTCCAGGGAGGAGGCTAGGACAACAATATCATCTACAAAAAGTAGGATGGATATCAAGACATGGTGAAAGACGTAGACTTCTTCATCAATTGTCCCATTTAGAAAGGTTGTCTTTATGTCCATTTGATGAATATTCCATCCCATAGCAGTTGCAATAGAAATTAGGGATCTAATGGTTGTGTATCTAGTTGTTGGAGCAAAAGTTTCTTTGTAATCAATTCCTTCATGTTGAGAGAATCCTCTTGCCACAAATCTTGCCTTATATTTGTTAATACTTCATCAATCACATGCTTGATTTTGTACACCCACTTGGAAGTCACAATTGATTTGTCTTTAGGTCTAGGAACAATTTTCCAAACATCATTCTTCATTATAGATTAGTTATCTTCTAACATTGCATTTTTCCATACTTGATGTTTAGCTACTTTTTCATAAGAGATAGGTTTTGCTTCAATGAGTTTGGTCATGTATGTTACATAGGCTAAATATCTCTTGGGTTTCTTGCTTTCTCTGAATGTCCCTTTTGTTGTTGCATGTCCTTAAGCTTCTTGTAGAGTTGATCTTAATTAAGCTGGTATTTTCCGAGTTTCTGGAATGATGACTGGCTGTATTGGTTCACTTGGTCCTTCTGGTTCTTAATGATGATTAGTAGTAGGTTCTGGAGGATTGCCTTGCCTTGAATTCTCTTCATTGGGAAAAATAAGTTCTTCTTCATTAGAGTCAATGGGATATCCTTAGACTTCTTGAATGCAACACTTTCATCGAATGTAACATCTCTGCTTACTTCAATATGACGTTCTTTCTTGATGTAGACTTTATATGCTTTGGATGAGGTGCTATTTCCAACAAAGATACCTTTCATACTTGTCGGGTCCAACTTCTTCCTTCTGTTCTTAGGAATGTGAATGTAAACAAGACATCCTAAAATTATGAGGTGATCAATATTCACCTTCTTTCTTGTAAATGATTCTTCCAGGTTCATGTCATCAAGAATTCTGTGAAGAATTCTAGTTTATATGTAGACTATTGTTACAAAAGTTTCTCCCCATAAGAATTTGGGAAGGTCTTCGTCATGTAGCATGGATCTTACACATTCTTCAATGTATCAGTTCCTCCTTTCAGCCACACCATTCCGTTGAGGATTGTAGGGAACTATTAGCTCCCTCTTAATTCCCGCTTCTGTGCAAAATCCCACAAGTTCTTCATAAGTATATTCCCCACCATTATCTGATCTTAGGGTTTTGATCTTCTTTTCTGTCATATTTTCCACTTCTGCCCTGAACTCTTGGAACTTCTCGAATACTTCATCTTTAGACTTTAAGAGATATATCCAAGTCTTTTTGGAATGATCATCAATAAATGTTACATAGTATTGATGACCACCAAGTGACTTCTCTGACATGGGTCCACAAACATCGGAGTGTATTAGGTCTAATATTTCCATGGATCTTCTGTCACTATTAGTGAATGGTTTCTTCACATTCTTACCAAGGGCACATCCCTTACAAAATCCTTCAAGCTCTTCTTTTAATTGGGGTATACCAGTAACCACTTGATTAAAAGATAGCAATACTTTGTAATGGAGATGATCATACATTTTGTACCATAATTCAAATCAAAGAAGCAAACATCGTGATTTTATCGCGATTTTTTAGTCTTAGATTTTATCGGCCCCGATTTTTAAACGATTTTTTGAAAAAATCACCATCTTCAAAAAAACGCGATTTTTTCGAAAAAATCGTGATCCGTACAGTAAAAATCGTGGGGTTTGGAAACAACGAGATTTTATATGTGATTTTCATGTTTTTGTTTCTCATTTTTGCAGTGAAAGGTTTGCTAAGGAGAGCTAAGGAGTGAAGGAGAGCTAAGGAGGAAGATAAGTGATCTACAAGGGCAAGAGTGGACAAAAGTGAAGGATTTTAGCAAGCGAAACCAACAAAAATCGAATTTGGACTAAGTTTCTCCGGCAAAACGTTTTTTCCAGGTATGGGCATCAAATTTGACCCCTTTTTTTTGTTTTTTCTTGTTCTTCCATGGGTTTCTATCACCCATGTATTTTTCATCATTTGTGATTGCATTTGGTTGTTGTTGTTGTTGTTGTTTTTTTAATTGAGAGGAGAGGGTTTATTTTGGTCAAAAATGCAAAAAATTGGTTATGAATTTTTTTTTTTTATATTTCTTCTTGTGCTCTTAGTTTCTTTCCATTATTTTTGCTTGTGTTTCAACATGTACTTTTTCCCATTATTTTTGCATTGAGTTGAACGTTTTTTTTGTGAAAAAATCAAAATGTTGTATGTAAAATTGTAATTTTTTTATTTTATTTTTTAGCTTGCAATTTTTCTTGTGCCCTAGGTTCAAATTTCAACGTTCAAAGTTCAAAGTTTCCAACATGCCAAGGAAATTCGATCATTAGGAATTGGTGAACACGATCAAGGGTTTGGCAGATAAGCTTGACACAAGTGTAGTCAACACATGTGGAGGGGATATACGAGGGTTGAAGCCACAGCACAAATTCATGGGCATAAAGTAAGGCCCTTCTGACTGCAATCAGGAGAAATAATCAAAGAAACCATGAACTCATTGGGAGAAATAAACCACTAAACTCGACAAACGGCTACGAAAAGTCAAATATCGGGGGTTTGGGCCAGGCCAGGTGGTAGTGGCTCTTGACATCGACTCTTCTACGAGCGACCCGTGGCCCGCCTCCTCATTTTTTGTTCCTAGAACTACTCTCGGGGCATAGCCATCTATCTCCTCACTTATTAAAAAAAAGGAGAAGGAAGAAGCTGACAGCCTACAGGTTGTTGGGAAAACTGTTTCTTTGGAGTGATATTCCTTTCACTGTTGCCAGGAACAATCCATTTTATCAGGCTACGATTGATGCTATCGCTGTTGTTGGCCCAGGATACAAAGCCCCTTCATATGATGAATTTAGAGGGCGCATTCTTCAAAATGAGAAAGTTGACTGCACCAAGAGATTGGAGGAGCTAAGGGCATCATGGGAAGTCACAGGATGCGCTGTGATGTCAGATGGTTGGACTGATCAAAGGGGTAGGACCCTTATTAACTTCTTGGTCAATTGTCCGAAGGGGACAATGTTTATGAAATCTATTGATGCATCTGCACATGTCAAAGATGCAAGATTATTATGTGATTTATTGGACGTGTTCATTCTGGAGGTGGGCCCCCAAAATGTTGTCCAAATCATAACGGACAACGCGGCAAACTATGTTTCTGCTGGCAAGATGCTTATGGAGAGGCATCCGAGCATATTTTGGACACCTTGTGCTACACATTGCCTTGATTTGATGTTGGAGGACATCGGAAAGATTGATTTTGTCAAAGATATTGTAGAATCATCAAAAAGCATTACAAAATTTATATATAATCATGCATTTGTGCTTCATTTGATGAGAAAATTCACCAACAAGAAGGAGTTGGTGCGCCCTGCTATTACACGATTTGCCCCTAGTTTCATATCTCTTCAATCCCTCTTGAATTCTATGTGGGATTTGAAGAGAATGTTTCTTTCAGAGGAGTGGCGTGCTTTGACTGTCAGCCGCAAACCAGAGGGAGAGGCCATCTGCAGGTTGGTGTCATATCAGGAAAGTTTCTGGACGGGAGTGCAAGAGGTGTGCAGCGTTACTGAACCTTTGGTAAAGGTTCTTAGATTGGTGGATGTAGAAAAGCCCGCAATGGGCTACTTGTATGAAGCCATGGATAGGGCCAAAGAAGCTGTTCGCAGCTACTATGATGATAAGGGTGATGAGGGGTTTCAGAAACAACCTCTTTTATGGGAAGTGATTAATGACCGATGGAACAACACACTCCATCGTCCCATTCATGCTGCAGGGATCTTCCTGAACCCCGAATTTGCTTACTCATGTAGTTTCCTATTTGATGCTGAGGTCATGGATGGCTTTTTCACGTGTGTTCAAAAGATGGTGCCAACTCCATCAGAACGTGCAAAGATATCCAAAGAAATGGAGGTATACAGAATGGCAGGTGGCACCTTGAGCTTGGACATGGCTGTCCAAGATAGGACTACTAAAATCTCAGGTAAGATTTTCATTATTTTAAAATTTTTCTTATGTTTCTAACTTTATAAGTTTATCTTATTTGTTGTAACTTGTAACTTGTAGATGCATGGTGGAGGAGCTACAGTGGCAAATTACCAAAACTCCAAAAACTTGCCATTAGAAAAATCGGCCAAACATGTAGCTCTTCAAGGTGCGAGCGCAACTGGAGTGTATTTGAAAAAATACACACCAAAAGGCGCAACAGGTAAAAAACTTAAAATATTCCAATGATTTTTTGAATTCATTAAATTTTTTTAAATATTTAATTTATTAATTTATTATTATGTACGAGTTGGAGGGTCGGCGGCTCAATGACATGGTTTTACGTCTACTACAATCTTAGATTGTGGAACGTTTCTTGAGAGGACCCACGATATGGAGGGCCATCTCTAGATGCGATTGACACCAACTGGCCGAATGGAGGGTTGAGGTGAGAGGCTTTATCATGGAGTCGGCCCCCGATTGAGGGGAAGGGGAGGTAGTGGAGGGGAGGGACGAGGAGGACGCTGAGGAGGAGCAGTAGGAGGAGGAGCAAGAGGAGGAGGTGACACCACCTACCCTGCTACTGGTAGAGGACGTGGTCTGCCTCCTTTAGCTCCTGGTGCTTTAGGTTCCCATTCTAGTGCTTCAGGTTCTACTTCTAGAGCACAATAGAGTCCATTGCCAGTCCCACCAGCTTCTTCATCTAGAGGGAAAGTTGTTGTATTTTCTCGCAAGAGGGGTAGAGGAAATCAGTAGTATAGGACCATAGGTTATATGTTGCATTGACATTCCTTTGTATATGACATTATGACTCATGATATGAGATACATTATTATATTTTTTTGTTGATATTTTGAGGCTGAGTTGAGACAAAAGACTTAGTATTCGGGACATGATTCAGTTTTATGTGTGATGTAGCACTAGACATGATATTACACATATTATATATTAGTTTTTTTTTCATATTTATGTGTCAATGCATTTATTTTATGTTGTAGATGCTTTAGATATTAAAAAAATTGAAAAAAAATGAATATTTTTGTGTGTGCCGATTTTTTGCCGATTTTTACGATTTTTTCCCGATTTTTTCCCCTCGGCGATAATATCCCGATCACGATTTTTTCATCTTTGTTTTCACAAGGATTGATGTCCAAATGTACTAGAGCTTGAGGAGGAGTTAGAAGTCTGTACAACCTCCCCTTACAAATCCCAACAGTCCTTGCATTTTCTATACTAGATTCCTTTTCCAAAACAATAACTTTGCCATCAACAAATGCTACCCTATCTCCTTTATCTTCTAAGCAAGAAATAGAAAGCAAATTCTTTTTCAAACCTAGAACATAGAGGATGTTGTTGAGATGAATGTTCCCACTGGATTCCAATTCTAAGGAGGTAGATCCAATCCCTTTGATTGAGTAGCTATTCTTGTCTCCAAGTTCAACTGTGTGAGAAGAGTTTCCTTTTGGTAGAGTGTTGAGTTGTCCATGTTCCCCTGTCATGTGCCTTAAAGCTCCACTATCGATTACCCATGTATTATCATCTTCAAATGAACCTATAAAAGCAGAGTAGAGACTTCCATCCTTGACTTATTTAGATAGCTTAGAAATGAACTTGATGACGCATCCTTTAATGGATTCCAAGAGACATCTAAGAGTCTTCAGACCTTCCTTCATGTATCTTTTCATAGAGAGAGATGACAGTTGCTACAAGAATGTCTTCAAACAAGAGTGCCAACAAGATGTGATCTTTAAGCTTCCTTCCTTCACCTTGTTGAGAATTTGGAGGGCTGGAGATTAATACAAAATTCTCTTCTTGATAATTACTTGTGAGCTTACTTGGATTACTTATGTCTTTTCTTCTTTAGCTTAGTTAATCTTTCATCAAGTCAATTATCAAAATACACGGGACACACAAATTAGGCTCCTAAAGCCAGGACAAAACCTCTCCCTCTTGGAGAGGAAAACCCACGAGAAATTCTTCTTATAGATCTTCCTATGACAAGTACCATGACCTAGACTTAGACCCTTGACGTATGGATGCTTCCAAGACCTTGTTACTTCTTCTTTGACGAACTTACATGCTAGTCTTTCTTTCTTGTACCAATCTGTACTGTCGTTTCTTTTATTAACTATGAGAGGGAAGGTAAATCCTAGTTCCTCTCTTTTCTTATCTAGTAGTGACCCTTATTCATTTAACATTCATTCACATTATATGACATCACATATGTCATGGTGATTCGCATTATCTGTGTTAGAACTATTCCCAAGACATATACGCATTTTCTTCATTCTAACCCACATATATATAGAGCCTTATTTTTGTCATTGTTACTTCATAATCATCTGCAACTTTATCACATGTATTTGATCGTACTCCTTCATATAATCCGCACTGTATGCACGTTCTATTATCAGCACTTCCTTATAAGAATTGTCCGCACTGTCTTACTGCAGCATCCTTTATTACAGAGATCACTGTTGAGTATAGTCCGCACTGTATTATTGAGTAGGTCCACATCTTTCATTACGGAAATCACCGCTGAGATCATAAGTATAGCTCGCACTGTATCGTTGAGCAGGTCCGCATCTTTCATTACGAAGATCACCGCAGAGATCATAAGTTAGCCCGCATTGTATCGTTGAGCAAGTCTGCATCTTTCATTACGGAGATCACCGCTGAGATCACCTGCTAAGATCACCGCAATTTCGCAATTTTACAGTGATGACCACAATATAGTGATGATTGTATTACCGTGATGACTGCATTACTCTTCAAGTGTACGCGCAAATCTTACTTGTATCCTTTGCACTTCTTACTACTAAGATTCACCGAAAAACTTCATGTATCATTGACTGCAGAGAGTCTGTATATATATGGTGGCAGTCTTCTTAATTTTAGGCCGACCATTCACTAGCTAGTAGGCCGACTTAACTGTGAGAGTGAAGGTCGACTTATCATATATTTCTAGCGTTGATATAAGAACTATTTCAATTCATTCTTCCATAGCTTTTAGGACAAGGTCTTGGAGCATTCAATGACGACTAGGTTCTTCATATACATGACACTGAATACATTTATAAACAGAAGACAAACCCTAAATAGACATCAAAAAGATGTCTATTAACCTAAGATAAAAATCTTGCTCATGAAACCCATGAAGCAAGTACAACCAATTTACATTTTATTATCTTTGTCTTCTTCTTTACATAAAATACATCATTACATAATCAATATGAAGATCGACCTAGTTACACTTTTCAACACTCCCTCTTAACTAGGGAGGTATTCATACAGGTACATGGTAACTTTCAAACTGAAGAATCTCATAAGAAGAAACGGATTGGTAATCGCATCTGTATAGCATCATATCAACCAGCATTGTTCTAGTGCAAGGCCTTGACTAATAGCCCCATCTCTCAACGAGACAATGGGCTACAATGCTGATGAGACACATGACTAATAGACACCATAGTCATCATCTCTCCAAGGGACGTACCCCACCTAGGTGTTACCAAAGTATGACCTTCTTGGACTATTCTTCTCTTGGGTAGCCAACCATAGATCATACTTCTAAATACAAAAGTCCATTACCTGCAACCATATGACATGACTTCACAGCATCCAATGTCAGCATATAAATATATACATACTTGTACCTTTTTCCTTGAGTCGTCCTGTAGCAATTTCTCAAGAATGAAGAGCTTCATTCCCTTGACCTGCTCCATCTCATCCCAGAAATTTGTTTCCATGATGACCCTTGCTTTTGATGATTGCTTTCCATTAGTAATGTTATCAGAGAGGTTTTCCCAGAGCTGATTCGCCAGGAGCTCCTACCATGCTTTGATCAGGATGCTACACTGCTTACTATCATACAATCAACAGAAATCACCTAAAGGAGAATATGATCTCAAACGTAGTGGAGATCCCTCACTTCTTCTTTCTTAGATTTCTTTGCATCAGGTTCTTTCCTCATTTTCAGAGATATGGGCTTCTTCCCTATTTCTCTTGTCCTTCTTCAGATTAAGGACAATTTCTATTATAATGCCCAAGTTCATTACATCCAAAGCATCGTGCTTTCTCCATACTATTCTGAGGACCAACTTACCGAATCTTCCTTTCTTCCTTGACGTCGTTGTAAAGGCTTTATTCCCTTGATCCTGTAACACCTTTGGCTTTCAATCTTGTTTCCTCTATTTTACATAGAGACCTTAAATTGTGAAATGGTGTGGCTTCTTTCTTCCCGTATAAACCTGAAGTGAAGTTTCCCCATTCATTTAGTAGAGCTTCCAACACCACTTTAGTCATCTTAGTGTCAGACATTACTTCTCACACTTCTTGCAGATGATCTTAGAGAGATTGCTTCTTCTGCAGTACTAACGGAGAATAGCTCCACCAATTTCTCAAATATTTCTTTTTGATGATTTTAGATTTGATACCTCGGAGATGAGAGTCTTTTATGGATTCTGTAAGAATCCTTTGGGCTCTTATATCTCCCTTCATGTATTTCGCATGACTTCATTGTACTTGTCTTCCATGAAAAGAAGTTTGAAACCCTAACCAGTTTGTTGCTTTCCTTTCAAAGAAGACATTTTGATAGATTTATATAAAGTCATAGATACTTACTTGAGAGAGTGACTTTCTCCTTCAGCAACTTCCTTGATGATGTTTGAAGATGAAGTCAAGAGTTTCTTCTAAGATAGAAATCTTTAATGTAGATGTTCTTGAATCCTTGATGATAAAGCATATCTTCAAAAATTGATATTCAAATGTAGATGTTCTTGAATCCTTGAAGTCTTCCTTGCAAATTGATTTGATCCTTCAATCCAAACTTTGATCTTTGCTTCCTGTAGTATCTCCCTTGTCAAGCAGCCCTTGCATTCAGCATCTTAGCTCTGATACCATGTTGAGAATTTGGAGGGTTGGAAATTAATGCAAAATTCTCTTCTTGATAATTACTCGTGAGCTTACTTGGATTACTTATGTCTTTTCTTCTTTAGCTTTGTTAATTTTTCATCAAATCAATTATCAAAATACACGAGACACACAAATTAGGCTCCTAGAGCCAGGGCAAAACCTCTCCCTCTTAGAGAGGAAAACCCACGAGAAATTCTTCTTATAGATCTTCCTGTGACAAGTACCATGACCTAGACTTAGACCCTTGAACTATGCATGCTTCCAAGACCTTGTTACTTCTTCTTTGACGAACTTCCATGCTAGTCTTTCTTTCTTGCACCAATTTGTACTGTCGTTTCTTTTATTAACTATGAGAGGGAAGGTAAATCCTAGATTTACCTTCCTCTCTTTTCTTATCCAGCAGTGACCCTTATTCATTTAACATTCATTTGCATCATATGACATCACATACATCATGGTGATTCACATTATCTGTGTTAGAACTATTCCCAAGACATATACGCATTTTCTTCATTCTAACCCACATATAGACAGAGCCTTATTTCTGTCATTGTTAGTGCATAATCATCTGCAACTTTGTCACATGTATTTGACCGTACTCCTTCATATAATCCGCACTGTATGCACCTTCTATTGTCTGCACTTCCTTATAAGAATTGTCTGCACTGTCTTATTGAGCATGTCTGCATCCTTTATTATAGAGATCACTGCTGAGTATAGTCCTCATTGTATTATTGAGCAGGTCTGCATCTTTCATTACAGAAATCACCGCTGAGATCATAAGTATAGCTCGCACTGTATCGTTGAACAGGTCCGCATCTTTCATTACGAAGATCACCGCAGAGATCATAAGTATAGCCCGCACTGTATCGTTGAGCAGGTCTGCATCTTTCATTACGGAGATCACTTGCTAAGATCACTGCAATTTCACAATTTTACAGTGATGACTGTATTATCGTGATGACTACATTACTCTTCAGGTGTACACGCAAATCTTACTTGTATCCTTCGCACTTCTTACTACTAAGATACCCGAAAAAATTTGTGTATCATTGACCACAGAGAGTGTATATATATGGTGGCAGTCTTCTTGATTTTAGGCCGACCATTCACTAGCTAGTAGGCCGACTTAACTGTGAGAGTGAAGGCCGACTTCATCATATATTTCCAGCGTTGATATAAGAACTATTTCAATTCATTCTTCCACAGCTTTTAGAACAAGGTCTTGGAGAATTCAATGATGACTAGGTTCTCCATATACATGACACTGAATACATTTGTAAACAGAAGACAAACCCTAAATAGACATCAAGAAGAAGTTTATTAACCTAAGATAAAAATCTTGCTCATGAAACCCATGAAGCAAGTACAACCAATTTACATTTTATTATATTTGTCTTCTTTTATACATAAAATACATCATTACATAGTCAATGGGAAGAGCTACCTAGTTACACTTTTCAACACACCTTAGCTCTAAAACCATGTTGAGAAACCAAATGCAAGTAGATAATGATGATTTCTCTTAACTTGATAATTACTAGTGAATGTTTGTTGGCTTCTTATTAAATATTATGTTCTCTTCATTAAGCAATTAGCAAAAATATAAACATCACAAAGAGACAAAGAACACCAGAAATTAGGCTCCAAGCCAGGGCAAAATCCAAAAATCCTCTTATAAAATTAGATTAAACTGAGATATCCAAGACCGAAGACCAAGACTGTCACAAAGATCCAAGCCAACCCTACTCCAAATCTCCTCCAACCAAGGCAAAGTCAATGAAAGTCAATGTTGGTCAAATCTTGTCAAATTAGGTCAAATCTCAGAAGTTTCAGACCTGATGTTTCGGACATGTAATTTTCGCAAAGTAACCCCAAAACCTTCACATGTGTGAGCAACAATAAGCTAGAAACACCCAAATTTCTCTCTCCTTAGACTTTGCTACTTTTTCTTGTCTTTTTGCACAAAAATCAATGTGATGAGTGAGTGAGTGAATGAGATCGAACTACCTTGTATTTATAGTTGTTCAGGAAGGTTGAATGGTTGCCACACAAGCCGACTTGTCCAAGGAAGGGTCGACTTGGTCTTGTGTTGACTTTAAGACTCTTTGACTCAAGATAAAAATAAATTTCCTTTTTCTTACAGAAAGTCCAAATGGGACTTTGACTCAATTACATTTCTTTGACTCATAATAAAATCTCTTTTGACTCAATTGACCCTATAAGCATGAAGTACATACTTGATAAGAAATAAAATAATAATTATGAGTATAATAAATACATATAATCAATGATATATTTGTATTATATTATAAAGATTGACACTAGTTACATTTTCAGCACCAAGATCCAACTAGGGTGCCATCAAGTGGCCTCCATGGGTCTCCAACTGCAACATGAGGCCTCCTCCTCTCCAGCATTAGGGCCTCCTCTTGTGCAACAAGCTCTCCCTAGTCTCTCAATGGGAGACATCTGGGCTCTAAATCAGCTCCTTCCCATCAAGTTGTGTCAAGGCCAACTTGGGGGCATATTGGGTTTAATGGTGTCATCATGAAGAATCCTCAAAACAACGTCAAAGGTGACCAACGTCCTGGATCCTGGAGGCACTCTGGGACATGTGTCAACTGCTAGTGTTATTAGGAGGCTCTAGTCTCTCAATGTTGCACCTTCTTTGGCCAATGGACTTCTCTGAAGGGCCTAACTACTTTTGAAATGGGTGCACAAGGCCTAGGTTGTTGAACCACCTGACAAGAGCAACATGGATTCTAGTGAAACCAACCATCCATCAGGTTCTACGATCAATGGACTTCTCTGAAGGGCCTAGCTACTTTTGAAATGGGTGCACAAGGCCTAGGTTGTTGAACCACCTGACAAGAGCAACATGGATTCTAGTGAAACCAACCATCCATCAGGTTCTACGATCAATAATGCATCTAAGTGAACCAAACTTGAATGCAAAGGGCATATTAATACTTCAAACAAAGATCTACTTCCAAAATCAAGACCAAAATCCCGCAAAGGTGTTTTCTCCTTTGTTAGGTGTGGTTAATGGTCAACCCTATTAGGTGCTTCCAAACCCTAAGGGGAAGTAACAATTCCCTGGTCCACCCTTCAATTGATAGGTGTTAGTGTATAATAATATGGTAATGGTGGGGAGCAAACTTCATGGTCAAGTGCCATGGTCAAAAGGACTTGTCGATGTGGGTGTCCACATCATGAGTGTATAGATGTGAAGAGGGAGCATCCGTGGATGCACGAGTTACTAACTTGGCCTAGTTTTTCCACCCCATTTGTGTGTCTTTTACTTCTTGATTATTCCTTTGTATTGCCACTTATAGCGCAAGGATTACAGCTTGCTTTGTATGATGTAGTAATTTTTTTACCCCTTTGAGATGAGTCATTTTATCGTTCATCGAGGTTGGGACATGCAAAGGTTCCTTTTTTATGTAATGGAGCATCATGTGTTTTGGAACCGGATGATGGCCATATGAGGTACGTAGAGCTCATGCTAGGCTTTTTCCCATGTGCTAATCTTTATGTCCCAGCCATCTTTTGCATTTTGATTTTCTCTTGTTTTGTTGTGGCCAAGATAATGCTTTTTCTTTTTCTTTTAACTGCACCAACCTCCCAAGGCCAAAATTCCAGGCTCTACTCAAGGTATGTGAACATATGAGTGCCAAATCCCCAAGAGCCAATGACAAGATGTACCCAAAGAATGGAGGTGGGATATAGGGCTTGTAATGTGGCATGGAAGGTGTTAAGTATGATATATGGAAAATGGAATACGCTATATCAATCATGGCTTTCCAAGTAGTGCCCCTCCTATAACCCAAAGGGCCTTAAGGGATGTCCCACTAGGCTAGGGTCAAAGATTAACCCCCCCTGGTAAGGTGAGAGAACAAAAATATGATCAAGGTCTGTCAATGTTCCAAATCACCCATTATCCATACTAAATGCCCAAAACAAACAAGTATAAGCACTCAATTGCAAAATGATCAAAGCACCTTTTGAAATGCAACCCACCTTCATCCAAGTGTCAATGCCAGATGGTGAGAGGCACATGGTTGATGCAAGTGGCGGAGGCACATGGCATATCATCGTCTAATGGTGGCTGGCAGCAGTTGTTGGTTGTCTGACTGACCAATTGGCTGTCAAATGTAAGAGAACAATTTCCTTCTATGGGGTACCCATTTTGGTGGGTGTAACATCTAGCTGCAACTCGAGGCATGAGCTCACCGTAGAGTGCATGATCCATATGCTCAAACAGGGAGTTCATGAGAACTCCAACAATCCCTAGCCTCCTAGACATTGTAACTAGCATATCCAATTCAACTTGTTTGGGAGCATGTGCACTGGGTGTACGGTATCACCCATGCTTTATATGATGATATAATGCGTACAGAAAATAAAATCTATTCTAAATGCAAGCTAATCTAAAATGAAACATAATATGAGAATGTAAGATGTTAGGGATGTTCACAGAATATGCAATGCAACTATCTACTCTATGCTAGCACATATCACATCACCTAAGTATAATCATACAACCAATGTAGCTAGCATATCAATAGAGTTATATCACACCTCTTAGCCCTGTGATTAATCATGGGATAAAACAAGAAAACATCACAATCATCCATATCATAGCACTCACATATTGAATCACACGGGTGGGAGGTGGGAAAATAAAATATCCATGGATCAGTTTCACTACCATGAGAAGGGTCGAGGCTGAAAAAGAGGGATCCAAATTTTGCTTACTCCTGCTAATCATCTCTTGCAACTTGAATATGGAGTAGTCGATGATCAATTTTAGGAACATTTGCCCAATAGTTATCTCAAGTATACAACTCTCATTGATGTCCTTAGGGACTGGGAGTGATATGATGAAGAATATGCCTGGCAAATCAAATCTCAATTAATAGGCTACTGATCGCAACAATCAAATTCAAAAGGGTCAACCAACGTTGGCTCATCATGCTCAAAATTTATGCGACCTGAATATGACTAAGGGACGATAACAGGATGATATAAGGATGCCTCAAATACATCAATAATCATATCTTCCCAATTAAATTAAGTACAAAGGAGGACAAGGTTGTTGTCAACATCATCATAAGTATCATAAATCAAATCCTTGTCAAAATGATGGCTACTCATATCCCACTTCCCCTCTTCGATATGCATAAGATCACAAATGTTAATTTCCAGGGAATTCATGGGATCACCCTTTTCAAGGTTTTCAAAAAATGCTTCATCAAACTTAACATTCATGAAAAGGGTGGAATTTGCCTCAACTCCACTTCCCAAGGTATCATCTTCAGCAAGATCCTCACCATGCTCCCTACCTGGGTCATCTTCAGACTTGCTTTCAATTTGTTCATTTTGATGATCCAGAAAGGACTTCTTCACCACAACCCTGATTTCTTTCATTAATAAGATGATCGAGATGATCAAAGGTAATGTTTTCTTTTGTGTGGAAATGGTCTTCTTTAACTTCTTCAGCATACTTAAGGAGGCACTCCTCTTGGAGAGTTATGGTCAAATCTTGAAGGACAACTTCAAAATGACACATTGGTCCCCAATACTTAAGAAATTCTTCAATGAATACCTTAATGGAAGGGATGCTTTTAGGTCTACAAGAACGTTTAAGCTAGTCTCTTTGATCAACCCAGAGGAATTAATGAAAAACCTCATGCTAACATGCTCATGAACCATGTTCAAGCATACTTGATAAATTTGGCAACATAATCCATAGTTGAAGAAGTATCACCATCAAATTTTGGAACATTTGTCATAGAACTTGTATCCCATCAATTTGGATATCCATAAATATCCTTGACATCCAAAGCGAGGTACATCTCATGTAGATCCTATTATCGCAAAATCTAGCAAGCCTTGGAGTGAAAAACCCTACAAGGTGTAAACTAGACCAAGAAATAACAATGGGGTAATGGCCTACTGTCACCACAACCAAAACCACTAGCTCTTTAAGGACTTTCCCCGATGTGAGGAGTCTTGGTAAGAAAGAGATCACATATAATAGGTATTCTAGGATTAATGTGTGAAATGATCTCAGTAGGAGGTCTTCAAGAAAGAAATAATTTAGGTTCAAGACTTCACAAGGAAGCAATTCACTTTCTATGAAGAGACCTAGAAATAAGGGCACAAGACCTAGGGTTTGATAAATTTGACGAGTATTGGAGTAACTCAAGGTCAAGGCTGAGAGAAAACGTCTCTTACAATGTATGTTAGTTATGCCAAGGCTCATGACACCTTCAAGGAAGCCCTTTAGTCGAGGAAGGAAAATTAGGCTTTCCCTCCTAGGCAAACAACAAGGGCATGGAAATTTATGGATGAAATTGAAGTGGATGCCCACCAAAAAGATAGATTTTGTGGTAAATACTTCCCTCTCGATGTTTAGGCTCTCCAACCACCAAAATTCCTCTTTCCTAGGGATTTTCACAAGCCCTAGTTTCATAACTTAGCCTTTAAAGGGCTTAATCAAGAGAGAGAAAATATGAATAAAATTAAGAAGTGATCACCAACCAAATGGACTAGTCCCTTGTTAATTGGGCGTATGGAGTCCTCAATGCGTTACATTAACCAAAGAGCTAATAAGGAGGCTAAAATTTCAATGCCCTAGCAAGCAAAATTCCAACAATTACCTATGCAATGGAAGATGGATTTTTCATGGGAGAGCTACCAAGAGTTCACCACTAAGGACATTCATTTACACATTATTTATGATTAATGCATACAGTAGATCATCTAGATTGGCATTCATAGATATTCAACAAATTAGGGCACAATTGCAATTGCTAGAATCAACAGAATTCCATACGTTAGACATGTAAGAAATAAGTTTTCAACATCTACATAACATGCAAAGAATCCATTCCATTCATCCAAAGAATATCTCCAAAGATTTACAAATTAGCTCCAAATGTTAAAGTGCATCAAGGTTACTCCAAATCCTCCACAAGAGAAAAGCATGAATTGCTCAAGGGGGCCAAAATTCCAAGCGATGAGATGATGAGGGATCACAAATGAATGATCTCTCATATATATATGTGTGCTACTAATGTCTAATTATGCCTATAAACCCCTCAAACATTAAAATAATGGGCAAGAACTAATCAAGGTCACAAGCCAACCTTGTAGCCAATGTGAAACATAATAAATCTCCCAATAAGAGGGTTGAAATTTGACATCATGTTGCCATAAGCCCTTCTAGGGCTTGCATTGAGCGCCTCTGGTGCCATGACAAGTGTAGGGGGCTCTTAAAATCAAGGTCTAGGGGTTGGTCCCTAGATCTCTCTGAAAATCATCTTCTAACCCCCAAATGTTGGTCTAGGACACAAGAATGGGTCTCATGGGCCATGAAGTGGTGAATAAGCCTGATTTTGGTCCAACGTTGATGGCACTAAAGATGGTGCTAGCCCTCCCATGTCTCAAGGTATGAGACAAACCTCATCTAGGCCCTAGATCAACTACCAAACCATGTAATCATTGCTAAGCCGACTTGGGGCATGTTGGTCCAAGTGCATCATCTCATGAATAATAAAGAAAATGCAAGAACGTTGTGGGTGTTGAAGGTACCCACAACTGTGAATGATGCTCTACAATTGCCCTGAGTCGCATGGCTCTCAACGCATCACCTGTGGGTGTCAATATGTCCCTCTACCTATGTTTCCCAAACCTATAGATGGAACCACCTGCCAATTACACACAATATCCAGTGTTGCAACTTTCACCATCAGATACATTAATCATTATTGCATCTAAGTGAACCAAGCTTGAAAGAAATGGGAAAAATAACACTTCATATGAGGCTTCTCTTCCAAAATTGGGGCCTTAGTCATGTAACGGTGTTACCTCCCTAGGTAGGAGTGGTTAATAGACAACCCTATTAGGTGTTCCCAACCTCCAAAGGGAAGTGACATGTCCTTGGTCCACCCTTCAATCGATAGGTGCCATGTGAATAATGATGAAACAAAGGGCAAAATACTTCATGGCCAACTGTCATGGTTAAAGGGACATGCTACGATGGAATGCCTCATCCTGGATGTATATATGTGAGGAGGGAGCAATCGTGGATGCATGAGTTACCTTGGCCTTAGTTTTTCCACCCTCTATATTGCCTTTTACTTTTTCTTGATTTTTCCTTGTATTATTGCTCGTATCTCGAGGAATGAGAGTTATAGCAATTATTACCTTTAATATGGGGAAGTCCATTTCCCATCAAGGGTTGGGACATGCAAGGGTTCCCTGGCATCTGTGAGATAGGGAAACATTGGCCCAGGAACCGGGTGATGGCCATATGATAGAGGTAGAGCTCATGCTTGGCTTTTCCCCACGTGTTAACTTGTAAGTCACAACCATCTTTTGCATTTTGATTTTTCTTTTGTTTTTCTTTTGGCCACCATATGTGTTTTCTTTTTTTTTCGCTGCATCAACCTCCTAGAGTGCATTTACAAACCCAATCCAAGTAAGAGGATGTGTGGATGCCAAATTCCAGAGAACCAATGGTCAATTGAACCCAAGGAAGGGAGGTGGAATACGGGCTCATAATGTAAGATGAAAAGTGGTAAGTATGGAATAGGGAGAGATGGGGCTACGCTATCTCAATCATGGCTTCCCAAATAATGCCCCTTCCTAAAGCCATGGGCCACTAGGGGAGGTCCTACTAGACTAGGATAGAAAATTAAACCCCCATTTAAGGTGAGGGAACAATATTATGGCCCCTTTCTGTCTCCCAAGTTGCCCCATAATCCATGTCAAAATGCCCAAATTCAAACAAGCATAAGCACATGATTGCAAAATGAATAAAGCACCTTTTGATCAGAAGCCCACCTTCCAACATGTGCTTTTGACAAACGCACGAGGAGATATATGACTGATGTAGGTGGCAGAGATATGAATGGCACATCACGTCAGCTCCAAGGTGGTTGTCAAGGGCTGCTAGCTGCCAATCGGAAGAGATGAATAGGAGAAAATTTTCTCTTAGGCGTCACCCAGTTTTGGTGGGTAATAGATCCCAAGGAGCCATAGCCTTTAGTCTTGCATAGCAAGTGAATGGGGAGTCACTAGAGTGAATTTAAAATTCCTTCGAAGATGCTTGCTTAATAGTTCACCATACAAGTATTGAAACTTTGAAGCTCAGTGAAGAACTAGGGCTTCATTCTTCTAATGGAGTCACCAAATGAGCAAATTTATCCTTCTCTACGGGATAAGCTCAACCAAGAAAAAGAAACTAATACTTTGAATCATGAGGAGGTTGACTCAAATCCTCCCCGGCAACGATGCCAAAAATGTTGCCTCAAACTTAGTAGGCCTTGGGATGGTAGCTAACAAGACAAGAGCAAGACCAAGGGACAACAATGAGGTGTGGCCCACTGTCACCACAGCCACTACCTCTTTCTCTTTTATGGACTTTCACCATTAGCGAGGCTTCCCTATATCAAGGTCACTTGAAGGATTTATCAATTACTAGGGATAAAGGTGACAAGACAAACCTAGGAAGGTTGCTCCTCTTAAGAACAAGGCATCGCTAGCACAATAAGGCAATTTGCATCCTCCAAAGGCATAATTAGGGCACAACGTGACATAGGGCTTGAGAATAAGTAAGGTTAGTAGAACTACGTAGGATCACAAGGCTAAGAAAAGGCTCCCAACAAATGTATACCTTCAATTTATGAAACAAGAAGCCTTCAACAGGCCCCAAGTTGAAGCCTAGGGCAAAGTAGGGCTTTTCTAGGGAAAAAATCTACCTAGCACAAGGGACGTTTGCCCTAAATTAGACAAATTGGCCATGTGAATTACTTGATTTTGAAGCAAATTACAATGGAAAGTCCAAACCCTAGTTGAGAAAAGTGTCATAATCCTAGCTAATGGCTGTAGAAAATCCATGAAATTTTGATCAGCGAAAATGAACAATCTGAAAAACACTCTCTTTTCATATAGACACATAATTTCTCTACTAAAATTTGTAATGGAATAGGAGCGGAAATAAACACAATCACACAATTCAAAACACAATTTTACTAGGGAACCCAACTGGTAAAACCCTTTGCTTGTTTGATAATTTTATTGAAGCAATTTGAGGAACAGATTTCTTACAAAAACAAAATAGTTTCACTAGAGAACACTCGTGTTCTCTCTGCTTGTCCTAAGCCTGAAACCCTGCAAGAATCCTAATCTTTCTCCTTGATTTCCTCCTAAATTATTGTGCATTGGTTGCTCCTAAACTCTTGCGCAATTCCCAAGGAAATTTCTCTCTCCAAAAATGCGCACAAGCTTCTCTTGGCACACCTTCCTCGCACAAGCTCCACACATAAACCTGTGCAATCTTCTCACAAACTTGTGAGCTCTATTATTTTGTCTCACCAACTCGTGCTCACGAGACAATGAATCAAATTGTGTCTTTGTTCCACCTTTTAAAGCAAAATTCAAATGGCTAAGTTTAGTGAGTTTCTAATTAAGGAGTTTGCTTTTGTGATTGATTGAGTTAGCATGAGTTAACTACTCATGCAACTCGTCCTATCTCAAATCAAGGACTTGACACTCAAACACACATTATTTTCCTCAATTAACTCTCACTAGAAGACTAATAACTCGGCCTTCCACTTTAACACATCAATTAATGTGAAAATTTCATATATCACAGCAATTGGAAATCGAATTCTCCAAGTGACTCTGGTGCATTCTCCATCACCACATCGATCCCTTCTTATGTCTTCTTGTTGGGACTCCAACGGCCAAGATTAAATCTTAATCGATTGCTCATATAATTTCTCGATCAATCCGTGTGAGTTTCTAGAGAAATGTCACCTTGAATTAATTAATTATGATTAATTAGCCATATTCCCTAAGTTTAGACTTAGGAAATATTTTAAAAACAGCTAATAATCTAATTAATTTCCGGAAACAATTTATGGGTTTTGGAGATCTCATGTATTCTAGCCTCTCCACCAAAATTTGTGTCTAGAACACATCCTATGCTACAAAAACTAACACTCCCTCTTAGCGACGAATGTGTTCTAGTGTTGCACACCCTGTCTTTGTACCATCCTCTGTCACGTTGTTGATGTCTGGCCATATTCCCCACCAACCACTATGCAACTCTGATGTTGCATCTGTGCTACTGTTGACCCTGTTGTTTTGCTGCCAACATTGCATCTGCACTGCATCTCCCTTTCATTTGTTGTCGTTGCAACTGCAACATTTGCAACTGAAAAAACATCCAAAATACTGAATCAACTATGTTCAGTATGATGCACCTGTTACTTGAGTCGTTGACTACTACTAGCGTCTGCACTATCTCTGAAGAATTTGCATTGTTGCTGACTCTGCACTACTGCCAACTCTGCACTGCACTCCCCAGCATCTGACTGCAACTAGTCTGCAATTGTCACTCTAGATCTGACTACAACTCCTAACATTGATCCATCTAGCTACAAAATATTGTGGGCCCCTGTAGCCAGGTAATGATCCATGAGGTGGATTCCTCAAGGACCCTGCCCAATCTCTGTAGTTCTCTGGGGCTACAACTCCAAGTCACCCCACCTCACTCCTAGAGGTATGGCTGCAATCATCGCAAAGTCTTCCTCCGACCTGGAGGAGAGCCTATCTCAACATGTGTTGTTGCATGGTCCTGCTTCTCCTGCTTGTCCTTTTTTCTGAGAGGACATTGGGTACTGTAGTGACCACACTCACCACACCTGAAGCACTTGACCTTAGATAGCTCCTTATTTTTCTTCTTATGCTCCCCGTGTGCCTGACTAGGACCTTTGGATGCAAGAGCCACATTCTCCTCCTCACTCTTCACGCCCTTACTATTGCTGCCACTGATGGTGCTATTCAATAGAAGAGCCCTCCTCAACTCTTCCTGTTGCGGATCAAACCACATCCTGTCCAACCTTGGCAAGGTATCTCTGCCCAAGATACTCTAGACATATACCTGGCAGTCCTTTGAGACACTATTCAGTGCCAATCATACAAGCTTCATAGGTTGAGGTGTTGACCCAACAACTGCTAATTGATCTCGGACTTCCTGAATCCGATTGAGAAAGGAATTTATGCTCTCTCCCTTCTGCATCCTCGTGCTCCTCAGCTTCTCCTGGAGGTACATCTTTCGCTACTCGAAAGAACTCTGAAACAGCTCTGCCAAGAAATCCCACATCTCTTTGGTTGTTGCATGCCCTCCCACATGTGAGACTAGATGATCTCGAACTCCATCCAAGATCATCCTCTTGGCCTTAGCCATCTCCTTCCTGTACTCCTTGAGCTAGTCTGCAGCCTAGGGAACAGCTACCACACTCTCTGCATAAGCCTTTAGACCATATTCATCCAGAAGGAATAACATCCTTGCCTTCCAGATGACATAGTTGGAGGCACCCTCCAATCTGTCTTGGTCCCTGAGCCTAGTTGTGGTCATCTCTGATCTAATCTGGAAACTCCCTCCTCCTCTGCTCGGTTGCTGTTTTACTACTCGCACTCCCTACTGGAATGCGCAGATTTGCTAGCTGCTACTGCCAATCTGCAACCAGGAAAATCAGATTTCTTAGCTAGAAACCCTCTGAGAGAAATCTCCCTCTATGTGTGTACTTTTCTCTTCCACCCGACGCTAGTTCTGCTGCAGCAAAACCCTATGCGTCCAACCAAGGAATCTGCTCAGCGAAAATATGAGTTGCAGCTACTCTCTTTGACTGCCAGAATCACTAATCTCGGGCTATTCGAATTTTCTGCCAACCTGCAACTGAAAATCAAACTGTTGCCTCGGCAACCCGGCCTGCCTGACAATGGACTACGCTTCCTCTGGAAATTTCGGCCTGTTGCTCCCTCTAAGTAGCAAAATTTTCCTCTTCGCTTCTGAGCTTCCCGAATAATCACTTATGCTCTTATACCATGTGAAAATTTCATCTATCAGAGCAACTAGAAATTATTCTCCTAATTGTTAATTTTATTTAACAATTTTTTGCACTTTAATATCGCAAATACCAAATAATTCACACTATGATTTTCACAAATAAACTGCGGAAAATAATAGCGTTGGAAACTGAGAAAATGCTAGTGCACACACAAAAACATGACACCGTTATTTTTGGACAAATGTCCCTAGAAAAACCCAACTTGGGAAAACCAGTGCAACAACAAGGGCTATTATTATTATGCAGCAATGAATTTCTAAGTACAATCTATGGATTCCCAACTGGAAATCCAAACAGCAAGAAAATCTGGGCAAAATTATTTTAAGGGAATTACCCTTCTTCCACAAGTAATCTCGTCACAACTTCCTTCATAAAACTCGGCCTCCTAGACCCTCTGCGTCAGCCTCTGCGCAGACCCCATGATGTCAAGCCTCCATTCAGCCTCCGATGAAGTCGTTCTATTTGTCTCTGCTCAGGAAATCGCCTCTCCAGCACTCTGGTCCCTCTGCCCGACCTTTGGAACTGAGAACGAATTTTTCCTCAACTAAATCGAACTGCCTCTCTGAAGCAACTGCGCAGTCTTTTGCGCTGTGTCACTGGAATAACTCGGCCCTCTTACTACTGCCTCTCTGAATCTAGAAAACTTCCTCTGGATCACTGTCCCTGCCCCTCACTATCCTTGTTGCCTCACTGAAGCTCGAACTCTCCGACAACTAACTGTTGCTACTCTGGAAAATCGAATTCTCCAAGTGACTATGGTGCATTCTCCCTCACCATATTAATCCCTTCTTATGTCTTCCTGTTGGGACTCCAACGGCCAAGATTAAATCTTAATCGATGGTTCAAATCATTTCTGGATCGATCTATGTGAGTTTCTAGAGAATTCTCACCTTGACTTAATTAATTCTGATCAATTACTCATATTCCCTAAGTTTAGACTTGGGAAATATTTTAAAAACGGCTAATAATCTAATTAAGCCCTCTGTAGGTGGAATTTCCAAAAACGATTTCTAGGTTTTGGAGATCTCATGTATTCTAGCCTCTCCACCAAATTTCATGGCTATAACACATTCGATGCTACAAAAAACTAACAGTTCACTGCTTAATAACTCCTCCTAACTTTTAGGAACTCTCCTAGATCTTAGAAATTTGTCCTAACTTAAAGGAAACTTGAGCATGCGAAGGAGAAACTCGTTGTGGTTCCTTTGATTAAGGCACAAATCAAGGAACCCTTTCTCGCTATTATTTTCAACACTCTCTTAGAGAGGAAGGTGTTCTTGGAAGAACCTCGTCCACCTAGATCTGTTTCCAACACTACCATGTTCTTCATTGATGTTGCTGCTTCCTCTAAACTAGAAGGCTTCCCTGCTTTCTTCAATGGAACCTGCTTTGAAGACCTATTCTTTCACACCATGCTCTGTGAGTCCACCTCTTTAGTTAAAAGTGACATGTGCCCTATGTACCTCTGTGTTTGCTTCTTAATGTTGGGAGACTCAACTCTCTTCTGATCTCCCTTAACCAAATCCTCTGCCCGCTTGGCTCGAACTCTCCCTATACTGGAAGTCTCTAACTGAGTGGTTGCCTCGACTCGCCTAGGGCTATGCTCCTCATCATTTTGTTGGTCAGCCCAACTGCCAACTAGCTTATACTAAAACTGAGATATTGGTTGAGGCTCCATCTTGAGAGCTCTATCTTACTCTCGTTCAACCACCACTTCTCTAGTTTGAACACCCTCTGCGTTGCTGCTCAAGGCTACACCTGTCTCTACCTGCAACTTATAGGGGTTCTTCAACCTCACACCTATCTGCTTCTTACATCCAAAAGCTAAGTGTTGGAGGTACGCTTTAACTCTATTGAAGATGACATCATATCCCTTGTCCTCAAGGGTAGCTACCGAAACAAGATTTTGCCTCTATCCTAGAACATAGAGAACATCTCTAAGATGAAGAGGATTACCTCACTCCCTCTAAAAACTGACAGTACCAACTCCTCTAGTTGCATACTGACCATCATCTCCTAGCTCAATTTGAACCTGAATGTCCTTCTCCTTCAGGTGGCTAAATCTATTCTTGTTCTCGGTCATGTGGAAGGATGCTACTAAATCAATATACCATATATTGTTATCTGATGAGCTTGCCATGCAAGCAATTAATGAGAAATCTTTCTCGAGTTGGGCAGAAAATGCATCTACCTCCATTGATGTAGCAACATGATCCTTACTAGACTCCTCCTCCTTCTGATTAGGACACTTAGAAGCATAGTGCCCAAACTGATGGCAATTGAAGCACTTGATCTTTGCTTAGATCCTTCTTCTTTCCCTTCTGACTAGACTCGGCCTCTCCTTGGCCCTTCTTGCCCTTAGCCTTGCCTGTTAGAGCAAGGGTCTCCTTGTCCACTGTCATAACTGATCTCCCTTCTATGGTACCTCTTTGGATCTCTTCCTGCATGCAGTTGATCCAAAACCTTTTCCAATTTGTAAAGTTTTCTCTCCCTCTAACAGCATCCTGGAACCCTTTCCAAGACTTGTCAAGTCCAAGTAAGGCAAAACTCACAAGGTCGTGATCAAAAACAACCACGTCCACACCACCCAGTTCGTCTTGTACCTAAGTGAACCTTGACAAATATGTGACAATGGGCTCAAACTTGCTCATCCAGATACTCAGTTTCTCCTTAAGAGCAAGCTTCCTGGTATCCCTGGTACTTTGATATAGCTTCAAGATGGTATCATACATTTCAAAAATTGTCTTCTTCTCATGGATATGAGGCACTATATGATCTCTAACCCCTTCTAGAATAATCCTTCTTGCCTTGATATCATTCTTAATATGTTGGGCCAATTGTTGGGGGTCTTAAGGTGGCACTATTGCTTGCTTGATGAATTCTCCCACCCCAATATCTTCCAACACTATCGTGATCCTCCTTTCCATGGAACGAAGTTCGATGCTCCCTCTAAACAGAGATATGCTCTTAACCCTTGGTATGCCATCTTGCTTACCCTAGAAATCTCTCCAACACCTACCCACTAACAACCTTGTAGTCCTTCACAAGAGGTTATACTTATGGCTTAGAGGCTGCCCACTTCACTACTCCTTTAGTCCTTCAAAGTCTGCAAATTCTTGGGCTTCAATATATCTACCACTGCTAGCACTCTTGTTGTCCTTCACAAGACCTGCTCTTTGGCCACAATTAGGCACCTACTAACAGCCCTCCACCTGTACTTAAGATGCCACCAAGACTGTCCCAAATCTGAACTCAAACACTTAGTAAAAACATCAACCTTGGAAGAACACAAACATACCTGTAGTTTGGACAATTACTTTTGTCCCCAAATCAACTATGACTGTGCATGTAAGTCTGAAGCTTCAACCCTCTGGTTAGGTCTAGTTTGGACGATTACTTTTGTCCCCAAATCAACTATGACTGTGCATGTAAGTCTGAAGCTTCGACCCTCTGGTTAGGGCTAGTGATTGTCCACATCAGCTCCCCTAAACCTAGTCCAAAACTCCCTCGGGAACCTATGGTTATCCTCCTTCTACAAGCCTTCTATATGCATTGAACTATAGGCCTATTCTATCACATGTTCAGGCCTTTTGGCCCCTCCAAAATAGAGGTTACAGGGCTCTACCCACCTTCCAGAATACACAGAAAAATCTCGGCCTATGTCGCTGAGAAATCCAAACAAAAAAACGCACAGATCTGCCCTCCCCTACTCGGCCTACTCTTCTACCAAACTCGGCTCCAAGACAGTCACAAGAACGAACCAACCAGGACTTGTTCTCACCTTCGGTACGCTCCAAAGGTCTACAGCCTAATCAAATATATTCCTCCTCTATGACAAGTTGCTCTTGGATGTATTATCTTTACTCTGATCCACGCTCTGATAACTTGTAGAAAATCCACGAAATTCTAATTTGCTAATATGAACAATCTGAAAAACACCTTATTTTCATATAGAAACAAAAATTCTCTACTAAACTTTGCAGCGAAATAGGAGCAGAGATAAACACAATTACACAATTCAAAACACATTTTTTCTAGAGAAACCAACTAGGAAAACCCTCTGCTTGTTTGAGAATTTTTTTGAAGAAATTTGAGCAATAGACTTCTTACAAAAACAAAATAGTTTCACTAGAGAACACCCTTGTTCTCTCTGCTTGTCCTAAGCCTGAAACCCTTGCAAGAATCTTGATCCTGCTCCTTGATTTCCTCCTAAATCCTTGCACATAGGCTGCTCCTAAACTCTTGCGCAGTTCACAAGGAAATTCCTCTCTCCAATAATGCGCACTGCTTCTCTTGGCACACCTTTCTCTCTCAAGCTCCACACATAAACTTGTGCAATCTTCTCACAAACCCGTGAGCTCTATTATCTTGTCTCACCAACTGGTGCTCACAAGACAATGAATCAAATTGTGCCTTCGTTCCTCCTTTTAAAGCAATTTGAATGGCTAAGTTTAGTGAGTTTCTAATTAAGGAGTTTGCTTTTGATGATTGATTGAATTAGCATGAGTTAAATACTCATGCAACTCGTCCTATCTCAAATCAAGGACTCGAGACCCAAACACATGTTCTTTTCCTTAATTAACTCACACTATAAGACTAATAACTCGGCCTTCCACTTTAACACATCAATTAACTGCTTCATAACTCCTTCTAACTTTAAGGAACTCTCCTAGATCTTAGGAATCCGTCCTAACTTATAGAAACTCGAGCATACCAAGGAGAAACTCGTTGTGGTTCCTTTGATGAAGGCACAAATAAAGGAACCCTTTCTTGCTATTATTTTCAACGACGACTTACTTTAAGAGGTTGAAATTCTAGGTTTATGGTAGAAGAAAGTGAATTTATGAAGATTTTCAAGGTGATCCACCATGTAACCAGGGCCACTGCCTTGGCGATGGGGGTTGGAGTATAGTGGATGGTTAAAAATTACTAAACTTTGGCAAAGGTGTAAGGGAATATGAAACCCTAGGTTTCAAACCCTAACTATCACTTTTGTGAAGGAGTAAAATCAAAGGGGATCGTTAGTTGAAAGATTCACCCATGGGATTCCCATTCACATTACATAGGTGGGTAATGCATCCAATACTATCATCAAGGGTCAATACAATAATTCTCAACAATAAATTTGCACATAGAAACCCTAGATAATCAATCATTCCATACAACAGCCACAAAATATAAAGATTTATCAAATACAAGGTACACTTACAAAATAGAATGCATTAACAAGTCCTTTATTACTCCAAAATGACATCTCCAAAGCCAAAGAATATCTCCATTAGCAAAAATCCAGCATAGATCACATCTCCACAAGATACAAGTCACACTTCAACTAGGTCGAATACTCTAAGAGGTCTTAATTAGTCAAAAGTGATGATGAGAAATGAAATCAGCCTATCCTCTATTTATATGAGGATTAGGACTCCTAATTATGTCTACAAAGCCCCTTAAAAAAATTTGTCTGCTAAATGTACTTGTGTTACAAGCCAAACCATTAGCTAATAAAATATTGTGTCTAATTTTCCCACATGTGTGAGTTGTAGCCTCTAAATTGTTGATGTCATTTATCATAAATGCTCCAACTGCCATGTCCAAGGGTGAAGAGGTGTCAAAGAATGTGTAGATGCCTAGATCTTCCAAGATTTGAGGGTTAGCCCTCAAATCCACCTCAACATCTCCCGTGGGGCCCCAAGATCCAACTGGGGTGACATCAAGTAGTCTCCATGAGTCTCCAACTACTAAATGAGGCCTCCTCTCCAGCATTAGGGCTTCCTCTTGTGCAACAAGCCCTCCCTAGTCTCTCAATGGGAGACCATCCTCATCTGGGCTTTGAATCAGCTCCTGCCCATCAGGTTGTGTCAAGGTCGGCCTAGGGTCATACTGGGTCTAGTGGTGTCATCATGAATAATCCTCATAAGTTATAACTAGTTCAAAGCTGACCAACATCCTGGGTCCTGTAAGTACTCTAGGACATGTGTCATCTACTAGTGTTTCTATTAGACTCCAGTCTCTCAACGTTGCACATGCTTTGGCCAATGTACTTCTCTGAAGGGCCTGGGTACTTGTGGATTGGGTGCACAAGGACTAAGTTGTTGAACCCCTTGACAAGAACATGGATTGTAGTGAAAGCAACCATCCATTAGGGACTAAGATCAATAATGCATCTAAGTGAACCAAACTTGAATGTTAAGGGCATATTAATACTTCAAATCGTTGTGAAATCTAGGGCATAGTAATTATGTGATTTCTCTTCTATTAGTAACTATTTGTGAGTATTTTTTACTTCTTTAGATTAGGATCTTCTTTTACTTAGGTTATTGGTGTTTTTCTTCATCAAATAGCTACCAATGCATAAACCATAGAGAGACAAGAGACAAAAAATATAGGGCATCAGCCAAGGCCAAAACCTCTCACTCTTTGAGAGGAAAACCCAAACAAATTCTTCTTCTTATAGAGATCCCAATTGACAAATATCAAGACCAAGACCCTTGACCTATTTGCCTCTCCAAGACCAAGACACAAAGCTCCTTTGTCAACGATAGTCCATCTTCTGCTCCTTCCTCCTTCTCGACTTCTTCTTCAACCTTGGCTTGCTTTCAACCTTCTTCCACTTCAGCTCCCTAGGAGGATTGTGTTGAGAAATCTAGGGCATTAGCTTTGGGTGATTTCTCTTCTATTAGTGACTGCTTGTAAATGCTTTTTGCTTCTTTAGATTTGGATCTTCTTCTTTATATTATTAGTGTTCTTCTTCATCAAACAGTAACCAATGCATGAACATAAATAGACAAGAGACACAACATGTAGGCTATGAGCCAGGGCCAAAACCTCTCACTCTTTGAGAGGAAAACCCACACAAATTCTTCTTATAAAGATTCCAATTGACGAATACCAAGACCATGACCCTTGACCTATAAGCCACTCCAAGACCAAGACACTAGACTTCTCCTTTTCCACTTTTATCTCCTCATCATTGGGATAATTGTCACCATTGAGATGTTCTTATTGTTCTTACAACAAGATCTCCAATCTGTGAGACCTTCTTGCACTGAAAGGCACCGAGGTATCATAACATCAGAGTACCGAGCATCATCTCCTCACTATAGCGCCGAGTACAGCACCAAGTAGCATCGAGACCTTAACTGTGGTAGTACTGGAAGTATTTGCAGAGATGACACTGAAATATACCGAGATACTATACAGTGGTGTAGTGTTGAGACAGCAAGAAAGTGTCACTGTAATATCACTAAAACTTAGCCAAAGCTCTGTGCTTCAAAACGCACTGTGATTCCTGAGATAACATCTGAACTTCTTCCTGAGATAACATCTGAACTACCTTGTTGTCTTGACCATCGAAAATCTCAGAGGTATGCCAAGAAGGTCATTATGGTTCATTCGAACTCTATCTCTATTATACCCATCCGAAAAACTCGAAGATATATCTGAACTGAACTATGGAAATGCGGAATACCTTTATGCCTTGATATAGTTGTTTGCCCATCAATATAAGCCGACTTGTCAATATGAAGAGATGTGACTCTAATGTGGGCCGAAACAAATTTAATATCCTCATTTGAAGTCAACATAAAGAGGAGAACCGTGCTTGTCTTTTGGAGGGCTACTAGACAGTCCTATAAACTTAAATACATTCTTTATATGCCCAAGAAGGGTCATACATGACATTAACTCTAAAACAAAAATCCCTTGCTCATGAAACCCATACCCATGAAGCGAGCCAATAATAATTTATTTTCTTCATTACATCATTTACAAGTCACAATTACATGTCATTATGAAGACCGAACCTAGTTACACTTTTCAACACTCCCTCTTAACTAGGGAGGTATTCATAATGGTACTTGCTCATTCTCAATCTGAAGAATTTCTCATAAGAAGCATCAAATTGGTAACCCATCTATATAGCATCATATCAACTAGCATTGTCATATTGCAAGGCCTTGACTAACAGCTCCATCTTTCCACAAGATCTTAGCTCAATGCTGGTGAGACCAATGATTTATAAACACCCTAATCATTGTCTCTCCTAGAACATGCCCTACCCAGGATCTCAGGGTGTGTTCCACCAGGACTATTCTTATCTTGGATTCCCAGTCCTCAAAGAATATCGGTCCTCTACGACTATTATTATCTTGGATGCCTTGTCTCATCCTCAAAGAGTATTGGATGCTAAATGATTACCTAATCCTCCATTATGTCTTCCCAAGTGAAGACAAGAATGATGTGTCTATCTCTCCCTCTCAATTAGGGAGGACATATTCCAATAAAACACAAGGAATGTACCTAAGCTCCCTCTTGGCTTAGGAATTACCAAGTTTCTACCAAGTAAAAAACTTGTTTCCAGTCTGCCTCTTAATCAGGGACCTACAGCAGCTCCTCAGGTGGCAATAATGGGACAACCAGTTGCTTTGAAGAACTCCTTCCTTTGATGTCATGAATTTGTCTTTGTTATGGAGTCTTCATCTTTTGGGACTTCTTCATAGGGCACAGACCATCCATCACTTTCATTCACGAGTCATGTCTTCATTCCTTTCATCAGAAAGTGATCCATCAGTCTTCATCTGGGCTTCCTTCATGTCAAGTTGCTTTCTTCATACCATGTTTCTTCAAGGATCTTTCATCCTAACACATGGTTATCAATGGTGGAAAACATCCACTTCCCTTTGGCAGCCCTGCATAAGCCCATCCAGATATTGTTCAAAATAAGAACACTTAAATCAAAATTACCTTTGTTATGGTCTTTCAACATGACATCTCCCTGTAGGTATCAGCATCCTACATACATGTTGACACATCTCCCAAATATATCCATTGTCAAGGGTCTCCATCTTTTTCAGACTTCTATCAGAGTCATCATATCCTTCTAGGATATTTTCTAGTCAAATCTTCTTGGGCCTTTTGGATGATGATTGTCTTTACCATTGTCGCATATTTCACGATCTCTTCCTTCTTTTTCCATATTTCATTCCCAGGAGCTTCCAATCAGAGTTCCTTAATTCTGGTCAACCACCTCATACTTTATATGAGGACATATTATGTGACCTGTGCCTTCCTGCGTCCTTTCCTTTGATCATGCTTCTCAAGATAGAAGTAGTGATCCATGTTACTTGCAACCATACGACATGACATTATAATATTAAATACAAGCATGCATACCTCATTTACCTCTAGGTCATCTAGGCTTCTTTCAGCGACCTCCTTGATTGAAAAGATCTTCAACCCTTTGATCTGCTTCATCTCTTATGTCATCATACCATCATCCCATGAACTCCACAAGTTGGAGTCCCTGATGAAACACTTGCTTCCTTTATAGATCAATGAACCCTTCAATGAGGATTCCATCAGAAAATCTTAAGGATCTTGCATATCGCTATCCGGCAAATGTTTCCTTTGATGTATAATGAGCCTTGTCCTAGATGACTTCTTCCTTCCAATGAGGTTCCCAACAAATATATCCTTCATATTTGACTACCATAGATTTTGTTTTGTCTATCCTTCATGATTTCCTATGGTGATGTCACAAGCTGTTGTTTCTAATGCTTTCATGATGCCACAATGCATCTTATTATTTATTATAGCCGTATCCTATAAAAGATTTAGGAGCTATGACAAGACCTTTTGTGAGGGAGACTATCTTAATCATAGTAAAGATCTCTTACTCCCTTTTTCCTTGGACTTCTTTTCTTTAGCTTCCTCCATCTTTCCAGTGATATGAGCTTCCTTTTTCTAATGTCCATAGCTTTTCCATAGCATTGAATCTTAGTTATGCTCTTCTTTCTTTTCTTCCTGCAAATGTTGAGTCCTTTAACCTTCAACACTTCTGCCCTCAACTTGTCTTCTTCTATCTAGCATAGAAACCACAAGTTGTCAAATGAGGTAACTTTCTTATCCCATGGACATTTGTTACCATGTTATCTAGAACAATGACCATTATCTCATCTGAGATCTTGCAATTTAGATCTTATGAAGATATTCGTTCATTCTTTGATACCTTCAGTTTTGACTAGATCGAGTCTAAGTGATATGACCTACTTTATCGCATCTTCAAAGAATAGTCTTACGAGCTTATCATATGCATCCCTTTGATGTCTCCAATATTGAGAGGATCTTTCATAAGAATCCCTTTCCATGTATTCAGAGGAGACCTTTTCCATTAATGTGTTCAGTGACTTCACTTTCTTCGAGGACTATGTCCATTCTTCTTTTTCCATGCAAGGAATTTCGATGATCCAACCAGCTTATATATCTCCTTGCAAAACAAAGTCATTTTACCAAATTTGATTATAGAATGGAAGATATTTACTTGACAAGTAAAGATGAAATCTTTAACTCGATCACTTTGATGGTGGTTGAAGAAGATGTATTGATGCTTCCTCGGATGATCTTCTTCAAGGATAAGGATGAGATCCTTGTTCCAATGATAGGGAGCATGCCTTATAGCTTTTGAAGATGATAATGCCTTCTCGCCTTTAAGATACTTCGACTTCTTTGGTAGTAGTGAATGAATGCAAATCAGAAATGCTTCTAGGATCTCCAAGATGTTGTGATCTTGCTTCTCTATACTTTGGGTTGCCTTGCCCTGTAGATATCTTCATCTTGATGAGGGTCTTTGTGGCCTTTTGCTAAATATTATAGGATCCAATACTCTTGTTGGTGTAGACTTCTAGATGCCTTGATTTGTAGATCTATTTGCCCTAAGTAGAAGTAAGACTTTTGGCCTTAATTATTTGATGATCCCGAGACTTCTTTTGAAGTAGACTTCCTCCTTTGATCTAGGGTTTGAATCTTCAATGTAGATCCTTCACTTTGCTTTGATGCCTTCCACGAAACTTGATCCTTGAGTGTCTCTTTGATTAGATACCCTTCACTATAGCTCTGATACCATGTTGAGAAATCTAGGGCATTAGCTTTAGGTGATTTCTCTTCTATTAGTAATTGCTTATGAATGCTTTTTACTTCTTTAGATTTGGATCTTCTTCTTTAGATTATTAGTGTTCTTCTTCATCAAACAGTAACCAATGCATGAACATAAATAGACAAGAGACACAGCATGTAGGCTATGAGCCAGGACCAAAACCTCTCACTCTTTGAGAGTAAAACCCGCACAAATTCTTCTTATAGAGATTCCAATTGACGAATACCAAGAAAATGACCCTTAACCTATAAGCCACTCCAAGACCAAGACACTAGACTTCTTTTCCACTTCTATCTCCTCATCATTAAGACAATTGTCACCACCGAGATCTTCTTACTGTTCTTACAACAAGATCTCCTTTCTGTGAGACCTTCTTGCACTGAAAGGCACCCAAGTATCGTAACATTAGAGCACCGAGCATCATCTCCGCACTGTAGCACCGAGACCCTAACTGTGGTAGTATTGGAAGTCTGTGCAGAGATGACACCGAAATATACCGATATACTATACAGTGATGTAGTATCAAGATAGTAAGGAAGTGTCACTGTTTTGTGCTTCAAACCGCATTGTGATCACTGTGATTTCTGAGATAACATTCGACCTTCTTCCTAAGATAACATCCAAACTGTCTTGCTATCTTGACCATTGAAAATCTCAAAGGTATGCCAAGAAGGTCATTGTGGTTCATCCGAACTCTATCTCTGTTATACCCATCTGAAAAACTCAAAGATATATCCAAACTGAACTATGGAAATGTGGAATGCCTATACGACTTTATATAGTTATTTGCCCATCAATATAAGTTGACTTGTCAATATGAAGAGAAGTGACTCTAATGTGGGCCAACATGATTTTATTATCCTTATTTGAAGCCGACATGAAGAGGAGAATTGTGCTTGTCTTTAGGAGGGCTACTAGACAATCCTATATACTTAAATACATTCTTTATATGCCCAAGAAGGGTCATACATGACATTGACTCTAAAACAAAAATCCCTTGCTCATGAAACCCATGAAGCAAGCCAATAATAATTTATTTTCTTCATTACATCATTTACAAGAGTCACAATTACATGTCATTATGAAGACCGAATCTAGTTACACTTTTCAATGGATTGCACCACTGTTGCAATAGACTTTGGCCTTCACTGCTGCAATAGACTTCTCCTCTTCTCGGCCTTCACTGTTGCAATAAACTTCTCCTCTTTTAGGCCTTCTCGGCCTTCACTACTGCAATAGACTTCTCCTCTTCTCGGCCTTCACTCCTTCCATAGACTTTCTGTTAAATTTGGACAACTAGGTCCAAACTCCATCTTGTGATGCTCAGATGAAGATTCCAATATTTGTATTGGATTCCTCTTTCGGAGAGGTGTAAAATCGATATAAAATTGATTGAAATCTAATGAGCAGAACATTTATTTTAAATTTATTATTTATAATAAATTTAAGTGCAGGTCGGCCTTAAGGTTTTACACCCCCAACAGATGTGTCACACAACTCAATGATGGATATAAATACAGTCAACGTTGGAGAGCTTTTCACTCATCTCATCACACATCTTCTCCTCTGATTATCTACAAGCATTTGGTGAAATGCTTTCATCTCCCACGTGAGAAGAAGGGACGAAATCTACCGCATCTAAAGTACGAAATTCTTACCGGCAGCCAAAATTTTCCCCGCAGTTAGGGTTTCTGGGCAAGTTTGACCAGCGTTGACTTTGGTCAACGCATGGTCCGTTTGAGCTGAAATTTTGTGGAGAGTTCGATTTTGTAGGCCGTACTCATTGGCACAAAAATCGAGGTCAAAAAGTTGACCAAAGTTGGATCTGCGTTGACTTTCTTGTTGCTGCCCTGCGTTGACTTTTTCTGGACTGTGTTGACTTTTCTGGGGTTGACTTTGAGTTGACTGGATATTTGATTTGAGGACTGTTGTGACACATTTTTGGTTGGCCAACCAAGAAGACTTTGCTGGTTGAAGCATCCTGCTGATCGCCGTAACGCACCAACACATTCTCCCATTTCTGGTTTGTCTTCTATAGGATCCACCGGTATGTTCTCTCGCATTTTACTTAACTATTTATGTGATTGCGTAATAAAAGTAAATTGCATCAAGCATAGAACATCTTCAAAAATTTACATGGTATCAGAGCTGAGGTGAAGACAAGCCCTAACTTATAGCAATCACCATCTAAGAAAATGGGTTCCACAAGTTATGGCTTCAAGGAGGATGACAAGCTGACTCGAAGGGATGACTTCCATGCTTGGAAAATGATATTAGATCTCAAATTGGAAGACCATGATCTCATGGACTATGTACTGGGTAAGATACAAGAACCTCCATCCACTGCTACTGCTGCTGCTAAAACCAAGTATAAGAAGGGGGAGATCAAAGCAAAGCTAATGATCATGGAATCCATACATAAAAGTCTGGTTGCCTACATATCTGAGCTAGGCACATCCAAGGAGATGTATGATAAGCTGATACAAATGTTCAAAGTAAACAATGCAAACCAAGTGCTATTCTTCAAGAATCAATTGAAGAATCTGAAGAAAGGCAAGGATGAGTCTGTTCAAGCATACTTTCTGAAATTGACCGATATCAGGAACAATCTGTTGGCTATTGGGGAGACAATAGTTGATCGTGAGATGGTACTTATCGCACTTGGAGGGCTCCCATATGAATGGCAAGTATTCAACACTACCATTCTCAATAATAATACAATTCCTAACTTTGACGAGCTACTGTCAAGATGTATGCAAGAAGAGACAAGAATGAAGGAATACGAAAATGATAGAAATATTGCCTACGCTGCTCATTCTAGAAAGAAGAACTCTGGTGGTCCTAAGAACAAAGGAAGAGCAAGGGCCCAAGGAAAGAAGGGCAAGTGTTTCACTTGTCATAGGCCTCGTCACTATGCTAGAGAATGTCCTTTCAAGAAGGATTCTCCCGATAGTGATGACAACAACAACAACCGGAGGAATGGAAATCAAAGAAATGACAGGTCCAAAGGAAAGAGGAAGGCTCCCTCTGGCGAAACAATCAACCTTTCAAAAGGTCTAGAAACTCCAGGTATGAGGAGTCAAATGTTGTTGATAAAAGAAATGAATACATTCTTGTATCTGCCCTCTCTACTGCATCCCCACCCGACACTATGGATGTCTGGCTGATAGATAGTGGTGCCTCAAGACACATCACTGGGTTCAAGGAAGCACTCTCTGACATGGTTGAGAAGGATACTAATCTGGAAATTATCCTTGGAGATAATGCCACATATCCCGTGAAAGGAACAGGGACTGTGACCCTCCACTTGTCTCAAGGACAAGTTCTACATTTGCAAGATGTACTCTATGTACCAAAATTGAAGAAAAACCTTGTGTCTATATTAGCCATCGAAGACAAAGGCTTCAATGTGGCATTCACTGTTGGAAAGGTGCGCATGTGGAAGAAGAATCTCAAGGAAGCTATCGTGATTGGTTTTAGAGTTGGAACACTCTACCAAGTTGAAGGAAGTCCACTAGGAGGTATGACATGTGATACTATCCGACAAACTGAACTATGGCACCGGAGGTTTGGACACCTTCATTACAAGGCCCTTCCCGAAGCAAGGAAGGTGGTGACAGGGATGCCCGATTTTGGAAATAATCATGAAGGTGTATGTAAGGGTTGTGCCGAAGGAAAGCATACAAGGGGACCTTTCCCTTCAAGTGTCACAAAGACATCTGATATTTTGCAACTGGTCCATTCTGACCTATTTGGTATGCTACCCGTAACATCCCTGGGAGGATGTTCTTACTATATGACATTCACTGATGACTTCTCCCGCAAAACCTGGATATACTTCTTGAAGAAGAAGGATGAGGCTTTCATGTGGTTCCGTACCTTCAAAGCCTTGGTGGAAAATATGACAGGGAAGAAGATCAAGATTTTGAGGACCGACAATGGTACTGAATATGAGTCAAATGAGTTTAAGGACTTTTGCAGAGAAGCTGGCATTAAGAGGGAGACTACTACTGCCTATACTCCTGAGCAGAATGGCGTTGCTGAACGAAAGAACAGGACCATTGTGGAAGTTGCCCGTGCCATGCTATGTGACCAGGATCTACCGAAGTTTCTGTGGGGAGAAGTTGCGAATACTGATGTATGCATTCAAAACCGATGCCCTCATTCCGCCCTGGACTCCAAAACTCCCGAAGAGGTTTTCACCGGTAAGAAACCTGACGTCTCACATTTTAGAATTTTTGGATGTCCTGTTTATTTTCATGTGCCAAAAGAAAAGAGAAGTAAGTTGGATGCTTCTGGAAAGAAAGGAATGTTTGTGGGCTACAACGAAACCTCTAAGGCCTATAGAGTCTATGTACCTGGTCAAAGGGAAGTAGAGATATGCGATGATGTCACTTTTGACGAAGATGCTTCCCTGAAGAAAGTAGTAGATCTTCCGAGATCTAAGGAAAATCATGAAGCAAGGCCTGGAAATCAGGAAGAACCGCAGGATGAGACAATGCCTGATGTTGAAGGACCAATGGACCCAATAGATCCATCTCCTTCACTGAGAAAGAGACCATCATGGCTCAGGGACACTCTCGAAGATCTTGGGGACATCTTTCTTACAGAAGTTGATAAGAAAGCAGAAGCGTGTGAATACAAGTGTGCGTATATGGTACTGTTTGTCTGAACCTGGATCTTTTGAAGAAGTCGTAAAGCATCAAGTCTGGAAGGATGCTATGCACGAAGAACATGAGTCCATATTGAAGAACGATGTCTGGGATGTGGTTCCAAGACCGAAGGACAAATCAGTTGTCACCGCGAAATGGCTCTACAAGATCAAGCATGGATCTGATGGAAGTGCTGAAAACTTCAAGGCAAGATTTGTTGCCCGTGGCTTCTCTCAAAAGGAAGGAATAGATTATGATGACATATTTGCACCTGTGGCACGATATACCACCATTCGATCAATCATAGCCCTTGCTGCTACGCAAGGATGGAGTCTTCATCAGATGGATGTCAAGACCGCTTTTTTGCATGGTGCAATAAAAGAAGAGGTGTATGTAGAACAACCTCTGGGGTTTGAAGTTCAGGATCGGGACACTCATGTCTGCAGGTTGAAGAAAGCCCTCTATGGGTTGAAGCAAGCACCCAGAGCTTGGTACGAGAGGATAGATAGCTACTTGATGAAGCTGGGCTTCACTCGAAGTAATGCTGATCCGAACCTTTACTTCAAGGTTGTCCGGGGGAAGCCTCTCATTCTGGTGCTGTATGTGGACGACCTCTTCTTGACAGGTGTTGACCCTCTCTTTCATCAATGCAAGAGGGAGCTCGCTGCTGAGTTCGAGATGAAGGACTTAGGATTGATGCACTACTTCCTAGGCCTGGAGGTCTGGCAGAGACCTGGAGAGATTTTCCTTTCTCAAGGAAAATATATTGTGAAACTTCTGGAAAGATTTGGTATGGTGGATTGCAAGTCCGTGTCAACACCAATGGAACTCAATTTCAAGAAATTGAGTGGCAGCGTTGCTGGGCCCATATTGGCAAATCCTACTGAGTATCGTCAACTTGTAGGGGCTCTGATGTTCTTAGTGAACACCCGTCCAGATATATGTTTTGCAATGAACACTTTGAGTCAACAGATGGTTGAGCCTCATCACTTTCACTGGGTTGGTGCCAGGAATCTTCTGAGATACCTTCGGGGCACGATAAACCATGGGCTGAGATACACTGCCGGGAGTGTGACACTCCGTGGATATACTGATGCCGACTGGGCTGGCAGTGTGGTGTATCGTAAGAGCACATTGGGATGCTGCTTCAATCTTGGTTCTGCTTCGATTTCATGGATGAGTAGGAAGCAGAAGTCGGTGGCTTTGAGCACGGTAGAGGCCGAATACATTGCAGCAAGTATGGCCTGTTGTGAAGTAGTTTGGTTGCAAAAGCTCTTTAGTGAGACGTTTGGACATGTGCTAGATACCACCGTGATACTCTGTGATAACCAGAGTGGGATTCGCTTGACCGAGAATCCTGTGTTCCACGACCGATCCAAGCATATTGATATCAAGTACCATTTCATCCGGGATATGGTACAGCGAGGCGCCGTAAGGCTCGATCATATAGGAACTGATGAGCAAGTCGCGGATATTCTCACTAAGCCCCTGGGAAGGTCAAGTTCCTAACCTTCCGTGAGAGACTTGGTATCGTGGAACGACCCTATGATGTGGGTCCTGTTGGACGATGAGCTCGAGGAGCTCTGGGGGGCTTTGGGGACAGTTTCTCGGAGCTATGAGCAACCACAAGGCTAGGCTTGCCAAACCTTGTTGGTGTGCTTGGACCCCACTGTTGTGATTATTGAGTTAGTTCACCTCTCATTATCTGTGCCCCGTATGCATCCTACCCATTGAGTTCAGGGCTCATGGGAAGTACCTCTCATTTGGCCAATGAGATGGGAAAAGCTAGAGACCAGTAGCAAAGACTGATGGACGCATCAGAGATTGTTGTACTCTCTATCTAGGATGGCACAGTCCAACCACTTGATCTGGGATCAAGTCTAGTGAGGTCTCGAACCTCCGCCTGACTTCGGGTCAGATGAACCAACTTCGGGTTGGTTGGAGACTCTTTGTGAGTTTGATAGAGGTTTCGGACCTCTAGGCTGAATTTGTCAGCCGGGGGATGATGTCTTTGTGACTGACCCACTTTTGTTCTGAAATAAAGAGGCCAGCAAAGCAAGTTACGGCGGGATGACGCACGATGTTTGATTGCACTGGTGGATGGAGTTCTCCCTAGTTGAGAGGGAGTGTTAAATTTGTACAACTAGGTCCAAACTCCATCTTGTGATGCTCAGATGAAGATTCCAATATTTGTATTGGATTCCTCTTTCGGAGAGGTGTAAAATCGACATAAAATTGATTGAAATCTAATGAGCAGAACATTTATTTTGAATTTATTATTTATAATAAATTTAAGTGCAGGTCGGCCTTAAGGTTTTACACCCCCAACAGATGTGTCACACACCTCAATGATGGATATAAATACAGTCAACGTTGGAGAGCTTTTCACTCATCTCATCACACATCTTCTCCTCTAATTATCTACAAGCATTTGAGAAGCAGTTTCATCTCCCACGTGAGAAGAAGGACGAAATCTACTGCAGCAAAGGACGAAATTTACCGCAGCAAATTTTCTGCAGTTAGGGTTTCTGGGTAAGTTTGACCAGTGTTGACTTTGGTCAACGCATGGTCCGTTTGAGCTGAAATTTTGTGGAGAATTTGATTTTTGTAGGCCGTACTCATTGGCACAAAAATCGAGGTCAAAAGATTGACCGAAGTTGGAGCTGCGTTGACTTTCTTGTTGCTGCCCTGCGTTGACTTTTTCTAGACTGCATTGACTTTTCTGGGGTTGACTTTGAGTTGACTGGATAATTGATTTGAGGACTGTTGTGACACATTTTGGGTTGGCCGACCAAGAAGACTTTGCGGGTTGAAGCATCCTGCTGATCGTCGTAACGCACCAACACATTCTCCTGTTTTTGGTTTGTCTTCTATAGATCCACTAGTATGTTCTATCAACATTTTACTTAACTATTTATGTGATTGTTGTTATAAAAGTAAAATTGCATCAAGCATAGAACATCTACAAAAATTTACACTTTCACCTTTCTTCGGCCTTCACTACTGCAATATACATGTCTGCAATTTCGTGTGTGGAGGTAAGATGGTCCACAAAACAGTCCCAAATCAACACAAAATTCCTCATTGCTCTTTCTTCCTTCCTCGCTGGTAACTCGGCTCCTTGAATGACCCTCGCACTTCAGACTGTGATCACCGAAAATCTGCCTCTGAAATGAGGTTGAGCACTCCTATTTATAGTTATTTGCCTCTGTAATTAGCCGACATGTCCTTTGGAGGGTTTATATTATTTATTTTTGAAGCTGACTTGAGGAGGAGACTTTGCTTGGTCTTGGAGGGCTACTTGACATATTCATTGACTCATATACAAATATAATATGCCCAAGAAGGGTCCTTCATACATGACATTGACTCAATTTGACTTTATGACCAATCCTAAGGACTCACAATGAGAGTCAACCTAAAAATAAAATTCCTTGCTCATGAAACCCATGAGGCAAGCATTACAATATTAATTTTATTTTTCTTCTTTTCATCAATTACATAAAATCACAATTACACGTCATTATGAAGAACAAACCTACTTACATTTTTCAATACAAACAAAGATCCCCTTCCAAAATCAAGACCAAGAACTAGCAAAAGTGTTTTACCCCTTGCTACTAGTGGTTAAAGGTCAACCCTATTAGGTGTTTCCAGCCCTTGAGGGAAGTTACAGTTCCCTGGTCCACCCTTCAATTGATAGGAATAGTGTACAATAATACGGCAATAAAGGGGAAAAGACTTCATGGTCATGTGCCATGGTCAAAGGGACTAGTTGATGTGGGTGTCCACGTCATGAGTGTATAGATGTGAAGACAGAGCATTTGTGGATGTATAAATTACCAGCTCAAACTGATTCATCCAGTCGTCTTGTGTGTCTTTTAATTCTTCTTGATTATACCTTGTATTACCACTTATAGCTCAAGGGTTAGAGCTTGCTTTGTATGATGAGTCATTTTATCACTCATCAAGGTTGGGACATGCAAGGGTTCCTTTTTTATGTAATGGAGCATCATGTGCTCAAGAACCTAGTGATGGCCATATGAGGTAGGTAGAGCTCATGCTAGGATTTTGCCCATGTGTTAATATTTATGTCCTGGCCATCTTTTGCACTTTGATTTGGTCTTGTTTTGTTGTGGCCGTGATAATGCTTTTTCCTTTTATTTTAGCTGCATCAACCTCCCAGGGCCAAGTTTTGAGGCCCTACTCAAGGTATGTGAACAAATGAGTGTCAAATCCGCAAGAGCCAGTGACAAGTTGTATTCGAAGAATGGAGATGGGATATAGGGCTTGTAATGTGGCATGGACAGCGTTAAATATGATATATGGAGAACGGAACACGCTATCTTATTCATGGATTTCCAAGTAGTACCTCCTATAACCCAAGGGGCCTTAAGGGAGGTCCCACTAGACTAGGGTCAAAGATTAACCTCCTTGGTAAGGTGAGAGAACAAGAATACGGTCAAGGTCTATCAATCTTCAAGATCACCCCATTCTCCATACTAAATACCCAAAACAAACAAGTATAAGCACCCGTATGCAAAATGATCAAAGTACCTTTTGAAATGCATCCCACCTTCATCTAAATGTCAATGTCGAATGGCGAGAGGCACATAGTTGATGCAAGTGGTGGAGCTTGGAGGAAAATGGTATATCATCATCTAATGGTGGCTGGCAGGGGTTGTTGGCTATCTTTCTGACCAACAAATATAGGAGAAAAATTTCCTCCTATGGGATTACCCATTTTGGTGGGTAGCAGAGCCTGTTCGCCTTGCCAGTGGTATGGGTGAAGAAAAATAATTTTACCTGGAGGATGTGTATTGACTATCAAGCCTTGAACAAGAAGACCATCAAAAATAGGTACCCAATCCCTAGGATCAATGAGTTGTTAGATGAGTTGCATGGCGCAGAGTATTTCTCGAAGACTGAACTTCGATCAAGCTATCATCAAATCCGTGTCCAAAAGCAAGATGTGTGTAACACAATGTTCAAATGCCACTATGGGCATTTTGAATACTAGGTCATGCCATTTGGGCTTACCAACGCAGCTACCACCTTTCAATCATGCATGAACCACATCTTCAACAAACAATTGAGGAAGTTCTTATTAATATTCTTTGATGACCTCTTCATATACAACAAAAAATGGGAAGAGCATTTGGGACATTTGGATGAAATTTTAAGTATTATGAAGGAGCAGTCACTTGATGCTGAGGCATCAAAGTGTGAGTTTGGGATGACCGAGATCCTTTATTTGGGCAATGTGATCAGTGCGAAAGGGGTATAGATATATCAGGAGAATAAATAGGCCATACTAGATTGGCCCACACCAAGGAACCTTACCAAGTTGTTAAGTTGTATTTGGTCCTTGAATCCACACTCACGGAAAAGATCTCGAAGGCCCCACATGACACTACACAAGAAAGACACCAAGGGTTCTTCAAAACTTATACATAGATCAGAGAAAGATTTCCTTGGAAAGACCTCAAGGATGGTGTGTTGAGGCACATAACGGAGTGCATGACTTGTCAGCGAAACAAGCCCGAGCATACTCCTCCTACAGAATTGCTATAGCCCTTGCCAATCCAGAGCATAAGTGGGAGAGCGTATAAATGGACTTCATCACAAGTCTACCCAAGGCACAGGGAAAGGATTGCATCTACGTGATTATAAGGCAACACAAGTGGCGAAATTGTTCTTTAGGGAAGTGTTTAAACTACATGGGTTGCCTAAAAATATAGTTAGTGATAGGGATAACAAGTTATCGTTGCATTTTGGCATAAGTTGTTCAGATTGGTGGGCATGGAGTTTGACCCTTAGTACCAGATACTATCCTCAAACAGATGGCTAGACAAAGATTGTGAATAAATGAATTGAAGGGTATCTGCCTAACTATGTGTCAAGACAACAAAAGGCTTGGATCAAGTGGTTACATCTAGGGGAGCACTGCTACAACACCACTTACCATGTATCTATTGGGATGACCCCATTCAGGGAACTGTATGGATCAACGTTTTTAAAATCAATCGGTTCAACTCGGACTAGGCCTGGTCAATAGGTCAGAACCCCCTTCCGATCCAACTCAGCATCATTTGTCGATTTCGCATTTGGGGATAGCAAGGCTCCAAAAGCCAAAAATTGGATACAGGAAAGCCAAGACATCCTTAAGATCCTTAAGGAGAATTTGCAAGCCACCCAAAACCAACAGAATATGTATGTGGATAGGCATTGAGTAGAGGGAAGCCTCGAAGTAGGAGATTTAGTTTTCATGAGATTGTAGCGATATAAACAGTCTTCATTAAAGAAGAGTGGAGCAGAGAAACTAAAACCAAGATTTTATTGGTCTTACAAAATGATCAGACGAATTGGTGAAGTAGGTTATGAGCTAGAGTTACCGGAGGGGAGCAAAATCCACAATGTCTTCCATGAATCTGTTGAGAAATCAATAGGGCTGCAATTGAAATGATTTCTCTTAGGCTTGATAACTACTTGTGATATTCTTTTACTTTTCTTTATTATTAGCTTCTTCTTCTCTTATTATTATGTTGTTCTTATCATCAAACAACTACCAAAACATGAAGATCAATGATACACAAGGACACAAGGTATAAGTTGCTAACCAAGGCCAAAACCTCTCATAGAGAGGAAAACCCACAAAAATCTCCTCTTCATATATACTCTTCAAATGACGAATACCAAGACCTTCAGACCAAGACCAAGACCCTTCCAAGACCAAGTCAAATCTTTTGGAGGATGTGCTTCTTCTTACCAAGTCAAATCTCTTCCAAGTGCAAAATTTTGACCCCCAGCTTCAGATTTCAGCCCTCACTACAAGTCTGAAATTTTCAGCCCCCTACAACAAGTTGCAACTTCGCACATGTGGGTAAATTAGGGTTCTTAAGGCTTCCTCCTTCCTTTGCTTGGATTGCTTCCTCTTCAAAGGCTTGTAGGTAACCAAATAGACTTCCTTTCTTCCAATTTTGACCCTTCTTGAAGACTTCGACATTGTAGCTGCAGAAACCCTAACCTTCTTTGCACGTGTGAGAGAGAGAGTGTGTAAAAATCAAAAATTTTGTCTTCCTTCTTCCTGCTAGACAGTTGTTTGCCTTTTTCCTTCTTGTTCTTGCTTCCTTGATGAGTGAATGATTGATGCTTCAAATGAGGTCAAATGGTCTCTTATATATAACCCTTCCAGGATGACGAATTGCCCTAATTAGGCCGACTTCTCCACTGTCGGGCTGACTTGGTCTTGGAAGGGTAATTTAACACTTTTTTTTACTCAAATTTATTATTTTGACTTGTTACAAGATTCCCAATGAGGTCTTTGACATATGACAATCACTCTATTGACTTCTTGACTCTATGACATTTCTTAGAAGCACACAATGGGTGCTTGACCTAAAATAAGTTGACCTTGAACATGAAACCCATGCTATAAAAAAATAATAATAATAATTTTCTTTTTCTTCTTACAATATACAAGAATCAAGAGTACATTTCATTTTATGAAGACTGAACCTAGTTACATATTTCAACACTCCCTCTTAACTAGGGAGGTATTCATAATGGTACAAGGGCATTCTCATACTAAAGAGATCTCATAAGAAGTGTCGGATTGGTAAGCCATCTCATTAACTATCTTTTTAGCTTATATCAGTGCATCTCATCATATCTACCAGCATTGTCATATAGCAAGGCCTTAATTAACAGTTTTATCCCTCCACAAGATTAGAGCACAATGCTAGGGAAACAATCATTTATAGACACCCTCATCATTGTCTCTGAAGGCACATACCCCATCCAGATCTTCACAAGGTATGTCCTTTTAGGACCATTCCCATCTTGAATTTACACATCCTCATGGAATCTCATTTTCGACTATTTCCTATTGGATGCCCTACCTCATCCTCAAAGAGTATCGGTATCAGTCTCAGATGCTTACCCAATCCTCCATTCTTTCTTCATAAGGTGAAGACAAAAATGATGTGTCTATCTCTCCCTCTCAACTAGGGAGGAGATATCAACCAGTCCATGCTTGTTTCTCAATACACAAGCTTCTTATTAGGAAGGGATTCTGTCAAAATATCAACTACCTATTCATCGGTGGAGATATACTATAGCTGCACCACCCCATCTTGCACTAATTTTCGTATGTAATGATACTTGTTGTTTATGTGCTTCATCTTTGCATGGAATATGGGGTTTTCAGACAACTTTATGCAACTTGTGTTGTCACAATGTATAATTGTAGGGTCCAACGATTCATTGAATAAATCAAAATGGAACTTCCTTAACCAAACACTTCTCTACCAACTTCACATGCTACAATGTATTCACCTTCAGCACTACTTAATGCAATTGATTCTTGCTTTCTACTCATCCATGAGATCATAGAGGATCCCAACCTAAAACATCCTCTGGTAGTGCTTCTTCCATCCGTCTCACTGCCTCCCCAATCAGAATCAGTATATCTCATTAGTTGGATATTGTTCTTTCCATCATACTTCAGGCAATAATGTATTGTCCCTCGCAGATATCTGAATATATGTTTGGCTACCTATCCAATGGTCATGTCTAGGCTCCATCTGAAACTAACTGAGAATATTCACTGCAAATCAAATATCTAGACGTGTGTTCACAAGATACATCAGAGAGCCAACCAATTTTCTGTAACTTGTAGGATCCACAAGGCTTGATTCTGAACTTCTTAACCTCTTCAAATTTTTGACCATGGGAGTTGTCATCAGTTTGCTATCCATCATGCCAAACTTTTGTAGCATCTTAATTACATATTTTCCTTGACCTATATATACTTCACCAGGTTTCTGCCAAACTTCCAACCCCAAGTAATAGTGCTAGGAGTTGTCTACGGAGGTGGAGGAATTGCCCGAATGGCCAAAATTGGTCAGAATCCGAGCAATAAAAAGTTAAGAAATCTTGCAATAGCAGTGTTTGAATAATGTTTTTGATTTTGGAAATGGGTTCAGCACCATCAAAAACCTCTACAGCACCCAAAATATTGAAGTTTGATAGCTATAATCTGGATTTACAAAAATCCCTGCCGAATTTTCTTAAAACCTTACCAGAATTTCCATGATTTTTAGGGCAAAAAAGCAGTCTAGTTAGACTATGGCATAGTGCTATCCATCATGCCAAACTTTTGTAGCATCTTCATCACATATTTTCCTTGACCTATATATACTTCACCAGGTTTCTGCCAAACTTCCAACCCCAAGTAATAGTGCATAAGCCCTAGATCCTTCATATCGAATTTGCTGCCAATTTTTTCTTGCATTCTTGAATACGACTTTCCACACCTGTTATGAGAAGGTCATCCACATATAGAAGAATGATCACTGGTTCATCCTTCACTACTTTGATATAAAGATTTAGATCTGCAGAACTCTTTGAAAAAAACATTCTTTGTAGATATGTATCCATCCTAGCATACCAAGCCCTTGGGGCTAGCTTAAGACCATAAAGTGCCTTCTTAAACCTGCAGACATGAGTTTCTCTATTATGTACTTCAAATCCCAAGGGTTGTTCAATATATACTTCATCAATGGTACCATTTAGGAAGGTTGTCTTGACATCCATTTGATGGATGTTCCATCTCATAGTTGCTGCCAAAGAGACCAACGATCTTATAGTTGTGTACCTTGTTGTAGGTGCAAATGTTTTTTCATAATCAATGCCTTCTTGTTGAGAGAAACCCCTAGCCACAAACCTTGCTTTGTACTTGTCAATGCTTCCATCTATTGCATGCTTAATCTTGTAGAGCCATTTGGAAGTTACAAAATATTTGTCATTCGGCTTAGGAATGATTTCCCAAACTTCATTTTTCATTATAGACTGATATTCTTCTTTCATGGCATCATTCCATTCTTGATGTTTGACAGCTTCTTCAAAAGAGGATGGTTTTGCTTCAATCAATTTCATCATATAGGTTGCATACCTTGAATATCTTTTAGGCTTTTTACTTTCCCTAAATGTTCTTTTAGTTGTAGCATGTCCTTCTGCTTCTTGAAGAGTTGATGTTAACCAGGTGGGTATCTTGCGAGTTTCAGGGATTATGACTTCCTGCATAGGTTCATTGGGACCTTCTTCTTTTTGATTAGCTATAGTATCTTCTTCTTCCCTTGGACATTCTTCAAATATAGGTAGTTCTTCATCATCGGAATCAATCGAGAGAACTTTAGACTTCTTGTAGGCAATGTTTTCATCAAAAATCACATCTCTACTTACTTCAATTCAGTGACCTTTCTTGATGTAGATCCTATATGCCTTTGGCGAGGTATTATAGCCAACAAATATGCCCTTCATGCTTGTAGGATCCAATTTCTTTCTTTTACCTTTTTCAATGTGAATGTAGACAGGGCAGCCAAATATTCGAACATGAGCTACACTAGGTTTTCTTCCAGTAAACACTTCTTCAGGAGTCATGTCATCAAGTATCTTATGAGGACTTCGATTTTGAATACAAAATGTTGTTTTGGATGCTTTACCCCACAGGAATTGAGGTAAGTCTTGATCATGTAACATAGCTCTAATGCATTCTTCAATTGCACGATTCTTCCTTTATGCTACTCCATTTTGTTCTAGATTATATGGAACTATCAGCTACCTCTTAATTCCAGCCTCCTTACAGAAAGCTGAGAGTTCTTTTGATGTGCATTCCCCTCCATTGTCAGATCTTAGCACTTTTATCTTCCTTTCTGTAAGATTCTCCACTTGTACTTTGAATCCTTGAAATTTTTCAAATACTTCATCCTTGCACTTAAGTAAATAAATCCAAGTCTTTTTTGAGTGGTCATCAATGAAAGTCACGTAGTACAGATGACCTCTAAGAGATTTTGTAGTCATATGACCACAAACATCACAGTGAATGAGATCAAAGATTCCCTTATATCTTGAAGCACTACTTCCAAAGGGTTTTTTTACATTTTTACCTAGTGCACATCCCTTACAAACTCCTTCATTCTCTTCCTTCAGTTCAGGGATGCCATTTACCAAAGAGTTCAAGGATGGTTAGCTTTTGTAATGAACGTGTCCAAACCTTCTATGCCAAAGTTTACATGGATTGATTTCAAGGTGAACCAAGGCTTGAGAGAGAGATGTAAGTAATCTATAAAGACTTCCCTCATGAATCCCAATGTTTTTTGCATTATTAATGCTAGATCCCTTATCATAACTTTTCCATCTACAAAATCAATTATATCTCCTTTATCTTCTAGGCAAGAAATAGAAAGTAAATTTTGCTTCAAACCTGGGACATATAGGATGTTGTTGAGATGTATGTTCCCTCCATCTTCCAGTTGCAACGTGGTTGATTCAATTCCTTTGACTTCATAGTTTTTCTTATCTCCAAGCTTGATTGAATGAGAAGATATTCCTTTTGATAGGGTCTTTAGTTGTCCATGTTCACCTGTCATATGTCAAGTAGCTCCACTATCAATTACCCATATGTTGTCATCTTCAAAAGTACCTGTAAGTGCTGAGAATAATCCTTTGTTCTTTGTAGTGGAGGTCTTGGTCATACAGTTCTTGATACATAATAAGAGATTACCAAATGCTTTGATGCCTTGCTTTGAATGTGTTGTCATCATAAAAAACTTCTTCAAGGATGTAGTGATCTTCAATATGCCTTTTGTCAACCTTTGCTCTGATACCCTGTTGAGAAATCAATAGGGCTATAATTGAAGTGATTTATCTTAGGCTTGATGATTGCTTGTGATATTCTTTTACTTTTCTTTATTATTAGTTTCTTCTTCTCTTATTATTATGTTGTTCTTATCATCAAATAGCTACCAAAACATGAAGATCAACAATACACAAGGACACAAGATATAGGTACTAACCAAGGCCAAAACCTCTCCTAGAGAGGAAAATCCACCAAAATCTCTTCTCTTCTTACTGATTCTTCAAATGACGAATTCCAAGACCTCTAGACCAAGTCAAACCTTATGGAGCATGTGCTTCTTCTTAAAAGTCAAATCGCTTCCAAGTGCAGAATTCGACCCCCAGCTTCAGATTTCAGCTTTCACTGCAAGTCTAAAATTTTGGCCCCTTTACAACAAGTTGCAACTTCGCACGTGTGGGTGAATTAGGGTTCTTAAGGCTTCTTCCTTTCTTCGCTTCGATTGCTTCCTCTTCAAAGGCTTGTAGGTGACCAAACAAACTTCCTTTCTTCCAATTTCGACTTTGTAGCTATATAAACCCTAGCATTCTTCGTACGTGTGAGAGAGAGTGTGTAAAAATCATAAATTTCGTCTTCCATCTTCCTTCTAGACCTTTGCTTGCCTTTATTCTTCTTGTTCTTGCTTTCTTGATGAGTGAATGTTGATGCTTCAAATGAGGTCGAATGGTCTCTTATATAGAGCCCTTCCAAGAGGACGAATTGCCCTAATTAGGCTAACTTCTCCACTGACAGGCCAACTTGGTCTTGGATGGTTAATTTGACACTTTTTGTTTACTCAAATTAATTCTTTTGACTTGTTACAAGATGCCCAACAGGGTCTTTTACATATGACAATGACTCTATTGACTTCTTGACTCCATGACAAACCCTAGAAGCACACAATAGGTGCTTGACCTAAAATAAGTTGGCCTTGAGCATGAAACCCATGATATAAAAAAATAATAATAATAATTTTCTTTTTCTTTCTACAATATACAAGAATCAAGAGTACATTACATTTTATGAAGACCAAACCCAGTTACATATTTCAACGGTGTCATGCCTCAAGAAGGTAGTGGTCAATAGGTTACTACTTCAGCTAAGCTAACCCCTTTGGACGAGGCAGGGCAATTAGAATTGATTCCAGAAGCTATCATGGATGCCTGAGAGAGAAGATTGAGGAGCAAGATGATCTCACAATATCTTATCAAATAGAAAATTATTTCAGAGGAAGATGCCACGTGGAAAGGAGAACAGATCTTGCAGCACCCAAATCTGTGATTGTTTGAGGACAAGCAATGTATGGAAGGAGGGACTGTAATGTCTTCTTCAAATTAATTACCCAAGGGAGGATGTAGTTGCCTCTTTAACCCTGTGGGTTATAGTCATTTAAAAATGGGGAAATTATTATTTAATGTTACTTAGGTAACATTAGATAATAAAAGTTAAAATTGGCGCAAATGGAAGGAAACTTGCAATAAAAGTTAAATTTGGGGCAAATTGAGGGAAACTTGCTAGTCACTCAAAATTGAATTTTGGATGCAAAGCCCCAAAGAGAATCTATAAAAGGGAGGGAGGAGAGTCATTATGATCATCATGGATTGTTATTCTTTCTGATTTTGGGCTGAGGCTCTTGGAGGGTTTTACGACCCCTTTTCTATGATTGGTTTCAGTGGTGAAAGATTCCACCCTAGCCAATCCTCCTATCTCTCTTGCTACAAGGCCGAATTCTGGCTTTTATGAGGCAGCAAAGGGACTGGGACTTATCCATCTGAGGCAGCGGATCATCTTCACTGAGGCTGGATCAAGCCCTCTATGACAACGAATCAGCATATCTAAGGCAGCGAGGTTGGGATCAATCTCTTTGAGGAAGCAGACCATTTCTCTGAGGCAAACAAGGTCTGGAACCTGGTTCTGAGGCAGTGAAGTTTGGAAGAAGGGCAGTGGTTGGTTGTCTTGAAGGGTAAGTTGAATGCTAACCTACAGCAAGCTGTTATTGGGTCAGATTCAAGGCAGCAAGTGACCAAGGGGTTCCACTCAGGAATCTGAGCCTGCAGCTGGTTGACAGCGAGGTGCTAAGGGATAAATCAAGGTCCGAATAGCAGTATAGGAAAGCAGCAAGGTCTACTGGTGTGATAGCTATAGCTGTGAGTCTAGAAACTACATTGTGTTATTGGAAAACTTGTGGAAGTGTGAGTCTGCGATATACTTGTTGAATTGGCCTTACAGTGTGCAGGTGAAATCAACTGTTCTTGTTTACACTATTTGTGCATTCAATAATCATCACCGTTTTAAAGATTGAAGAAGTACTGTAATACTGCTATTAAATACAATTTTGTCATGTGCTCATTGAAACCCTAACCCAGGATTTCACCTCTAAGGGTAATTTTCCCAAGAAGGATATCACATCTATCTCTCTTACTTTTAGAAATCTTGAAGAAGAAGAAATAGAAAATGTTTCCATCTCAACTCACATCCATAACACTTGTAAAAAAAACACAAAATTGGGAGAAATAAACAACACGAGCTTTTGATTATAGTAGAAAGAGAACCTCAAATTTTGTTAATACAAACTTCTTCAAGTGGCTATTTTTATATAACTATTTGCTGAAATTATCTTAAACTTCTTCAAAATGAAGTCTGACCCCTTAAATGATAGCATACAAGAAAGCATGAGCTAAAGTGCTCTCTCTTCTCTGTTGATTTCTGGTAGCATCGGATGTGCTTTAAGTCTCAAATTTTGCAGGGAGGCTTAGACACGTGTATTCCAAAATACCCAGAAAGTGTTTTGCAAAATTCCACCCCGATGGGGTTTTATTAAAATAATTAATTATTTTAAATGGGAGCCTAAGTCTAAACATAGGGAATTAAAATAATTAAAGTATATTAATAGAACTGGGTGAGAATCTTCTAGAAAAAGACGGAGATCGAGTCAATATGATCTAATCTGTGGATTATGTTTTAATATGGGCTTTTGGTTATCCAACGAGAAGATTATAAGAAAGACTTCGATGAGCATTTGGAAAACACATCGGGAGAGAGTCTAGAGATCGATTTCTCAAGTGAGCAGCGCAGAGCAGCCGGAAGATTGATTGAGTTGATTCTTGCAGTGAGGGGCAGAGATAGTTCCAATTGGAAATATTTCCTGAGCTGGGAATACATCACAGAGAAGGCAGAGAAGAGGAAGCAGAAGAGACAGCGTAGGGGCTAGGCAGCACAGAGCCATGCAGAGGCAACGCTGAGCCTCTAAAGAGATCCACAATTTCGCGGAGGGTTAGTCAGATCCAGTGCCGGAGAGTCGGGGTGTGAGACAGGAGGGGCAGAAGATCAGCATCCAGCTAGCAGAAAGACCAGCCGAAGGAGGTGACGGAGTCCCCAGCCAGAGTGACACAGATCTACGCAAAGGCTGCGTGGGGCTTGTGAGTTTAGGGTTGGGTCAGTGTCAGATCTCCAGTGTTAGTGTGAGGTCATTTTCTCACTAACTCTCTGACAGTTATTTTCTCTGTATGGGTGGCCGATAAGGCATCCTAAATTGTATTCAAAACTACTGCTTAATAATACAAACCCTCAGTCGCTACACCGGTTTTCCCGCATTGGGTTTTTTCCGGGGATTTAGTTCAAAAATAACGGTCTCATGTGTGTTTAATTTTCTTCCTCGGATCTTGTTTCTATATTTTTTTTCCGCAGTTTATTTAGTGAAGGTTGCAGTGTATTTGCTTCAATATTTACTTGTAGAACATTGTAAATAACTTGTATAATTATCAAGTAGGAGAAGTAATATCAGTTTGTTGCAATAGGATTCTGGGAGTAGGAATTTTCACATGGTATCAGAGCAATGCAGGTGAAGCAAGAGAGCATACCAGAAGAACTCAGTGGCGAAGAGAAAGAGGGAGATCAAATAGTTTTGTAGGCAACAGATCAAATCCCCAAGGGATTGCGCAATCCAAGCCAAGAGGGCAAGATTCTCGAGGAAAATCTCTCTCTGAGTGAGTCAACAGAGAGGTAAGATTTCCAGTTCCTGATTTGTCAACGACAGAGGGAGCAGCGCAGAGCAGTCTACTAGTGGGACGCAGTTTTTCTGCAGCATTTGCTGGGGCAGAAAAGCGTCAGAAGAAGGAAGAAGACACTTTTTGAGGGAATTTCTTCCTTAGTGAATTTCGAGCCAAGGAATTCTATTTCTTAGATGCAGAGCAGCAGTAGCGAGGAGCAGAACTACTAACTCCAGCAGGGAGTGCGTATGCCAGCCTAGCAATTGCGTAGAGGAGAGAGGGAGCAGTTCGACTTTTTGTTGGCAGAGATGGCAGCTAATGGGCTTAGAGATCAAAATCGGTTGGAGGGTTCCTCCTGTTGAGAATTTGGAGGGCTGGAGATTAATTCAAATTCTCTTCTTGATAATTACTTGTGAGCTTACTTGGGTTACTTATGCCTTTTCTTCTTTAGCTTATTTAATCTTTCATCAAGTCAATTATCAAAACACACAATACACAAAAATTAGGCTCCTAGAGCCAAGGAAAAACCTCTCCCTCTTGGAAAGGAAAACCCACGAGAAATTCTTCTTATAGATCTTCAAATGACAAGTACCATGACCCAGACTTAGACACTTGACCTATTTATGCATCCAAGACCTTGTCCTTACTTCCTTGATGTCCTTCAATGTTGATCCTTCTTCTCTTCCCCAACTTGCACTGTTTTGCACCAGCACTTCCTTTTATCAGCAGCTTCACTTTAGGATAGCCCACAAAACATCTCTAGACAGATCCGCACTTTAGTACTGCCTTAGAGATAAATCTGTCACGCTGTAACTTCCACACTTCCTTTGATACACAGTCTGCACTTCCCTTTAGTAGACTGCAACACCTTTTATACTGAGATACCACAAGGATTTATGTACCTTAAACAATTCTGAAACTTGACCAAAATGCACACTGAAACTCGCCTGCACTTAATTCCGCACTGCACCTACACTTAATTCCACACTGTACCTGCACTTAATTCCACACTGAACCTCAGAGATGACCGAAAACTTATGTGATAACTGCGAGGTTTGTTGGGGTATATATAGTGGTTTGCCCCTGTATATAAGCCGACGTGACATGTGAACCGATGTGACTATTTAGGGAGTCGACATGATTGTTATGAGGCCGATTTCTCCAGCTGTTTGAAGGCCAACTTGACACATTATTTAGGCTTGTCTATCAGCGTTGTATGAGGGTTGAATAATAGCCATTCTTCCACGGTTTATTGGACTAGGTCTTGGAGCATTCCATGACTACTAGGTTCTTCATATACATGACATTAAATACATTTATAAACCAAAGATAAACCTTAAATAGACATCAAGAAGAAGTCTATTAACCTAAGATAAAATCTTGCTCATGAAACCCATGAAGCAAGTCCAACAAATATACATTTTATTATCTTTGACTTCTTTTTTACATAAAATACATAATTACATAGTCAATATGAAAACCGACCAAGTTACACTTTTCAACACTCCCTCTTCACTAGGAAGGTATTCATACAAGTACATGGTTACTTTCAAACTGAAGAACCTCATAAGAAGAAACGGATTGGTAATCGCGTCTGTATAACATCATATCAACCAGCATTGTCCTAGTGCAAGGCCTTGAATTAAAGCCCCATCTCTCAACGAGACAATGGGCTACAATGTTGGCAAGACACATGACTTATAGACACCATAGTCATTGTCTCTCTAAGGTACATACTCCACCCAGGTGTTCCCAAAGTATGACCTTCTTGGACTATTCTTCTCTTGGGTAGCCAGCCCTCAAAGAATATCGGTCCTCGACTACTCCTATCTTGAATGCCCTATCTCATTCTCAAAGAGCATCAAATGCCAGTTGATTACCCAATCCTCCATTTTTTCTTCTAAGTGAAGACCAGAATGATGTGTCTATCCATTCTCTCCACATAGCTTTCACTAAGACTTACGGTTGTTAGTCCTGGTCTAGTGCATGACACATGTATTAGAGAATCACATGTCACTCCCTCTCAACATAGGAAGGACATACTTCAAGTTTCTTCCAAGTAAGAAACTTACGACCAGGCTCCCTCTCAACCAGGGTCCTGCAACAGCAATCCAGCAACTCATGAAGAATTCCTCCCCTCGATGTCATGGATTTCGATATTGAGGAATCTTCAACTTTTGGCTTCATAAGGCACAAATCATCCATCACTTTCAATCACGATTCATGTCCACTATCAGAAAGTGATTCATCAGTCTTTCTTATCTAGTCCACCGTTATGCCATGCTACTTTTCTTCGAATCATTTCCAAGGATCATACATCCTTTCTCATGATTAGCAACCCTACACAAATTCATCCAAATAAACATATACATATGAACTTTTAAAACAAAAGTTACCTCAGTGATGATCTTTCACCATGACATCTTCCTGTAGGCATCGGCATCCTCTATTCAGATTGATACATCTCATAATGATATGTTTTGTCAAGGGTCTTCTTATTTACCAGACGTCTGTCAAAGTCTATATATCCTCCCAGGAGATCTCCTAGTCACATCTTCTTGGCTTCTGGATGATAACTGCCTCTTGACATGGTTGCATTTCATTATCTCTTCCTTTCTGCACATTCTCCATTCCCAGGAACTTACAAATTTTCCAGTTTCTCGTTCATATACAACCACCTCATATTCCATGAGGACATATTATGTTGATTTCATCTGTCAATGCATCGAGAGATCCTTCTTCATAGATCATACTTCTAAATATGGAAGTCTATTACCTGCAACCATATGACATGACTTCACAGCATCCAATGTCAGCATATAAATATATACATACCTCGTACCTTTTTCCCTTGAGTCATCCTGTAGCAATTTCTCTAGAATGAAGAGGTTCATTCCCTTGGCCTGCTCCATCAATATGTCATCACATCCCAGAATTATGTTTCCATGATGACCCTTAATCTTGATGACTACTTTCCATTAGTAATGTTATCAGAGAGGTTTTCCTGGAGCTGATTCACCAAGAGCTCCTAACATGCTTTTTATCATGATGCCATAATATACAATGCTTCCTATCGTACTATTTTACAACCAACAGAAATCACTTAAAGGAGAAGATGATCTCAGTCATAGTAGAGATCCCTTGCTTCTTCTTTCTTAAATTTCTTTGCATCAGGTCCTTCCCTCACATCTGAGTAATGGGTGTCTTACCTTTTCCTCTTGTCCTTATCAGATTTAGGACAATCTCTTTTATAATGCCCAAGTTCATTACATCCAAAGCATCGTACACTGTGCATGTCTTCTTTTATTGTGAGGACCAAATTTTCCGAATCTTCCTTTCTTCCTGTATGTCGCTGCAAAGGCTTGAATCTCTTCACTTGGTCTTGTATCAGCTTTGGCTTTTAGTCTTGTTTCCTCTATTTTACATAGAGACCATAAATCATTGAATGGTGTGGCTTCTTTCTTCCCATATAAACTAGAAGTGAAGTTTCCCCATTCCTCTAGTAGAGCATTCAGCACCACTGTAGTCATCTCAGTGTCAGAGATTACTTCTCCCATTTCCTGCAGTTGATCTCTTATTTCAGAAATCCTCATAAAGTATGGAGTGATTCGTTCTTCCCTTGGCAATTTCATTTTATATAGTTCTTGTCTCAAAGAGATTGTTTCTCCTGCAGTACTCATAGAGAATAGCTCTACCAATTTCTCATATATTTCTTTAGCAGACTTTAGTTTTGATACATAGGGGATGAGTGAGTCCTTGATGGATTCTTTGAGAATCCTCTGGGCTCTGATTTCTCCTTTCATGTACTTGGCATGAGATAGAGCATCTTCTTTTGGTGGTTGAATTGTCGATCCATCGATGTAGTCCATAACTTCATCTTCAATTAAATTCAAATATGTCCTCTTCTTCCACGCGTTAAAGTTTCATGACCCAACCAGCTTGTTGCTTTCTTTACAATAAGTCATCTTGACAGATTTAAGTAAGGTCATAGATACTTACTTGAGTAGAGTGGCTTGCAGCTTCCTTGAAGATGACGAAGGAGTTAGGAGCTTCTTCTAAGATAGAATCTTCAATCTAGGTGTTCTTGAATCCTTGATGGCAAAGGATATCTTCAAAAGATGATGACCTCTTCAATCAATGTCTTCAATGAAAATATTTGATGGTAAAGATTATTATCTTGAAAAGTTGATCCTTTGAATGAGATGAAGATCGATCTTTCTTGAAAATAGCTAGAGAGTCTTCCTTGCAAACTAATTTGACTTTTCACCCAAACTTTGATTTTTGTTTCCTAGAGTGTCCCTTTGTCAAACAGCCCTTGAGTTCAACACCTTAGCTCTGAAACCATGTTGAGAATTTGGAGGGTTGGAGATTAAATCAAATTTTCTTCTTGATAATTACTTGTGAGCTTACTTGGGTTACTTATGTCTTTTCTTCTTTAGCTTATTTAATCTTTCATCAAGTCAATTATCAAAATACACAATACACAAAAATTAGGCTCCTAGAGCCAGGGCAAAACCTCTCCCTCTTGGAGAGGAAAACCCACGAGAAATTCTTCTTATAGATCTTCAAATGACAAGTACCATGACCCAAACTTAGACACTTGACCTATTTATGCATCCAAGACCTTGTCCTTACTTCTTTGATGTCCTTCAATGCTGATCCTTCTTCTCTTCGCCAACTTGCACTGTTCTACACCAGCACTTCCTTTTATCAGCAACTTCACTTTAGGATAGTCTGCAAAACATCTCTAGACAGATCCGTACTTTAATATTGCCCTAGAGCTAAATCTATCACGCTGTAACTTCCACACTTCCTTTGAAACACAGTCCGCACTTCCCTTTAGTAGACTGCAACGCCTTTTATACTGAGATACCACAAGGATTTATGTACCTTAAACAATTCTGAAACTTGTCCAAAATGCACACTGAAACTCGCCTACACTTAATTCTGCACTGCACCTACACTTAATTCCACACTGCACCTACACTGAACCTCAGAGACGACCGGAAACTTCTGTGATTTCTGCGAGGTTTTTTGGGGTATATATAGTGGTTTGCCCCTGTATATAAGCCGACCTGACATGTGAACCGATGTGACTATTTAGGGAGCCGACATCACTGTTATGAGGCTGACTTCTCCAGTTGTTTGAAGGCCAACTTGACACATTATTTAGGCTTGTCTATCAGCGTTGTATGAGGGTTGAATAATAGCCATTCTTCCACGGTTTATTGGACTAGGTCTTGGAGCATTCCATGACTACTAGATTCTTCATATACATGACATTAAATACATTTATAAACCAAAGATAAACCTTAAATAGACATCAAGAAGAAGTCTATTAACCTAAGATAAAATCTTGCTCATGAAACCCATGAAGCAAGTCCAACAAATATACATTTTATTATCTTTGACTTCTTCTTTACATAAAATACATAATTACATAGTCAATATGAAGACCGACCTAGTTACACTTTTCAACACCTCCAACTATGTGATATGGCAGGCAAAGAACACTTGTCTATTAGATGAGCATGATCTCAAGGCCTTTATCGAGAATGTGGTAGTTGTCCCCATAGACGCAGATTTGTTGAAAGCCTACAAGAAGAATATGGCGAAGGCTAAGCGTTTGATCCTCGATGGAGTGAGGGATCATGTGGTATGTCACATCGCTGGCAAAGGCACTGCCAAGGATATGTGGGATGCCTTGGCGATGTTGTATCAAGAATCTTTCGAGCAGTGGAAGCTGTACTTGCAGGAAAAGATGTGATCTATGAGGATGCAGAAGGGAGAGCGTATTGATCCATTCCTTGCAAATCTTTAGGGAACCCGAGATCAGTTGGCAGTTGTCGGATTAGCACCTCAGGCCACGGAGATGGTAAGACTTGCTTTGAATTCAGTCTCAGATGAATGGCAAGATTTTGTCCAGAGCATCCTGGGCAGAGAAAGGTTACCTAATTGGGAACAGATGTGGGTCGCTCTTCAACAGGAAGAGATGAGGCGAGATACGATCAAATACAAACTTGATGGCAACAGCGACAGTGGGTCGAAGCCCAAGGAGAAGGAAGAGAATGCAGCCCTTGCATCTAAGGGAAAAAGGACGTCTCAAAGATCAAGTGTTTCCGATGTGGTGAAATGGGTCACTACGCTACACAGTGTCCTCTCAAAAAGAAGGACAAGGGTGAGAAACATGATCTGCAGGCTACAACTGCAAGGATCGAGGAGGAGGAGTTTGCCATGATTGCCCACATATCTCCAGAGGAGAATTGTGGTGATCTAGAACTGTAGTTCGAAAGAGCTGCAGATGGGCAGGATCCTTGAGGAGTCCACCTCTTGGATCAATACCTTGTCACAAGTGCCCAAATTAGAAGTAGCAAGATGGACCAATGTCAATTGGTGCCGAGAAGTGTTGGAGTGACAGTGTAGTGGCTAGAAAGCGCTAGAGTCTAAGCAGCACAGAGCAGAGTTGGCAGCAGTGTAGTAAGGAAAAATGCAGAGTCAGCAGCTTCAGAGGGTCAACGCAGAGACTAGCAACAGTCAAATCTTCAGTATCAAATGCATCATGTTGAACACTTAGTTCAGTATTTTCAATTTTGGATGTTTTTCTGCTGCTGCGGCAGCAGCAGAGTTGCAGTGCAGATGCAGTTGGCAGCAGTATGCAGGGTCAGCAGCAGCATAGATGCAGCAGAGCAATAGTTGGTGGGCAGTAGTGTCAGACATCAGCAGCGCAAAGGGAAGATGTTACAGAGTCAGTGTGATGCTTCAGCAGGATGCATTACTAGAGCACATTCCTCGCTAAGACAGAGTGTTGATTTTTGGTAGCATCGGATGTGCTCTAAGTCTCAAATTTTGCAGGGAGGCTTAGACACATGTATTCCAAAATACCCAGAAAGAGTTTTCGAAAATTCCACTCGGATGGGGTTTTATTAAAATAATTAATTATTTTTAATGGGAGCCTCGATTTAAACTTAGGGAATTAAAATAATTAAAGTATATTAATAGAACTGGGCATGAATGTTTTAGAAAAAGACGGAGATCGAGTCAATATGATCTAAGTCGTTGATTATGTTTTAATCTGGGTCGTTGGTTATCCAACGAGAAGATTATAAGAAATACTTAGATGGGCATTTCGAAAACACATCGAGAGAGAGTCTAGAGATCGATTTCTCAAGTGAGTTGCGCAGAGCAACCAAAAGATTGATTGAGTTGTTCTTGCAGTGAGGGGCAAAGATAGTTTCAGTCGGAAATCTTTCTTGAGCCGGGAATACATCGCAAAGAAGGCAGAGAAGAGGACGCAGAAGAGGCAGCGTAGGGGCTACGCTAAGCAACGCAGAGGCAGCGTTGAACCTCTGAAGAGATCCGCAATTCTGCGGAGGGTCAGTCAGATCCAGTGCCGGAGAGTCGAGGGGTGAGACCGGAGGGGCAAAAGATCAGCATCCAGCCAGTAGAAAGACCAGCCGAAGCAAGTGACACAGTGCCCAGCCAGAGTGACGCAGATCTACCTAGAGGCTGCGTGGGGCTTGTGAGTTCAGGGTTGGGTCAGTGTCGGATCTCCAGTGTTAGTGTGAGGTCATTTTCTCACTAACTCTGTTTCAGTTATTTAAAATTTTCTCTGTATGGGTGGCCAGTAAAGCATTCTAGATTGTATTTAAAACTACTGCTTAATAATACAAACCCTCGGCTGCTGCACCGGTTTTCCTGCATTGGGTTTTTCCGGGGACTTAGTCCAAAAATAACGGTGTCATGTGTGTTTAATTTTCTTGCTCAGATCTTGTTTCCGCATTTATTTTCCGTAGTTTATTTAGTGAAGGCTGCAGTGTATTTGCTTCAGCATTTACTTGTAGAACACAGTAAATAACTTGTAGAATTTATCAAGTAGGAGAAGTAATATCAGTTTGCTGCAATAGGATTCTGGGAGTAGGAATTTTCACATTCTCAAGATGTTCACTATGTTAAAACTGTCCACCATTAATCTCATTTTGCAAGGGACATTTAAGTCAGGTCCCTAGGAGTACTGGTGTTAGATGTAAATAGCAAATACAATAAACAACACTTCCTGTTGTTTTGCATATCTATCTCTCTTACTTTTTAGGGACAATCTGTGTTACAAATATTGAAGAAATAGAAGATAGTTACATCTCCAACTCACTGCCATAATATGATAATACTTGTAAGAACACAAGCAAAATTGGGAGAAAAAAACAACAGAGCAGTTTATGATTATAGTAGAAACAGAACAATAAAGCTTTGGAAATAATGAAAAAGACACAGGCCACTACAAAATTTTAGCAAATTACAGATTTTGTAAGGGAGAATCCTGAATGAAACAGAGAAAAGGATAACAGGTTTAATGGGTCATATGAATAGTAAATGTAGAAAGTCTCAAATGGATAATGGTTCGTAAAATACACTACAAATTATAGAATAAATTACTAAGAAGCATAAATTGGAACTTAAAAAAATGGCATCCCAGCATCTATCTATATGTCAAAAACCATACTGTATTGTCAGCACAAGTTGGTGGCATGAAAAGTGTCAGTCCTCCATCTATGCAGATACGATTTCTGAATATTGTGACAGGTCTTGGTGCAAGATATCTGTGGAAAAATATTGCTGTTCCTCTGTGTCAGAATCCACTACCAGCATTCTATAGTAAAAAGAAAACATTTCTGTGCTGCAAAAAGCTGAAATTCTTGTCCTTGAAGAAAAAGAGCGAAAAAACAAAACACGTATTTAGGAAGCATAAAGGTAAAGAATATACCCTGGTATAAAAGAAGAAGTGAAAACTGCATTAATCAAATCCTCCTTAGAGTCAAACTGGTCTACAAGTAAGGCTCTCGGTGATCTGAACACTTGTGTTATAGCAACTGTATCACAATAGTAACAGTAGATCAAATAAGCAGCAAACTGGTGTCAAATGTCAAGAATCAAAAATAAGCACCCAAAATCATTGACATATAATGTCTTCTTACTAAATCAAACATTCTGATTCCTGAATAAAGTCCAGCAAAGAACTGTGTATCCATGGGTAATGGATAAAGCATTAACATCCAGTCCTAACACATTTTTGTTGCTAAGTTAATTTTGTGTTTCCTATGAATGATATGTGACCTAAAGTAGATATATCTGTAGACAACTTGAGTGGTGTTCCTTTGTTGTTTTCTGCCATTTCAAAACGGTTGGCCCTAGGTGTAAGAGGGTGTTGCGACATAAACTCTCACCTACGGCAAAAAATCCTAACCCCAATAGGAGAGCCTAGAGGCAACTCTCAGGTAAAACACCCACTGTCACCTCAATGGCCTTGCCTCTCCATTAAGGCTAAGGAAAAAAGGTTCTTAACATAAGAAGGGTGTTCCCATGGGTCAAACTAAGTCAAAGTCACTATTGAGATGTTGTTATTGTCATTGATGGCCTAAGCACAAAAGAACAAATCTCTGCCTATAAAAAAGAAGCCTTAAACATGACATATTAGTGATGTACCTTTGATTCAAGTATGTTAGTGCCCTGACTGGCCAAAATATAGATGAACTGCTAGAGACTGTGTAAATTTTTGTAGATGTTCTATGCTTGAAGAAACTTTACTTTTATTACAGCAATCACTCAAACAGTTAAGTAAAATGCTGATAGAACATACCAGTGGATCAGTAGAAGACAAACCAGAAACAGGAAAAATGTGTTGGTGCATTACGGCGGTCAACAGGATGCTTCAACCAGCAAAGTCTCCTTGATCAGCCAACCCAGAATGTGTCACAACAATCCTCAACTCAGTCAACACAAGTCAACTCTAGAAAAGTCAACGATGTCCAGAAAAGTCAACGCATGGCAGCAACATAAAAGTCAACGCAACTCCAACTTCGGTCAACCTTTTGACCTCGATTCTTGTGCCAAAGTGTACGGCCTGCTAAAATCGAAGTCTCCATAAATTTTGGGCCTCTTTGGACCATGCGTTGACCAAAGTCAACGGTGGTCAAACTTCCTAGGAAACCCTAGCTGCAGCAGACTGCGTCCTTCTTCTTGGCTGTAGTAGCTTGTCCTTTTTCCCACGTGAGAGCTGAATTTGTCCTCCAAGAAGCTCGTACTAAATCAGAGAAGAGAAGAAGATGTGATGAGATGAGATGAGTGAAATGCTCTCCAACTTTGACTGTATTTATATCCATCATTGAAGTGTGTGACACATCTGCTGGGGGTGCAAAACCTTAAGGCCGACCTACACATATAATTTATTATAAATAATAAATTCAAAATAAATGTTCTGCTCATCGAATTAAGATATAGTTTATATGGATTTTACACCTCTCCGAAAGAGGAATCCAACAAAAATATCAGTGTCTTAATCTGAGCATCACAACATGGAGTTTGGACCTAGTTGTCCAATTTTAACACTCCCTCTCAACTAGGGAGAACTCCATCCATCAGTGCAATCAAACATCGTGCGTCATCCCGCCGTAACTTGCTTTGCTGGCCTCTTTGTTTCAGAACAGAAGTGGGTCAATCACAAAGACATCATCCCCCGGCTGACAAATTCATCCCAGAGGTCCGAAACCTCTATTAGACTCACAAAGAGTCTCCAACCAACCCGAAGTTGGTTCATCTGACCCGAAGTCAGGCGGAGGTCCGAAACCTCACTATACTTGATCCCAGATCAAGTGGTTGGACCGTGCCATCCTAGATAGAGAGTACGGCAATCTCTGATGCGTCCATCAGTCTTTGCTACTAGTCTCTAGCTTTTCCCACCTCATTGGCCAAATGAAAGGTACTTCCCATGAGCCCTGAACTCAATGGGTAGGATGCATACGGGGCACAGATAATGAGAGGTGAACCAACTCAATAATCACAACGGTGGGGCAGAAGCACCATAAGGTTCGGCAAGCCTAGCCCCGTGAGTGCTTATAGCTCCGAGAAGCTATCCCCAAAGCCCCCCAGAGCTCCCAGAGCTCATCGTCCAACGGGACCCACATCATAGGGTCGTTCCACGATACCAAGACTCTCACGGAAGGTTAGGAACTTGACCTTCCCCAAGGGCTTAGTGAGAATATCCGCGACCTGCTCATCAGTTCCTATATGATCGAGCCTTACGGCGCCTCGCTGTACCATATCCCGGATAAAGTGGTACCTGATATCAATATGCTTGGATTGGTCGTGGAACACAGGATTCTCAGTCATGCGAATCCCACTCTGGTTATCACAGAGTATCACGGTGGTATCTAGCACATGTCCAAACAGCTCAGTAAAGAGCTTTCGCAACCAAACTGCTTCACAACAGGCCATACTCGCTGCAATGTATTCGGCCTCAGCGGTGCTCAAAGCCACCGACTTCTGCTTCCTGCTCATCCATGAAATCGAAGCAGAACCAAGATTGAAGCAGCATCCCAATGTGCTCTTACGATCCACCACACTGCCCGCCCAATCGGCATCAGTATATCCACGGAGTGTCACACTCCCGACAGTGTATCTCAGCCCATGGTTTATCGTGCCCCTAAGATATCTCAGAAGATTCTTGGCACCAACCCAGTGAAAGTGATGAGGCTCAACCATCTGTTGACTCAAAGTGTTCACTGCAAAACATATATCTAGACGGGTGTTCACTAAGAACATCAAAGCTCCTACGAGTTGACGATACTCAGTAGGATTGGCCAATACGGGCCCAGCAGCGCTGCCACTCAACTTCTTGAAGTTGAGTTCCATTGGTGTTGACACTGTCTTGCAGTCCACCATACCAAATCTTTCCAGAAGTTTCACAATGTATTTTCCTTGAGAAAGGAAAATCTCTCCAGGTCTCTGCCAGACCTCCAGGCCTAGGAAGTAGTGCATCAGTCCTAGGTCCTTCATCTCGAACTCAGCAGCGAGCTCCCTCTTACATTGATGAATGAGAGGGTCAACACCTGTCAGGAAGAGGTCATCCACATGCAGCACTAGAATGAGAGGCTTCCCCTGCACAACCTTGAAGTAAAGGTTCGGATCAGCATTACTTCGAGTGAAGCCCAGCTTCATCAAGTAACTATCCATCCTCTCGTACCAAGCTCTGGGTGCTTGCTTTAACCCATAGAGGGCTTTCTTCAATCTGCAGACATGAGTGTCTCGATCCCGAACTTCAAATCCCAGAGGTTGTTCCACATACACCTCTTCCTTTATTGCACCATGCAGAAAAGCGGTCTTGACATCCATCTGATGAAGACTCCATCCTTGCGTAGCAGCAAGGGCTATGATTGATCGAATGGTGGTATATCGTACCACAGGTGCAAATATGTCATCATAGTCTATTCCTTCCTTTTGAGAGAAGCCACGGGCAACAAATCTTGCCTTGAACTTTTCAGCACTCCCATCAGATCCATGTTTGATCTTGTAGAGCCATTTCGCGGTGACAACTGATTTGTCCTTCGGCCTTGGGACCACATCCCAGACATCATTCTTCATTATGGACTCATATTCTTCGTGCATAGCATCCTTCCAGACTTGATGCTTTACGGCTTCCTCAAAAGATCCAAGTTCAGATTGTACAATAGTACTCATGGCAGCTAGATACCCTTGGTATCTACATGGCTTCTTGCTTTCTCGGAATGTCCCCCTTGGGGCAGCATGACCCTCAGCATCTTCGAGGGTGTCCCGGAGCCATGATGGTCTCTTTCCCAGTGAAGGAGATGGATCAATAGGGTCCATTGGTCCTTCAATATCAGGCATTGTCTCATCCTGCGGTTCTTCCAGATTTCCAGGCCTTTCTTCATGATTTTCTCCAGATCTTGGAAGATCTACTACTTTCTTTAGGGAAGCATCTTCGTCAAAAGTGACATCATGGCTTATCTCTACTTCCCTTTGACCAGGTACATAGACTCTATATGCCTTAGAAGTCTCACTGTAGCCCATAAACATTCCTTTCTTCCCAGTAGCATCCAGCTTACTTCTCTTTTCTTTCGGCACATGAAAATAGACAGGACATCCAAAAATTCTAAAATGTGAGACATCAGGTTTCTTACCAGAGAAAACCTCTTCTGGAGTTTTGGAGTCCAAAGCGGAATGAGGGCATCGGTTTTGAATGTACACAACAGTATTTGCAGCTTCTCCCCACAGAAACTTCGGTAGACCCTGGTCACATAGCATGGCACGGGCAGCTTCCACAATAGTCCTATTCTTTCGTTCAGCAACACCATTTTGCTCAGGAGTATAGGCAGTAGTAGTCTCCCTCTTAATGCCAGCTTCTCTGCAAAAGTCCTTGAACTCATTTGACTCATATTCAGTGCCATTGTCGGTCCTCAAAATCTTGATCTTCTTCCCTGTCATATTTTCCACCAAGGCTTTGAAGGTACGAAACCACATGAAAGTCTCATCCTTCTTCTTCAAGAAGTATATCCAGGTTTTGCGGGAGAAGTCATCAGTGAATGTCATGTAGTAGGAACATCCTCCCAGGGATGTCACGGGTAGCATACCAGATAGATCAGAATGGACCAGTTGCAAAATATCAGATGTCTTTGTGACACTTGAGGGGAAAGGTCCCCTTGTATGCTTTCCTTCGGCACAACCCTTACATACACCTTCATGATTCTTTCCAAAGTCGGGCATCCCTGTCACCACCTTCCTTGCTTCAGAAGGGGCCTTGTAATGAAGGTGTCCAAACCTTCGGTGCCATAGTTCAGTTTGTCGGATAGTATCACATGTCATAGCTCCTAGAGGACTTCCTTCAACCTGGTAGAGTGTTCCAACTCTAAAACCAATCACGATAGCTTCCTTGAGATTCTTCTTCCACATGCGCACCTTTCCATCAGTGAATGCCACATTGAAGCCTTTGTCTTCGATCGCTGATATAGACACAAGGTTCTTCTTCAATTTTGGTACATAGAGTACATCCTGCAAATGTAGGACTTGTCCTCGAGACAAGTGGAGGGTCACAGTCCCTGTCCCTTTCACGGGATATGTGGCATTATCTCCAAGGATAATTTCCAGATTAGTATCCTTCTCAACCATGTCAAAGAGTGCTTCCTTGAACCCAGTGATGTGTCTTGAGGCACCACTATCTATCAGCCAGACATCCATAGTGTCGGGCGGGGATGCAGCAGAGAGAGCAGATACAAGAATATATTCATTTCTTTTATCAACAACATTTGACTCCTCATACCTAGAGTTCCTAGACTTTTTAGAAGGTTGATTGTTTCCGCCAGAGGGAGCCTTCCTCTTTCCTTTGGATCTGTCGTTTCTTTGATTTCCATTCCTCCGGTTGTTGTTGTTGTCATCACTATCGGGAGAATCTTTCTTGAAGGGACATTCTCTAGCATAGTGACCAGGCCTATGACAAGTGAAACACTTACCCTTCTTTCCTTGGGCCCTTGTTCTTCCTTTGTTCTTAGGACCACTAGAGTTCTTCTTTCTAGAATGAGCAGCATAGGCAGCATTTCTGTCATTTTCGAATTCCTTCATTCTTGTCTCTTCTTGCATACATCTAGACAGTAGCTCGTCAAAGTTAGGAATTGTACTATTATTGAGAATGGTAGTGGTGAATACTTGCCATTCATATGGGAGTCCTCCAAGTGCGGTGAGTACCATCTCACGATCGGCTATTGTCTCCCCAATAGCCAGCAGATTGTTCCTAATCTCAGTGAATTTCAGAAAGAATGTTTGAACAGATTCATCCCTGCCTTTCTTTAGATTCTTCAATTGATTCTTGAAGAATAGCACTTGGTTCACATTGTTAACTTGGAACATTAGGATCAATTTATCATACATCTCTTTGGATGTGCCCAACTCAGAGATGTAGGCTACCAGACTTTTATGAATGGATTCCTGATCATCAGCTTTGCTTTGATCTCCCCTTTCTTATACTTGTTTTTAGCAGCAGCAGTAGCATTGGATGGAGGTTCTTGTATCTTGCCCAGTACATGGTCCATGAGATCATGGTCTTCCAATTTGAGATCTAATATCATCTTCCAAGCATGGAAGTCATCTCTTCCAGTCAGCTTGTCATTCTCTTTGAATTCATAACTTGTGGAACCCATTTTCTTAGATGGTGATTGCTAAAGTTAGGGCTTGTCTTCACCTCGGCTCTGATACCATGTAAATTTTTGTAGATGTTCTATGCTTGAAGCAACTTTACTTTTATTACAGCAATCACTCAAACAGTTAAGTAAAATGCTGATAGAACATACCAGTGGATCAGTAGAAGACAAACCAGAAACAGGAAAAATGTGTTGGTGCGTTACGGCGGTCAACAGGATGCTTCAACCAGCAAAGTCTCCTTGATCAGCCAACCCAGAATGTGTCACAACAATCCTCAACTCAATCAACACAAGTCAACTCCAGAAAAGTCAACGCAGGGCAGCAACATAAAAGTCAACGCAGCTCCAACTTCGGTCAACCTTTTGACCTCGGTTCTTGTGCCAAAGTGTACAGCCTGCTAAAATCGAAGTCTCCACAAATTTTGGGCCTCTTTGGACCATGCGTTGACCAAAGTCAACGCTGGTCAAACTTCCTAGGAAACCCTAGCTGCAGCAGACTGCGTCCTTCTTCTTGGCTGTAGTAGCTTGTCCTTTTTCCCACGTGAGAGCTGAATTTGTCCTCCAAGAAGCTCATACTAAATCAGAGAAGAGAAGAAGATGTGATGGGATGAGATGAGTGAAATGCTCTCCAACTTTGACTGTATTTATATCCATCATTGAAGTGTGTGACACATCTGCTGGGGGTGCAAAACCTTAAGGCCGACCTGTACATATAATTTATTATAAATAATAAATTCAAAATAAATGTTCTGCTCATCGGATTAAGTTATATTTTATATGGATTTTACACCTCTCCGAAAGAGGAATCCAACAAAAATATCAGTATCTTAATCTGAGCATCACAACATGGAGTTTGGACCTAGTTGTCCAATTTTAACAGACTGTCATGCTGAACAGGAAAGGCCAAGATTGTTTGTGTTCTGGAATCAAAATCACCAGTCACAGGAGCTGATGTTAATGCCTGGAAGATAAAATGCAGAAGCCTTGGTGGTTCCAAATGTCATATTGTTTTTATGTACTGCAGAAGACATGTATCAAGAAATTCCATTTCATATTTGGTAGCATTCTTAAGATTTGGTGAAGTGTGCTAACGAACAGGGGATGAGATTGCTGACTATTGATAAGGAGAGTGGAAAGTGTTACAAATAGGGAACCAGAGATAAGTCGTCCCTTGTACAGTTAAAACTTAAATTAAAAATCAATAAATCTGGACAGATCAGCTCCTTAACAAAAAGACATGTCTTTTCATATATATACAAACGAGTATAAATACCTAGGTGCATTCCAATTCACAAAATCTAAAGTCAAGCAAGTTCAGATCTCAGACAGGGAATTCGGCCAAGAAATAAGGAGCAGATTAAATGATTATGATCTGAAAAGAAGCGGGACGAAGGAGAAATTTTTATATACTTCTGTGATTCGTTTTTTATCTCTTTGTCTGACTTGTACAGCAGTATTTTTTGCCTGCAATTCGGCCTACTACAGGCCTGCAATTCGGCCTATTACAGACCTACAAATTGACCATCTTCTGTGGAGACGGAACGTCTGAGATTTGACCCTATGGCTCCCTGAAATTCGGCTCTCTGAATTTCTGTGACCTGCAACTCAGCCCTGTGATCAGCCACCTCAGACCTGCAATTTTGGCCCTGTGGCCAGCCACCTCAGTCAAGCACCTCAGCATTCTCTGTAGAGCAACTCTCAACCTATTTAAGGAGTATCTTGGACTGTCTTTGGAGCTATAGTTTTGGATTTGTGAGAAGATTGAACCTGTTATTTGATTTGGAGTTTGAGTATATCTTGGAAGTTGTAATAGCCTATTGGGCATCTGTTGATAGACCTGAATAGATCTTTAAAAGAAATCTTAAAAAAAGTATCTTGAAGTCATCTTATGAAGCAAAATTGAAGACCCTTGGATTGTTGGAGCAGACTTAAGCAGCCTTGTTGGAGAATGTTTGAGAGCAGCTTTTGAAGCATATTGGATCAGAACTTGGATTGTAGAAGACCTTGTATAAAGAACCTTTTGACGGTGTGAAATTTCTTGGAAGCCTTTCGTTGGAAACCTTAAAGAAGAACCCCTGAAGACTTGAGTTTGCTGAAGTTCATTTGAAGATCAGATTTGAGCATACTCTGAGGGGTACTGATTGGACCTTCTTGGAGCTGCTTGTTGAAGACATCCTGAAGACCTCTTGAAGACTTGCAGAAGCTGATCTTGGAGATAATCTTGGAGACATTGTTGAACAATGAGAAACCCCGGCTGAACAGTTGGCTGATGAGGTTGTGGTTGGGCCTATTGTTAAAGGGTGATGATTTGTTAGAAACAATGTTGATAACATCACTGATTTTTTGGCAATGTGCCTTAAAATTGCATTTTTTCAGCCAGCTGATTTTTCAGCCCAAAAAATCATGATTTTTTTCTTAAGGAGATTTTTTTCCAATTTTTGCCAACTTAAAAAAAAAAATATATATATATATATATATATATATTTTCTATATTTTGATTTTTGTCTTGGTTTGCCAATTTTTGCTGATTTTTTCACTGATTTTTTCAAAAAGATGTTTTTCGAACCCTCGTCAATATTTTGCCAATGTCGATGTTATCAACACTAGTTGGAACATACTCATCATATCATGCATGATGCATCATTTTAGCTTGGAATAATTTGGAACTCTTGTTGTTGTTGAGGAGAGAGAGTTTCCACTAACAAGCGTTCTTGCTCCTAAATTTGTTCTACCAAGATTGGGGCAATGTTGCAGTCCCAAGAGTCCCTTGAGTCACTAGAGCTTCCACAACAATGCATTTTTGATCAAATATAGAAATAGTGGATGTCATGCCTTCCATTTTTTTTATTTTTTCAAGGAGTTGCCCTAAACCTCATCTTCTAATAGTGCAGCAAGGCTGCAAGGGGATTTCCCCCTCCTGACCCCCACAATACTAGTCAAGCGTCAGCAATAGCATGTTTTTTTATACTACAAGGGCTTATCTAGGGACACTAAAACAATGAAGAACTTAGCAAGAATGCACCGAGAAGCTTACGATACTACTTGGTAAGTGGATGTGGTGTCAAAATTGAAGACCCAAACATTAGAAAGATTTCGGACCAAATGAGAGAGGGTGTCAATTGTTTCGAATGCATAACTCCACAAATCTTAAGCTTGTTGAAGAGAATAGATCTAGTAAAGGCCATGAGGCAAAAACCCTCAAGGAGACTACATCTAGGTCCTAAGAAGCCGAATGGAGTTAGATCTAGTAAGGGTAAAAGACAAAAGCCCTTGAAGTGCCTACAGGTAGAAGACACTATTTCTAGGCTTTGGTCCCAAAAGTTATGAGCACAAAATCAATGATGCAAGAAGATACACAAAAGAAAGTGTAAAGGAGAAAGTATGCAAGTAAGATAGGTGATCCACAACATTTTACACAGTTTTGCACTCATTTGCATTATTATATATAGGGTACAAAATCGTCGGGGAGTGATCAAAGTTGACAAAGTCTCCAATAATATACAATAAAATGGATGAGTAGACTAAGTCACCCAAATGAATGCCAACAAAGTAAGAAGTGTATTAAACTACAAAACAAACAAGTACAAACATAACGTGGATGTTAATGCCTATTTTTGTGTGTAACTTTATGTTTGTTGTTGTGTGTACATTTCTGCCTATTTGTGTGGCATTGACATGCACTGAAACTCACTAAACAACGGCAAGGAGAAGGATATGGGATAAAGGGTGGATATCGTTGTGCAAGTAGGGTTGAAGGATAGGAGGGATGGTGTCTGGGGGGTCTCATAGATGATGATGGAGTTGGGGGACGAGTGAGAAGAATTGTGTTTATAAGGGTTGTTGATAATGAAATGACAATGAATGTGTCTCCAAAAAATAAAACCAAAGTTGGGACTGCCAAATTAACGGGGCATGAACACTGGAAAAGTGCAGCAAACTGTGAAAAAGTTTGTGCTATTAAATGGAGATGAATGAAAAGGATTTCTTCGTGAGGCTATCTTCAGTGAATGTGTGCTTTTATACAATGGAATTAATATCTCTTGTATGACAAAAAGTTATGGTTACATGATATGAGAAAGTTTTAGATTGACCTCGAATTCTGCCACTTGCTTTGATGTGCACATCATCTGGCAGGAACTTTTCAAGGACATCCCGAAGGACTGCCTGCAAATAAGAAGAGAAGAAAACAAACATGAGATGCAAAAGACCAAAAGCTTCTCCATAATATCTTGATTTAAGTTTAAAGTGCAAAATCCTATCCTAGACTTCTCTATATTATTTAATAAGGTGCATGCACTCATATATATATTTTCCAGTTTTTTTTTTTTTTTTTTTTTTTTTTTGGGGGGGTGGTATTCCAATTGTCTTTAAACTAAACAGCTGAATCAAACGTTCATAACTTCATGTGCAAGGCAAATTCTAGAACCATCTAACGGAATATGTCAGAATCCTCACTATTATTGATGAAAAAAGATGAAATTGAATGCACTCCAGATATCGTTATAGATAGATAGTCATATCATATTAACGTGGAATGCAATCCTCGACAGGGAATATATTTTTTTATTTTTTTCGAAATATTACAGTTGAGAAGGCATCACAAAGATAACAATCAAAAAGAAGGGGACTCACAATACGTGCAGGCACATCTAAGCAAAGGTTAGTGCCCGAGTGAAGAAAGATGCTATCACATCAATTGGGGGACTTGCACGTCCAGCCATTTTTGGGACTGGCACAGATATTGGTTGCCCAAATCACCCTTGTTCCACAATTGTTTCCCATATGAAATTATTACACACATTTACTTTTTTTGTCCTTTTATTTAATTTAAAAGAGAATGTTGGTTGTCATATTATGGTGGAATGAAATTATCGAGAGACATGCCAGTTTGATTTTAGTCAGGCTTGCGATTAAGAGTGCACAACAGAGACAATAATTGCAAGGAAGAATTTAAGAATCAGGTCAAATTTAAGATATTCAGCATCGGCAACTATCATAAAACATGTGTAGTATAATCCATTATAGTGAACCATCATGAAATATGTCAGATTTAAGTATATTCAGCAATGAAACCTACCTAAAATATGTGTCGCGTAACCCATTCAAGTGGCCTAACTTTGTAAAATTCAAGGAAAATTAAAATAATTACCCCAAGCCTAAAGGCAGTCCCTTTCGATCTGCAATCTTCCGCAAGCACCTTGGTTGCCCTGAGAGCTTCTTTCATGCTTTCTCCAGATGCAACCACAGCACAGACAATAGCACCAGCAGATGAACCAGCCAATGGTGTGTTCTCCTGGGAAGAGAGGGAAACAGCATACTTCAATGAGTTCAATCTTATTTTTGAGTTCAATATTTGTTTCTTGCAAATAAAGAGTCCCAACTACAACTTTAAGTTCTTGTTTAATTTTTAACTTATCTTGAACCTTTCTACAAAATTATATTTCATATTACTGTTAAAGCTGAGTTACACTGATAGCAAGAACAGCAATAGGCACCGAAACATTTCAAAATCTGAACTACACCTAGCAAGACTTTTAAAAAACTAATTAAGCAGACTTGCAGCAGAATTTGTGAGCAGTTTTGAACTTATCATGACTTCATCTTTAACCAAAATTTTTATTTTAAAAATTAAGACACTTCAGGTATTCAATTTCAGGTCAAGAACTATTTTGGATTGTGAACTTTGATATGAAAATTTATGAATATAAATAAATAAATAAATTTTCCTTCCGAAATTAACTAGCTAAAACAAGAAGGAACAGAATCATTTGAAAACCTGAACTTGCATTGTGACCTTTAAGGTCAATTATTTGAACTTTAAAATTTGAATAAATGAAGAAATTGATTACCCCGGATGTGGGTGACTATGGCCCATTGGAGGCAGGGGAGGAGGTGCCACGCACGTTGGCCCACCTGGAGGTCGAGCACAAGTAAGGGGCATGCAGGAGGCGACATGGGGGCAGGCATGACAGAGGAGGACAGATTAAGCGGGGGAAGGACGGTGACAGCGATTAGTGGAATGCAGCACTGGAAAACAGAGGCGGAGGATATGGGAATGCAGGATCCCGAGGGAGGGAGATATCATCTCCGTCCCAGTCCGCTCGAGTGTGGAGTTATTGGCGGTGGAAGGCGTAGGGACGAAGGCAAAGCAGAGAGGGGGTTCGGGACAAATTTATAAGGATGCGAAGGGGACGAGGCGGAATCGTCTTAGCCTGGTGTAGCAGGGTGAACGGCAGAAAGGGCAAGGGATCCCTGGAGCGACGCAGGAGGTAGCGGTAGTGCCCTGTCGAGGCTCCATCCTGGAGGGGGGAATGGCGGGTCGCCTTACTCAGGCTCATCGTTGAGTGGAGCGCGGAGCAAGTAGTGGCAGAGGAGAGGCATCTGGAGGCGGAGAAGGGGGGCAGCACAGGTCTCAGCCAGAGAATGGGGGCAGAAGGCTGGATTTTGAGGCTCTGTTCTTCGCCGAAAACGACGACGAAGATGCTTCCGCCATCTCCAAAATGGAGGTGGACCTGGTCAAGTCCCTGCGGCAGGAGTATGGGGAGAGAGTCGAGGTGCAACCGGTCTGGGTAACACGGATCATCCTGGGCCATCTGATACGCGAGAGAAGGAGAATTGGCCAAGCTGTGGGAGAGAACCTCCGCAGCATCAGGGAAAGGCTAGACAAAAGTCTCGGTAAGCTGTAGGACACCTTGATGATTGCAGGGTATCTAGACATTCTACGACCTGATTGTGTGCATCCTTCAGAGGATACCAGGGACGGAGAAGAGGAGGACGCCGTGACAATCCAAGAGTCAAACAGCCTGGGAGGGGAGAACCAGGACCGAGACTGATCAGGTGCTCTTATTTTTGTTATGATAGGATACCGGTGGGCTTTTAGCCTTGTAGTGTACATAGTTCGAAGTCTTAGCAGGTTTAGTTGGTTACAAGTTGGAGTTCTGGCTCTTCTACCTGTTTTAGGAGTCATTAGACTTTATATTCCTCCGGTTTCCCGTGATGGGCAGAGACGTTTTGAAAATTTTGGCCACAAGGTCTAGTTTCCGGCTTGCCGGCAGATCTATGGCTGTAAATATATGGCTGTAAATATTTAACAAGTTAATAGAAGGAGATCCATACTCGCTGATAATAATAAAATATATATATGAAGAAATTGATTAAATAAGAATGATCTTTAGTCTTGCAATTTAAAAGGCTTTAGAATTACAGATGTAATCAGGCAAACCACGCACTATTTTCATTAGTCGTTGCATAGTACAGTGGGGTGTTTTAAATAAATAAAGCAAGAAGAAACAGAATCATTTGAAACCTGAAACTGCATTGTGACCTTTAAGGTCGATTATATTAACTTTGAATCTTAAATAAACTTTTAAAATAAATAAATTTATTCTGCATGACTTTTGAAGTTGCAGTTTAGAAGACATCAAAACTATAAGTACTAAAATACATATTATTTTCTTGTGTTGCACGGTAAATTGAGGTGTTTCATAACCCTGCCAATATTCAAATCCCCTATAGACACGCTCCGTCAAATGTGAGCTATCCCGCCCCTGCAACAAGCCGTTTCATGAGGGTGGGCTCAAGTTCTGGGAGACTTATCAGCAACGTCTAAGCCGAAAAGATTCTTTCGAGAATTGTAAACCGGCTACATTCCATGGTTATACTCCGCTCCCAGAATGGGGAAGGGCGCACTTGGCACAGTCACGGTCATAAGCCGAAGCAACTTGCAATAAACCAGGGATTGCAGGATAAAATATGGAAAGAAAGCTCCTTACGGTGATATAACCTCTCTCGATAAGACACTGAGCAACACCGAGATGATAAGGGAACAACAAGCCGGCTGCCGAGAAGCTGAAACCTGGGCTTGTGATGACGCGCCTTTCTCTCTCGGCATCCACGTCCTTTCTCCTCTGTTCCCATAGTACTGAAGGATCGATTTCGTCCTTGGTAACCGCAGCTATATCTTCATCGTCCTTGCCATTTTTCGGAGTAAATACCCTGGAAAACCTATCTTTCCAATCATCTTCTAAGAGTCTTCGTTGGTCTTCCCGTGCAGCTCGATATTTTAAAAACCGCGCAGCGATGCCGAGAAAGAATTCTCCGGTGGCAACCGCGAGCGACCGTTTCTCGGCCGGGTCGTCCTCGCTTTTCTTCATTTCCTTCTCCTGCGTCTCCGTTGAGAATCGAACCGTGAATCTTTTGCTCGCCACTCGGTAGCATGTTTTGCTGGAGGTGCGGAGCTGGAGGAAATTGGGGTTCTTCAAATTCAGCGTTGCAGAGGAAGCCATAGCCATAGAGAGGGCCATCAGTTTTCCCGGAGATTCTCATCTCCTGAACGCCATCAGCACGAGAAGACAAAGTTGAAATTCACAGACACAAACTTGCAGTAGACAATGATGTAATCTGGGCCTCAGATTTTGTGAGGGTTCCAGAGTTTTATGTCACCCGTTTTTACATCATGCACTAACCTACCCAAGAAATGATGTGTTTTGGCTGTTTCTCTACTACTTATTCTTACATTTTCGTGTGCTTCTTCATCACTCATTAGTCATGCTTACATATGTTGCTCTTTCGTACACAATAAACGATATGTTTTGGGACGGTGTTTTTAACTATTTATATTTAGGTGTTTTTAACCATTTATATTTAGATGTTTTTAACTATTTATATTTATATAATGGAAAATTTATCATAATTTAGTTGTCAAACTAAATCATTATTTTGGTTATTATTTACAAATGCAAGTTGATTCATCACTAATATTCAAGGAAAATTATGTCACCCGGAATTGCCCATTGGTGGTTCATTAGGCAACAGCCTTTCACTCCTAGATGCCTTTAGGTCTTGGATCATTAACATATTTCCTTACGACGAACTCTTAGCCAGGTAGAAGCAATTTTAGGGCATACTCTAGGTCCAAGCTTCTTTATTATTCATTACTCATGCTTTGTTATTTTAAATAATGAGAAAAGGTTGCCATAATATAATTATTTTGAACTAGTAGTGATATAATTAACCATAGCACTAGATGTTGCAAAGCAATTAGGAGGACTAGTTATCTTATTGAATCTAAGCCAAGTGGAATATATGGGTTGGATGTATAACCTGATGATAATCTTTGGTATATTCCATTACCTATGATCAAAAGAAACGGGATGCATAATAATAGTTTATGGGCCAAATATGGTGAATGAAAATGCAGGCTTAGAGAGCTTCACAAAGATAAGTTGTGGATTCGCAATAGAGACATCAACATGGTGACATCACTCGAGGGAAAAAAAAAGAGGTATTCATCGCTTGGACACAGACTCCCAACAGTGCAAACGGTTGATGCAGCAGTGAAGTTGGCCGACGTAGAAACAGTTAATGGAGTATTCACTTAGAACAATCATTGTGGTGGTAAGAACCAAATAGCCTCACACTTGCATATACTTTTAGCCTCAAAATCTCTCTTAGAAGTGGATGTCTTCCTGGAAGCATCTATTCTTGCTTGTACAAGTTTGAATCACTAGCCAATCTGTGTAGAAATAATATCAGAGTTGCCCCTAAAAATAGATCTTTCATATTTGAGAGTTTTTGGCTTAAGGATCCATTCTTCCTTGAGAAGGAAAAGGCATGGTGGGAAGAGATTCGAGTCTAGGATCCCTTGAGTATGGCTAAGTTTCAACAAAATCTCGAGATTCTTTAGTAAAAAATAAAAAAAATGGAACAAAGATAATTTTGGAAATATTTTCCAAGAAAAACAAGAGCTAGAAGTACAGATGCAAGAGGTTCAACAACAAATTATTTTGGAGGGAAGAATTGAGGATCTTGTTACAAATGGAGAATTGCTCACAAAAATATAGGACAAAAAGCAACATGAGGAAATATTATGGAGGAAAATGTCAAGAATCTACTAGCTTCAAGAAGGGGAGAAGAATGGAAAGTTTTTTCAAACTTCTCTACTACTCTACTACTTATTGTTACATTTTGGTGTGCTTCTTTATCACTCACTACTCATGCTTACATACATATGTTGCACTAGCTTTACACAATAAATGATATGTTTTGGGAAGGTGTTTTTAACTACTTATATTTGGATGTTTTTTTCATTATTTTTTTTATACAATAGAAAATTTATATGTCAAATTAAGTCAGTATTGGTTGCTATTTACGAATGCAAGTTGACTCATCACTATTATTTAAGGAAAATTATGTCACCTGGAATTACCTGTTAGTGGTTCGTAAGGCGACAGTGTTTCACTCCTACCAGATGCCTTTAGGTCTTTGATCATTAACATATCTCCTTACGTCTGAGGAAGACGAGCTCTTAGCCAAGAAGAAGCAATTTCAGGGCATACTCTAGGCCCAAGCTTCTTTATTATTCATTACTCATGATCTGTTATTTTAAATAATGAGAAAACATCATCATAATATAATTATTTTGAAATAGTAGTGATATAATTCACCATAGCACTAGATGTTGCGGGGCAATTAGGAGGACTAACTATTTTATTGAATCTAAGCCAAGTGAAATTTATGGGTTGGATGGCTATCCTGATGATAATCTTTGGTATCTTCCACTACCTGTGATCAAAAGAAACAGGATGCATAACAATAGTTTATGGGCCAAATATGGTGAACAAAAAGGCAAGCTTTCTTATGAACATAGCTAGCATTAAAGAGCTTCACTAAGATAAGTCGTGGATTCTAGGCAAATATTTCAACATGGTGACATCACTCAAGGAAAAAAAAGTAGGTATTCATCGCTTGGACACAGACTCCTAACAGTTCAAACGGTTGATGCAACAAATGAAGTTGGCCGACGTAGAAACGATTAATGGAGTATTCACTTGGAATAATCGTTGTGGTGGTAAGAACCAAATAACCTCACACTTGTATATACTTTAGTCTCAAAATCTCTCTTAGAATCGGATGTCTTCCTAGAAGCATCTATTCTTCCTTGTACAAATTCGGGTCACTAGCCAATTTGTGTAGAAAAAGATATCAAAGTTGCCCCTAAAAATAGATGTTTCATATTTGAGAGTTTTTGGCTTAAGGATCCATCCTTCCTTGAGAAGGAAAAGGCATGGTGGGAAGAGATTCGAGTCTATGGTCCCTCGAGTATGGCTAAGTTTCAACAAAATCTCAAGATTCTTTAGTAAACAATCAAAAAATGGAACAAAGAGAATTTTGGAAATATTTTCCATGAAAAACAAGAGCTAGAAGTACAGATGCAAGAGGTTCAACAACAAATAATTTTGGAGGGAAGAATTGAGGATCTTGTTACAAAATGATAATTGCTCACAAAAATAGAGGACAAAAAGCAACATGAGGAAATATTATGGAGGAAAATGTCGAGCATCTACTAGCTTCGAGAAGGGGAGAATAATTGAAAGTTTTTTCATAAATCAATGATCAAACAATGACATCATAACAGGATCATTTTGCTCACAGATGAAGTATGGCGAAAACTCACTAACAAAGAGATGGAACAAGAATTGTTGGATATTATGGATTGCTTTTAATTGAACCAAATCAAAGTTGATGGAGACAAATTCAGAAGACCACCGAAAACATACTAGTGTGATCATAATGCTACTTTAATGCAAGAGTATCCTATGCCTACTTCAGAGAGGCAGTAATGTCCATGCCAAAAAACAAAGCATTGGGTTAGGATAAGTTCACCACCAAAAAAATAAATAAATAAATAAATAAAATAAAATAAAAATCCAAGATTGTTAACACTTCCTTGGGGAAGAAATCCATGACCTAGTGGAGGAATCTCATAGTACGTGCTCTTTATTTCCATCCTTGAATGCCACATTATCAATGCTAGCACCAAAATCTAATAAGGCACGAGATCTCAGTAGCTCAATACCAATAGCCTTATTCAATGTGATATGGAAGATTGTTTTGAAAGTCATAGCAACTCTTACCAGATCTAATTTCAATGCAGAAAACCGGTTGTGCAGCAACCTAATAGATCTTAGATGGAATAATAGTAGCCCATGAGGTCCTCCATTTGTTGAAAAAATGTAAAAAGGAAGGAATGCTAATTGAGCTTGACTTGTCTAAGGCTTATGACAGATTTAGTTGTGCTTATCTCTTTAGTGTTCTCACAACGATTCATTTTTCAAGTATTGGATTAACTAGGAAGAAGCTTTGGTTGCAACCTCTTTCTTCTCGATGATGCTTAATTGATCTCCTTCCTCAAGATTAATTTTTTCACATGGAATTGGGCAAGGTGACCCTCTCTCGTCATTCTTATTTATTCTTACTTCATAAGGGTAAGGACTCACCATAAAGGAAACAATGGCTCAAGGAAAGATAAAAGGATTGATACTATATGGTGATGATCTTCTCATCTCCCATCAAAAATTTATTGATGATATGATGATAATGGGAGTTCCTACAATAAGAGAAGTTACAACTCAAAAACAGATTCTGGAGAACTTCATGGAGGGCATAAGTGCATCCACTAATGTAGGTAAATCTCAATTCATTTCTTTAATACTGACTTAGTAGTGCAGAGGCACCTAGCCAGATTGTTGGTTTTTCTGCACAATTGTCTGTCTGCTAAATATTTGGGGGTACCTTTGGTAGACAACTCCCTTAGAACTATTTACTAGAAAGAATTAGTCCATAGAATATTCAAAAAATTGGATTATTGGACCTTCAAATTTCTAAATTTTGTTGGCATATCAGTCTTGTTATAATCAATCATATAGACCTTTCTGATATATCTTCTCTCTGCATTGGAAACACCCAAAGGAATCCTTAGATCCATCAATATTATCTACAAATCTTTTATTTAGGGAGTGAATATGTGAGAAAGAAAACGGTCCCTTGTAGCCTAGGATAAACTATGTCTTCCCAAAATGGTAAGGGGTCTTGGTCTTCATGGTCCATAAATTTTAAATAATGTTTTGGGGGGGAATTATGGTGGAGTTGGATCCAAGGTGCCCAAGAGATATCGAGGCAACTTTGGAGCAAGAAATACAACCCTCCTCAACCCTAACAACAACAATTGCGAGCTCAAACCCTTTTCAAGGATCTTCAATATGGAATTTGGCCAAAACTAATAAATTCATTGTACAACAAAATTGTTTCTAAAAAGTCTGAGAGGGAAAGTATGGCTTGTTTTGGATGAAGTTGTGGCAACAATATCCAAATCTTGGTTGTAGGGTGGACTTTCTTGCTATAGAAGACCTTATGAAATCTAGAGGTCTCTTGACAGTAGCAAATTATTGCCATTAGACAATGAAGTGCACCTTGTAGAGAGAATGGAAAAATAAGGCAAGTTGGCCTCAAACTCTTATCAAGTCAATCTTGACACATTAATGAAAGAACTTCACAAATGAAATATTGTGACTCTCTAAGGGACAATATAAACTCTGATGGGGCCATAACCATAAGAGTATGTTCATATTCAAAGAGGCATATCAACTAGTTCTAGGTCACACCAATCTTCCTCATTAGTTGATTTGGAAACAAGTTTGGTCTTAGAACTTATACGCCAAAGTTGCCCAATTTTTTGGTTGTTAGTACATAAGAGATCCCTTTCATGGGATAAAATCATTCGCAGAGGATTTGAAGGCCTTTCCCTTTATTTTATATGTAGATCAAATGCAAAGGACTTGGAACACTTACTCAATACATGTGTTTTTTTTGAAACATTGTGGTCTCAACACTTCAAATTATTTGTACAGTCAAATAGGAATATGAATGGCATTATAAAAACGATTAAAGGTCAAAAATCCTCCATGACAAAGAATCCCATTGTAAATTGAACTTGGGCCCTCATTCCAGGGTTTTTCTATGGAACATATGAAAGGAGAGGAACGATTGCATTTTTAATAATCAATCATCAAAAGGGGAGGTAATCTGGGCAAAAGAATTACATAGTTCATATGAAACAATAATACTCTATTGTTGGTCATCATCAAATAGGGAAGTTAAAGGTTTGAATGCCACAATTTTGTGTAATCACTAGCTGCTTTTGTCTCCTTCCATTGATCCTTTGTCTCCAAGAAGCCCATCTACTAGTCCTTCAACCTCATGGAGCCCTTCTCCTCTTGGATTCCTTAGACTTAATTTTGACATGGCATTTAATTAAAGGCATTACAAGTTATGATGGTCTTAGAGAAATCTTATGTGACAACCATGGACAACCAATGTTTCTATTCACAGGTAGTATGGGACATTCAAGTAACAATGTACTAATTAAATTGGCCTTGTAATCACATCATCACAAAGCTTCTCCAAGTTAATTGTGGGGGTGATTCTCAATTGGTCATCTCAAGAGTAAAGAAATTGATTAATGGAGCTTCTCCAGAAAAAAAAATTGCCACAACTGGAGAATGGAAAAATACATCACATATATAGTAACTGTCTGATCGATATGATTCTATTCATTATAGCCTCTCACGTCTGGAGAACGGGAAATAAGGTAACAGACCTTCTAGCCAACTTAGGATGCAATGTCATTCACCTTCATCTTTCGACAAGTTGGAATAATCACTTATGGGAGGACTAGAGACCAGGACTTAACAAGATGATAAACAGAGATAGAGAAACCTCGATGGTAGTGGAAGAATATGAAGGGCTAGATAGCATTGAGGGGTAGCTTTACAACAAACCAAATCTTGTACCTCTAGTCAATCTTTCAGTTAATTTATGGTTTTTCTATTTCACTTGGAATTTATCAGAATTATCGCATAATGTATTGCATAATGAAGCTTGGTCAATATAAATTTTGCATGTATTTGATTAGTATATGGACATTTGGGATAAAAGACTTAAAATTTTTCCATTGATTTGGTTTCCAATCAGGTAGACCACAGTAAAAGGATTTTGATATTATGTTATTAGTTTAATAGAAAGAAAAAAGAATCTTACTTACAAGAAAAACAAAAATAGTAGTGGTATGATTACTATATGTTATTATTTGTAAATTGCTCACCAGTGGGAAGCTTAGCTTAGATTAGATTAAACATCCCTCGGGACAATTTAATTTCCCCAAAGGTGGTTGTCATCGCCAACCCCTAGTGGGGACTAAACACCATAAAAACCAACCAGTCGACACCTCATGGGTCAGTAGGTAGGTCTATTCATCTAAATTGTTTAAATTGTAGAAAATGAAATCACTTATAGAATACAATGATAATACCTAATCAAATATGAACTAGAAACAAAAGTGATCATTAAAAAACATTAATTCAAACATATTTCATTTCAATAAGTATATCATATTTTTAATAGTTTTCAAAAATTTACAAAGAGCTTATTTATCACTAAATTGTACATTTGAAAACCTTTTATCATCAAAGGATCTTAGCTCGAGCGTTTTGGCAAACAATTTGTTTCCCAAACTGTGTGGATTCAAGTATTCGAAAATATGATGTAACTTATGCGTTTGAGGAATTTATGAAATAATTGTGTCTAGTGTAATAGTGGCAAGAAGTACCATGAGTATTATATTGAATTCAATAATGAAAAATACAAGATAAATTGTATCATGGATAACATGCTTATATATGTTGCCACTAAGATTAAGATTAATGGATTCATCTATTTTGAACATAACATTGACATAAAGTAAAATTACCAATTACTCAAACATATTTCATTTAAAAAACTATCTCTTCTTTTCAATAATTTATAAAGAGCTGATTATCTTTGCGAGAGAGGCAGAGGATATTGTATTGAGTTTTTGGTCAAACCCATATTATTTGGGTTTGACAAAAATAAATTGCTAATAAAAATCAACATAATATCCTCTGCCTCAACATGTTAATAAATTGGCTATAAAAATCAACATGTTATTGCTAATGGATCTATTAACAAGCCAAGAGTACATATTTGACATCATATTGGGCTGATGTGACGATACACGTGATATCCATTGGTGTACATTTGTGTTTGCAAAAAAGATAAGATCCAGAGAAGCAAAAGTGAATCTGTACAATTATCTTAATATTGTTTGCAATTTGCAAGCATTAAGCAAAAAACGATGAAAATTGGATGTTGCATTTGCCTGTGGATGACCATTTCAGCTTGATCGATATACCCTTCGTGTTAATGCATGTTCCAAAGATGCTTCATCAAAACTATATATATATATATATATATATATATATATATATATATATATATATATATATATATATATAAACTCTCCATGTTTAAAGACATGTTTCCTATATTAATTATTATTATTAAAAATATCTTTATGCTTTTTAATTTAAGATAGTATTAATTTTATTTATTTTTTCATATATTTATGTGATTGTATAGTTGTTTTATTTTTAAATAAAAATTAAAGTCTTCTCATATTAAATGTATATTTTCAAATTATTTAAAGTTTTCCTTATCATGGAGTACAAGTTTTGAGTATGTATCAAAATTGAATTTTACAACTGATTAGAAGTGTCTTTTACATTTAAATTATAAGATATTTATTTTAAATGAGAAAGTAAGACTTATTAAGATATACTATAAATATTTTATTAATTTGTATGATTAATTTATTTTTAATCAAAATTGATATTATCTATTATCGCATAATTTGATATTATCTATTATCACATATATTTTCATATTATTATGCTTGCATGTATTATGCATTGGGTTTTAAAGTTGACTATCTAATAATTTGGTCTTATAGTTAAATAATTTCTTTCTAATTTTCTAAAGTGAAACTTTATAAATTAATTTTGTATTTTTTGCATTTTTATTATTAGTATTTATCTTTAATATTCTTAATTTGAACATCTTATCAGCCAATGCTTCGTAAATCTTTCTTTGATTTTTATGGCATTTAAAGCAACTCTGCAGCTGAAGGTTTGTAATCCTGTGAAAATCTTTGTCAGTACAATCCATATTCAGTTCTATTATTACTTTAATTAAATGCAATGCCACCATTGCTGCACATATAAGAGATAATGTGATAAAGCAGTTGACATTCCATTGGAAAATCAAGAATGACGGGAATAAATCTCGTCCAGTGTTGGAAAGTAAAGGGAGAATCGCGTAAAAAGTGTTTTTTCAGCAACCATTGTTTTCGTCGTAGTTTAAAAAATTCACAGAATAAATTAGAGATTCTCGTAAAATTATGAAAAAAATTGGTAAAGATTTTTGAAAATTTGGGTTACAGTCGTTAAAATTATGTATTATGGGTGCTCAGTTTTTGATGGTGCTTAATCTATTTCCACCATAAAAAATGCAATCTAAGCACTCCAACTACTTGATTTTTTAATTTTATTTTACCAAATTCCGACAAAAAACTGTCGTCCAGACTATTCTCTTACATCAGTAAATAACTCCATTGTTTTCTCATCATAAACTTAGTAGTCCTGACTCATTTTTCAAGTTCACGATGCACTCTCACAACTCACTCATGGGCAGTTTGTGTTAGAATGATAGTTACAAATGTTGAGAATTTTACGTTTCCCAACAAAGGACAGTATTTATAGTTGCAATGATACATGCTGCTATCAATAATTTCGTTCCATGTGGCACTTTTTACAACAACACATACCCCATGCCCTGCAATTTTTAGCCGTAAGATTGACAAAATGTTTGTTTAAGCGAATTGTATGCGTGGACACTGTATAGGGGAGAGGCTTCTATTGTTGTGCAAGGACCAATAGTAGTTATAGTACTGGTCCCACACATCCATCAAACAAAAATCATAAACTCACTAAAATATGCACATAAATACTTTATATATATATATATCTATCTGTGTGTGTGTGTGTGTCCAAAATGGGCCCAGTTTTTTATTAGACCAACAACTGTCATACACCAAGTCTTAACATCACAAGTTTACAAGACCTATTATCTCAAGTACCTCCAGTTTTGAATTACCAACTAAGTCAAAATGCACTACAAAACATTACAATGCTTTCCATCCAAAAGTACAGTTATCCCATCAAACAGTTACCCATTGATTTTGCATTGGGGCAATAGTTCCCATTGTTGGGTAACACCTACACAAAAATAGGTGAAATGTGTGTCAGGCATATGTACATGTCTGTTTAACCATTCAACCTATTGAAGACATTAAATGACACCATTCAATTCAGGAAATAGTTCACCCAACCTTTCAATTCAAGAATTAAACACAACAACCCTTTCAATTAAGGAATTAAATTCAGAAAAGCATTTCAATTAAGGAATTAAATTCAAGAAATCATTTCAATTCAGGAATTAAATTCAGGAAAGCACAAGAATCAATCATGAAAGATTATCAGCCATTGGGTCATGTACAAATCAATCCACAACACAAAATTGAATTTGGGAGATGGCAATCCATGCCAATCTTCCCTACCAATTAAATTATAGGTCATAAAACTATAAAACATCAACTTGTTAGTCATCAGTAATTTTACTATCTATAGATGACTAAATATCAGTTCTAGATTTCTAAAAACAAGATTCCTAAATATTGTGAGTTTTAGAAATCTCACTGCCTTCATTATCCTTATACCAAAATTTTCACTATTCTACTATTTTTGCCATTCATGGTTAACCTACCACTCCTAAAAAGACCCCTCATGGGCTTCTGCCACTCATTTATATCCTATTTTCCCACCTATAACCTCAGTACTCTGTTTTGCTTTTGCCCATCACTCCACTTCCCATCTAGGGTTACCAAATAACTTTTCCTTTCCATGTCCACCAGGTTCCTCAAGCATTGAGGGTCTCAAAACTATCTATGTAGGCTCTTTAGATAAATCAAGTACATTGGATTTTGGATCTTCAATACATCAATTTGTCAAAAACTCTATTTTACACTTGAAGATCTTAAACCAGATTTCAGTCAAAGGCCAAGTCAAAGAACCCTCCCACTAGGTCATTAGGGTTTCATAGGTTGTAGGGTCATCATTGTTGTTTTAAGCTCTATTTTTCTTGTGCTAGAAGCTGGTTCAAATGAAAAATGAGATCAACACATGGTTGTCTAAGAAAGATCAGAAAATCTCCTAAGAAGACCACCTTGTCAAGTTCAAATTCTGCAAAATGTAACTATGCATTTTTGACATTTCTGTAGGAGTGTTAAAGTGATTATCAGCAGAGAATTGGCAAGGTAAGAGACCTCCTCCTCAATTAAGACATTCACAGCAAAGATATAGGGAGCATTTTGTGTTCAAGAAGAATCAAGGTTTCTAAGCCTGATTGGGCCAGCAATATGCCAAGCATAAATTATAAATTCAGGCACCTGCAAATCAGAAGTGGCCTAAGGAGGTGAAAGGCATTGTTTAAAACCCATGGTATTGGAAAAGAAGTGTTGTGAAGGTTTTCCCTTGTGTTTCAGTCTCAAAGGTACCAAAAGAAAACCCATCAAGCCCCCAACATTACAGAAGGAGTAAAATTCACCATATCAGCAACCTAGAGAGCAAACAGAGAAAAAATGATTACAAAGAAAAGGGTAAGAAAGGCAGATTGAATATTATGATGAAAAACACAGGAAACTTTGAAAATACTACTGTGTGCAGCCCTTCAAAACATAAAGTGAATACGTCAAACTCAAGGAGCAAAGGGAAAAGGCCATTTAAATGTTTTTTTAGTCACCTACAACAAAAAGCCAGATAAAATATCAGTGAAAGTGACAAAGGGACTAAAAACATTAGAAAGTGGGTCTACAAAGATTAAGTTTATTTTCCTAAGACTATAAAGGTCATTATGTTCCTCCTTTGACTTATTTTTTACTTGCAAAAATAAATAAAAAAGCATCCAACAGAAAAAATGTGAGTTTTTAGTCAAAATTCGGGCAAGTTACCCGGCGCTGCGTGTTCATGGCATCGCTGGGCATTGCGCCCTTAGACAAATTTCCTTTGTAAATTCGCTCTGCGCTGCGCTTTTAGGGTAGCGCCACGCGTTCAGAGTCAGGCGTTGTGCCCTTGGAGAAATTTCCTTTGTAAATTCACTATGCGCTGCGTGTTCAGAGGCGCGCTGCGCATTCACCTAGGAAGCCCGACATGCCCGTGCAGAGGCATTCTGGCGCTATGTTTTCGGCAAACCCAACAGGCCCAACACCCCGTGCACGCATTGCACATTCACCTAGGAAGCCCGACTGCGCGTTTAGGGCGCCTGATTGTGCGTTTAGGCCACCCGAATACACGTTCAGGCACTGCGCGTTGGACCTGAAGCTCCTCCTGCACCTGCAAACACTCAAATTACATTAGGGATACCTCCAAGTTTCCATTAAAGGGTCTTCAAAGCATTTCTAAATGGTAGGTGGATGTCATGCCTTTTCCCTCCAGTGCATTTTGAAGGTTTAAAGTCAAGAGAAATTGAAAAAACCCTAAAGGAGATCAACTAAGTTCATGCTAAAAACACTGATTAAGCCTCCTTCATCTGCAAACAAAGAAATATCCGTTGAAACATGGATGAATTAGGGTGGCTGCAGTGCTTTGAAATTGGTCATCCATCCTAGCTAAAAATAGCTCTGTCCCTCACATTGCCCCCTTTCATTTTAGTTTGACCTCACATTGCTCTCTCTCATTTCTAAATTGACATAAGTGCAAGGTATCAAAGCAGAGTTCCAACAAGCAGCAAAGAAGATGTCCTTGATATTTTGCCTCTCACTCACATTCCTATACCCTTACCTTCACTCACTTTGTTACACAGCATTTTGTCACCGTCCCTGCAATCCCTCGTCTCGTACATTGGAGGACTATTCCCGTGACTTGTGAACAGTAAAATGTCCTAAAAACACCTTGATGGCATCCTTCTGCACAAGGGAAAGAATTCTCCTAAAAGACATGTCCTCTGAAAAACCCTAAAAACCCATGTTTTGGCATTGGCGCGGGTAGCCAGTTCATCCCTCGCGCCAATGGGGAAAATACACACTAGTGGGTGCGCCAGCTGGCGCTCTGTCCCTGTGTTGTGCCTGCGCCAAGGCTATTAAGGAATGTTTTTTAAAAATTGAAGGCGGAAGTTTTATTCTAACAACTTCAGAATGAATCATCAAAAAGAGGTTGGGATGTTTGGCTCCGGATCTCCTTGATTAGGAAGTGGTTTTCCACCTCTCATGGAACCTTCCTAAGAGATAGGACTCTCCCCCATGATTATAGGGAGCCTCACCTCTCCTTCTCCCTCTATAAAAGCCTGCCTTCTCCATTTGCGAGCTAGATGAACTTTTGGGAAGGAAATTATAGCTGAGTGACAATCAAGAGCAGAGCTAAGGAGAACCCTATGAGAGAGAGAGTTTGTCAAATCCCCGACGAGCTTTGTGAGACACGTCCTGCTGGAATCCTGTCGAAGTAAGATCATGACGTCAGAGCACTGGTTGTATCTTTCTCTCGTATCTTAATATACATTGCTCTGTTATTGGTTCCATGATTGCGTTTGTCCATTATATAATGCAATTTCATTTGTTCCTCTCTGACTGATCGATAGTTATAAAGTGTGAAATATTATGTTGTATGTTGTCTCTCTTCTTTGCATGTGTACAGGTATCTGGATGCAGCAAGCTCACGGATCGTGACCTGTCCAGCTAGGAACGGAAGTGCCACCTCTTCTTCGACAACAGCAGCGAAGGAATCACGGTAAGCGATCTATCGTGATTCTATCTTTTGTAACTAGGAATCAATAGCTTTGCGTGTTTCGATTATTGCTAGACCCACTCTAGGGCTAGTGGGATCGCCTCTATCCGTAGAGGGGATTTACCTCCACAACAATTTGGCGACTCCGCTGGGGATCAGTGGGAGTTTTTCCTTACTCCATTGGGTTGTTTTTTGGATTTTCATTTGATTAGTCTGCTTTTCTGGTTCACCTTCCTTAGTGTTAAAACCTTGTTTAGCCCCCACAAGACCATATCTAGCCTATGTTTGTCCATTTTCATAAATTTCTAGGGTAAACTTGATTGGCGTGGTTATACCTCTGATAGTCGCACCAACTGGTGCTAGTTTCTAGTTAGGCATCCGCGCCATCCCCTGTTTGGCACTGATTACAGCCAGATAGGCGCGCCAACCTTGCTTGGTTTTAGGGTTTGCTTGTTCCTGGACTCTTTGAGTTTGAGTTTTGGTCCTGTGTTGTTTTTTTTATTGTTTGAGTGCTTTGAAGTCATTTTTTACTGTGTTTAGCCCTTGTCCTCTGGTTGTTTGCCCTTTTCTGTCAGTTTTTCATTTTAGCCCTAGGGCTTCTAGGTGCTTCAGTGTGCTGAGCCTCCCGTGGGAGTTTTCGGTCTTTTGCTTTCCCGGTCAACTTTGTTTCTGCTTCTTTGCATTCGTCTTACTGAATCCAATTGAGTCATTACGTTTACTGAGTGATTGTCTTCTCTTTCATTCAGTTTCACCTTGTGTTGCTCCAAGCCTAGATCACACGGCTTATTTGAGTCTCTTTCGAGATTCTTCTTCGCTTCGAGGGATTTCGTCATTGGTTTGAGTATTGATTGTGTTTGTTTGAGTTGAGTGAACTTGTTTGGTTTCAACTCTCTCTTTACCATTCTCAAATTGATGTTTCCATTAGTTTTTCATTTATTTAGTGCATTTTCTCTAATATATTGAAAAATACAAAAAAAAAAAATCTTTTGCATTTTTGATTGGCATAGTGAAAATTGAAAACTCTTTCGCATTACTAGTGTTGTATGATTCTAGAGAAAAGTTTTCCAATTTCATTAGCTTGCATTAGAATTGGTAGTGGATGTTTTTCTGTGTTCATTTCACTATAGTTTTAAAGCTCTCAACTCTCTCGTAGATAGCTCTTCATTGAACGAAATGATATTTTGTGGCATGTAGTTTGCATTTAGAGGTTTTATGAGATCCAACATTCGATAGGGCCTTGAAACCGAAATGTAAATTGAAGATCAACTTTAGAATTTACTGAATTAACCTAAGGCAACATTGAAACTTAAGGGAACATCTAGTAGTCTAAGGTAGAGACGTGTTCCAGTGTCTTTAAGCCTAGCAGCAGTCGCTCGCCATCTGGCTACAGACAATGCTAGTACGGACTTGTGCTCCCCGTACCGTCGCGTATATAAAGGGAGACCCCATTAGGTTGCAAATCCTTTATCCATAGGAAGCCGAGTCTGCCGCCTTTTATCCATGATACACTGGACACAACATTCAGAGAGATTACCTGCACATATGTTAAGTCCTTGGCTGATTTATCTTTCATTTTTACCAAGGTGTATATGGAAGTTCACAGATATCTGGTACACCCATTTACCTAGATTACCAGAGCAGTCATTTTGATCTTTACTGACTCCCTAAATGTGAAAATATCATCAAGCGCTTGTCCTTTCATGCTTGTTTCCAAACTGAAAGTGATAGAGTCATATTTTACTCATTTCTAGACTCTTAAAGCATGAAACAGTAAAATTTCCAGTTTCAATGTGGTAAAATTAATCACCTACGATCACACGCCCATTTAGAGACTGATTTTTCGGCATGTTTTTGTTTGCTTTGGTTTTTGCCCGTGGGTCTTTGTTTTCGATCTCTTCCTCTTCTGCTATGGTTACCGTGGCGGAACCATCAGTTTTGTCTACTAGTAGTCCTTATACAGATGATTCATCAGAAGTCTTTCAGTCCTCTGTTGAGCATCAGCAGCCCATTGTATCCGAGTTTCCCGACGGCAGACCGGTTATATTTGAACTTCCCTTTGGAGGACTAGTTGAGTTCAATTGGCCCTTGTCCAATGCTTGGTTTGGATTTGGAGTTACGGAACACTTCCCTCCTCTTACATCGGGATCACCATTTTTTGTTGCTGTCATACCTCCTAGTCCTCGTCGTCTTATAGAATATCTTACGACAGGGTCAGATATAGACTCGTTCAGTCATATTCCTAGTGAGGGAATTCCTACTTCTGGTGAATACTACCAGCTTTTTCCCGAAGACATCCCCGAACCGTCTGTTCTGTCTTCACCTGGTCCGTCGCTCCCAGCTGAATATAGGTCTTTAAGTCAGGTCATGGCCGCTATTGCCTTTATGGGAATATCGACTTCGTCCACGGGACCGATCATTCCCTCGTTAGGGATGTCACCACAGACACCTCTCACAACATCTCCTTTTGTCACATCGACACCTGTTAGACCTACTGTCTGCGTGGCTGCGTCTATGCATGTTGTCACCATTTAGTCAATTAGGACCTCGTCAGTTCTTGAAGATGTTTATATAGCTTCTGCCATTCCTGAGAACCTCTCTCCCGAAGAGTATCGGATGAATTTACAGCCGCCGATCTCCCAGGTTGATCAGTCATCTCAGGATCTAAATCATCCTTACTTTTCTCATTATGGAGCGGATGGTACCCCGATCTATTCATATCCATTTCAATATGATGAGCACGACAACCCCATTTATTTCCCTGCTACTGAGGCTTATCAGTATATCAACGGTTTCATACCTACCTTGCTTGTGCAACCTTCTAACCAACAAGGACAACCCTTTCAGGGACAACCTTTGTTTCAGCAAGGATATGCTTCTGGCCCACAAGGCCAACCCTTACAGGGACAACCTTCAACCCAGCCAGGGTATGCATACGACCTGCAAGGGAAACCCTTACAGGGAAAACCTTCGGTCCAACAGGGATTATTTTACAGCCCGCAAGGGCAGTCTTACAATCCTCAAGGTCAACCTCTATAGCCTCAACCTGTGGTCAAACTAGGACAACCTTAAGGACTGACAGGGAAATCGATATATCAACCTAGACTATCATATGGTCCTGGGGGGCAAACCCATCCATCTCAACCTTTGGTGCAACCTCAGTAGCCTCATTTTCCAATTGGTCAAAATGTTGCACAGCCAGGGCCATCCTATGGTCCTGTCCCAGGTCAACTTGGTTATCAGGCACAACCTGGCCCACTCTCACCATCAGGCCAACCTGCTCAGCCGGGGCAACCTAGTGTCCCTCATCAGCCAGGTCAACCTATTCAACCAAGACAACCTACATAGCCTGTTAACCTTGCTCAACCACCGATCTATTCTACACCACAGTCGAATCCACTGGTGCGCCTGACTTATCCGACTCAGCAGGGCCCCAATTATTAGAAGCTCGTTCGGCCCCAAGGCGGCTATTACACTCAAGGTCAGTCTCGACCGGTTTACAACCTGCCTCAAGGTTCTGGTTATTACCCTCAACAACCAGGCTATACTTATACTCCGTAGAAAAATCCATATGCTGCTCAGCGGGGCCTACGTATAATTAGAATCAGTACACTGGTTATCAACCCCCGTATCCTGGTTTTCAGCCGCCATATCAACCCAATTATCCAGCTTATACCCCCTATGGTCAGAATCCTTCGGGACAAAACCAATGGGGGCAGATTTATGCTCAACCAGGATGGAGTACAGGTACAGGTCCTTATCGGGTACCTGGCATGCCTTTTAACCCTCAATTACCTTTTCTCGCCACGTTGGAGTTACCGGACGTGTCCAAATTGACCAATGATCCGATTCTTCATAATCCATATTGGCCTCCAGTTCTGACGAAGGTGCCTGGTGATTGTCCTAATTTTGAGGGCAAATTTGGGGAAGACCCCCAAGCACACGTCATGACATACCATATATGGTGTTCTTCGAATTCTTGGGTGGATGACTTGATTCGTCTGCGTCTTTTCCAGCGCACTCTCACTAACGCTCCTGCTAAATGGTACATAGAACTGTCCCGTGGTATTTTTCAAGATTTTAATACTCTAGCTATGGCGTTCCTCACGCATTTCCAGTTACCGGTTCGTTACGAAGCCGAGACACATCTCCTGACATCTCTGAAACAGGACAAAGCCACTCATATTTCATATCACATTCACGAATGGAGACGTCATTGTCGTCTGATCAAGTTTAACATTCCTGATCAACTTCTGTCTCACTGGTTCACCACCTCCTTTGTTAATAATATTGCACAGGACATTGCTATGGGGGCATGTGTAACCGAGGAACAAGCCATCGCTCGTGCCCAATACCTCGATTTAGTGTACTCTCAATCGGGCACGTTATATGACATCTTGACTGATGCCCCGTGACCAGGGACCTCTAAAGTGCTGGCTACTCCATCAATAGATGGTGTTATTGGTTCCATCACTATGACTTCTCGCAAGTCTTCCAATGGGAAGCAAAAATCGAATTCTTCCAATACTTCTGCTTCTCAGCTTGCTCCAGATTCTAGTAAAACCGCGAAGGTCAACACCGTCCAGGCCCATCCTGCGGACAAGACCACCAAAGGGAAAAAGAAGGGCAAAGGCAAGACCAAATACGATGCCCCAAAACTGGAATCGTCTAAACCCCGTGCTAATGATGGTTCACAACGAAAACTGAAGTATCCCTGCCTGATTTGTGAAGAGGATCACTACACTAAATATTGTCCTCGACGATATGAGGTTAGAAAACTACTGAAAGGTTCTAAGGGAACTTCAACATTCCTTAAAGAACCTTTCCCATCTCAGCAAACTCAGATGGTTGATCAATCTGCACCATCTGTGTCGTTCGGCTCTCAAGTTTTCATGATGAATGGTTCTGCACCCATTTCTATCTCTACTCGATCGAAATATTATGCTGGATCACGTCAGGAAACCGGGAAGGAGGTCATTGATGGTCCTCCTCCCCGACCTACCTCTTGTCCCCTTGAAATTGAGAAGCCCAATGTTGAACCCATTATACGGCCACCTTATAAAGGTGTTCTCCGGAAGTCCCGTGTTGCTCAACATTACAATATTGTTGAGGATTTAGCGCAGGCTCCGTCTGCGATGTCCGCGTTAGAAGTCCTCCAGAGTTGTCTGTCTCAACGGAAAGCATTGTTATCTGCGATCGACGGTATCAATCTAGCCGATTCTAGTCTTCTCACTTTCGATCTAGAGAATTTCGACCCCCAACTTCTGCACCAGATCACGCTTTTTATACAAGTCGGTATTAACGGTCTCAATATCCATAGGGACGTGGTGGACGAAGGTGCATCTACCTGCGTCATGTCATTTGCTTGCTAGAAGGCTATTGTCTCTACAGCCCTCAATTCGTCACCCAATGCCCTCGAGGCATTCGATGGAAGGGAATCAAAACGCTTGGGTGTTCTCGCTAGCTTACCGATCACATTACAAGGAAATACGGTCAACATTGAAGTAGAAGTTGTTGACGCTAAGCTCAATTATAATATTCCACTTGGTCGTAGTTGGAATTACGCCATGCTGTGCGTTCCGTCCACCCTCTTTCGACTTCTCAAGTTTCCACACAAGGGAAAAATCGTTACTGTCGATCAGTTGTCATTCTTTTCCTCGTCTTCCGAGAACAACATGCCATACGTGGATCAAATTCCCAATCCCCCTGACAGCATAGGACTGGGTCTTTTCGAAGATCCCGCCATCATGGGTATTTTTCCCTTTCCACCACCAAATATAGTTCAATTCAATATGATCTCTAGGTCGGATGACCCATGGATCCTCCCTTCTCCTGAACAGGTTGTTTCTTTTAGAGAATCGATGCCTCTAACCCCGGTTGAAATCAATTATTGTGAGATCATTGCCGCATCGGATCCTCCTCTCGCTGATAATACTCCTTTGAGCATGGCTCTTAATGTTTATTCTCAATCCCCTTGGCTCGGAAATGTTGATTCACCCGATCCTTTGAGAGAAGTTTTTCCGTATGACGAAGCTATCGTAGAGACTATGTCTCTCGAAGATCTTCCATGGAGCGATGGGCATCATCGTTCCTCGTTTACGCCTGGCCTGGGGGAAATGTCTAATTGTCTCGAGTGTTTTGCATCTTAGGTTCCCTCTCCGCCACTCCAAATGCCAATATTGACTCACAAAGTTTTCTCAGAAGGAAATCTGAGTAATATTACCCAAATGATGCCTATCGACATCTCCGTTAAACCAGGGGTTGTCGAGAACATCCATGTGGGAGTCACTTGTTCTCTCGATGAGATTCAAGTGTACACTAGTCTCTTCCACGAATTTCGTGATGTTTTCGCATGGTTTTACGAAGAGATGCCTGGAATTGATCCTAGTATCGTCGTGCACGAACATTCCCACCTATCCCAGTGCGAAGCCCGTGCGCCAACGCTGCGTCCAGTGCATCCTCGAAAAACCGCTGGTATAAAAGTTGAAGTTGAGAAACTTCTTAAAGCGGGTTTCATATATATGATCCCTCTTATAGAGTGGGTTTCCAATATTTTCCCTGTGGATAAGAAACAGGGCACAATTCGAGTCTGTGTTGACTATCGAGATATCAATCGGGCTTGCCCTAAGGACAACTATCCCACCCCTTTTATTGATCAGATCATTGATGATTGTGCGAGGAGTGAGATATTTTCCCTTATGGACAGATTTTCAGGTTATAATCAAATCAATGTCCTCCCATCCGACCAACATAAGACCGCTTTCATCTGTCCGTGGGGACACATTCGCCTATAAGAAACTCCCTTTCGACTTAAAAAACTCTGGAGCTACCTTCCAGCGTGCCATGTCTTACGCCTTTCATGACATACATAATGTTGTTTAGCCGTACCTGGATGACCTTCCAGCTCATTCAGCTCTATGCAAAGACCATCCAGAACATCTCCACCAGATTTTTCTCCGCTGTAGACGTTACAACATCAGGCTTAATCCTCACAAGTGTGTCTTCTGCATTGACTCTGGTCGACTTTTAGGGTTCGTTGTCTCTAAGGACGGAATTCACCTTGACCCCCTTAAGGTTGAGGCTATTGTTAATCTCCCCTCACCATCCTCGTTGCATCAACTTCAAAGTCTTCAAGGGAAAGCAAATTTCTTACGTCGTTTTATCCCAAACTATGCGAAGGTAGCCAAAGGGTTTACGTGACTTCAAAAGCAGGACGTCCCTTTCTGTTGGGATGATATTGCTCAGCAATCTTTCTATAACCTTAAGATGTTGCTTGTCAATGCTCCATTAATACGTCCTCCAAATTATCATCGCGACTTTACCCTCTATTTGGCTGCCGCATTCAGTACAATTACCATAGTTTTGGTACAGGATGACGATGACGGTAACAAACACATGATTTATTACCTGTCTCAGAACCTCCTCGACACTGAAACGCATTATGCACACATCGAGAAGTTAGCGCTGGCCGTGGTCCAGGCTGTTCAGCGATTTTGCCATTACATCTTGTTACACACGGTAACCGTGATTTCCGACTGCAACCCCATGACTTACCTTTTGTCTCGAAAATTGCTGGGGGGGAAATACTTAAAGCGGATTGTGATCCTCCAAGAGTTCGATTTGGAGTTCACTACTGCCAAATCTAAGAAATCACTGGTTTTTGTTGATCTCATTTGTTCTCTCCCTACTGACTCTGTTCTGTCTCAATCCGAGAATCATATCCCGGACAAAACTCTCTTCTTAATCAGCACTCTCGATCCATGGTATGGCGATATCATCATGTACCTCGAGACATCTACCTTCCGGTCCGAGTTAATGAAGGATGGTCGACGCCGCATTCGACATCAGTCGCAACCATATCGCATTGTCGGAGATACCCTATATCATGTTGGAGTCGATTCTGTATTCCGCCCGTGTTTGACCTTGGAAGAAGCTGAGAAAGTTCTAAATGATTGTCACAGTGGCGCCTGTGGCGATCACATCTCCGGTTATGCTACCGCACAGAAGATCCTTCGTGCGGGCTATTTCTGGCCATCTATATTTAAAGACTGTATTGTTTCAGTACAAAAGTGTCCCGCATGCCAGATCTTCCAACGCAAGATGCGTGCGTCGCCTCTCCCATTACATCCTGTCATTACCATGGGCCCTTTTGCCAAATGGGGCACTGATTGTATGACGTGTAACCCTCACTCGGCCGGAGGGCATGCTTATATCATCGTTGCCGTAGATTATTTCACCAAGTGGGCCGAAGCAATGCCTACACTGGCTGCAGACGGTAAGACAACTGCATAGTTCATTTTCAACCATGTGATCACTCGTTTTAGCGTTCCTCAAGCCATCGTCACTGATCATGGTTCTCATTTTCGGGACTACATGATGGTAGAGCTGACATCTAAGTTGGGCTTGCGTCACGACAACTCAACGCCATATTACCCTCACGAAAATGGCCAGGTTGAAGCCGTGAACAAGGTACTTGTCACAATGCTTCAACGACCAATTGGTATACACAAATTGAGTTGCAATCTCTAGTTGTTTTCAGCTCTTTGGGCCTACCGAACGTTAGTGAAGAGTGCAACCAGATTCACATCATTTCAGTTGGTGTATGGTCTGGAAGCTACTCTTCCGATTGAATGTGAGATCCCTTCACTAAAATTGGCTGTGGAATTACTGCCCGATACTTCCCCAGAGGAAGAACGTCTCCTATATCTCGAGAGATTGGACGAAAATCGACGCTTGGCTGCTTTGGTCATCGAGGCACAGAAAAAGAGAGTTAAAGCTCATTTCGATCAAACGGTTTCTCCGTGCTCTTTTATCGAAGGGGACCTCGTCCTCTTGTATGATCAAGCCCATGACAAGCTTGGGGCAGGCAAATTCCAACCTATGTGGCATGGGCCCTATATCGTTAAACGTGTACTGAAAAATGGGGCTTATGAGCTGATCGATTATGAAGGTCTTCCTTTGGCGCAACCCAGAAATGGGTTGTACCTGAAGAAATATTATGCTTGAATCATTCTTGCGTAGTATATGTACATAGGTGATTTTTTCATTTTTGTGCATGTGTGGTGTGGTGTGCTTTGTGAGCGTTTTTCTGCTTATTGGGTCTTCCTGATTGTGTAGATGTCTATTACTCCTTATGTCGGTTTCACGGATGGTGCCTCCTGCAGTACCAGGAACTTGTCTTCGACAGCCTGGGTAATTTACAATCCTACTAGTGAGTTGGTTAATTTACAAGGTGTTTGTCTAGGGCCTGCTACAAATAATGTCGCGGAGTATAGTGTCGTTTTGGAATTATTAAACGAGGTTGTTAACCTCGGTATTCACGCGTTACTTGTACATCTGGACTCATAGCTTGTGGTTTTATAGTGCAATGGTCATTATTCAATTAGAAACCCATGCATTTTAAGACTGTATCTACGTATTCGTTTACTTGAAAGAAATTTTGATTACATCACATATCAGCATATACCCAAACGAATGAATACACTAACAGATGCAGTAGCCAACATGGTATTAGATAGACATTTGTGTAATTTGTAAAAACATCATCATATGTAAGTAAGATCCATGTAAAAATTGAAGGCGGAAGTTTGATTCTAACAACTTTAGAACGAATCATCAAAAAGAGGTTGGGATGTTTGGCTCCGGATCTCCTTGATTAGGAAGTGGTTTTCCACCTCTCATGGAACCTTCCTAAGAGATAGGACTCTCCCCCATGATTATAGGGGGCCTCACCTCTCCTTCTCCCTCTATAAAAGCTTGCCTTCTCCATTTGCGAGCTAGATGAACTTTTAAGAAGGAAATTATAGCTGAGTGACAATCAAGAGCAGAGCTAAGGAGAACCCTATGAGAGAGAGAGTTTGTCAAATCCCCGACGAGCTTTGTGAGACACGTCCTGCTGGAATCCTGTCGAAGGAAGATCACGACGTCAGAGCACCGGTTGTATCTTTCTCTCGTATCTTAATATACATTACTCTGTTATTGGTTCCATGATTGCGTTTGACCATTATATAATGCAATTTCATTTGTTCCTCTCTGACTGATCGATAGTTATAAAGTGTGAAATATTACGTTGTATGTTGTCTCTCTTCTTTGCATGTGTATAGGTATCTGGATGCAGCAAGCTCACGGATCGTGACTTGTCCAGCTAGGAACGGAAGTGCCACCTCTTGTTCGACAACAACAGCGAAGGAATCACGGTAAGCGATCTATCACGATTCTATCTTTTGTAACTAGGAATCAATAGCTTTGCGTGTTTCGATTATTGCTAGACCCACTCTAGGGCTAGTGGGATCTCCTCTATCCGTAGAGGGGATTTACCTCCACAACAATTTGGCGACTCCGCTGGGGATCAGTGGGAGTTTTTCCTTACTCCATTGGGTTGTTTTTTGGATTTTCGTTTGATTAGTCTGCTTTTCTGGTTCACCTTCCTTAGTGTTAAAACCTTATTTAGCCCCCACAAGACCATATCTAGCCTATGTTTGTCCATTTTCATAAATTTCTAGGGTAAACTTGATTGGCGCGGTTATACCTCTGATAGTCGCACCAACTGGCGCTAGTTGCTAGTTAGGCATCCGTGCCATCCCCTGTTTGGCACTGATTACAGCCAGACAGGCGCGCCAACCTTGCTTGATTTTAGGGTTTGCTTGTTCTTGGACTCTCTGAGTTTGAGTTTTGGTCCTGTGTTGTTTTTTTGATTGTTTGAGTGCTTTGAAGTCATTTTTTACTGTGTTTAGCCCTTGTCCTCTGGTTGTTTTCCCTTTTATGTCAGTTTTTCATTTTAGCCCTAGGGCTTCTAGGTGCTTCAGTGTGCTGAGCCTCCCGTGGGAGTTTTCGGTCTTTTGCTTTCCCGGTCAACTTTGTTTCTGCTTCTTTGCATTCGTCTTACTGAATCCAATTGAGTCATTACGTTTACTGAGTGATTGTCTTCTCTTTCGTTCAGTTTCGCCTTGTGTTGCTCCAAGCCTAGATCACACGGCTTATTTGAGTCTCTTTCGAGATTCTTATTCGCTTTGAGGGATTTCGTCATTGGTTTGAGTATTGATTGTGTTTGTTTGAGTTGAGTGAACTTGTTTGGTTTCAACTCTCTCTTTACCATTCTCAAATTGATGTTTCCATTAGTTTTTCATTTATTTAGTGCATTTTCTCTAATATATTGAAAAATACAAAAAAAAAAAATCTTTTGCATTTTTGATTGGCATAGTGAAAATTGAAAACTCTTTCGCATTACTAGTGTTGTATGATTCTAGAGAAAAGTTTTCCAATTTCATTAGCTTGCATTAGAATTGGTAGTGGATGTTTTTCTATGTTCATTTCTCTATCGTTTGAAAGCTCTCAACTCTCCTGTTGATAGCTCTTCATTGAACGAAATGATATTTTGTGGCATGTAGTTTGCATCTAGAGGTTTTATGAGATCCAACATTCGATAGGGCCTTGAAACCGAAATGTAAATTGAAGATCAACTTTAGAATTTACTGAATTAACCTAAGGCAACATTGAAACTTAACGGAACATCTAGTAGTCTAAGGTAGAGACGTGTTCCAGTGTCTTTAAGCCTAGCAGCAGTCGCTCGCCATCTGGCTACAGACAATGCTAGTACGGACTTGTGCTCCCCGTACCGTCGCGTATATAAAGGGAGACCCATTAGGTTGCAAATCCTTTATCCATAGGAAGCCGAGTCTGCTGCCTTTTATCCATGATACACTGGACACAACATTCGGAGAGATTACCTGCACATATGTTAAGTCCTTGGCTGATTTATCTTTCATTTTTACCAAGGTGTATATGGAAGTTCACAGATATCTGGTACACCCATTTACCTAGATTACCAGAGCAGTCATTTTGTTCTTTACTGACTCCCTAAATGTGAAAATATCATCAAGCGCTTGTCCTTTCATGCTTGTTTCCAAACTGAAAGTGATAGAGTCATCTTTTACTCGTTTCTAGACTCTTAAAACATGAAACAGTAAAATTTCCAGTTTCAATGTGGTAAAATTAATCACCTACGATCACACGCCCATTTAGAGACTGATTTTTTGGCATGTTTTTGTTTGCTTTGGTTTTTGCCTGTGGGTCTTTGTTTTCGATCTCTTCCTCTTCTGCTATGGTCACCGTGGCGGAACCATCAGTTTTGTATACTAGTAGTCCTTATACAGACGATTCATCAGAAGTCTTTCAGTCCTCTGCTGAGCATCAACAGCCCATTGTATCCGAGTTTCCTGACGGCGGACCGGTTATATTTGAACTTCCCTTTGGAGGACTAGTTGAGTTCAATTGGCCCTTGTCCAATGCTTGGTTTGGATTTGGAGTTACGGAACACTTCCCTCCTCTTACATCGGGATCACCATTTTTTGTTGCTGTCATACCTCCTAGTCCTCGTCGTCTTATAGAATATCTTACGACAGGGTCAGATATAGACTCGTTCAGTCATATTCCTAGTGAGGGAATTCCTACTTCTGGTGAATACTACCAGCTTTTTCCCGAAGACATCCCCGAACCATCCGTTCTGTCTTCACCTGGTCCGTCGCTCCCAGCTGGATATAGGTCTTTAAGTATGGTCATGGCCGCTATTGCCTCTATGGGAATATCGACTTCGTCCACGGGACCGATCATTCCCTCGTTAGGGATGTCACCACAGACACCTCTCACGGCATCTCCTTTTGTCACATCGACACCTGTTAGACCTACTGTCTGCGTGGCTGCGTCTACGCATGTTGTCACCATTTAGTCAATTAGGACCTCGTCAGTTCTTGAAGATGTTTATATAGCTTCTGCCATTCCTGAGAACCTCTCTCCCGAAGAGTATCGGATGACTTTACAGCCGCCGATCTCCCAGGTTGATCAGTCATCTCAGGATCTAAATCATCCTTACTTTTCTCATTATGGAGCGGATGGTACCCCGATCTATTCATATCCATTTCAATATGATGAGCACGACAACCCCATTTATTTTCCTACTACTGAGGCTTATCAGTATATCAACGGTTTCATACCTACCTTGCTTGTGCAACCTTCTAACCAACAAGGACAACCCTTTCAGGGACAACCTTTGTTTCAGCAAGGATATGCTTCTGGCCCACAAGGCCAACCCTTACAGGGACAACCTTCAGCCCAGCCAGGGTATGCATACGACCTGCAAGGGAAACCCTTACAGGGACAACCTTCGGTCCAATAGGGATTATTTTACGGCCCGCAAGAGCAGTCTTACAATCTTCAAGGTCAACCTCTATAGCCCCAACCTGTGGTCAAACTAGGACAACCTTAAGGACTGGCAGGGCAATCGATATATCAACCTAGACTATCATATGGTCCTGGGGGGAAAACCCATCCATCTCAAACTTTGGTGCAACCTCAGTAGCCTCATTTTCCAATTGGTCAAAATGTTGCACAGCCAGGGCCATCCTATGGTCCTGTCCCAGGTCAACTTGGTTATCAGGCACAACCTGGCCCACTCTCACCATCAGGCCAACCTGCTCAGCCGGGGCAACCTAGTGTCCCTCATCAGCCAGGTCAACCTATTCAACCAAGACAACCTGCACAGCCTGTTAACCTTGCTCAACCACCGATCTATTCTACACCATAGTCGAATCCACTGGTGCACATGACTTATCCGACTCAGCAGGGCCCCAATTATTAGCAGCCCGTTCGGCCCCAAGGCGGCTATTACCCTCAAGGTCAGTCTCGACCGGTTTACAACCTGCCTCGAGGTTCTGGTTATTACCCTCAACAGCCAGGCTATACTTATACTCCGTAGCAAAATCCATATGCTGCTCAGCAGGGCCTACGTATAATCAGAATAAGTACACTGGTTATCAACCCCCGTATCCTGGTTTTCAGCCGCCATATCAACCCAATTATCCGGCTTATACCCCCTATGGTCAGAATCCTTCGGGACAAAACCAATGGGGGAAAATTTATGCTCAACCAGGATGGAGTACAGGTACAGGTCCTTATCGGGTACCTGGCATGCCTTTTAACCCTCAATTACCTTTTCTCGCCACGTTGGAGTTACCGGACGTGTCCAAATTGACCAATGATCCGATTCTTCATAATCCATATTGGCCTCCGGTTCCGACGAAGGTGCCTGGTGATTGTCCTAAGTTGTAGGGCAAATCTGGGGAAGACCCCCAAGCACACGTCATGACATACCATTTATGGTGTTCTTCGAATTCTTTGGTGGATGACTTGATTCGTCTGCGTCTTTTCCAACGCACTCTCACTAACGTTGCTGCTAAATGGTACATAGAACTGTCCCGTGGTATTTTTCAAGATTTTAATACTCTAGCTATGGCGTTCCTCACGCATTTCCAGTTACCGGTTCGTTACGAAGCCGGGACGCATCTCCTGACATCTCTGAAACAGGACAAAGCCACTCATATTTCATATCACATTCACGAATGGAGACGTCATTGTCGTCTAATCAAGTTTAACATTCCTGATCAACTTCTGTCTCATTGGTTCACTACCTCCTTTGTTAATAATATTGCACAGGACATTGCTATGGGGGCATGTGTAACCGAGGAACAAGCCATCGCTCGTGCCCAATACCTCGATTTAGTGTACTCTCAATCGGGCACGTTATATGACATCTTGACTGATGCCCCGTGACCAGGGACCTCTAAAGTGCTGGCTACTCCATCAATAGATGGTGTTATTGGTTCCATCACTCTGACTTCTCGCAAGTTTTCCAATGGGAAGCAGAAATCAAATTCTTCCAATACTTCTGCTTCTCAGCTTGCTCCAGATTCTAGTAAAACCGCGAAGGTCAACACCATCTAGGCCCATCCTGTGGACAAGACCACCAAAGGGAAAAAGAAGGGCAAAGGCAAGACCAAATACTTACCCCAAAACTGGAATCGTCTAAACCCCGTGCTAATGATGGTTCGCAACGAAAACTGAAGTATCCCTGCCTGATTTGTGAAGAGGATCACTACACTAAATATTGTCCTCGAGGATCTGAGGTTAGAAAACTGCTAAAAGGTTCTAAGGGAACTTCGGCATTCCTTTAAGAACCTTTCCCATCTCAGTAGACCCAGATGGTTGATCAATCTGCACCATCTGTGTCGTTCGGCTCTCAAGTTTTCATGATGAACGGTTCTGCACCCATTTCTATCTCTACTCGATCGAAATATTATGCTGGATCACGTCAGGAAACCGGGAAGGAGGTCATTGATGGTCCTCCTCCCCGACCTACCTCTTGTCCCCTTGAAATTGAGAAGCCCAATGTTAAACCCATTATACGGCCACCTTCTAAAGGTGTTCTCCGGAAGTCCCGTGCTGCTCAACATTACAATATTGTTGAGGATTTAGTGCAGGCTCCGTCTGCGATGTCCGTGTTAGAAGTCCTCCAGAGTTGTCTGTCTCAACGAAAAGCATTGTTATCTGCGATCGACGGTATCAATCTAGCCGATTCTAGTCTTCTCACTTTCGATCTAGAGAATTTCGACCCCCAACTTCTGCACCAGATCACGCTTGTTATACAAGTCGGTATTAACGTTCTCAATATCCATAGGGACATGGTGGACGAAGGTGCATCTACCTGCGTCATGTCATTTGCTTGCTAGAAGGCTATTGGCTCTCCAGCCCTCAATTCGTCACCCAATGCCCTCGAGGCATTCGATGGAAGGGAATCAAAACCCTTGGGTGTTCTCGCTAGCTTACCGATCACATTACAAGGAAAGACGGTCAACATTGAAGTAGAAGTTGTTGACGCTAAGCTCAATTATAATATTCCACTTGGTCGTAGTTGGACTTACGCCATGCTGTGCGTGCTGTCCACCCTCTTTCGACTTCTCAATTTTCCACACAAGGGAAAAATCGTTACTGTCGATCAGTTGTCATTCTTTACCTCGTCTTCCGAGAACAACATGCCATACGTGGATCAAATTCCCAATCCCCCTGACAGCATAGGACTAGGTCTTTTAGAAGATCCCGCCATCATGGGTATTTTTCCCTTTCCACCACCAAATATAGTTCAATTCAATATGATCTCTAGGTCGGATGACCCATGGATCCTCCCTTCTCCTAAACAGGTTGTTTCTTTTAGAGAATCGATGCCTCTGACCCCGGTTGAAATCAATTATTGTGAGATCATTGCCGCATAGGATCCTCCTCTCGCTGATAATACTCCTTTGAGCATGGCTCTTAATGTTTTATTCTCGATCACCTTGACTCGGAAATGTTGATTCACTGCGATCCTTTGAGAGAAGTTTTCGTTATGTGGTATCGTAGAGGCCCAATTCACTCGAAGATGCAGGTGGAGCAATGGGCATCATCGTTCCTCGTTTGCTAACTTTGAGGGCAATATACAGTGTCTCGGCGTTTGCATCTTAGGTTCCCTCTCCGCCACTCCAAATGCCAATATTGACTCACAAAGTTTTCTCAGAAGGAAATCTGAGTAATATTACCCAAATGATGCCTATCGACATCTCCGTTAAACCAGGGGTTGTCGAGAACATCCATGTGGGAGTCACTTGTTCTCTCGATGAGATTCAAGTGTACACTAGTCTCTTCCACGAATTTCGTGATGTTTTCGCATGGTCTTACGAAGAGATGCCTGGAATTGATCCTAGTATCGTCGTGCACGAAATTCCCACCTATCCCAGTGCGAAGCCCGTGCGCCAACGTCTGCGTCCAGTGCATCCTCGAAAAGCCGCTGGTATAAAAGTTGAAGTTGAGAAACTTCTTAAAGCGGGTTTCATATATATGATCCCTCTTACAGAGTGGGTTTCCAATATTTTCCCTGTGGATAAGAAACAGGGCACAATTCGAGTCTGTGTTGACTATCGAGATATCAATCGGGCTTGCCCTAAGGACAACTATCCCACCCCTTTTATTGATCAGATCATTGATGATTGTGTGAGGAGTGAGATATTTTCCCTTATGGACAGATTTTGAGGTTATAATCAAATCAATGTCCTCCCATCCGACCAACATAAGACCGTTTTCATCTGTCCGTGGGGACACATTCGCCTATAAGAAACTCCCTTTCGACTTAAAAAACTCTGGAGCTACCTTCCAGCGTGCCATGTCTTATGCCTTTCACGACATACATAATGTTGTTTAGCCATACCTGGATGACCTTCCAACTCATTCAGCTCTATGAAAATACCATCCAGAACATCTCCACCAGATTTTTCTCCGCTGTAGACGTTACAACATTAGGCTTAATCCTCACAAGTGTGTCTTCTGCATTGACTCTGGTCGACTTTTAGGGTTCGTTGTCTCTAAGGACGGAATTCACCTTGACCCCCTTAAGGTTGAGGCTATTGTTAATCTCCCCTCACCATCCTCGTTGCATCAACTTCAAAGTCTTCAAGGGAAAGCAAATTTCTTACGTCGTTTTATCCCAAACTATGCGAAGGTAGCCAAAGGGTTTACGTGACTTCAAAAGCAGGACGTCCCTTTCTGTTGGGATGATATTGCTCAGCAATCTTTCTATAACCTTAAGACGTTGCTTGTCAACGCTCCATTAATACGTCCTCCAAATTATCATCGCGACTTTACCCTCTATTTGGCTGCCGCATTCAGTACAATTACCATAGTTTTGGTACAGGATGACGATGACGGTTACAAACACGTGATTTATTACCTGTCTTAGAACCTCCTCGACACTGAAACGCATTATGCACACATCGAGAAGTTAGCGCTGGCCGTGGTCCAGGCCGTTCAGTGATTTTGCCATTACATCTTGTTACACACGGTAACCATGATTTCCGACTGCAACCCCATGACTTACCTTTTGTCTCAAAAATTGCTGGGGGGAAAATACTTAAAGCGGATTGTGATCCTCCAAGAGTTTGATTTGGAGTTCACTACTACCAAATCTAAGAAATCACTGGTTTTTGTTGATCTCATTTGTTCTCTCCCTACTGACTCTGTTCTGTCTCAATCCGAGAATCATATCCTGGACAAAACTCTCTTCTTAATCAACACTCTCGATCCATGGTATGGTGATATCATCATGTACCTCCAGACATCTACCTTCCGGTATGAGTTAATGAAGGATGCTCGACGCCGCATTCGACATCAGTCGCAACCATATCACATTGTCGGAGATACCCTATATCATGTTGGAGTCGATTCTGTATTCTGCCCGTGTTTGACCTTAGAAGAAGCTGAGAAAGTTCTAAATGATTGTCACAGTGGCGCCTGTGGAGATCACATCTCCGGTTATGCTACCGCACAGAAGATCCTTCGTGCGGGCTATTTCTGGCCATCTATATTTAAAGACTGTATTGTTGCAGTACAAAAGTGTCACGCATGCCAGATCTTCCAACGCAAGATGCGTGCGCCGCCTCTCCTATTACATCCTGTCATTACCATGGGCCCTTTTGCCAAATGGGGCATTGATTTTATGACGTGTAACCCTCACTCGGCCGGAGGGCATGCTTATATCATCGTTGCCGTAGATTATTTCACCAAGTGGGCCGAAACAATGCCTACACTGGCTGCAGACGGTAAGACAACTGCATAGTTCATTTTCAACCATGTGATCACTCGTTTTAGCGTTCCTCAAGCCATCGTCACTGATCATGGTTCTCATTTTCGGGACTACATGATGGCAGAGCTGACATCTAAGTTGGGCTTGCGTCACGACAACTCAACGCCATATTACCCTCACGAAAATGGCCAGGTTGAAGCCGTGAACAAGGTACTTGTCACAATGCTTCAACAACCAATTGGTATACACAAATTTAGTTGGCATCTCCAGTTGTTTTCATCTCTTTGGGCCTACCGAACGTCAGTGAAGAGTGCAACCAGATTCACATCATTTCAGTTGGTGTATGGTCTGGAAGCTACTCTTCTGATTGAATGTGAGATCCCTTCACTAAAATTGGCTATGGAATTACTGACCGATACTTCCCCAGAGGAAGAACGTCTCCTATATCTCGAGAGATTGGACGAAAATCGACGCTTGGCTGCTTTGGTCATCGAGGCACAGAAAAAGCGAGTTAAAGCTCATTTCGATCAAACGGTTTCTCAGGTGCTCTTTTATCGAGGGACCTCGTCCTCTTGGCATGATCAAGCCCATGACAAGCTTGGGGCGGGGAAAATTCCAACCTATGTGGCATGGGCCCTATATCGTTAAACGTGTATGCTGAAAAATGGGGCTTATGAGCTGATCGATTATGAAGGTCTTCCTTTGGCGCAACCCAGAAATGGGTTGTACCTGAAGAAATATTATGCTTGAATCATTCTTGCGTAGTATATGTACATAGGTGATTTTTTCATTTTTGTGCATGTGTGGTGTGGTGTGCTTTTTGGCGCAACCCAAAAATGGGTTGTACCTGAAGAAATATTATGCTTGAATCATTCTTGCGTAGTATATGTACATAGGTGATTTTTTCATTTTTGTGCATGTGTGGTGTGGTGTGCTTTGTGAGCGTTTTTCTGCTTATTGGGTCTTCCTGATTGTGTAGATGTCTATTACTCCTTATGTCGGTTTCGCGGATGGTGCCTCCTGCAGTACCAGGAACTTGTCTTCGATAGCCTGGGTAATTTACAATCCTACTAGTGAGTTGGTTAATTTACAAGGTGTTTGTCTAGGGCCTGCTACAAATAATGTCGCGGAGTATAGTGTCGTTTTGGAATTATTAAACGAGGTTGTTAACCTCGGTATTCACGCGTTACTTGTACATCTGGACTCATAGCTTGTGGTTTTATAGTGCAATGGTCATTATTCAATTAGAAACCCATGCATTTTAAGACTGTATCTACGTATTCGTTTACTTGAAAGAAATTTTGATTACATCACATATCAGCATATACCCAAACGAATGAATACACTAACAGATGCAGTAGCCAAAATGGTATTAGATAGACATTTGTGTAATTTGTAAAAACATCATCATATGTAAGTAAGATCCATGTAGAATATATATATATATATATATATATATATATATATATATATATATATGTATGTATGTATATGTCGAGTGTTTGCAACGTGTTCATCATATAAAACCAAAAAATATACATGTTTGTTTCAGTTACATCTGGAGACGAGATGTCTCTCAAAAATATGCAAATAAAAAGCCTAGGTGACTAATCGACATGGTGCCCATGGTAGCACGTCACTGCCCGCACCAACCGCCTCAATAAGCAGTGGAGACGACTTGGCACCCCTACGGTATGCCTCTGATAAGCTAAGGGAACATCAGCTAAACGAGCATAATCCTGAACCCCACGAGAAATCCCCTCTAGGTTCTGCACAAGCTCATCCCCCTCACCCCCTTCACGTTGAGGGTCATAAGTGAGAGGGGTCCTCCTCGCTATTGGTGACATCCCAGTGGGCCTCTCTAAGCCAACATCTGTATACATATAGGATTAGCTGTTAGAACATGCATGTATACCAAAAAATCATAAAACTCATAAAATTAAAAAAAGTTTTACCAAGTTCTTCGTCCCAGTCCTCTCCCTCCGGGAGTGGGAGGTCCAGGTCTTCAGTAAAATCTGTGCCGGCATAGGGCCAGTCCTCCACGACGATGAGCTATCGTCGGAGCCACCCAAAGAACTCAGGCCTCCAAGACATCTGCTGGCCGCCCCCTGCCCTCGGCATCAATGCCACCCATCGAGCCATCCGTGGCTACCTCAGTGGTGGATCTGAGACTATGGCCTCCTCGCACTGAAAGATAGGTAGTCGTTCCAGGAATAACGACACCAAAATCGATCCATATCCAAATTGTTTCAGTTTGGTCTGTTTGCATTTTGTGAGTTGCCGCTTGATATTCATTGTTACAGCCTCCACCCAGTTTAAAATGGTAGGGCTCATGCACTCCGAAGCAAGCAGCAAGTGCGTCTTTGTGGCTTCATGTGGTGCCTGCGACCCCACAACCTGCGTAATGGTGTGTAGCACTACTCTGAGTGCTAGATCGGGGACAGTCTGAATATCTACTTTGCCGCTCCCTGTTCCCTTTCGTGCCCCTGGGCACACCCTGTTCATGACCATTGTCATGTTCTCTCCAGAAGGCCGTGTACTGGTTAGAATAGGGACTGCACCTTTCCGTGACATTCCGGTGGTGAAATATAAATTTGACACTTCGATTTCAAGTTCCTGGTCCTTAAACCTGAACTTCTCCTAATCCTTGTCCTAGATACTGATAAGATATTGCAGTAATTCGGGCTGGGCCTGGAGACACGATGTCATAAAGAATTTCTTGAGCCCACAATTCTTGAAAGCCCTCATACATTGTTCATTCTCCATTGCCCGCTCATCTTCTTCACTGTGCTCTCTTTCCTTCCATTCAATTACCATTTTTGCTTTGTACCTGCATCAATTTGGTCATAAACACATTGTAAGATCCCTTGTGTACTTAAAACAATAATTCATTAGCTCTATTTTTGTTAAATTTAAATGGAATGTTGGGTTGCGCAGTTGGCGCGACTGTTTTTCTAACAGTCACACCACCTGGCGCGGCCCCTGTGTGAAAAAGGGTCAGCTGGCGCGAGTCCATGCCTAAAACCCGCGCCAACCGCGGAGGCCCTAATTTTTCAATTCCTCCCCTCAGGGATGCCAAATGACAATTAAAAGCTATGAAATATGACTTAAAATATGGCTAATGGAAGTGGCTCTTACCTGAAGAAGACAGAATCCGGATCGGTCCACTGGATTGTTCACAATCGTCGCCTCAAGATCACAAAGGAAATGGGTCACTATCGCTCTGTAAAGAGGTAACAAAGTGAAAAGTAAATAAGTTTTTACTATTGGTGGTATTTATAACTTTTCAAATTGAAATTAGGTTTTAAGACTTGTTTTTCCGATATTTTATTATATTTTTGTTGAAAAATGGGTTTTACACTTGCTTTTTGTGTAGCGACAGGTTTTCACGTGATTAGGACAAAGACACGAGTTGTATTTTATACTTTTTTTCGGACTCGGTAAAAACACAAAAAGTCACTATTGGAGTCATCTTTCAGCTCTTTTCTGACTCTCTAGAAATGAAAAGATTGCTGAGATGCTTATCGTTTTGAACTTGTTAAATGGCTGCGAAACGACATCTACCCAGTATACATTTACCCCTTTTTCGCGCTGGGATAGATTATTTACGAAAAAGGAATACCTTAGCCGATCGTGACTAAGAGGTTCTCTCGGATATTGTTTTCTACCTTTTCGGATCTGAGGGACTATTCACGAAAAGGGACTTGCTAGAGTTTTATTTTCCGATGTCTTTTCAAACTCTCTAAACATGAAAAGACGCCGAGTTCTTCCTTTGTCAGACTCGTTAAAAACTGATGACATCAGACTCCGTCATAATGATGTTAGTTGAGTTCCTCCTTCCTAGGGCTCGTTAAATGTACTAGGTTGGATTTTTCCAAAGGAAAAACTTACAGCACAAGCATATGCTATCCCCTTCAAGCTTGTTCAAAAAAAATTTGGGGTACTCGCTAGAAATGGTGGGGGAAAATGGAACCAATATTATAGTTGTGTCGACAGTATGTCGCTCTTGCACATGGCACTTGTCCACATTCATGTCGGGTTGGGGACATCTCATCTCGTTATCTGCTTGCCTTCATGGGTTTGGGTATCTCTTTTGATCGCTCATCTGCGCTTTGCCATGTCACCATGACCTTAGATCCCTTGATGTCAAATACTGCCAAATCCAGTGTCGTGCCGCTGATATGTTCAAGAGAAGTTGGCCTCTGCAGTTTTCAAACTCCCTCTGATTCTCTGTTGGTCTTGATTCACAAAAATCATATTCCTTTGTCTCGTGTCAATGATGTGGGAAACATTATGGCCCTCCTTCGACGAGGTCAATTCCTGTCGACTTCATCTCATTATCCAGGAATTTGATCTAGACCTTCAGGTACCTTGGAGCATGCATGCCTCAATGGCAGGTTCTTCGCATTCGACGTAAGGTTTTCATTATTGGCCTTCAATCGGATGACTCTGCAAGTGTTCGACGCCATATCACTATTCACATTCTGTGGCTTGTACCTCTTGTACCTTGAGAGCCATTGTTATTATTGGTGGTTTCTCTCACGTCTGTTAACAGTATTCATCATTGGCTGGTAATCAGACGATGTTCTTGCATGTTTGACTTTAGCTCATTTATTCGCATGCTCGAACTTGTACTTTGTTTGGGTCAAGATGGAGCGCAAGACCCTGGATCTCGTCTGATGAAATCCAGGCTATGGGTTCTTTGTGGATTATTATGACTTATTTTTGGTTGGATGGCTGCGACCATACCTGAGTCTACGTGTTGATCCTTATTTTACCATATGGCTGCGTCCATACCTTGGATCTCGTTGTGTACACTTTATTATGGATGGCTGTGCCCATACCACATATCATGTATCAGAGATATCAGTTGTATTTGTACTCGCAGGTCTTCCGACAACAGTGTTTTCAGTTGAACGCGTTCTCATAAAGCATTTCACCCCTCCCTCTCTCTCGGACCTCATGCTTTAGGGGCATCTGTTACACAACATTTTGTCCCCGTTCCTGCAATCCCTCATCCCGTACATTGGAGGACTATTCCCGTGACCTGTGAACAGTAAAATGTCCTTAAAACACCTTGATGGCATCCTTCTGCATAAGGGCAAGAATTCTCCTCAAAGACATTTCCTTTGAAAAACCCTAAAAACCCATGTTTTGGCATTGGCGCGGGTAGCCAGTTCATCCCTCGCGCCAATGGGGAAAATACACACTAGTGGGCGCGCCAGTTGGCGCTCTGTCCCTGTGTTGTGCCCGCGCCAAGCCTATTAAGGAATGTTTTTTAACAATAGAAGGTGGAAGTTTGATTCTAACAACTTCAAAACGAATCATCAAAAAGAGGTTGGGTTGTTTGGCTCCGGATCTCCTTGATTAGGAAGTGGTTTTCCACCTCTCATGGAAACTTCCTAAGAGATAGGACTCTCCCCCATGATTATAGGGAGCCTCACCTCTCCTTCTCCCTCTATAAAAGCCTATCCTCTCCATTTGCTAGCTAGCTGAACTTTTAGAAAGGAAATTATAGCTGAGTGACAATCAAGAGCAGAGCTAAGGAGAACCCTGTGAGAGAGAGAGAGTTTGTCAAATCCCTGACGAGCTTTGTGAGACACGTCCCGCTAGAATCCAGTCGAAGGAAGATCACAACGTCAGAGCACCGGTTGTATCTTTCTCTCGTATCTTAATATACATGACTCTGTTATTGGTTCCATGATTGCGTTTGTCCATTATATAATGCAATTTCATTCATTCCTCTCTGACTGATCGATAGTTATAAAGTGTGAAATATTACGTTGTATGTTGTCTCTCTTCTTTGCATGTGTACAGGTATTTGGATGCAGCAAGCTCACGGATCGTGACCTATCCAGCTAGGAACGGAAGTGCCACCTCTTCTTTGACAACAACAACGAAGGAATCACGGTAAGCGATCTATCGCAATTCTATCTTTTGTAACTAGGAATCAATAGCTTTGCGTGTTCCGATTGTTGCTAGATCCACTCTAGGGCTAGTGGGATCGCCTCTGTCCGCAGAGGGGATTTACCTCCACAACACACTTATCCATGTCATTCACTTGCAAAGGCTGTCTTTCCATTGTCCCTTCACCTTATTTTCATTTGCAGTCCTAAGGTCTTTTAAGGCAGGTTTTACAAGGTTACAAGGCAGTGGTAGTAAAAAGAAGGCCAAAGGCCAAAGAGGCATGAGCACAATCAAAGGTAAATAAAGGAGAAGGAAAATGTCAGAAAGGCCAATGCCAATAAGGGAAGTAATAATGATGAATCAAACAGTGATGCAAAAAGCAATAAAACAAAGAGCCATGATGAAGTACCTAGCAGTGGTGATTAGAGCAGTGCATAAAACATTGAAGCAGTGTTGGGTGGCTTAATTGTCGGCTTAAACCTCTCAATATTAATTATCAATTCGGGATTCGTAAACATGAGTTGTACTGTGTATTGGCTTAGCTTACTGGTCAGAGTATAAATATATTCCTTTGTAATGATAAACTAGGCACTGAAATGAAACACACCTTTACTAGCAAATAAACAATCTCGAAAAGGAAACCTATTGAACTAATTCTTATCAAGCAAACTTCATACCGCAATTAAACTGTAAGGAAATACAAAGAAATCCTCAATCATGTAACATTCTCGCACTGGCATTCTACTTTTTAAATCTCCTATGATAAAAAAACCTTAATCTATTAACTCTTGAAACTAACACTTGAAACTAAACTTGAGATAAGCAAAAAGATCACACGTTATTCTAATGATAACTCACACCCTAAGCTAACTAGAAATAATCCTGAAAACAACTCAGTATTCAAATTAACAAGAGCCAGTTCTAACTATTGCTAGAAGAAACCATTTCACTTCATGTAAAATAACACTTAAAAATCCTATTAAAAATCACATTACAAATAATCTCTGATAAACCTTCTATTTAAATATTTTAAGCTAAATGAAAGGAACTATTAAAAAGCAAACCTACTTCAAAATCAAATCATGTAACTCAATAACTAAAACTAAATCACATTGCATGCACAATTAAATCCACACTCAAACTAGCGCTTATAAAGAAATGATTACACTACGAAAACAAAAATGATTCTAATTAAAAATAAATCTAATTATTAAGCAAAATCCCGGGGTACATAAACAAATGAAATTAAATCTTGCAAACATTCAAACAAAACTAAGTAATGAAAAACCATTCTCAAACTTAAAGCATTTACATATGTTCTAATTCCGATCACTCATAAAGCATTACATTAGACACTCGCACATTCCACTCACGATCATCGTTGTCTTACTTTTTCCTGAGTATTTATCACAGAATTATAATGTTGCAAACTTGTTAACGTATAGTAATTAAGAAAAGCCTAAAGAATTAGTTTCTCAGTGAAGATTCTCGCTTAATTCATTTAACAATTATAAAACTGGATTTGCAACATTATATCCGATCTTATCGAAGTGAAATGGAAGTTTTAAGTACGGAATGAAATGATGGTTCTAAAATCTAATCTCGCAACCTTTCAAACGAAAATTATATTTATAAATTCAAATCTATGATATCTATGATTCTATTCAAATCTATGATTCTAAGATCTATGATATCATTCAGCTACAGGACTTGTCTCCTGTGGTGGTGGGCCCTTACCACTCCTGGAGCAAGCCTAGATTAACCCAATCTACTTTGAAAAATCGCAGAAAGCCATAATATGTACATATAATAAAAACGCTGGAGAAAATTATATATTAGAATCAAAATTCGAATGGGAAATAAAACATAAGTTGTTGCTCCCATTACAATCGCTTCTCCTCTGGAAATTCGATGATGGGTCTACATCTCAACAATTCGACTCTTACATCTGAGAAATTCTGATGTCCAATTGACAGAATAACTAATTCTGCGCCCTGTCTAATTGATGGACGAACTCATCTCAGAAGCGATGTCCTCCCTTTGTGAGCAGCGCTCTCCTTTATAGTAGCAACACTGCTCCTAATTTAATGTCGGTGGTTACATATATTAAAAATTTAGGATTCAGGTGAATAAAATCAAAACAACGATATGTCATTTCCCATTCAGGTTCAAGTTGGGTCGATTCGGATTTTGTGTGCCCTATTTTGCATGCCCTAAATCCCTATGAAATCACTCCCCTCGAATAGCAGTAACGGAATTGATATCGAAATATCTAGAACTGATATCGTAGAGGCTCTGCCCCTTTCACTGCAATATTTTTCACACACTCATATGCTTAATCTAACCTCTATAATGGGAACCAAATAGATTTGAACGAGCCAGTTTGGACAATCCCGAAAGAAACACGAGGTTAACACAATCAAACACAACGCAGACTTTGTGTTCAAGCATAGGAGTTGTGTTTTCTCTATTAATGGACGAGATGCTGCTGCTTCAACCATTTGAGGATTTAGCGATTTCAACAGCTAGTTGCAACATGTCGCTTGCTATCCCTTGCCTATGAGCAAAGTTTGCAACACATACATTTTCAACATAGCCATATCGATGAGAATGCCCTGATTTTCTACTGCTCATGTACACAGAGGCTCCCACATGTTCCCCAGGAAAAGTTTCTCCTTGCAATAATGGTCGAATGCTTAAATCAAGAGTGCCAACCACTCTATGCAAAACTGTGCGTCTTATATTTCTAGCTTCCTCTTAAATGCAACAATGCATAAACACTTGAGGAGGTGCCCATCTCTTCCAAAGCATTGTTGATTTAAAGCATTGAAATCCTGCTCTCTTTGTTGGCATGAGACCACAAACTTGGCGCATGCTTCCCTTAAGCGATTTGCTCCAAATCGTTCAGAAAAAGCCATGAGATTAGCCATTTGTCCAACTGAAAATCCAGTCGTAGTAGCACGATCTAAAGCTACTTTTAATTCGTGGTGTAACGTCATAAGGCGCACATCTATGGCACGTAATAAGTGAATCCTCGAAGCATCAGCTAGCACCGTCTCCTTCCTCGACTTCAATTCTGATCTTGGAGTGCTCTCGTCTATTGTCAATTTCACAGTGGAAATTTGATCTCCATCACCCGGGGGATTTGGAGCAAGATTAAAATTTATTGCATTGTTCAATTGAGCCATCTCCGCTTGAATGGCATTGACCTTATCCAACAGCTCAAGATTGTTTACAAATCGGATAAACCTTTCCATGGTGCCTTTAGTAAACCATGGTGCCTCGTTCTCATTTTCTAACAATTCAAACTTAAAAGTACGTCCACCTCCATCGACTAGCTCTTGTGCAACATAATCAATGAGCGTATATGCTTTTACTGGAAAAGTCATGTATGATAAACGATGTGGAGGAAGCTCCTTAATGAATTTGTAATGGTAGTACTCGGGGTCATCAGTGCACATAGCGATTATCTTATCATCTCCACAATTGCCACAACACAATTGAACACCGAAGGAGATTTCGATTTTAGAGATTCTGCTCCATTTGGTTGCAAAAATGATATTTTCACCTACAACAATCTTGTACTCAACTACCTAGCTGCTTGCTCAACTGCTGCTTTTATGAAAGGATCTGTATTTAGATGCAGTTTTGCAGTAACTTATTCACCTGTCATCAAGAAGACATTTATTAAGAGACAATTACACAAAACACTTATTCAACAAGGAGTTATAATTTAATTATAAATGACTCTAATTAACAACATAATGGATAAACAATGATTAAACACTAGGTACAATCATGTATTTATTTGATAAAAACCCATAAAAATTTGGACAAAGATGCAGCTCAACAAGCAGTAAAGGAAATGAGTCTGAAAATAGTAAGGAAAACATCAGTCAAGATAAAGAAAGAGAGACTGAGGTCATAAAGATATCATCAGTGAAACAAAGGGAAAAGTTGAAGAATCAAACAAGTGAAGTAAGTGTAGTGAGGGAAATAAGTCTTATGAAAAATATGATGAAACCATGAGGCTAAAGCCAAAGGAGAACCTGATAAAATTTCTGATCTATCCCATATAAGCATCCCAAACATAAAAAGCAAGGCAAATCTAAATTTAGGGAACTTTTTGTTAACTTTGAAATTTTGATTGATTTTAAGGGCCGCGCTGCGCTTTTTCTCAGGGCATCGTCAGGAGAAATGGTTTACATTTTTGGATTTTTCAGGTCAATTACAGCATGCTCACAAAATTTCAGGTCATTTGGAGCAGTTTTGGTCCCCCAAAAGGCCCAAAAACATGCAAAATTTCACCTTTCTGCCATGTTTTCAAGGCAGGCGCTGCGCCTTTAGCAGCCTTGGAAGATTTGGTTTCTCAACAGGTAAATGGAGCCCAATTAGAAAACCAAGGGAAGTTTTGGAAATTAGACTTGATAGGATTTCCAACGAGCTATCACGAAGCTCAACCCGACGTCGGGACGGCCTTCAAAACCTAGTTGCAAGTTGACCCAGTTTTCATGTGTAGGCGTTGTGCCCTTGGCCTAGAAATGCATCCTTGAATCTCAGTGCTGCACCCTGGAAAACAAAAATAAAAAAAAACACGCTAGGAGTTATTTTGGGAGTTTTTGGGGAGTATAAATGTCAGTTTTATTGCCAAATGTGGTTGAGAATATATTTTTCATTTATTTCTTTAGATATTTCCTTGGGCCTTGCAAGGTCACTAAGGAAAAAATTGATATTTATGAGCAATTAATAGCCTCCAAAACCCTAGTTAGGGTTTTGTCTCTCATTTGCATGATAAATATTGGATGAGGGCCTCATTTTTCATGTTGGTTGTTGGTTGGTTTTCACTTGTTGAACTGAGCATAGGCTCTGAGTTGTAAAGAGTTTTTGGCCTTAGAGCCTTGTAATTCTTTTGGACTGAATGATAATGGAATCAAGCACTTTGCAGGATTCATGAACATGGATAATGGTGATGTTTTCTCATTTTGTTTTCATTCTCTTATGTTTTACTTATTGTTTCATCCTTCTCTTGCATTAGAACAAAAGTTTTAGCTTAAGGTATGCTGTCAAAGTTCATTAAGTCTGTCTGCTTCTCTTGCTTTCATGTTTTCCTCTCCTAGGTCAGTTTAGAGGATTCTTAGTTGCTCTCTAAACCCACTCTGCTTTTTTATCTCATGAATGATTCAATGGAGTCAGTGTTAAAGAGGTCTATGGTTAGCCCTGTCCTTTGCCATCACTTTAAACATTGTTTTTGAGGTCTTTACTTCAAAGTATTGCTAGTTAGGTTTAGCTAAAGAGGTCTATGATTCGCCATGCCTTTTGCTCATCTTAAATAGTTGCTTTGGAGGTCTTTATAGCTTGATCAATGATGTTAGGAGTTCCCTCTTCCTTGATCTCTGTTATATGTTTATCTTATATGTTTTCTTTCTCTGAAGGTAAATAGCTAGAGAGGTTAGGAGTTCCCTACTCTCTAGGGTTTACTAGATTGTTGCCTTGATGTTTGCTTGCTAGGGTTTGGTCGAAGAAGTATGGTAAGCCCTGTATTTGGTCTTGTCTTCATGCATAGTATTCTTAGAGGCCTTTCTTGTTGTATTATTTGACAAAGGATTCTTAACTACCCTTTGCACCTACTTTGTTCACAATTTAATGTTCACTCCACTCACCTCAACCTTGAAGATCCATTCAGCTTTGTTAAAATTGCCGTCTAAAGTAACATTGAACATATTGTTATACCTTTCTATAACTATTGCAGACTCCATAGCCCAATGGTCTAAACCTCTCCTACTCTATCTGTTTTCCTTGACAACCTACCCAACTAATCAAAATAAACAAACAAACCCTAATCTTTATAACTGGCCTAAAATCAAAACCCTAAAAACTATCAAGTTACATATTTTGCACAAGTATAGAGAGATCCCTCTCTGAGTCCAGAAAGGCTAGGTCCTAGGACTCCAAAGACTGGTTTGATGTTACCCTTGTACATTTTCCCTTGCGAATCTGACAAATTACGGGGACTTAACACAACCCTTACTGCATTTGAAGCATTCATTATACTATGAAGCTACTGTTGGCATACATTCAGAGTTTTCACATACAATCAAAGTTTTCAGACAATGTTCCATTCATTTTGCGGACATACAATTGTTTTCAGATATTGATTTTTCAGACAATGAGTTTTCATTTTGCAGGCATACAATCGTTTTTAGACAGTGTTCCAGACATACATACAGAGTGTGCTCAGTGTTACATTCCAGACAGATTGTGTGCACAGTGTTACATTCATTCTCTTCATCCAGAGAGAGTGTGCTCAGTGTTACATTCCAGAAAGAGTGTGTGCATAGTGTTACATTCATTCTCTTCATCGGTTGCTGGAGCGTTGCTAGAGACACACAGGTTTTTGGTTGTTCATGAATAATGTTATTATATTGAGTACTTTAGCATTATTTTAGTTGAGAAACCATGTTAAGCTTATAAGTAATGAGAGTTATGTTTATAAGAAAATCACGTAGATTAAAGAATCTATGAGTATTCAAACTAGCTTACTAAGACACGACCTGGAAATCTTAATACTTTGTTCATTAGCTTAGATTGACTAAGTAAATCATACTCGTTGTTATAAGAACAGAAAGCTACTAATTACATAGGAGATAGAAAGATTGCAAGAGTGGAAATACAACTAATTAGAAGTCTCATGGAAGTTTCACTACAAATTCCTTCTTAACTACTGCTTCTGAACTGCTGCTTAGCTCAAGCTAAGAGCAACAAGTTGAACTACAACTAGTTGGGTCACAGGCTTAGCCAAATAGAATAAATTGTTGTATCTATTTTGTTCTAAAAAAATAGGAAATATTAACACATATTTGCTGAGCATATACGCACTAGGTAGATAATTCCATGTCCAAAGGTAAGTCCATGTCCAAAGTGTATCTAGAGCTTATTGACATGGACTAAGGCTGAGGTCGATAGCCAGTATCATTGACAGGAGGTGGACTTTGCTAACCAATCATATAGCCAAACATAGGCAGTGTTCATTGCCATAAGGGAATTTGATAGCCGATCATTGGAAGCCATAGCTTCCATACATAGCTCTACCTTTCATTAGTATAACCTAAACCAATAGCAAAGGCAAGAGCAGTGGTTCCAGCACCAAGAGATTAAGTAGCAGCACCAACAATCAATAGGGAATTTCCAGCCGGAGGTGAAAACAAGCAATTGTGTGGTAAACTTGTTGAAATTAGCCCTGGAAAAATACTCTACATAGGTACATCCTTAAGTAAGAACAAAAACAACAGGTGGTAGAAATTATTCACTTAACTATGAATGTTCTGTTAAATGTCCTATCTAGTTAGTTTTTATTTCCAAGTCAATACCTCTATTCAACCCTTTCCCCCAATAGATGAAATTTAACGAAGTCTCAAAACTTGTCTTAATGAAGCCAAAAAGTATGTTGCTTACACGCATGTTAACAACCTAAACAAATAGAAAAGGCAAGAGAAGTGGTTCCAGCACCAATATTTTAAGCAGCAACACCAAGGAATTCATCTTCAAACTTACGTACACTTAACAAGAAACTATGAATGTCCTATTAGGAAATACTTCTACACCAGTACAAAAAGTATGAATTCATCTTGAAACTTGCATACAATTAACCAAAAAATTGATTATAGCCATGTTAACAACCTAAAAAAATAGCAAAGGCAAGAGCAATGGTTCCAGCACCAAGAGTTTAAGCAGCAACACCAACAGTCAATAGGGAATTTCCAGCTATAGGTGGAAACAAGGAACTGTGCGCTAAATTTGTTGAAATTAGCCCTGGAAAAATAATCTACATAGGTACATACTTAAGTACATAACAAAAAAAACAGGTGGTAGAAATTATTCACTTAACTATGAATTTCCTGTTAAATGTCCTATCTAGTTAGTTTTTATTTCCAAGTCAATAGCTCTATTCAACCCTTGCCCCTAAGGGATGAAATTTAACGAAGTCACCAAACTTGTCTCAATGAAGCTAGAAAGTATGTTGCTTACAACCATGTTAATAACCTAAACAAATAGCAAAGGCAAGAGAAGTGGTTCCAGCACCAAGAGTTTCAGCAGCAGCACCAAGGAATCCATCTTCAAACTTGCATACACTTAACAAGAAACTATGAATGTCCTGTTAGTCAATACCTCTACACCAGTACAAAAAGTATGAATTCATCTTGAAACTTGCATACAATTAACCAGAAACTTTCTTACAGCCATGTTAACAACCTAAACAAATAGCAAAGGCAAGAGCAGTGGTTCCAACACCAAGAGTTTAAGCAGCAGCACCAACAGTCAATAGGGAATTTCCAGCCATAGGTGGAAACAAGGAACTGTGCGCTAAACTTGTTGAAATTAGCCCTGGAAAAATACTCTACATAGGTGCATACTTAAGTACAGAACAACAACAACATGTGGTAGAAATTATTCAAAAACAATATGGTGAATTTTCTTGGGACTGCTTCGACATGAAAGGAATTCATCTTCAAACTTGCATACACTTAACAAGAAACTATCAATGTCATGTCAAATGTCCTATCTAGTTAGTTTTTCTTGCCAAGTCAATACCTCTATTCAACCCTTGCCCCCAATAGATGGAATTTAACGAAGTCACCAAACTTGTCTTAATGAGGCCAAAAAGTATGTTGCTTACAACCATGTTAACAACCTAAAAAAATAGCAAAGGAAAGAGCAGTGGTTCCAGCACCAAGATTTTAAGCAGCAGCACCAGGGAATTCATCTTCAAACTTGCATACACTTAACAAGAAACTATGAATGTCTTGTTAGTCAATACCTCTACACCAGTACAAAAAGTATGTTGCTTACAACCATGTTAACAATAGAAGATGCCATGTTAACTTACAACCATGTTGCTTACAACCATGTTGCTTAAAGCCATGTAGCTTATCGCCATGTAGCTTAACAACCATGTAGCCTACAAGCATGTAGCTTAACAACCATGTAGCTTATAGCCATGTTGTTAGCAGTTAATAGGTATCACTTATCTTTCTCATGCTGATATTACAAGTCATACATAATTGAAATACAATATAATGAAAATCATTTAATAATTCAAAGTAACAATGTAATCCAAATTCAGCTGTTCAGGTAAACCAAGTATGTTCCACTTCAATGTCAATTAATTCACAACAAACAATAGAAGATTTCATGTTGTTAGTAGTAAATAGGTATTACTTATTGAATCTCGTGCTAATATTGGAATTCATACATAAATATAGTTTACTCTATATAGTTGTGTTGTAATACTTATCAATTTTCTTACTCATGTTGTACTCGAATATAAATTTAAATCAGAATTTCATGGTAAATCTGCAGGTTGTTAGAGCCATGCCAAGAGTTTCTATTGCAAATCGGATAAGGAATAGGAGGCGAGGGAGAAGGGGGGCCCAACTACAGAGCAGTTCATCAGATGAGGATGTCAATGCTCCCAATGCTCCCAACAATTTCGTTGAAAAGGAACCTGTGGTAGCAGAGCATCCCAGCCCACCATCAGCCACAGATCCACCTTTAACCACAATGCAAGGTGCAAGTTCAACAAAGAAAATCAGTTTCGTCAGAGGCTGGACAAATCAATACATTATCGATGCAATTAATGACATCAAGTTTAAGGGACATTCAATCCATGCATCTGCAAAATAACATGGTATTTATACCTCTAACATACATTATTGGATAAATGGGTTGGCTAATACAAAGCGTAGAGGACCTATTACAGTTATGAATGAAGATGATGAGGATGAGGTGGTCGAGTGGTGTAAGGAAATGGCCCAAGTGGGACATGGGTTAGAGCTTATACAACTTAAATCCACTGTAGCTCAAATATCTCAAGGGAGGCCAAACCCCTTTAAAGATGGTTTTCATGGTAAGTCATGGTGGAGTGGGTTTAAAAAGAGGCATCCAGACCTTGTGTTACATACAGTGGAGGGCCTTGACAGAGACCGGGCTTTAAATCTACACCCTATAATTGTTTCCAAGTTCTATAACACTCTTTCTGTTGCATATGACCAACACTCATATGCCCCATACCATATATGGAAATGTGATGAAAAAAGCTTATAGACAGGAAGGAATTGTGGTATGTGGGTAATTGCCAAGAGAGGGAGTAGAAATGTGCCTGAGATATTGCCTGAGAGCAGGGCGTGGATCACAATTCTTGCCCGTGTCAATGAAATTGGTTCATCAATACCAGGAATTTATCTATTTAAAGGTAAAACTCAACTAAAAAATTATATACAGAATTGTGAACTAGGTGCATGCATGGCTGCACATCCACACGCATGGATGACAAAGGAACTGTTCTTGAATTGGATTTGCCACTTTGCTGCTTCTGTACCGGGTGGTGTCTCACCTAAAAACAAGCACTTATTGATTATAGATGGCCATGGAAGCCACATGGTTGTGCAGACAATCGAGGAGGCCAATAAGTTGGGCATTGAATTGTTAACATTGCCGGCTCATACCACTCACAGATTGCAGCCCCTTGATGTGAGCGTGTTTGGGCCTTTCAGGAACTATTTCAGGGTCGAGTGAGCTTCATGGATGGAAAAGAATCCAGGGGTGGAAGTAAAGAGGTTTGAGCTAGCTGAGCTTGCAAGTAAAGCATTTAAAAGGGCTCTCACACCTTCTAATATCAAGGTTGGATTTAGGAGGACTGGTATATGGCCACTTAATTTTGATGCCCTTATGCATGATACCAGTTGTAGCCAAGCATTTGAAGTGGAAGGTCAAGAAGCAGAGAACTTAGAAGAGCATGTCGGTGCCCAAGAAGATGTAGTTGCTACTGAAGGTATAATGTCCCTTTCTGAAGGGTTGTTATATGGTGGTGATGATGCTGAGCATGTCAGCGAGACATAGTTCAGTCATGAACCAACTAATAATATCAATGAGGCTGTCACACCCACTGAACCACTTGCGAATTATGCATGTGATATTCCATGTGATGTAGCTGACAATGAGAAATCGACCATGCCAACCCAAGTAAGCGCACCATCATGGTTGGCAGAGGTCGTGATGAATATCACTGGAAATAATGTATCTACCACCAATGAGGAGGAAAGCATGGACATGCCTTCACAACCATCAGGGTTGAACACTGAACTTGTTCATTATTTTGTGGACAATGGATCACTGTAAGAGGAGCCTATTCAGCACGGAGTTCCTGAAGAATACAACAATGGGGGCTAATCAGTTGTCCCAGAGGATGAAATCCAAGTGCCAGGTCTGGAGGAGCACGGGGAAACAAAAAAGCAGAGATTACTTGGTGCATTCCTAAAGCTACTAGTAGATAGAGTGAAGGCCTCATCAAGGAACTCAACATCAGATTATCTTCGTTTAGGGAGGAGTTCACAATTTCTCACATCTGAAGATTATATGAATTTAATGTTCGAGTCTGAACGTAAAAAGAATGAAATTCAGGAAGCTAAAAAGAGAAATAAGGAGTTAGCCAATGAAAAGAGGGTTGCAATGATTGCAACAGAAGAAGCTCGAGCAAAGGAAAGGTTGGAAAGAAAAAAAACAAGGGAAGATAAGGAAAATCAAAAGCAATTGGCAAGGCAAGAAAGGTTCAACAAGAGTTGGAAAAAGGAGGAGGGGCGACAAGCAGGGAAGACCATGGTTCAAGCCAGTTTGAGGCAAATAGGTTGATGTCTAACACGCTGGACCACATTGCAGAGCAGACACAATCATTCCAAGACCTGATTAACATCCAAGTCCCCAACTATCAGGCAGGGGTTAGGCCCACCTCTTATACCCCTACTAGTGCAGGTTTGAATCCTAACTGTGTTTATATGACACCTGCAGTCAGTGATGGGGTTAGTAACACAAGTGGACACATGGAGAATATTAGAGTCAACGATATGGCAACATTCAAGCACCTCCTAATCATCCAATGCTGGGCAGTCCACCATACTTGGGTCAGGAAGTCAACTCAACAAATTTGGGCAATGCAGGAAATCGAAGCCATCAAGCATAGGGGTGGCATGACTTAATTTTTGTAACCACAAGACACTGTGATTTTGGTAAGGATAAAATAGGTTTGCTAAGGATAACATCCATGGATGTTTGGGAAGCTACAAACAGTTTCAAATTAGTATGTATCAAACAATTTCTAATTCCTACAAGTTTGTTAATCTGTTGAAGTTATAGCCTTAGCCTATATCAGAATTTTTATGAAGTTATATGTATGAAGTTATTGCTTATTTAAATAACACAACACTTGCCATAGCATATATCAGAATTTTTAATTAGTATGTATCAAACAATTTGTAATTTCTACAAAATTATATCTTGTATTCCTTGGGAGTTAGAAAATTGGCAGTGTAAGCTCGGTGTCTAACTTTCTCACTTGCAAAGGCATAATACCAATCATCAATGACACCATTAAAACAAGTGATAGTTGGTGCCATCATTTCTGTTACTTATAGTGACAAGACAACCCACATTCATCGATAGAAGCGAGTGATAATCTTTATGAATAGTGATTAATAACATAGTTATGATAAATTTTGCCACTAATACAAAAGAAACAAAATTCCTTCCATGAACATTTTCTCTGTTGAAAATATTATATGAATATAAACATCACAATTTCAATTTATATTCCATCTAAACAAAATATCCCTTGAACATTACATGCTCTTTAATGAACATAAAAATATACTAATAATCCTGTTAAATAATAAGTATATCAACATGGGGAGCAAACCAACAGTCTTATATAACGAAATTGTGTGAGGGAATTAGATAAAATAAATAATGATAACAAATTCTAATTAATCATATCAGTGGGCAACAAACCTGTATCATTATACAAGTGCAATGAAAATTACTTCATAACTTCATCAATAAAAATCACTCAATAAAGGAGGTGAAAAATACTTGCTAACTTCATCAATAAAAATCACTCAATAAAGGAGGAGACTCTGAACAAAAAACTAAATTTACAAGCAAAAAAGGTCTATGACACCAAATTCCAACTTGGATTTTGGCCCATTACCCCACTCTGAAAATGTGTCTTGCAATGAGAACAACCCTGATTGAATGATCCTACCTCTTAATTGATTAAAAATAAGTGGAATATAAAAATGATAACTGCAAACCAATGATACCCTGAACAAAGAACAAAGGGTGTGAACAAAGAAATTGAATTCATAAATGAAAAAAAATCTAAGGTAAAATACCTCTATGGAAGTGACTGTGATACCTCGACTCTCTAAAACAAGAATGCAAGACCGAGACTTGACATCCAAGTCAAAACCCTTAAGAGAAACCAAAAACAAAGGTAAAATACCTCTATGGAAGTGATTGCAAAATTAATACCTCGACTCTATGAAACATGAATGCAAGACTGAGACTTCACATGCAAGTTAAAAACCTTAAGAGAAACCAGGAACAAAGGTGGTTATACCTTGTTGGAGTGAAACGAGAATGCAAGACTGAGACTTCACATGCAAGTCAAAACATGTGCATATATCAATGCAAATAACACAATATGAGAAAATGTCAACATTATTAACAACACAATATGAGAATTTAGACAACATTATTAACAACACAGTATGAGAGAATGTCATCAAATTGATTGAAAACATGTACAGAATATAAAATATTATTAACGTACTCGGCTCTGTGGTGGTTATACCTCGGCTCTATGGTGGTTATACTAATATTTAAACATCAAAATCTCAATTTACAGAAAATCCTAAACGCTAAATGTATTGAAAAACAAAACCCTAAACCCTAAATGTGAAAAAAAAAATGCAAGACTGAGACTTCACATGCAAGTCAAAACCCTCAAAACCCTTGAGAGAAACCAGGAACAAAGTAACACAATATGAGAAAATTTCAACATTATTAACAACACAGTATGAGAAAATGTCAACATTATTAACAACACAGTATGATAAAATGTCAACATTATTAACAACACAATGTGAGAAAATGTCAACATTATTAGCAACACAGTATGACAATTTAGACAACATTATTAACACAAGATGAAAATTTAGAGAACATTACCAACACAATATGAGAAAATAACATCAAATTAATTGAAAACATGTACATAATATAAAATAGTTATACCTCGGCTCTAAGCTTTGTGGAGGATAAAAGTATTTAAACATCAAAATATCAATTTACAGAAAACCCTAAACCCTATATCTCAATTTACACATATTCCTTTTAATTAACACAAAAACCCTACCCAAAACCTCAACATTACTAACACAATATGAGAAAATGACATCAAATTAATTGAAAACATGTACAAAATATAAAACAATTATACCTCGACTCTCAGCTTTGTGGTGGATAAAAATATTTAAACATCAAAATCTCTTTACAGAAAACCATAAACCCTAAACCCTAAACCCTATATCTCAATTTACACAGATTCCTTTTAATTAACACAAAAACCCTACCCTAAACCTCAACATTACTAACATAATATGATAAAATGCCATCAAATTAATTGAAAACATGTACATAATATAAAACAGTTATACCTCGGCTCTCAGCTTTGTGGTGGATAAAAATATTTAAACATCAAAATCTCAATTTACATAAAACTACAAACCCTAAACCCTATATCTCAATTTACACAGATTCCTTTTAATTAACACAAAACCCTACCCTAAACCTCAACATTACTAACACAGTATGGGAAAATGACATCAGATTAATTGAAAACATGTACATAATATAAAGCAGTTATACCTCGGCTCTCAGCTATGTGGTGGATAAAAATATTTAAACATCAAAATCTCAATTTATAGAAAACCATAAACCCTAAACCCTATATCTCAATTTACACATATTCCTTTTAATTAACACAAAAACCCTACCCTGAACCTCAACATTACTAACACAGTATGAGAAAATGACATAAACGCTAAACACTATATCTCAATTTACACATATTCCTTTTAATTAACACAAAAACCCTACCCTAAACCTCAACATTACTAACATAGCATGCGAAAATGACATCAAATTAATTGAAAACATGTATAGAATATAAAATAGTTATACCTCGGCTCTGAGCTCTGTGGTGGATAAAAATATTTAAACATCAAAATCTCAATTTACAAAAAACCATAAACCCTAAACCCTATATCTCAATTTACACAGATTCCTTTTAATTAACACAAAAACCCTACCCTAAACCTCAACATTACTAACACATTATGAGAAAATGACATAAACCCTAAACCCTATATCTCAATTTACACAGATTCCTTTTAATTAACACAAAATCCCTCCCCTAAACCTCAACATTACTAACACAGTATGAGAAAATGACATCAAATTAATTGAAAACATGTACAGAATATAAAACAGTTATACCTCGGATCTTAGCTCTGTGGTGTATAAAAATATTTAAACATCAAAATCTCAGTTTACAGAAAACCATAAACCCTAAACCCTATATCTCAATTTACACAGATTCCTTTTAATTAACACAAAAAACCAGAAAATTTACAGAAAACCCAAGTGTTTAAAAACACAGTAAATAAGCTCAACAGATAAACATATCCTTCAGGTTAAATGTGTTTACAAACACATACATATGATTGGTAGGACAGATTCCTACCTTAAGCCTTCTCTCCTCGCCTTCCTCTCCCTCCTCGCCTTCCTCCTTTCCAACTGCATTGTCCTCCTTGCCTTGCCAACTACATTGTCCTCCTTGCCAACTGCATTGACATGCAAACAATGCAAAAACCCAATCAGAAAACAACCATTCATAGAGCACAAACATTAAAAAAAAGCAAAAAACACTAGAAAAAAGTAAAACCAACAGGAAAACGCACCTGAAAGCACAATTCAGAGCATCCAAACCTGAAAAACGCACCTGAAAACACAATTCAGAGCATCTAGACCTGAAAGTGACGTAGGTAAAACCACCACAAAGCCGAGGTAAAAACACCACAGAGCCGAGGTATAACCACCACAGAGTTGAGGTATGACCACCACAGAGCCGAGGTATGACCACCAAAGAGCCGAGTAAAACCACCATAGAGCCGAGTAAACCACCACAGTGTCGAGGTAAAACCACCACAGGGCTGAGGAAAAACCACCACAGAGCCGAGGTAAAACCACCAGAGAGCTGAGGTATGACCACCACAGAGCCGAGGTATGACCACCACAAAGCCGAGTATTACCACCACAGAGCCGATTAAAACCACCACAAAGCTGAGTATAACCACGATAGAGCCGAGGTATAACCACGACATAACTGAGTATAAGCAACAAAAAGCCGAGTATAACCACCAAAGAGCCGAGGCATAACCACCACAGAGTCGAGGTATAACCACCACAGAGTCGAGGTTTAACCAACATAGAGCCGAGGTATAACAACCATCGAGGTATAACAAGAATGTTCTGTCGCCATGGTCGAACCAGGACCAGGAGAGCTCGAACCAGGAGGGCACAGGAGCCATAACATGGGATGTAGCGCGCGGAGGGCGGCGACGGAGGCGTCGACATCGGTGCAACGTCTGCGTGACAGTAAGATAGCGAAATGACCAGCTACCAGGCCCGAAGCGAAAATGAGGCCTCTTGGACAAGCCTCTAGTTAAATGCGGCAAACGACCGGCTCAACAGGTAGATGACCAATTCATTGGGTGGTATGTACCCGCCACAAGTGCTCGCATGTGAGGGACACCTGTCATACGCAGGCATGGCATCCGACGTGACGTGGGGGCCCAGTCATTGCTGAGACCCCTCTCCCCTATATAGTTCATATTTGCTTGAAGCTAACACAAATCCACGTGATACTCTTAAAAAATTCACCTCACGATGTGTATTTCGATGAAATCTAGATATTTTTTATTTGATTTAATGTACAAATTATATCTGTTCACGTTATTTTGTAATTTTTAATTCAAAACCTAAACCTAAGACGAAAACTTAGGCATATCAATGTTCAATTTCATTAGATCGTGCTTAATTAATCAAATGGTATGATACCTGAAAAGTATTAAAAAATTGTTTATGTTTCCCATAACATTGGGAAGCGTGCTTCATCATCACATTAAATGCACTTCCATGACATTAACCCTTAAAATATTACAATAACATAGTGTAATTGTAATAGAAGCCAAAGGATTAATTTAAGCACCACTTGTGGAGCATCCTTCACTGCCGTAGTGTAATTATAAGTTTTAAGGAATTTTTTTGGGTATATTTTTAGTTTTGAGATTTTTTTATTATATTTTTTTTTTTGGAGATTTTGTTTATAATTCGATAGGGCCATGTGCAGTGACTAGAATAAATACAATCCCAAAAAATAAAGAAATCAAAATTACTCATGACAATGGGCTTGTTGGTCCATAGGTGACTACTATATTGTTATTTTTCATGTTCATTATGTCAAAATCTATGAGTATGATTTTTCATCTATCTATATTTAAAATAATTGAGTGTTTTTTTGTTCTTTAGAATTGTCTTACTGTTAAACAATTAATTGCATAATTGCATTTTGGATAGGCTACTCACTTTACTTATAAATTCTTCTTTTTTCTTCGATAAAAGCGACTTACTCTCCACCATAAAATATTATTATTATTTTATCTAATTTTATGGTCACGACTTATTTGGCAACTAAGTCTACTAAGGCATACATACTATACTCATCTACCCATTTTAAAAATAATCGAGTGTTTTTTGTTCCTTGGAATTGTCCTACCGTTAAACAATTAATTGCATAATTGCATTTTGGATAGGCTACTCACCCTACCCATAAATTATTTTTCTTTTTCCTTTGGTAAAAGCGACTTACAGTCCACCATAAAATATTATTATTTTTATCTGATTTTATAGTCACGACCCATTTGACTACTAAGTCTACAAAGCATACATACTCTACCCCTTCTAGTTTTGAACTTGTGACCTTTTAGGAAAAAACACATGCTCTTAACTATTAGGCCGACTCAAACTGTATACAGGATTACAACAACATACAATAATGTTTATCATACAAAAAGTTAAACTCACAGTCAAATAGTAAGGATTTATTGGCAGATGCCATCATCATATTTAGTTAAATATGATTGCTTTCCATTTTATTTACTAATTTCAATTTGGATTTTTGAACAATTCATAAGAAAATTGTCTAACTTGTAAAAAAAAAATAATGGGTTGAAATTTTGTTTAAAAGTAACAAAAATTATCATAATTTAATTTATCACTCAACAAAAGTAGCTGAAATTTTGATTAAAAAAATTCAAATATAATATATAAATAATGTTAGATTCATTACAATAAAATTTTGTTTGTGACCAAATTTTTATAAAAAAAATTGTGGGAAAGAAAATCACTTCATTATTTAATTAACTTACTATATTATAAATTATTTTAGTGAAGTTATATAAGTTAAATAATTAATTAATATTAATAAATTTATATTAGTGAAATTAGATAGTATTTTCTTACCGTTATATTATTATTTTTAATATATATATATATATATATATATAATTTTCTTTCTTTTTGTCTTTTTTTTCTTTCAAGTTTATTTATTTTATAAAAATGGTTATAAACCAAATATGTGTTATTGTTAAAATAATTGAAATGAATAAAAAAATAAGTAACTACCAAAAATATGATAAGTGTAATTATGTCTTCCTCTAATACCAGTTGTGATCACTCTGTTTTTCATCTCTCTGCACAAGAGTAAAAGCCGAAAACTACGAATGATGGAAAATAGCTTCATAAATAAACCTTTTAGTTTCATAAATAAACCTTCTCGCCTTCTCTGTCTTTTACCATATAGATTTAACCTTTGAAGAGACAACTCAGAAAACACTTTCTTTGAATAATATTCACTGACTTTCAAGTCTTCATTTGCATGTTGCAAGTTGTACCAGCAATAACGATGCTTAAACATCCATCGATTATGGACATGAATCAACGAGATGAATGGGAGAAAAAAAAGCAAAGTATTAATTAAAATCTATACATTTGTTTTTCTATTTTTAATTTTGTTACCTTAAACCACTAGAATTTTAACCTTAACTCTTTTAATTTATATTACACTTCATAATTATCAATTTAACTATCCTTTAATTAACATTTACAACTAACATCCATCTTTACCTATTCTAACTTTTATCTTCTCACACATAAAAATGACACTATCGATTATAGTTTTAAATTTTTCTAGAGTGATGTCTAGAGTAAATCAATGTTTATCTTTTTAATTTGTTATCTTCTTGCTTACAAAAATGAATGTCTATCTGAATATGGTTTTGATAACGTTTAAAAGTTTTTCTTCCAAAAAATAAGTGATAGGTAATGACATTAGATATGAACACAATCTTTTTATGAGAATTTAGAGGTCAAAATCAAACGCTGCAAGACCATAAGTGCGCTAGCAATATTTAGCTTTCACGTCAATGGAACAATTTTCTTAGCTTTTATTTCTATTTATTTATAACATGCCTTGTTATTTAGATACCTCTAGTCTTCCTATATATTATGATTCCTATGCCTACAAGGAGGAGGTAATAAGCATTGGGTTCCATGACTGACCACCTAATAATTTGGTTAAACAGTGAAATAATTTCCAATTCCACAAAGTAGAACTTGACAAATTAATTATATATTTTTCGCAATCTTTTGTATTAATATTTATCTCTAATACTATTGGCCTTAAATTTGATCATGCTATTGGGCCATGCCTCGTAACTAGTGATATGATTTTCTAGCTTTTCAAGTAATCATAGTTTTTTTATGATGCCTTGTAACTTGTTTGAATCTTGTTTCTTCCAAACTTAGTGTGAATCGGATTCACAGACAATTCATTCGATTTAATGTGATCCCACACCTTTAGAGATATGAGTTGTTGTATCCCTTATCTTGTGTAATTTAGTCTTATCACATTAATAATTCCCACTACGAGCCTCCACGAGAGCCAAAAAATATTTGAAAACAATTAATATACTAATTAACTAAATTAAATTATTACCATTAACTTTTAATTAATATAAATTAATAAAATATTAATTGATTAAACTAAATGGAAGGCAATAACTACTATGTAGTCTTATTATACCTTCGCCAGCAAGTATTACACATCAGATTTTCCTGTGATTAGACATTAATTTGTCTATGGGCAGAAATTTTTTATAGTTTTCCATAGTTAAATATTAATATTTTTTTATTTCTTATTTATTTAAATTATTTAAATTTATATTTCTTAAATTCTATTGACTGTTAGTTTTCACTTGTTATTGTAGATGGCATACGAAAAAGATTTAAAGCTCGCCGGCGATGGTTGACAGTGGTACGAGGTGGCTGACAAGACGTTTATGAAAATCATATTTTTAGCTTCGTGAACATTAAAAATTCTTTCTTTCTATTGGCTAGCCTCTAATACGTCGAAGTCATCACAAACGTTTGCATTGGAGAGACGTGAAGGCCCGTGGCCCTCGTAAGATTTAGTTAATTGGCTTACATGGTTGTCTCTATTTCAAACGTTGAATTTTGAACCCGTCGTGATCTTATAAACCATAAAGAGTTGAATGTTATAGTGATTGAAAAGGTTAAGCAAGTACGACTCTTTTTATTTTTTATGATTAGGACCAGAGTATGATTTTTTTGTTTTTTTTAATTAGCAATGGGCCTCCTTGTGAAGAAAACAACTTAGTAAAATATCTATGTTCTCTATACGTTTATTTTTATTAAATATTAATTAAATTAAAATCTAGTTGTTATAATTAATTATAAACTATTATGTATTTAAGGATTGTAATGAAAAAGTAAAGTTTATTTTATAATTTAATAACAAATGTATAAAGTAATTTAATAATAATATAATTTAATTAATTGAAATAATAAATTTAAATTATATATATATGTTTTTAATTTTATTTTAATCATGAATATGCAATAATTTTTACATTTATTATATTTGTTGCTCATGAGGTTTTCTTGTGATGAAATATTAATTTGTCTATGAGTCACAATTTTTTAGAATTTTTTAATAGGTAAACATTAATATTTTTATTGCTTATTTATTTAAATTTATTTTTCTTAAATTTTATTGGTTATTGGCTGATAGCTTTTACTTCTTATTGCAGATGGCTGTACGAAGAAGGTGTAAGGTCTGCCGGCGACGGTTGTACAAGGCGGCTAGCTCAAATTTTAATGCTTGTACAACTCGTCGATATGACTGCTCCCCATGTGACTCCATAACTCCAAAATTAATTTATGAATGCTATTTTAACTTTCAAATGATATTTTAAGATCCCAAAAAAGTAGGTGCAAATGCATGGAACGTACAAATGGTTCAAAGCAAAAAAAAACAAGATTAAAAATAAAATATCTTTAGATGATTAATATATATTATCTTGTTATTGTTAATATATATATTGCTGGGCAAAAAAAGCAAGATTAAAAATAAAATATATTTAGATGATTAATATATATTATCTTGTTATTGTTAATATATATATTGCTGGCAAGTTCAAGCAAGTTCAATCAAGTCAGATTATCACAACGTATATTTTCCATTTTGAACGATAAATGTAATTAAACATTACAATTGTTTGAAGTGATGGATTCCAATTTTAAATCGCTATAGAAATAGATATGTTCTTACCAACTGAATTAACAAGACATTCAAAGCAAATACTCCTAAACTCTCAAACTCAAATTGCAAAGTTTCTCTATTTACATTAAGCGACAAGTAGTAGCTACTATGTAGTCCTTGTTTAAGTTTGTGGTTATGATTGAGTATGACTTTTGAACACTTATAAAAAGTGACTTTTCCTAATTTGAAAAAGGCCTTTTTTTTTCCAAATTAAAATGAAAGCAACCTTTTTTTATTAAATATTTCAAAATATTCCAAGTTAATTAGGCCGATATGCCTTCTCTTTTGAATTAATACAGTTGTTTTTTCGTCAACCAATTTATTTTGATAATGACACATGTCACTAGTAAGACGTGTGCAAAAAAATCATAAAATCATAAAATCATAAAATATAATAGTTTCAAAAATAAAATAATACTATACCTTTATCATAAAAATCATAAAAGATAACCGTTCAAAAAAACAAAGAAATATACCTTCATCATAGCAAGTTCACATATTTCTCTAAATTTTTAGGAATTTTTCCTAACTTTTTACCAAAAATGACAACTGAGTTTCCATTTCTAATTTGGGTAATATGATTTATGCATTATTGGTAATATGCTTTATTTGCTAATGCTTTACTCTTGCCTTGTGCTTTTTGAGGGTTCCCTCTGCAACAAAGTTCCAGAATCCATCTGGCGAAAGCTTGGTTTTTTCACCTGCAAATTCATGGTAAGATATGAATAACAACATCATGGCGTTCTTCAAAGGGTTTCTGCATTCTAAGTTCATTTATTACTTACCTAGTTCTCTAAAATTCCTATTTTCGGAAGTTTTGTTTTGCTGTAACATAATTTTTGTTTTATTTGTTAAATGTTTCGCTAGGACTGTCATTTCTGCTTTGGAGCTTCTATAGATGGAGTTCGCCTCCCGAATGCTCCGCCACAGGTGCGATACCCAGTGAGAATCTCTGCTATTATGTCACAGGAATTAATTCTTAGAATAACCCTCAAATTATTTTAAGAGTTCTAATCCTAAGTTTTCTTCACGGCAATTTGGCAGGGTTCTTCTGCATTGCCCATAAACGAACTCACCAAGGTAAGCTGCTACATCTTATGCGTTTTTGTCTTTTCATGCTTAGTTTCTCCACTTAGCTTAGCTCTATTTTTAATGTTTTCTTCGTTTGTTTTGGCAGGTAAGAATTGTCAGCCGAGGGTTTTTCATGGATTTTAATTGATGGCTTACTCTAATCTCATCTAGCCGGCTCTCTGCCAGGTACCAATACTGTTACTGTGACCTGCTCTCGAGTCAACAAACCCTACCGGCCTTTCATGGCTTGATTGAAGTTTGCTGGCCTGATTTTGTCGTTCCCTTAGATGTTAAATTTTTATTCAAGACTGGCATCAAGAATGTCTGGCCGGTCGACTAGATAATGACACTTGTATTATTTTATTAAGTTTGATATCAATTGCCTTCCTGCATAACATTCCTACCCCTTGGGCTTCAGCTATTTAGCTATAATTCTTCCTTTGCTCTTTAGATGTAACTGTTGGAAATTCTACTCTTTTAAGGAATCAATTTTATAGTTGAATTATTTGGTTACCTTTAATTTCGAGTTTCTGGTACATATATGTTTGAAAAGAGAGTTATTACACGAATTTTCCAGAGTTATCTGCATGATTCTAAATGTGTTTTATTTTCTTCAGAAATATTTGTAGTTTATAATAGTTTATCTCTGCGTTAATAGTAGGCTAGAGAGTTTGATTGTGAGACTCATGTATTCTTGAATTTCCAATACGATTCTTTGACCGTGTGCAAGGAAACTCAATGTTTCTGTCCAGAGTTTATAAATTCCATTTTCCTGTTTTCATATAATAAGAATTTTTGAAATCTTGTCATTCGGTTTCTTGCTTATTACAACCAGAATTGCATATTATGCACATGCCAAGAATTTAATAATGTATTCATGCAAGGGAGTAACGTTAAGTACATGCAACAGGTTTTCTATGAAGCTTTGCATCCACATATTGGTTAAAAAATGTTGACGTACAGAAATGGTAACTAATGTTAACTACACTAGTATGGATAATGGAGAGCAGGCCATCATACCTGACATAACCGAGTTACCACATTGTTAATATTTATGCTAATTTAACCGTGGGCATGAAAAGGAATATTAATGATATTATTCATTCTCGAACTTTTTCTTTAATTTCAATATATATTTAGCTATTAAAGATTAATTATATGTTAGTTTCAACTATGCTAAGAAATAAAATTTTCAAGAATAATTTTTTTTTAATAAGTCTTAATCAACCAACATATTGTTATATTTGATTTATGACAAAATAATTATTGTTGACTTATATATGTATATATTGTTTTTTGCCATTAAATTTACATTACTATGATATAGTGTTATTGGTAAAAAGGAAAAACATGGTTGATGTCTTTTTTTTTTTTGAAGGTGACTCTTATAAAGAACCAATATAGATTCATTTAAAGCATAGATACATGGTTGACTTTTTTTTTTTTGAACTAATATAGATTCATTTAAAGCATAGATGCATGGTTGACTCTTATTTAAGAAACAATATAGATTCATTTAAAGCATAGATCTCACATGAACCCAAAGAGATCAAATTTCTTTTTTTACAAATTTATTAAAATAATTTTTAAGAAACATAAAGTTTAAACATCTTACTCACATAATTTTTAAAACTTCTAATTACTTTACATTACTTTGCATGATATTAGGTTATATGAACAACTAATTAAAAATGACTGACTATTATGCATTCCATTCTAACAGTAAGTATTTTTTGTAATAAACTCTATTTTTTTTTTGCAAGACTTGAATACCCTTTTTTCCCATAGGCTTATCAGCATATTTCATTACTCATTTTCACAAAAAAGTAAGTCTGAGATAGTTCTCATTTTTCTAACTATGTTCATATTCTTCTTAAAATCATGTCTTTATGTGAAAGTGTTATCAGGCTGACCGGATTTGATTTTTATACTCTTTTTTCATTAACTAGATTTTGGAGTTCTATATTTTTTTAACATCTTCAAAAGATTCGTTAAAAACTAATAGTTTTCAATGTTAAAGTCAAGCTCAATCTCAAGATTAGATAAAGTAAGCATCCATACAGATAAATGAAGATGACTCTTGTAAGAATATAGTCTTCGATTACTGTAGCTTTGCTCCCTCTTTATCCAAAAGTTTCCACAAAAAAGTGAGATTTCAGTACAACCTCTACAATGTAATGTTACTTTGCTAAAAAAAAGCAATCTTTTTAGAAAAACAAATAAGCATAAGAAATTTTAAAAATGAGTCAAAATTCCAAGTTCCACTCTGTTCTTTGAGGATACGAAATCTAACTTAGTCAGACTCAAAGTCAAATGCCAGTCAAACTGACTTAATAAATTCCGAATTTCATGTAAATGCTTCACTTACCGTCTCTATATAAAAGACAGAGAACCCAAAAAAAACACTGGTTGTGTTTGTTTTCCTAACCTAATTCAACAGCAGCCAACCAACACTCTTGTGTCAAATATTGAGAATCCATGGAATTTCAAGTACGTATGTGTATCTAAAATGTAAAATGAGTTATTCTTTGGCATTTCAAGTACGTACGTGTATATAAAATGTAAAATGAGTTATTCTTTAATATTCATGTTTTATAGCTTGTCATAAATTCTTATATTAATCAAAAATATATTTTCTCTCCCAAAGCTTTAGAGTATTTTTTCTTTTGTTGAGATAGGGTCTAGATATTGAGACGAGGTGTCACCACAGTAACAATCTATGTTCAAACCACAGCTAGAATATAACATCAATCATGTGTATGAATAAGCAAATTTTGATGCCCCCAACATTAAATAAGGCGTTGTTGGATAGAGTTGAGGTTTATAGCTCCCAACAGATCATAAAAATGTGTTTACTTTTGTCCAGAAAAAGAGAATTTAGTGTATGCATGGAAATAACCAAATACTTAAAAACAGTAACAACAACCAAGTGAGCTAAACAGATTAAGTGATTTCTTATGATCTTTCAAAAAAACTTATTTTTTAAACTCTTGGATTAATTTAGATTTAGTAATTTATTTTTATAGATAGTAATTTTAGATTTACAGATCTAGTAATTAGATCTAAGTTAAGTTTTATTCTCACTAAATTACAAGAATTTGAAGAATTGAATTTGAATAGTTTTTTATTTCATTAAATAAATTATGAAAATTAGAAGAATTGAATTTAAATTGCTTTTTATTTTATTAACTAATTACAACAATTAGAAAAATTGAATTAGAAGAATTAAATTTAAATTGTTATTTATTTCATTGACTAAATTACAAGAACTAGACGAATATAACTTTTAAATATTTAAATGAATTACATGTTTCAATAATATTTTGAGAACATGTTTTTTTCAATTCATTTTTTTTTTAAAGAAAATTAATTGAAATATTTAAGAACTTTTAATTTGCAAAAAAATGTATTTTTTCTAAATAAAACACTATGAAAGAATGGAAGATAGTAACCCTTAAGGAAGGGTATTTGAAAACTATTAATTCATAATAAGTTTGAGTTGGACCATATCTATAGAGACCAAGTCTCTTCGAATAATTTAAAAAAATACGTACTATTTTTATTTTCAATGTGTGCTTCAAAATGAAAAGCAATACAATACATGCATACAAAGGCATCCCCCATAAAACTTTTCCAATTAAATAAACCTATCGGCCTTTCATTGCACCTTTTGGGGCAACTGCTAGTAGGTAGGATTTGTTAACATTAAATACATAAAATTTAATTTGTTTTATTATAAATATTTTTAATAATAATAGGTTAAGATATTATTTATATTTTTATATATCTTATTTAATTATTTAACATATATTAATTTATATTAAAATATTACCAAATTAATTTTATTTTAAAAATCTTTGAGGTAAGAGACTTGTTTTTATTTTTAATATAAAATGAATATAGATTAATTGTATCTTTATAAAATATTTTGATTTGAAAACAAATATTGAGTGACACATGAGATTTTTTTTCCTATTAAATACTAGTATCCTAGTAGTTAATTTATTTACGGTGAATCTATGAACTTTTTTTTCCTATTAAAGACTACTATCCTGACAATTAATTTATTTTCGAGTGAATCTATGAACTATTCACATAAGACATTTACCAAATCTAAGGCCAAATTAATACAAGGCTTTGTCTTTATTTAACATATTTAAACTAAGCGAGAGGGAGTAGCTACTATGTAGCACTTGTTTATCACTAAATTGTGCATTTGAAAACAACATATTTCATTTAAAACACTATCTCCTCTTTTCAATAATTTATAAAGTGTTTATTTATCACTAAATTGTTCATTTGAAAACATTTTATGGTCAAAGGATCTTAGCTTTAGTGGTTTGGTGAACAATTTGTTTTCTCGACTGAGTGGGTTCAAGTCTTTGGAAACATGTTGTAATTGACCCATTTAGAGAATTTATAAAATAGTTGTATTTGGTGTGATAATAATAGCACAAATCTTATTACTGAGTTGTTAAATATTTTATAATATCCAATTTTATATATAAAACAAATGAAATTTATTAACCTTTATCTATTATCACATTTTATGTTAATTAGTTGAATACAACTCTAACTTTAAATACTTAAATAATGTTATATTAATTACTTTAATAAGGCTTTAACTAGTTGACTAATTCTATTATTATTAATCCATGTTGAAAGTCACAGTCGATTCTCCCCGATGGGGTTGATTAACTAAGTGGATATTGTCCCAGAAGGAATGTGTGTGTAGTAATGAAGGGCGCGTGGCTATAGGTGTGAGGACCGACCTCCCCGTCTGTAGAAATTATATAAACAATATTGATATCATGGATTCAATTCGTTCTAACAATGTACTAAAGGTAGATACTGAATCACTTCTACAAATCAATTGCGGAAATTAAACACAAACGCTAATCACATGAAGCAAAGAAGAATCAAATCAAACCAAAATTCAGATAATTTCCTGGGGAAAGCTTACTGCTCAAAATCCCACTATCTTCTATTGTATATTTAGCATGGAAAAATGAAACAATTACAATGCACTCTTCTCACAAGAGTCTCCAGCATTCAGCTAATTAAAATAGACATTGCACTAAATTTATCCCACACCAGTGTAGGTACTGATAAGACCCATTGGTCCCACACTAGTGTAGGTGCTGCTTGGACCTATTGGTCCCACACTAGTGTAGGTGCTGCAATTTCTTGTTGAACTTCAACACCGTCCTCTCCCAACACCTTTTGTACGAGAGCGTATATTGAACCTTGTGTGAGATTTCATTCCATCTAGGATTTTGAAGGTGGTGGCGTCAACTGGTAATTAATGGACGATGGCGGGACTTGTTATAAACCAATTGAAGCCTAGTTGTGGTATGAAATTTGTAATGTGAGTTGTGGAGTTTGGTTGTGTCATGTAATTGGTTTTGTGAGTTCAAAGCAAGCAAATGGATGTTTATGTCGGCACCCGGTCTGGGTAGGTGGCACACTACAAGGAAAAGACCCTCTAGAGGAGGTTATAAAGGAGGTTTTTAGTGTTATAAAATTGGCCAAAATTGTCAAAAAAACATTTGCTACAACATCTGTTTATGGTTACGGAGGTTTTGGCAGATCTTTTAACGGAAAATCAACACAACTAAAAAAAAAAAAGGCCGGCCGAAGGTTATTACGGATGTTTTTTCATCGGTGCGCTACTCTGGATTTAACGCACCGATGCGTACATGAAGACGACACCCCGGGGCTGCCTCAGTCGAATGAACGCACTGGGACGTTTAAAGGTGTAAAACCGCACCGGGCGTAGTGTTGGTCATACAATGCACATGGACATTCTAATTGGTCTTGGGATTTGTGCATTGCCCATAGGTTGTATCAACGCACTGGTGCGTATACCTTTATGACGCACCGATGCGCCATATCACAGAAAGACACCAAGATTTATAATTGGTGTCGCTATTCATGCGGTGCCCATGGATCGTACAAATCCACTGGTGCTTATAGATACATAAACGCCTCGGTACGCAGTATCACACAAACACACCGATATTTATAACTGGTATCGGTATTTTTGTGGTGCCCATAGATCGTACAACGACACCGGTGCATATAGACACATAAACGCATCGGTCGACAGTTACTGACACACACCGATTTTCATTTTGTGTTTTTTAGAAACATCGACTTGTGACAGTCCAATTATTGTAATTGTTTTAAATTCATTATTCATCAAAAGTCGACACATCTTATAAAAATATTCATATTAATTACATTTTTATTAATGCATTTGAATGTGCTGTTTGAATTAATTTGTTATATCATATCAGAATTATTGTGGTTTTTTAAAATTCATTATTCATCAATGTCGACACATATATATCTTATAACAATATTCATATTAATTAAATTTTTATTAGTGCATTTGAGAACGACAATGGAGAACGCAATAGAATAAATTAAAACACACACACACACACACACACACATATAAGACAATCTTTATCATACAAAATGGGACAATTATTTGTATCCCTTTGTCTTTCAATTGAGACACTATGTTCATTACATTAAACAAAATGTCTGATTTCATAGACATATTTCAAAAAATAAAATGTCTTGCTTTGATATCCAAACATAGTGATCATCATTCTTCACTTGAACTGCTGTCACTGCTAGAGCTACTTCCATGACTTGGGTGATTTTCAGGAATGTTTTGTTCATGGCGTTGATTGTTTTCTTCTTCTTCACCTTCCATCTACAAACATAAAAATAAACTGAAATGAGTGTATATACATTGGTGAGAATAATGAAAATTGCAATATTAAATAATATACATCAATGTAAATCGAAAAGAAAAATGACGTACCATAGCAAAAATTGACTCATAAACTACACACATTCTTTCAAAACCATGTACCATGCCATCTTTCAAAATTTCATCTGTTGGCGCAGTTCTATACTTTGTTTCCTGCAAGTTTTATACCCCATAAAAAATTATATATTTAATATAAAAGATGTTTTTGTTCTATTAATTATAGACGGAGCTAAGTAAAACAAGATCGATAGATGCTTACAAATTCCACAATTAAATTCTGATGTGCCAACATATACTCACAACCCATATTTAACCCAATTTCAATCAGTTCGTCTGATGGTTCTTCTTTGTATGTTAGCACCTGTTTGAAGACATTCAATGATGATTTTTGTAAAATAACTTAAAAAATACAAAAAATGAAATCTAGTTAAGTTGTTATAAGGAAGTAACAATTATTCACAAACTTAGAGATCAACCTTTTTCTTCCTTGTCGTCCTGTTTTATGTGCTGAATGAGTTCCATTTTCTTTTCTTTTCTACAAGAAAATTCTTGAAAATTAATATTTAATGCTAATTTTTTTATTTATTGTACCTAATGATCGAAAAATTCAATGATTATATATTACATTTGAAGCACGTTGTTGTTGAGATGACTCCTTCTGTGATGCAATTTTGTCTATTTCTTTGACAATCTCCTTGTACACCTTTTTGGACATTCTTACTGGCATATTTCTGATATCAGCTTGTTCATCTTTTGAGATTTTCATAATCTTCTTGAAAATGTAACATGACAATAAAATATTTAATTTTTATATTGATATATGAAAAGTAAATATAACAAAAGTGATATCTATAAAAAATTCTAGACAAACATTTAAAAGAATATTATTTTTCCATTCCTTATTTTTTGTTGTTGTAAGTTTTTGCTATTAAAAGTATGACATGTCTCACTGACCAATTCTCTGGAAACTCTTCCTGTAGTTTAAATAAAATTTGGTTCTTGGAATCATTAGATTGATTTTTGTATTTTAAGTGGAAAGAACGTCTATACATTCGTTCCACTAGATCCCTCAAACTTTTGTAAAAGTTTTTTTATAGTTAACTTAAGGCACCACTCCCGGACAAATGAAAATAATTCATTTTCATTTGCATATTCTATTTTTTTTCTTTTCTTAGAACAACATTCCTTTTCTGAGTTGTTGGTCCCTGTAGAACATTAAACAGATGTGAATTAGTAGACTGTTTGACACATGTTATCTAATAATTTTAAGTATATTATTAATGATAATTAAAAAAAGAAACACATATTGGATCGATAGTATTTTTTTCATTCACCTGATTCATCCTTTTGCAATTTTTCCATTAAACTTTTACGCTCTTCTGGTCCTAGATCAGAAATAATCATATCGATGCATCGGTGCGTGTTATGATGATAAGCGCACCAAACTATATAAAGTTCTTTTTTTGTATGTAAGATCATAGTAAAATAATGATAATTCTAAAGTATATGAATTTATTTTCATTATTTTCTAAACTTTATTATGTTACAAAAATTCGTATTATTCTAGATTTTTTATTTTACAATTATTTGCAAAATTACAAATTTAAATATTTTAATAAAATCATTTCACATTAATACAATTAAAATTTTCACATTAATAGATTAGAATTACAATTTTACATTAATTTCACATACACGAATTATGATTAGAATTAGAATTAGAATTTTAATTTTACATACAATTACATTTACAAATTTACATAGAATTACATTTACAATTACAATTACAATTCTATAAATATTTTACATACAATTATAATTAAAATTACATTTACAATTAGAATTAGAATTAGAATTTTACATTAATTTCACATACATGAATTACGATTAGAATTGGAATTAGAATTTTAATTTTACATACAATTACATTTACAATTTTACATAGAATTACATTTACAATTACAATTACAATTTTACAAATATTTTACATACAGTTCAATTAAAATTACAATTACAATTTTAGAATTTTACATACAATTACATTTACAATTTTGCATAGAATTACATTTACAATTACAATTACAATTTTACAAATATTTTACATACAATTCAATTAAAATTACGATTACAAATACAATTACAATTTTAGAATTTTACATACAATTAGAATTATAATTAGAATTTTACAATTTTTCATATATACAATTACAATCATTTCACAATAAATTAAATATTACAATTACAATTAAAATTTTACATTAATAAATATTTTACATACAATTACAGTTAAAATTACAATTAGTACAAATACAAATACAATTTTACATAGAATTAAAATTTCAATTTCAATTACAATCACGACATAATATTTAATAAATATTATGGTCATTTAATATTAAATTAATTAATAAACATCATCACGATCATGATAACCATCGTACAAACATCATGTTCGACTAAAAAACACATTCAAACATCAAATTAACATTATATATTAACATCATCACAACACAAACATCAAATATACATCTCATGTCAAATAACTCATGCTATCACATATACATATCTATCTGCAAGCTAAGCATTAAATGAACATATCTAACATGACCTAACAATATGCGCCACATCATGATGTTCACGAACATGTAAATTAAGTACAACTGCAACATGAACATAAAATACATGGACCATATATATATATATATATATATATATATAACTGAATAATGTTAAAAGTATACAACTGTAGTATAAATGTCATGGATTAGCTAGTGGTAGTATAACAACATCAATAGCAGTACAAGTGGAGGCCTGCTCAGTAAAGGGTGCAACCTTGATGGTCCATGGTCGAGCCTGCTCATGATCATGATCATTAGTACTGATGGATGCATTAGCTGGTGGTACTAGTACAACATCAATATAAGCAGTAGTAGTGGAGGCCTGCTCAGTTAATAGTGCAACCTCGACGGTCGATGGTCTAGCTTGCTCATGATCATGACTAGTACTAACGAATGCTGCAGGCTACTGATTGGATGTGGCCGATGGTCCAGCCTCATCTCCATGATGACTGCTAGATGCTGCTAGTGGATCAGGCTCATGCTCATCAGGCGCGGTGCGAGGTGAACGATCATGAGATGCATGTGAGTCACTGCTCACGGACTCTCCATCACGTGCCGCGGCTCGACTAGTATGCCTGTAGCTACGGACAATCCTCCTCAGTAGCGTAACAACTGTCGTAGCTCCTACGACATGCCGCATCAAGCCGTACATGTCACGCGGCATGCCTCTCCACATCCAGAACAACCTATCATCAGCCTGTATGTCTCTGTAATGAGTGGGCCTAGTGCCCGCATCAAAAATCAATGCACAGAGTTGGTTGCCCAACTCCATCCTATATATAGTCTCAGGTCGACCGCGCCTAGAAAAAGGCGGTACCGGTGCACCATGAGCAGGAGCATGTTTCTCTGCTACACCGGCCTCATCCTGATCATGATCATCGTCAGCATCGACCATGTCCTAATCGTCGTTAGGATCAACACCTGGATCATGTGGTGGATCCGACATATCCTCGCCATCAAAAGAGCCAATGTCTGCAAAATATATACAAGTACACAATAATAATTAGACAATTTCATTACACAATTTAATAAAAACAAGTTAAAGAACATGTTAGAATAAATATAAATAAAACAATAATATTACCTCTATCATCTAGCGAATCATCATTTGCGAAGAGGATGTTGGGACACTCTCGCCAATCTAATCCAGCATAAGGACATGGGACCAAAATGAAGGGATGCAGCCCGTCAACACTGGCTAGTAAGTCCAGTGCATCACGCGATATCCTGGATGGAAACATAATGTCTCCCCTCTTGGGCATCATTTTCCCCCACATGTACATCCGAGCCTCGAACATCGGCCTACGAGGCTGTTCAACAAAACTAGGTCTCATCTATGGAAACCTCTAAAAAAATAAACAAAACAACTCTGAATCAAAAGAGAAGTTGAACCTCCCTTGTGCATGAGCACGACATCTATCTAAGGCCGTACAAAATTGCCGCAAAAAAATGCAGACCACCTAACAAGTCATGGCTGCTGTACTAAAGAATCAACATAATATAAAAGTGAGCAACTAATGCGTTGCCCGTCACTGGTGTTGTGCGAAATGGTCGAAATGATAAGTGAGAGGCACTGCACGTCTTGTCTACCAAATGCACGTATACGTAACTGACCTCCAGGTACCTGAAACTATGAAGGAGACAATACATGTGCTCCAATGTATCTCTGGGAGTAAACTAACTGACTCCCTGCTACACAACCAGCTAGCACGTTTGGGAATGAGGAAAAATCCACCCCTCTTCTCGATAGTTCTGTAATAAAATAAATATCCTCCTCAGTGGGTGTGTACCACTTGTCAGGACCAACCTGGAAAGCTTGTCGGTGGGCATTCCACCTGCGGATAAGATATATTAGAAACACACTATGGGACTTTAGGGAAGTAGCCTGCTCATAGAACTTGAGGAGACCTACCTGCCTAAGGATCCCCTAAGTATTCGCTGTAATATGCTGAGGGTATGCATCTCTCTCCCTCCTCGGGCCTCCCATTAGCGAATCATGTCATATTGTTCAGCCTGTTGTTGCTGCTGTTCCTCCTCTTCTCTCTGAATCATTGACATATTAAATATATATATATTTTAATTAAAACAGACATGTATTTAAAAACACACACACACACACATATATATTTTTTGAAAAAAAAATAGACTAGTCGGTGCGCCACAAAAACAGTCACGCACCGGTGGCAGTGCGGCTTAAGTTTGTAGCGCCCCATTCCCAGTGCCCCTAATGAAATACAATGCGCTGGCCTCAGTGCAACTGTCTATTTTTCAAGCACCATTGACTATATATAGGTTCAGAATAGCGGTGTGCTGACTGAAATATATGCCCCAGAGTGTATAGTCGTGCCAGCGCACCGACTTCATGAAAATTACATAGTCGACGGTGCGGTCTTTTACCCGGCCGCACCGTTAACCCTCTTGGAATGCAGAATGTGGTGCGCTGACATATACCGGGGCGGATAATATCGTCAATGCACCACACTGGGATTCCCTTGGTCAACGGTGTGCATGGCTAAATGAGCGCACTGTATTTTTTTTAATTTATTTTTTATTTTTTAATTTTTAATTTTATTATTATTATTATTATTATTATTATTATTTGTTTTTTTTTTGTTTTTTCCACTAAATTTAAAATTATGCGGGGCACCTTTCGATATTGCCCCAGAAACGGTACGGATACCGTTAGCACCGGTGGTGGTGCGGCCTGTAAATTTTACAGGCAACACCGCTATCCAGTGCGAGCTGAACAACACGACAATATATATATATATATATATATATATATTTTAAATGGTTATTTTTAAGGTTATTTCAAATTCTAATATGATAAAAGGCTTAATTATGGAAAAACTAGAAAAATACCTGTACATTTCGCCGTCGAGGAGGCATATTGGCTGTAAAATTTGCAAAAGAAAATTTGTCCACCGTTTTTCAAAATGCAAGCTGGAGATTGGTGGCCAATGTAGAGCAGCAATGCGTGCAATGGATACAATGAGAGCACCAATGTCAGGGCAGCTCAGAGAATGGGAAATGGCATCGGTGCTTGAGAGCTCTGGAGCACTGAGGAAAGTGAAAAATGTGGTTTTTTGGCTATAATTATATATATATATATATATATTAAACCTTATTTTGGTGCGCGGGGTTTTATAGGCGCACCGATATGCTTACTTACAACCGCACCGAGCGGTGCCAAATTTGGCGCGTTGTTTATAATGCACTGGGGCAGTTCACTAACACTGCACCGGGAAGTTTCAGTTTTGGCGCATTGTTTTGATGGTGCACCGGGGCGGAATATTTGTAAAGCACCGGTGCGGAATAGTCGTAAACCACTGGTTTTTTGGCCTTAATTTTATTTTATTATTATTATTATTATTATTTATTTATTTATTATTATTATTATTTTTAACGCTATTCCAGTGCGTGCGTTTTATAGGCGCATCGGTGCTTTTGGATAAGATCAACACGTTTCTGTTTTGGCGTGGTGTTTTATGATGCACTGACGTAGAATATGTGTGACACACCGGTGCTATAGAATAATACAACGCACCGAGCGGGTGTGTATGGAGTGCACATTGTTCAGTGTGCCAATGTTTTTGTGCCGACCGGTGCTTTCGGTATTGCAGAGCATCGGGGTGACGTTTAATGATAAGCGCATCGAGCGGAAAACATTCGCAAAACCCTCCACCCACCAACCTCCTCTAGTAACCTCTGCTAGAAACAGATATATGGGGTATTTTTCTGTGGGGTTCCTAAAAAACATCCGCTAGATGGTATTTTCCTTGTAGTGGCATCTAAGTCATCGATGTCCCTTCCTCCGCTCACGGGAGTGCATCTTTTTCAATTTTTAGCTTGGTTTGTGAGTTGAGCCTTTTACGCGAAGGAAAAAACATGGAAGTTTGATTTTAGTCAAGTTGTGTTAGTCATGTTGGGGTTTGGTGGTTTTCACGATGAACTGGAGGAAAGCTATATACGCCACCTCTAACGGTTTATTTGTGGGGGCTTGTCGAGCTTGGTAGTGCCTGTGGGATAGATTCATTGTTATTTGGGTGGTTTGGCCTACGAGAGTTTTTCTCTAGGAGTGGGATGGGGATTTGCACGTGGTTGTGGTCAAATTGTGGCCCTCTAGGTCCATTCAGACTAGATGGAGGTGGTCACGTCGGTGGGTGAGGTGAATTTTCCCTAAATACTAATTCTCTGTGGTATCAGGCCGAGCAACATGTGTCATGTTCCTCGTATGGCTTGTTCATCGTCCTGCTTGAAGCCCAATTTGGGAAGCTCGATGGGTGGTGAGAGCCTCTCCTAGTTGAAATTGGCATCCCATCCTAATCGCTCCAGGTGAGGAGGTTCCAGAGGTGGTAGCTCGAGCACGACAACCTTAGATGGTCAAGGAGGTAGCAGGGTGGGTCACACCGCCTATTGGGCTTATAAGTAAGGGGTGGTAGTGCTCAAGGAAGTTCGATAGCTGGACATGGGGGTCGCACATGGCGGGGTCAGCAATGAGGCGGGTCGGCTCGTCGCAGTGGATCGAGGAGACAGGGGGTGACACATTGTGTGGGAGGTGGAAATCGATAGACCTGTTGCATGGAGCAATGTTGGGATTTAATCCAATAATTTCTAGATTGCTTGGAAACCGCAGAGTAGGTGGGGCATGAGGAGCACACAGAGCTAATTGCTACCTTGAACAAAATGCTCTATTTTAAGTGCCATGTCCGTGAGCGTGTAGTGGTATTCTAACGGGGCCAGAACATGTTATATGATAACATCAAAAAGTTGGAAGCTTGGATGGTCGATTTCGAAGAGCACGTTCAATGCTCCTTCCACCCTCCTCCTCCTTCAGGAACAACCCCACACAAAACAACCTCCATTACCTCTGACGACTAGCATGGTTACATGTGTTTTACTTTTTTGGTTTGTTTACTGATGCTTCTGGTCTCTGAAGTTGTGGACTTTGTCTCTTGATGCTTTTCTGTTTCTTTGTCATGTTCTGTTAGTGGTAGTCAATCAACCTAGTCAGGGTGAGACTACCTGCGTTTTAGTTCTGATGTACTCTTTTTTGGAAGAATGAATATAACTTGATTTACAAAAAAGAAGAAGAAGTCAGAGTCGATTCAATCTTAATAATCAATAAATTAACCTTTTAATTTTAAATAATTTTCATCTATAATTATAATATAAATATAAAAAACCAATTTAATTATGTATAAATATAAAAACCGATCACACCAATCAATCCGATATTTGTGATTTTGGGTTAAAAAGAGAGTTTGGAGAAAAAACTTTGAAACACATGGAATTTTAAATTGTGTAAAGATTTAGAAACAATTTTAATTATGCAAAACTCAAATAACAATCCAAAGTGTAATCAACTTAAACAATTATTTTTCTTTCAAAATTTGCATTTGTTTACTACATGTTTACTTTGCGTATTTTCCATATTTTCCAACTTTTTAATAATATTTTTTTTAAAGCATTAATCAAACCTCTTGATCAATACACTACTAGTCAAACCATTCTTTAATTTTGGAGTCTTTTTTTCTATAAATATATTGGTGAATATATGTTGTGTTTCCTCTTCTTGATTTCAAAGACATGTATCATGTTCATTGTTCCAACTCCATCTTGAAAAACCTGGAATTATACAAAGTCATTGTTTTAGAAGTAGTTGGCAATATACTCTAACAATTTAAAGTCTTAATTGCTTCTCTATTATTATTTTTTACTATAATTAATTCCAAACATCAACCAACAAATTCTATAATTCTGGGATTTATTTACTCTCAGAAGTTATGTCTTAAATTCTTCGAATAAAATTTATTAATGTATATCCAAACTTGTATTTGTCCGTGAAACCAAACGAACATGCGTTAAATTTTTCAAATAAAATTCATCTATGCATATCCGACATGATTATTTCTTATCGTGGGTTTATAAATAAAGCCAAATGAACCCCATACACAAAACTTGCAAGCTCTAGGTTGCAGAAGTTATTAGTCCCCGCCTCACGGCTGGGACTATAGTAATCGGAATGAAAGACTTAGCATTACTTTAAACTGCTTAAAAGTATGACTATTGCAAATAACCAATGCTTTTTATCTTATATTCCAATGAATATTCTCTGTCATCCAATGAAACATTTTACGATCTTATTTGGCCTCATATCGAGGCGATCAAGGTATATTTGATAAATTTTATATCTTATCTTACAGAAGCCTTTACAAAAAAGGTAATGCTAGATTAATGCTAGCATTAATTATTAAGCATTTAATATTTACAAATATATCACTCAATTTGTCGAGAGTGACCGATATGAAACAAATGACGAAAATGACGAAAACAACTGCATGAATAAAACACGCGTGTGGCGAGCATCCATGCAATTGGAAACATGTGGCGTGGATGGATGCAAGTGGCACTCAGGTCTTTTATCTGTTTTGATGGGGATGCAAGTGGAATTGAAGTATTTTATCAGTTTCGGGACTGTGACCGCATTCACAATTCAGTTTCTTAATCTTACAGAAGCCTTTACAAAAAAGGTAATGTTAGATTAATGCTATCATTAATCATCAAACATTTAATATTTACAAATATATCACTTTATTTGTAGAGAGTAACCGATATGAAACAAATGATGAAAATGACAAAAACAGTTGCATGAAGAAAACACGCGTGTGGCCAGCATCCATGCAATTGGAAACAGGTGGCGTGGATGGATGCAAGTGGCACTCAGGTCTTTTATCTGTTTTGATGGGGATGCAAGTGGCATTGAAGTCTTTTATCTTTTATCAGTTTCGAGACCGTGACCGCATTCACAATTCAGTTTCATAATCTAGCAAGCATACCTCAGTTTCATAATCTAGCCTTCCAGGAGTTTGGAGCTTTGTCGAACCCTCAACTAAAGCACAACTATATCTTGTCATGTACGAAGCACAAGACTGTATCTTTTCATGTCATGTTGCTGCACATTCAATAAAACAACACCGGAAGCAAAGAATCAAGACATATATGACATATAATAGCTTGATGCTCGATAAAACAACACCGGAAGCAAAGCATCAAGACATATATGAACAGCTTGGAGCCTATCGGCATAAGGTGAAGCCACATGAAGAGAAATCTTAAGTGACAGCATCAGAGAAACAAACTTGTTTCAGTTGCTAGTAAAGGAGCATGCATCTCCAATCTTGAAGAGGAATTTTTACACTTAAAACAAGAAAATTCAGTCAGAGATTGGCGAGTTTGACGATGATGTCGGGAAGTTGCAAGAAGCTCTTAGTAACTTGAAAATAGAAAACATGAACTTGAAGGTAGAATCTAAAATTGTGGTCAAAGAATATCATTCCATGCAAAACAGAGTGAAATACCTTGAAGAGGAGAAAATAGCCTCAGAACAGGAAAACATGTTAGATTAAAAACCTGCAATTACTGGTCTGTGAATTGAACAAATACAAAGAGCAATTGTCAGTTTCTAGCAAAGAAAACAAATATTGACGCTAAATTATTGGATAAACTAGGTAGAATTGAAATAATGTGAGAGGGCTGCAAGAAGCATATGGTAGCATAAAAGTAGAAAATACAAAATCAAAGGCAAAGCGTCAACTTCTGATGGATGATTGCCTTTCTGGGTAGAAAAAACTGAAAGATCTACAAGTGGAGAATTGAACACTTGAAGAGAATTTCCAACAATGTAAGCATCCTAACTTAAGAGCCTTACCCTATTAATCCATTATTTACTTACAAGAGAGCAGCTGAATTCACGGTGCTCTATGAAAGAAATGAATCTCGATTAATTTAGGTAACATAAATTTACTTCATATTACAAGCCGTGGGGATACAATCTAACCCGTGGAGACAAAACATAAACATATAGCTCTATCTGGATCCCAGGTTACTGCATTCAACCCTTAACACACAGTGGGAGACTAGAGAAACATGTAAGAATCTATCCCATTCGAACCCAAATCGAAATAAATTCAACACGAATGAATCCCTATATGAAATGAACATTTGGGGATAACGAGCAAGAAGCTTACCAGATGAGCAGGGGCCCTGATGCGCTTCGCAAGGACAAAACTGTACTGATTCTCCTGCATCTCATGCTTGTGATGCCTCCACACATACTTGGACTCCATGCTGCCTCCATCAGCGCTCATGGTGGCTCAAATTCCCACCATATCCCTGCTTCAATAATTTAGTAAACCCTTCCCTTATATCCCAACCTTCAAAGCTATTTATATGCCACAAATGAGATGCGAACACTGTCGATGTGCTCGTAGATCATGGGCTAACACCTGTCGGCCTTTTGGCAGAAGCCCTTTAAACAACACTCACAGACAAAACGTTTTCATCATCTCCAAATTTTATGTCTGTGAAAGCTGTTTTTTCTGATTCTTTCTGCTTTCTTCCTCATCTTAACCTACAATTATTCTTGCTCAACTTTTACTTCAATTATTCGCTCCTCTCAGATGAGATTCTAGCAACTGATTTCTTATAATATGGGTAATTCATAAAATTGAGCTCCCAAATTTTAAGAGCTCTACTGGGTGGCACAAGGGTATGATTATACTCATATTATTTATGTGAGATTCATCCCATCCCCTTGGTTTTGCTATTACTGTTGTGAAAGATCGTTTTTTTTTCTACAATTGTACTGAATTGAATTGAGGGCGTAGTGTGGTTTGGAGCTCTCTAGATCGACAGAGTAGACCATATTAAGGTCAGGGGAGGTGGACTCTCATCTTCCACATCCGTGTTGCATGCGTTGGTGTTGGTGTGTTGTCCAAAAGCGAGCTTTTCGTCCCTTTGTCGATGAAACACGTGTTGTCACCAACCAACAGGGCGGAGCCATTAACCATTCAGATTCACTATTGTCTGTTATTCACATTCATTTCTCTCCACTTGTTGAATATAACATAATACACCCTAATTACTTTTTGTAGCGTTTTTTTAAAGTGGGCGCCACCAGAATAGGTTAATACTGCAGCAGAGCACACATTTTTCTTTCAAAATGCAGAGACATTTAATTTGTAATTGCAGTTTTATTTGATCAAAGTGTTGTACGAGTAGTCGATATTTTTAATTTTTAATTCATTTTAAATTAATTTAAAATTTTAAATCTTCATTTTAAATCAATTTAACTCCGAAGAGTCCATTGAAAATGGAAATTAATCAAAATTATAAATGCTCAAATGCTCAAATTCCATTAGAGCACCTAATATAGACCAGAAAACCTTACAAGATATGCGTTCCTACTTTTATAGAGTAGCTCGGAATTTAAAGCCGATAGTTTGCAGCCAGATTTCTATGTTTTTTCCATATTTCAATGCTTGCATCAAATTAATGTTGAAAAACTCGTGAGGAAAAATGATTTGTTTTCTGTTTACTCTAGTGGCCGGGACTTGCTGCTTCGCAACTTCTCTTTTTTTGAATTCCATCAAATAAAAAAAATTGTGCAGATAAGTTAAATTACATATTCGAGAACTTTTGGGGGTTTTTTATAGAAAGGGGAACAACTCTCGCACCCCCCGATTCTCTTAATTTCTATTAATGTGATATAAGAAGCCACGATGAATGAGGCATTAGGTGTCGTTATAAGCTTTCCATGAGCTCCTTCACCTAGGTGAGTTAATTAAATTATTTTTGCGTACTCTTTACTGAAACACAAGCCCAAACCTTTAACACTACATCGTAAATTTTGTCATTATACCAAAAAATAATGTAACCAACCAATCGTTGTTCGTTATCACAACTATGTTCAAATTCATTGAAACACTTATGACTTTAATTATGTGGATATAGTAATGATAAGAAGAGTTATCCATTATAGTGTACAATGAAAATTCGCAGCTGTAATAGAGTACAGTGTGCAACCACCACTGTGATCTCAAGGGTTAATATATTAAAATTTGAGTTATTATTATTATTAGTAATTGCCCTAAAAGGTGCAAATATTCGCTGATAGGATTGTGTTGACGGTGTTGGACCCGCCAACATTTAGGGGTTCTCCTGATATGTGGTCCCAATTAGATCTCACATAGTTTGAGATAGGAGCCCCAACCAGAATATGGCCCGGTTGCCTAATTCTTAAAGATTTTCCTTGGCTCTAACTGTCAGTAAGGGAGAGGAGTGCCATTGTGCCTTTGAAAAGAAAGAAGGTGTGCCTCGTGAGTGTTTGGTTGTAAGTGTGTCAAAGTTCTTATACTCTGGAGGGAAAGAGTAAAGTGAGTCTCTAGGAGAGAGGTAATAGTACCACAATAGTAGAGACACAAGCAACCAAGAAGGATTGGCCTAACATCAAGCGGAATGGTCCACAAAAGATGCGACGGTCATTACAACAAATCAATGAGAAATATATGTCTAGTATCCTACAGAGTAGTACACAAGGATGAGACAACGGTAACAAGCATTACAACACATTCTCAATAAGATAACTACTAAAATAACCAAAATAGTTCAACTACTTTAGCACAGATGAAAGAAAACATGAAATAAAAACATCCACAGAATAGTCTTACAAATATTCATAATCCATGTATGAATAACGTGTTGTCCTTGAAGGTTTATGTTATTAAGTAAAAGTTTTGAGACACATGTATACAATGAACACCACTAGCTCTAATAGTGGAGTGTTGGAGCCACTCCTTGCTCCTCAAAAGAACTATCTTGTCTCTCTAATGCCTTGTAGGAGGGGCCAAGGTGAAAAAATCCTTTGCTTATACAATGAGGGTGTATATATAACAATGAGGAGGTGATGCTTCACCTTCCTTGTGACTCTTCATCTACCCTCATGACTATTTGAATTCCTATTACTTCTCAACTTTACATGAATTTATATTTTGTACATGTCATTTGCACTGTCACTTCACAATACATTTTTGAAATGAGTGCGACAAATGTTTACATGGTTATACCAACTCGTTTTCACGTAGGTACCCACTTGAAACCACCAAAACAATATTATACACCTTGTACGACAACTAATATGCGAAAGATGACATTTTACATATTTTTCAAAAGGGACCGAAACACTTTGAGAAAACACATGAATGAGTTTCAATGTTTGCGACGACAATGTGCAAGACTATGGAAGGCTCTGAAATTGAGCACAGGCCAAAATTTTGGAGGGTGTTGTAGCAACGACAACACTTGGTGACACACTGGTAGAATTCTAACTTCTCTGCCTTTGTTAACACTTTCATGCAGGGTCTTGGTTTTTCGGGGAGTATTGATTCATCGTGTAGATAATTTTGGTCTCCCCACTTACCTCGTGAATAAACATGGTCGCCTTTATGCCTTCTCAGTTAAACACAACATAAGTTTCAACAATATCATAATGTTTCGAGTTGGGAAGGGTAGTGAAGCTCACAAGCTTAAGATTTTCTAAGTACAATTTTTTATCTCTGGTGTTGCTCTGCTGCCAGCAGGCCTAGACAATACCCCGACGAAGTCACTACAGAAACACAAACACTACTCTACTGCCAACAAGCCTGGTCAGTACCTTGATGGATTTGCTTGCTTCACCTCTCTATCTAGGAAGCCTTTCTCTTATTTCACCTTTTTTTTAATAGGACTATGCGTTGGAACTTATTAATTTTTTGGGTGGAAGAGGGATCCCAACTTGTTGAGAGAAGGAGAGGTTGTTCCGTAGAGAAGCATATAAAAACCTATGATTTAGGTTTTCTCGTTTATATTTCCCCCCTTCTCCTCATCTACTAACTGGATAAGTGTGAAGACACTAAAACATGAAAACCTAGTGTGGGCATAAGGTTTCCTGAATAGACACAAGTTCATGGTTTAACCAAAACTTGCCATACAGACAGATCATATTTTCCATCAGAACTTCATCCACCAAAAGATATAACCAACCAAAATGAAGAAAGACCAAAGGTTAGAAAAATGTTGAAGTGTCACACACAAAGAAGCCAGAAAACATGTTCACACACAACACTTATTTATATGACGAAAACAAAATACAAACAAAAAAAACAAGAAAAAAATATGTACATAGCGCATGGCATAGCCCCAGATCATCAATAAAAATAATGTTTTAAATCTTGGCCATTGACAAGAAGAGAGTCAATATTCCCATTTAGTGATTGTAGACGATATGTGTGTTGGCCAAGACTTTCATGAATAGTGAACGGTCCAATCCACAGGGATTGAAACTTGGTCTATTTGCCTTTGTCCTCATGGGTTTTGTCCCACTTCAAGACTAAGCCACCCACAATAAAATTATTCTTCCTTGCAAACTTCTTGTCAAACCACCTCTTGATATGAATCTAGTGAAGGTAATTTTCTTTTGCTTTCAGCCTTTCTTCCTGCAGCTTATGAAGAGTGTCCATCCTACGTTGAACTAATAAACATGGCTTGCCCTGGGATTCTTGTGAAAGTTGGAGGGTGGGCAAGAAGATGTTAGGGGGAAGGATGGATTCTTTTCCATACACCAGAAAGCAAGGGTAGGTGTTCAGAGAGGGATTTGGTGTGACTCGTTCAACCCATAGGGCATTTACCAAAGTGAAGTGTCAGTTCTTTTGTTAAGAGAATATGGTCTTCTTGATGATACATATAAGGTTCTTATTTGTGGACTCAACAAGACCATTTACCTGCAGATAGTAGTTAGCTGAATTTTTTAACATGATTCCATTTTCTAATGCAAAATCATATAATTTTAATGATGAAAAATATGTTGCATTATAAAAGACAAGTGAAGTCAGAATGTCAAACCTGGAAATAATTTTTTTATTAAGGAAGTTGACGACTTCCTGATCGTTCACTTGTTTAAGCGGAACTGCTTCTATAAGCGGAATGTCTTATGTCCACCGTGTAAAGTAGTTTGCAGCAGTGTTTCTTTGACGAATGCAAAAATATTTCACCAATGACATCTAAGCCCCACTGTTGAAATGGTTCTTCCACTGTGATAGGATGCAATGGGGCGACTGAATTCTTATTTTGGCCAACAAACTTTTGATAGACCAGACACTTGCGGGCATAAACATGAGCATCTTTAAATAAACTGACCCACATAAATTTATGTGTAATTGTGTTACCCGCAAAGTGTCCCTTAGCTGGTCCGTCGTGTATATCATGCAATACTCTCTTTGAATCGTGTGCTTCTAGGCACCTGAGCAACATTCCATTATGATTCTTTCTGAAAAGTACACCATGCACCAATTGATAAGATAATGCTTTAAGTCTTAGTGCCCTCTTCTACCGTGCAGATAAGTGGGAGGGAACAATGCCATGCTCAAGGTATTGGCACACATCTACGTACTAATAGTTTTCAATGGCAGTGGGGGAAGCTCGATAAACATTATACATTTCGATCTCCTATTACCATCAGGAAGGATCTTCTTCTTTTGCATCCATTACTTCCGCTACTAGCTGACATAGACCGTGGCCCTTGATTGTGTGAACTAGATTTAACTCTAAGTCCTAATCTTATAAACCAGTAATTTAGTTTTCTCTTCTCTCACCCAGCTCATGGTGAACGAACAGTGATCACATTGCTGGGTGCGGAACAAAAACGATGCAATGATTTTTCAATAGATAGGGTCGGAAGTTCTTCACCACCTTGTATACTCTGTAAGTTTGTTTTTCGATGGTGGGATAGTTTATTTCAGGTCCTTGAAGGCTAGTATTCATAAAATATATTGACCACTCATTATTTTAATCATCCTTTTGCATAAGCACAATGACGAGAGAAATGTCAGAAGTGAAAGTGTAGAGCATAAAATCTTTGCTGAAATATGGGTTATACAAAGCAAGTGTTTCCGCAATAGCTTGCTTAATACGGGAAAACACGCCCTTTTCCATTTTTTCCCAATTTTAAATCACATCCCTCTTCACCATCTCTTGCATTGGCTTCACTACATGAGCGTAATCCGACATGAACTTGCAGAAGAAGTTAATTTTCCTCATGAAGGACTGCATGGATTTCTTGTTCACAGGGAAGGGAATTTGCGTAATTCCTATGTGAAAGTTTCAAAACAGAAAACCTACTGCAGTGTCTAGATCTACTTCACCTACTTTTTTAATTAAATTAACAAGTTATTTCACTAAATTATTTAGAAAAACATTAAATCAGATACAAACTGTAGCCTACACATCTACAGATCATTTATTGAACAATACGCACATGTGACAATATTACACACAGATTTTTTTGGACACATGTCCCCAGAAAAACCCAATGCGAGAAAATCGGTGCAACAACTCTAGAGGGTTTTTATTATTATGCAAAATCTGAGTACAACATTATGGGCACTAGAAATGGTTGGCCCTATAGAGAAATTACACAACAATTTGTACCTTTCACTAGGAGACAAAAAATATGGCTATATCACACCCTCAAACGAGATTTACAGATCACGAGCCCTTTTTGGCCCACTAGAACCCTCAGCGTTACCTCTGCAGCCTTTGTGTCAGCCCTCACTGGCCAACATCCCCACTGCGTCCCCCTGATTGGTGCTGCATTGCCTCTACGCTACCCTAGTTGGGCCTGCGTCACCCCGATTGGTGCTACGTTGTCCCTGCGCTGTGCTGGCTAGGTTTGCATCACCTTGGCTAGGATTACATAGCCTATGTGCAGTACTCTGTGTGGTCCTGGTTGAAATACGTCCTCTTGGATGGCTCTGCGGTGTCTAGTACTAACTGCCTCTCTACTGCTGTATTCTCTACCTTGGATCAGATCATCCCTTGCTGATCTCTCCCGCTCACTGCACCGCAAAATCATTTCGAATTCCTCAGAAAACTCCGCCCCAGAAATTTGACTTAGCTTTAGTGCTATGCTTGTGTGTGTGTGTCTCCAACTGACCCCAAGCCTTTAACTTATACTTTTCTCGTTGGAAAACCAACGACTGTGATCTAATCTCTAATCAATGGCTCAGATTAAAAGATTGCTTGATCCACATCATTTAGAACATTTCATCAGATGTGTTTAATTAATTCACTTTAATTTTTCTAATTCCCTAAGTTAGACTTAGGGTCCTCATTAAAAAAATCAATTATTTGAATAACTTCAACACTAGATGAAATTTCACCAAACGCTTTATGGTTTTTGGAGATCTCGTGTGTCTTAGATGATCTGAATGGAAGAGTGTTAGTAATGATCAACTAATTCCCCTTTCATATTTTATGAAAAAATGTCTTATGTGTGTTGATCAGTGGTTGTCATTGATGTCAACCCAAGCAACACTAGGGACTACCCTGATCTTGCATGGGAATTTTGACCTACCAAATTACTAATTCTGGGTCAAGAATGTTTTTGATGGTTTATTTTTGTCGAGATGTTTCCGTTGATATATGGTACGCCACATAATTCTTCACGGTTTGAGAGATGTCCATGTTTGAAGTTTGTAACCTCAGTTAGTGGGCCACAACCCCATGGGGTTTTAGCCCACTAACTGGGTTTACAAACTTCAAACATGAATATCTCTCAAACTGTGAAGAATTACATGGCGTGCCATATATCAACGGAAACATCTCGACAAGAAGAAACCATCAAAACATTCTTGACCTAGAATATAGTAATTTGGTAGGTCAAAATTCCCATGCAAGATCGGGGTAGTCCCCGGTGCTGCTTGGGTTGACATCAAAGATAACCACTGATAAAAAATCTCCCCCTTTGGCATTGATGGCAACACAAGTACTCCCCCTGCGATCGTGACACCTATTCCTAAAACATTCTCTCACCCTTTGACATCAATGGAAAAGGGTAACTCCCCTTGACACACAACCATCTTGTAGACCTTTACACAGTTCCACTACCCCTTTATTTTATGAATAAGGAAAATCTAATGAGGACTTGGGGGAATCCCAAGCTTCTGGCGAAGATATTCAAATGCTTCACGTGTACTCTTACGATCATTAATGTTTCCTGCCCAATCTGCATCTATAAAGGCTTGAATAATGAGATTGTTACCCTTGGGATACCATAAGCCATATTCATTTGTTCCTTTTAGATATCAAAGGATTCTTTTGATGGAAATAATATGTGATTCTTTTGGTGCTGCTTGTAATCTTGCTATTTGTCCAACTGCTTGCATAACATCTGGCCGGGAGGCTGTTACATATAGAAGACTACCAATCATAGATATGTACAACCTCTAATCCACATCCTTAGATGAGTCGTCTATGCTCAATTTGCAACCTGTTACCATCAGAGTAAGGACGGGTTTGCAATCTTCCATTTTGAATTTATTGAGTATTTCCTTGATGTACTTGGCTTGAAATATAATTATTCGTTTCTCTTGCTGAGATATTTGAAGCCCTAACAAGTATGTCAGCTCACCAAGCAAAGACATCTCGAACTCAGTTTGCATCTTTGTAGAAAAGTTCTTACTTAGTCGATCATCATTGCTACCAAATATTATATCATCCTCTTTAGCTAGTAGACGTGCTTTAGTTGCTTCATCTAGAACATATATGTCGTTTGCTTTTAGCCACAATTTTACCATACCTGCCTTTTTTGATTTCACATTTTGTGGAGTTGAATAGTATTATGTGTCCTTGATTACACAATTGTCCAACACTAAGCAGATTGTGATTCATGTTTTCAACCAATATAACACTCTTGGATAGAGAATCTTTGCTTCCGAGAGTGATCGTACCTGATCCTACAACATTTGAAGATCCATCATTTCCAAAGGACACGGTTCCATCCTTCTTCTCTTTCAGAGATACAAATTTCTTTCTATCTCTAGTCATATGCGTTGATCAACTGCTATCAACATACCACACATCTTTGTTGTTTTGAGCCTTGAGAGCGAGAGCACAATTATCATTCTTCTTCTTCTTCCATGTTCGTTCGTTATGTGGCTTCGAAGATTCTTCTGGAGGATTTTCAAGTCTGCAGTCTCTGGCTATGTGTCCAAAGTTTTGACATTTGTAACATTCAATATTATTTCTTATATGTTCAAATCTATTGAAGTTTCATTAAGCCCTGGGAGTTTCATATTTGATAGATCTCCTGGAATTGTATTGGTTCCTAGGGTATGTGCGACATTCTATAGCTTTATGACCAAATTTTCCACATGAATAACAACAACCATAAAAAATATGTTGGTACCTGGATCGAAATCTTCGTCAAGGAATTGTCTTCCAAGGTTGTTCTTGCGAATATTTTCTAATGAATTCTGCATGCATGTTAGATCTCATAGGTTCATTGTATTTTGTTGTAGAAGGTCTTGCTTCTTCTTCTTTGTAACTGAGGCCAATTCTGTCATTGTAAGATCGTTGATTGTTGATGAATTATTCCAATGCCCTTGACTTGTTAGCATAGTTTTGGACAATCTTTCCCGTCTTCACTTCCTTACGCAGTGAGACTACTTCGGCTTCCAATTCCTCCCTTTCTTGGTTGCTTTCTTCCAAATTCTTTTGAAGTGACTCTTCAATGCATTTGTATTCTTCAAATTCAATTTTGATACCTTGAACTTGTTCTTCAAGAGTATTGGAACGGATCTTCTCAGCCTTGAGCTCTTTTATAAGCTTGATTGCCTCCTTAGAAAAATCTTCTATGGTCAACCCTTCTTCTTCGTTGTTTGATACATCTTGTTGATTGTGCTTGGCCATAAAAAATACTCTCTCATTGGCTTCTTCTTCACTGTCCTTGTCTTCATCAGATGATGAGCTATCTTCTTTAGAGAGAAAGTTCCTTTTGAATCCTTTCTTTTTTCTTTGCTTGTTGAATTTCTTAAAGCCTTTATTTTCTTTTGAGTTGCCATCACTTCTGTTTGGACATTTTGCTGCGAAATGCCCAACCTCACCACAGCCGAAACATATCGATGGAAGTTTACCTTTGAATTTTCCCTTACCAATTTTTAGTTTGCTTGTAAAGTAAGCATATTCTTCATCTAAAAGACCTTCTTCATCATCTCCCTTTTCTTCACACTTGCAGGTGAATGTATTTTTAATTGAAGGTTGTTTGTCCTTATTAGTTTTCTTAGATGCAACGAACGAAGTTTCTAGATGTGAAGTACCCTCTTCTTCATCAAGTCTCATTTCATATGCTATGAGAACTCCATGTAATTCCTCTTTGCTGAGTTTTTCCAGATTTGTACTGTATTATAAGATCGATACCTTTGGGTTGAATCTCCCTGGTAACGTTCTAAGAATCTTTTGTATAATAGTCTTCTCGTCAATTGGCTCTCCCAATCCTTCCAGAGTGTTGGTTATTTCATCAATGTATTGGAAGTATGCAACAATGTTGCCATCTTCTTTCATTCTGAGTTGCTCAAATTTTTCTCTATAGATTTGAAGCTTTGCTTCTTTGACATTTGAGTCACCTACATATATAATCTCAAGCTTGTCCCATACATTTTTGGTGGTTTTACAACACAACACCTTATGATAAGCAGATTGAATAAGTCCACTGATAATAGTATTCTTTGCTTTTTCATCATTTACCAAATTCTTCTTACCTTGTTCATCCGTAGTTGGTGTAAAGCCATTTTGAACAGTGTCCCATACTTCATAACATTGCGCCAAGAGATAGACCTCCATTCTTCCTTTCCAGAGTGCATAATTATTTTCATTAAATAGAGGTACTCCATTCTTGGTATGCTCCATGACCTCCTTCCAGTTGTTAAAATTCTATTGAAGGAACCAAGCTCTGATACCAATTGTTGGAAATACTAAGAGGGGGGGGGGGGGGTGAATCAATATTCCTTTCAATTAGTATTATTATTAATCTTTTAGAGCATTAGTTAATCTTCAATTATTATTAGTGTTTGTACAATGATAACAGTAAATAAAAGGAACACAAATGCTCACAGTTTTAAAGGTGGAAACCCTCTCCGGGACAAAAACCACCTGAATGCTTTTCTAATAATTCTTTAATATTCAACTCCAATTGAAAATAAAGCTCAAACTTCCTAGAATCTAGAAAATAATTCTTCTCCATCTCCCACTGGATGGATGCTCCAATGCCCGAGATCCTTCAGTAGCCAACTGAACGTATGCCCCAACACCCAATGAGCTACAACTAACCCTAGCACCACCATACCACCCTGAAGTTTTCACAGGCTTGAACCTGTTGGTGACTTCATGCACCAGCCTAGCACCACCCTACCACCCTATAGAAGAATAAAACAAGAATGGACTCCCGTACCAGGGAAAATGGTCCACTTTACAATGATATAGAATGATGTAGAAGAAGAAGACACACTATACCATAAACCCAACTATGACACATTCACCTAATGATGATCCTAGACCTCCCGACACTACCTCTTCAACTCTTTGTAGATAGACACTTATACAATTTTTACAATGACTTAGTACAATGATACCTTACAATGACTGTATGCAGTGCTGCCCACTTGAAGACTTCATGTGGTGAACTTCTTGTTGTTGTTCTACACCTTGATTACTGCTCTTGTCATGCTACCCTCTGCTACACCTTGCTTTGATTTGCTGCCCTGGAAAGTTTGGTCCTTTGCAGCCCTTGACAACACATGATCTAGCTTTTTCTTGACCAGATTCAATATCGAGCTCCTAGAGGGCAAGAAAAAGATAGATCATGTGTTGTCAAGGGCTGCAAAGGACTAGACTTTCTAGGGAAGCAAAGAAAATAAAGGTGCAACAGAGGGTAGTGTTAGAGTCGGTCTTTACATCCCTCCGTCAGAGATCATTTCTCTTATTGCATTTCATTTTTAGGTGTCTCATTCCACTCATTCATCTGCATTCCGTTAGGGGCATGCCATCATCTGACGGAAGGGTCTCTTCACTAGTTTCCCTCATGTTTGTACCTGCTGGGTTGGTTAAAATTTATCAAAATTCATTAAAGTTGATTTCAGTCATTTACAGGCATAGATGGTCTTGTGGTCAAAAAAGAGGCTTTCAGTCACTAAGTCTAGGGTTTGGTCTTAAAAATGTCAAATAATGCTCGCAGGCCATGAGGATGTCTTCAATAAGTTTTCATTTCAAGATTTTCATCATTAATAATGCTCAAGGATGTTTCTTCTTCAAAACTCTGTTTTGAGGAAGAAATCGTCAAATTAATTGTTTGTAATAAATATGTATTTTTAAAGTTTTCCTCCATGAAGTACTTCAAATGCAGCCTCTGGTCATCCTTTGCTAAAATCCGATGCCACCATTCCTGCAAAAAATCAACCAAGAAAGCCATCATTTCAAGCCAAAAAAAATAAAAAAGGAAACTGGAAGAACAGAGTTGTATTAAAAGTGAAGAAATGCCAATTTTGAAACATTACAAAGTGGGTCTCTACAAAGAGAAAATCAAAGCCATGACTTTATATAGATATTTCTATGTGTATCAATGCCATTTGCATCCAAGACATCAAGGAAAGTCGAATTTTAGTGGTGAGAGGGCGAAGCTGTAAATTTGAAAGCCAAGGCTGTGTTTAGAAGTGCGCGCGGTGCATTGGAGGAAGGCGCGGCACATCCATAAGATGCGGTGCATTGGGCCAAGTCTGATTGTGTTAATTTTCTCGAGCGTGGCGCACAGAGCTGACGCGGCGCATTGGGTGTGCGCGCGACGCACAGAGCCGACAAGCTTAAATTCATCAATTCTTCATCAAAAAACCAAATCGACTCACTCTTTTGCTCCAAGTAAGTGTTTGTGCAACCTTGCCATTGATTTTAGTGTGTGTTTGCTGTGTTTTGAAGAGGAGGATGTAAGAGTTTGAAGGCCAAAATTTAAACCCTATATTCATATCAAAATCTGCTCCCCTAGGGTTTGAAATTGGTGTTTTGAAGTTGTAATTTTGCTGCCAAGTCCCCTTTCCCATTTATGATCCTTTCCCTTTCATAATTTTATCATTATAGTTTATCCCTGGTGCCCTAAACTCCCAAAATCAATCATATCCCTTGTACCCATTTTCCCTATCACTAAACCCTTCTAGCCCTCCCCCTTTCATATCATTTATAAATTCCCAATTCCAAAAACATTCAAGGACTGTCTTTACATCCTTGATTTCACTTAACTTAAATATATCTTGTCATTTCATTTATCCCTATCTCTAAGAACTACATTTCCCATCACCATCTCCCACTCCCATATCACTTATAAAATCCCCAAATCCCGAAGTCCCCCAAGCAGTCAAGTGACTGTCCTTCCACTCAAATTTCACTTGACAGTCCATTATACCCACAGTTTATAATTACCACAGTCCCTCATTTCCTACTTGGTACATATTTGGCACATTTGGTATTGAAATACAAACTCTTGTTTTCACCACATATATATCAGCATATACTTGTTATACACATTGTAAAGCACCATGTCAGAAAAAAATTCATCATTTGAGCAAGACAGTGACTCAACCGCAGAGCTAAATGTACCGAGGAGATCTCATAAAAGTGGCAGGCACGTCAGAGAAGAGCCCACTTCCTTGACTCAATTGCAGGCCTGCCCGCTTGCAATGGCATGCTTTCAGCAACATTCATGTTTTCAGTATTGTGAGATGATTGCTCAGATTCAGCATCATCAGGAGTTGGTTCGCTTATTTTTCCTACATTTGCATGATTTTCATGTAAACCTTGCTGGAGTGAACTTCACCTTAACACCAGAAACCATTTCTCAGGCAACCGGGATACCAAACATAGGTGAAGAGTGGAATAAGAGACAACAGCTGGATAGAGCATATTATGAACCTTACATCAGGCCTGGTTATATGAGGCAGCTCAGCAGGGTGTTTCCTTTCAGATTCTTGAAGGAGTCCTATGCGCCATTAATGAAACTCATCATTAGATACTTCAGTTGCGAGGGTAGATTCTCACGCCTTTATGCATACCATATCAGACTGTTGATGCATTTCACGAGAGTGAGACTGATGAATATTCCATACTTCATGTGCCGAAACATAGAGCGGATGACTACCCTTGTGCAGAAGAAGACTCCAGAGCAGCAACATAACAACATTTATCATTATGCGCTCATCAAGATGATTGTGGTACATCATCTTGGATTGCAGGGCATTGCATGGGAGGAGTTCATTTCCCGTGACTTATTTACAGCCCCTCAGCCTCCTCCAGAGATTTTTCATGATGCAGGTGAGCCTTCACATCAGTTTGAGGTTCCTGAGACAGAGCCTATCAGTGTTCCAGTGTGTGTTACCTATCAGAGAGGTACCAGAGCCTTATTTGCAGCAGCATGACGAGTACTATGTCCACCCAGGGTGGAAGGGGTCTCGTTACCTTCGACAGCAGTGTGAGTACTATCTCCACATGGCGTGGAAGGGGTCTTGCGTTCTACATCAGCAGAGGTACAGGACAGAGGCAAGAAGCCTATGCAGGATGAGGGCCCCTCAGGAGGCGCAAAAGGCCTGATCCACTTCAAATATTGGCCAAAGCTTCTTTGGCTGAGCATGACACTTGATGACGGACCTTCACTTCAAATTTCAGCAAGTTTGGGGAAAATTTTGTCATTTTTGAAAATTTTTGTCGCAAAACAGATTTTTTCGCCCGATGCGTCGCGCCACTTGGCGCACGCTTACGTTTGAGAGATCTTCTGGAGGAAAACTTGGTATTTTTGGGTTTTTATGATAAATTATGCATTCTTAGGAATGGCTGAGAGATTTCATCAAGTTCTGGATGGTCTTGAGGGTCAAAAACACACCAAAAATGGCCTTTCTGCCACCTTTTGCACCAGCAGGAACCAGTCTTGGGATATTGCAGTTTTGGAAGGGCAAATGAACTCCAAATTGAAAAATTCCACTTGGGTTGGATAGTAGACATCCAGGGCTTTCCAACGAGCTATCATGAAATCAATTTGGACTTCGGGAAGTGCCTCAAAAACAGGCCCAAAGTGGCGGGACGCATTGAGTTTTTGGGCGCGGCGCATAGAGAAATTTGGCCTCATTTTGACTCTTTAGCTCAGAAATTCGCCTAGTTTTGACTAGTTTCACTTTTTTATGTAATTATTGATCTATATTGATGTAACTTGATGACTATGATGTAATTTTGGCTCACATTTACTTGTTCTAGAGGGTTCATTCACTAAAAAGTGAAAATTAAATGAATGGATCAGTTTCCTAACATATAGAGGCAAGTTGTTTGATTGCCTAGATTTCAGTTCCTAGTTTAGAATTGGTTCAAACAACTCCTAGAAGGATGAGCTTGACCCATAGAGGTATGGGAAGGGGTTAGGATGGTCTATATCATGTATTTTCTGAGACATTTTCAGGGTTGGACTTTTGGGAATAGTTTGGCACCTCATTGTATATTCATTTCAGATTTTTGGCAAAGGAAAGGCCAGAGTTTTGCAGCACTTGTTGGGATCCTTGTGGCTCTGAATTTTGATGATGTTTTTCTCCATGTATCTGTAAGTTTAATTAATGTTATATGTATGCCATTTCCCTTCTCTTTGCTTCTGAATTAAACAAATGAGTAACTAAGGTATAATTCATTAGTTTGCTGGTGCTCTACCTTAAAATTTTGTTTAGTTTTATATGTTTTCGTCAGTTTGAAGAGGATCCTTGCAGCCTCTTGCCCTCTTCATCTCCTCAGCTATATTTTCTATCCATTCATTGAATCTAAGACATCAAAGCCATAGCCTTCCCTGCCCCAACTTGAACTCTGCAAGAATTTGGCCTCATCCCCAAGCCCAAAAATTGCCTTTCCCTTTTTCCAACAAAAAAACCCTTAAAAAATCATTTCAAACTCCTTGATTAATATACCTAGCCTAAAATTAGCACTCATTTCAGTCATCTCAAGGCCTATTTATACATTTTTACTGAGATTGACCCGGAGAGAGCCCTCTCCTGTTCTGGTAGGGCTAGCTACCAGACTGAGCGTGGTTTGGTGTTACCCTGAATCCCGCCTTCCTTCAGCCTGAGGTGGATTTGGGCAATAACATAGTGGCGACCATGCTGGGGAAAAAAATGGTTTTCTTGTTGGTGTTATTCGTTTCATAAGTTACAGACGGAGCCTGAAGTTACGCCATGTAGCTTTCGAAATGCTTTTGCTTTGCATTAGCGGAAGTAGATAAATGCTACTTCAGTCAATCTCCGGTTTAGCTTGTGAACGTGACACTTGACTTGTGAATTACCCCAGTATATTACATCGTTCTGGACTTTTGGGTGATTGAGTCTAGAATTTGATAGGCTGAAATAGATCGGTTTTGTCCTTTGATTTTTGAATAGATCAACACACTGGCTTCTAGAAGACATACTAGAGCAAATCCCGATCCTGATCCGCCTCCAGTGTATGAGAATCCTAATCTGATTTCAAGAATCCTCCGTCGAGAAAGTCCCATGGTCCCTTTGTTTAAATCTCATTCATGCCCGACTGTATTTGAATTCCTTGAAGATATTGATTTTGATGATCAATTCGAGCTGTCGTTGTTTGAAACTAAGTCTGAAAGTGCTACTGGTTCTACTTTCATAAATCCCGAGTTTATCAAGTATCTTGAGATTGAACAAGCTAATAGATCCATTGATAGTTACATCTTGAACATCCAAAAATCTATTGTGGCAACGAATATTCTTGAGTTTATCGAATCTACTTCTGAAACTCTTGGTCCATCAGCAGTTACTTTTGATTCACAAGTTCACGCCGAGCCTTCTTTCATTCCTACCATTCCCGTGCAACCATCTATATCTAATCAGCAATCTACAATAGTTCCTCCTCCATCTCCACCACATACACCTCGTACATCTACTGCTCCTACTCCACCCGTTTCTCCAAGACAGATCATAAATCCACCAAGAGCAATGGCTGCTAGATTCGCACCTCTTGTCTTGCCCCAGAACTTAGATCCCATGCCCGCTGATTATCAGAGTAAAATCCCATTGTTTGATGGTACTCCTCAAAGTGTGCCCGCTCAGCAGCATATTGATAGAATGACAGACTTGTTTGATCTCCATGAAATTGATGAAGAGAATGTCACCATGAGATTGTTTGTGCAAACTTTTGGAGGTGAGGTACGCAAGCGGTTTAGAGCTTTGCAGCCCAGAAGTATTAATACATTAGACGAGCTTCAAAGACAGTTTATAGATTGGTGGGAAATGAAGAAATATCCACTTCAAATCACTTCTGAATATACCAAGATCAAGCGCAATCCTGGTGAGTCCGTCCAAGACTATATTATCAGATTTAATGCGGTTTATAATGCAATTCCTGATGATTTGAGGCCTTCTAAGAAGTCAGCTTTGTTAAAATTACCGGATGGTTTTGATCCAGAGATGGCCTATTCATTACGAGACAGAGATCCGCCCACCTTAGAAGATATGCAGAAAATTGCGGTGAGTGTGGAGGCAAATTTGAATGACAAGAGAGCTAGATTGAAAGCAGAGAAGAAAGTTGTGATAAAGGAAGAAGCTTCTACATCTACATCAGATCAGCTACTTTGTAAAGTGGAAAAAATGTTCGAAAGATTCACACTTGCAGATTCGAAATCCCAACTTCCGTGGTCAGCAGCAGCCCCAATTCAGGATTAAACAACGAGAACAACGAGCACAAGAACCAACAGTCTAGCAACAAGTAAAAACACCTCTTCAGCAGAATTTTGTTGGTCAGGATTCAGATGATGAAGATGATGTAGTAGGGGAGGAAAATCATTTCTTTACTCCTGATGATTTGCCTATTTATATCACCGAAGATGAGGAGTATGCAGAAAGTTCAGCTGTACAAAGAGATGAGGATTTTATCTTGGCCAATGATGCAACTCTTGAGGAAGAGTCGGATGAGTATCAGAGAGGTTATATGAATGCCTTGTCAGCCCAACAGAAGCAATATTCTCTTAGAAACAGAGATGTGCCTGTCAACCCAATCCAAAAGAGAAAGGAAGTTTCAACACCTAAAAACTATTCACCTGTTGCACAAAAGAAAGCAAAAGACATAGTTGATCCCGCTGCCACCAAGTCATCATCAGCAGCAAAATCAAATCAACCAATTACATCAAGGGAGAAGGCTGAAAAGAAAGATGTTCCAGCCAAAGAGATCGAAAAGACTTCAGCCTTTAGTTTGGAGAATGAGATTTCTAAGTTAAAGGTATCCATTCCCTTGACTGAACTAATGAAGAACAACAGTTATAGATGTCAAGTTTCCAAAATTTTGAATTTCGATCCTATGTCTGATATGGCGAATATTGAAGATGATCAACCTGAACTGATATTTGGACCAGCTTTAGATGGTGAGTCTATAGATAGCGAAGTGCCTCCTTTTTATATCAGTCTTTGATTGCATGAGTTTGTATTGCATAATGCCATGTTCGATTCCGGTGCTTCCCATAATCTTATGCCGAAAGCAATCATGGAGAAGTTGGGTTTAGACATCACAAGGAAGTACCATGATCTCTATTCATTTGATTCTAGCAGAGTGATATGTATTGGGCTCATCAAAGACCTGGTTGTTAGTTTGGATCAGATTCCTACAAAGAATGTTTTGATGGACGTAGTTGTCGCAGACATTCCTCCCAGGTTTGGTATGTTTCTTTCCAGATCTTGGGGAGAAAAATTGAAAGGGACATTACAATTATATTTCTCCTATGCAATGATTCCCGTGTTTGGTCAAATGAGAAAGTTGTACCGGGAACAAAAAATGAAGTATATGATTACAACCAAGGAGAAACCGGTCAATCATCCGATTAATTATGTACATACAGATTTAGAGTCTTTTGTTTTGTTTGCCGATAGTTTCAATGATGTAGATATTCAGTTAGTTCAAGCAGAAGATATTCCAGAGATTACCGATAATTTCAGAAAATTTTTGCAGAAATAAAGGCAAAAACCGGAAAGCACAATCGGGCAATCAGCCAAAGATAGTGGATAGCAAGCAGAAAAAATAGAGCTAGCACAATTTCAGCACTTAGAAGATGAGGGTCTGTGGACCATGGATTTCAATGGTGCGGTCGAGAGTGATGGTTTTGGAATTGGTATTTTGGTGCGCAGCCCTTTTTCCGCCCCAAACAAGGTACCGAGCAATGTATGGGTATGTTCTTACAAATTAGCATTTGATTGTTCAAACAATGAGGCTGAGTATGAAGCTCTGATTGCTGGCCTAAAGATTCTTAGAAAGTTGAATGCTAAGAGAATTGCAGTTTATGGTGACTCTGAATTGGTGATTAAGCAAGTAAAGGGTGAATACCAAACGAAGCATCCCCGGATGCGGGCTTACCGGAATGCTGTCCTTGATATTTTGAAGCAGTTTTCATATTATACCTTGACTTGTATTCCTCGCATTCAAAATGGAATTGAAAATGCACTTGCTAAGGCAGCAAGTAATTTAAATATCCCAATGAATTCAAGCAATAAGTTCGAGATCCATGTGAAGCACCGTCCTACTGTTCCGGATAATCAAAGATGTTGGCAAGTTTTTCAAGATGATGATGAGATTAATGATTTTCAGCAAAACAAAGGTAAATTCAAAGATACTTCAATTGATGTAGAATTTGACGATGGTGATGATGTTCAAGTCAATCAAATGGAAGTGTTGCAGCTGAAAGATAATGTTATTCCTAAAGGCTTGATACCTTTAGAAGAGCTCTTTGATCAGGATGATGTAGCTAAGAAATCAACTTTGTGGCCAACTAAAAAGGGAGTTGAAGATGTAAACATTGGAACCGCTGAGAATCCGAAGATGGTGAAGTTATCCAAATCATTGCCACCAAAGGTAAAAGCTGAATATGTGAGTTTGTTGTCTTCTTTTGCTGATGCTTTTGCGTGGGATTATTCAGATTTAAAGATGTATGATACGAATATAATTCAGCACACTATTCCAATCAAGCCTAATCAGAAGCCTTTCAGACAAAAGCTAAGAAGAATCAATCCAAAGTTGTTGCCATCAATTGAGAAGGAGGTAAACAGGTTGTACAAAGCAGGAATCATTGTTCCCATCAGATTTTCTGATTGGATTTCCAATTTGGTGCCAGTGCGGAAAAAGACAGGTGAGATCCGATTGTGCATTGATTTCTGAAATCTGAACAAGGTGTCTTTTAAGGACAATTATCCATTTCCAAAAATGGATCATATACTGCAGCGAGTAGTTGGAGCATCTCGCATGTCACTACTTGTTGGTTATTCTGGATATAACCAAATTTTGGTCCATGAGGACGACCGAGACAAAACCGCGTTCACCACTTCGTGGGGAACTTTCCACTATGCCAAGATGCCATTTGGTTTGAAAAATGTTGGTGCGACTTTTCAGCGGGCGATGGACATGGATTTTACGAATGAGAAAGATGTTTTCCTAGTTATATACCTTGATGATTTGACGGTCTTTTCCAATTCATATGAAGAGCATATGTATCACTTGAAAGTTGTTTTTCAAAAGTGCAGAAAATATGGTGTCTCGCTTAATCCTAAAAAGAGCTTGTTTGCCATGGATGAGGGAAAATTACTTGGTACATTATTTCAAAAGATGGCATTCGTATTGATCCAACACGTGTTGAAGCAATTCAGCAAATTGACCCTCCTAGGAACAAGAAGGAGATTCAGTCTTTTAATGGTAAGATGAACTTTTTACGCCGTTTTGTCCCTAACCTTGCTGAACATCTAAGAGAGATAACAAATATGCTGAAAAAGGACAGCCAAGTGAAGTGGACTGAAGAGGCGGTAAAGTCCTTTAATTTAGTGAAGTTAGCACTGTCTTCAGCTCCGGTGTTAATCATCTCGGATTACACCTAAGATTTTATTTTGTTTTCCTTTGCTTCGGAGCATACCATGGCAGCTGTGTTAATGCAGAAAAGAGATGGGCATGAGAAGCCAATAGATTTTTTCAGTTGAACTATAAGAGACACAGCCTTGAAGTACAACATCATTGAGAAGCAAGCTCTAGCACTGGTAAAAGCATTAAAGGATTTCCGGGTATACATTTTGCATTCCCATATTTTGGCTTATGTTCCTAACGCTGCCGTGAAAGATGTTTTAGTACAAACTGATCCGGAAGGAAGACGAGGCAAGTGGATTGCAGCTTTGCTGGAGTATGATGTGGAGATAAGGCCCACAAATTTTATCAAGGGACAGGGGCTGGCGAAGCTTATGGATGAATCGAATTTGCATGCGCTAGACATAAATCTGATTGCTGCTATGTCTGATGAGGATGAGGAGAATTCGCCACTTCAGGTATTGGAAATTTTTGTTGCTTCCCCATGGTATTCAGATATCGTGTATGTTCTTCAAAATTTGTCATCACCGCCCAGCATGACTAGAAACAAAGGTAGAACTCTAAAACTGAAGGCTGCAAAATTTTGTATTTTGAATTCTGCACTTTATTGGAAAGATCCGGGTGGTGTTTTGTTGAATTGTTTGGTGGAGGAAGAAGCGAAGAAGTTAATGGAGGATTTCCATAAAGGAGACTGTGGGGGTCACCATTTTGGGAAAACAAAAACCAATAAGATTCTGAGAGAGGGATACTATTGGCCGACATTGTTTGCTGATGTGTATAAAACAGTCAAAGGCTGCCATGAGTGCCAGATTTTCGAAGGAAGACAGAAATTACAGCCTTTGCCGCTTAAACCTATTGAGGTAAGCGCCACTTTTCAGCAATGGGGTTTGGATTTCATTGGGGAGATCCATCCTCCTTCTTCAGGACAGCATATATGGATCCTAATGGCGACTGATTACTTCACGAAATGGATCGAAGAAGTTCCCACTAGACAAGCTAGCGATTCGGTAATCATTTCTTTCCTTGAGAACAAAATTTTGTCTCGTTTTGGTTGCCCGAATAAATTGATCACTGATAATGCAGCAACTTTTAAATCAAGAAAGATGATTGAGTTTTGTGCCAAGTATAAAATCATTTTGGGGCATTCAACCGCTTATCATCCGCAAGGCAACGGATTGGCGGAATCTTCCAATAAATCTTTAGTCAACATCATTAAAAAGTTGCTGGACATAAACAAGAAGAGTTGGCATAAGAAACTGGTCAATGCGCTATGGGTTGATCGGGTGAGTCAAAAGAAGTCCATTGGTATGTCCCCCTTTGAGTTAGTTTATGGAGTGTATACAATGTTTCCTACCTCACTTGCTGTTCCTGTGGTCAAGCTTCTTCAGGAAGCTGGCAGTGAAGAAAGCCATATGCAGAGAAGAATAAATCAGATGATTCACTTGCAGCAAACGAGAGAAGAGGTTTTCCAAAACACATTTAAGTTGCAGGAGAGAATCAAGAAAATATATGACAGGAAAGCGAAGGCGGATAAATTCCAATTGGAGGAAGTGGTGCTGAAGTGGGATGCTAGGAATGAGGACAAAGGTAAACACGGTAAGTTTGAAAATCTCTGGAAAGGTCCATTCAAGATTGCAACATATCGAGGTCAGAACGCCTTTCTTTTGAAGGAGATGAACGGTGAAGACTATCCAGGAGGGCCGGTCAATGGTCGGCTGCTCAAGCGGTACCATTTCTAAGATGTTTTCTGCTGATCACATTGTCATTGTACATATCATTTATTTCAATTTCATCGCAAGTGTGCACGGAGGTCTTTTCTTCAGTTTGGGGCCCGAAGTGAAGGCTATAATTCTGAAGAAGGATTTCAGTTTTGGTTTGAGTCTGTCTAGTCTGTTTGGTTCATTCATTTCAGTTTAAAAGTTGAGTCAGTCTGAGTCAAAGTTTCAGTCAAATAAATTCAGTCAATAGTCTTGAGTTGCTTTGTCAAAATAATGGATTCCATAGCCCAATGGACGAAGGCACTGCCTACTCTCCCAGAGATCTGCCGTTCTTGGCACCTCCCAGGAGCTACCATCCCCATTGGAGCCAATGTTAGAATTGGTCTTTACATCCCTCCGTCAGAGATCATTTCTCTTATTGCATTTCATTTTTAGGTGTCTCATTCCGCTCATTCATCTGCATTCCGTTAGGGGCATGCCATCATCTGACGGAAGGGTCTCTTCACTAGTTTCCCTCATGTTTGTACCTGCTGGGTTGGTTAAAATTTATCAAAATTCATTAAAGTTGATTTCAGTCATTTACAGTCATAGATGGTCTTGTGGTCAAAAAAGAGTCTTTCAGTCACTAAGTATAGGGTTTGGTCTTCAGAATGTCAAATAATGCCCGCAGGCCATGAGGATGTCTTCAATAAGTTTTCATTTCAAGATTTTCATCATTAATAATGCTCAAGGATGTTTCTTCTTCAAAACTCTGTTTTGAGGAAGAAATCATCAAATTAATTGTTTGTAATAAATATGTATTTTTAAAGTTTTCCACCGTGAAGTACTTCAAATGCAGCCTCTGGTCATCCTTTTCCGAAATCCGATGCCACCATCCCTGCAAAAAATCAACCAAGAAAGCCATCATTTCAAGCCAAAAAAATCAAAAAAGAAACTGGAAGAACATAGTTGTATTAAAAGTGAAGAAATGCCAATTTTGAAACATTACAAAGTGGGTCTCTACAAAGAGAAAATCAAAGCCATGACTTATATAGATATTTTTATGTGTATCAATGCCATTTGCATCTAAGACATCAAGGAAAGTCGAAGTTTAGTGGTGAGAGGTCGAAGTTGTAAATTTGAAAGCCAACACTATGTTTAGAAGTGTGCGCGGCGCATTGGAGGAAGGCGCGGCGCATCCACAAGACACGACACATTGGGCCAAGTCTGACTGTGTTAATTTGCTCGAGCACGGCGCACAGAGCCAACGCGGCGCACTGGGTGTGGGCGCGGCGCACAGAGCCGACATGCTTAAATTCATCAATTCTTCATCAAAAAACCAAATTGACTCACTCTTTTGCTCCAAGTAAGTGTTTGTGCACCCTTGCCATTGATTTTAGTGTGTGTTTGCTGCGTTTTGAAGAGGAGGATGTAAGAGTTTGAAGGCCAAACTTTAAACCTTATATTCATATCAAAACCTGCTCCCCTAGGGTTTGAAATTGGTGTTTTAAAGTTGTAATTTTGCTGCCAAGTCCCCTTTCCCATTTATGATCATTTCCCTTTCATAATTCTATCATTATAGTTTATCCCTGGTGCCCTAAACTCCCAAAACCAATCATATCCCTTGTACCCATTTTCCCTATCACTAAACCCTTCTAGCGCTCCCCCTTTCATATCATTTATAAATTCCTAATTCCCAAAACATTCAAGGACTATCTTTACATCCTTGATTTCACTTAACTTAAATATATCTTGTCATTTCATTTATCCCTATCTCTAAAAACCACATTTCCCATCACCATCTCCCACTCCCATATCACTTATAAAATCCCCAAATCCCAAAGTCCCCCAAGCAGTCAAGTGACTGTCCTTCCACTCAAATTTCACTTGACAGTCCATTATACCCACTGTTTATAATTAGCACAGTCCCTCATTTCCTACTTGGTACATATTTGGCACATTTGGTATTGAAAGACAAACTCTTGTTTTCACCACATATATATCAACATATACTTGTTATACACATTGTAAAGCACCATGTCAGAAACAAATTCATCATATGAGCAAGGATATGAGCAAGATAGTGACTCAACCGCAGAGCTAAATGTACCGAGGAGGTCTCATAAAAGTGGCAGGCACGTCAGAGAAGAGCCCACTTCCTTGACTCAATTGCAGGCCTGCCCGCTTGCAATGGCATGCTTTCAGCAACATTCATGTTTTCAGTATTGTGAGATGATTTCTCAGATTCAGCATCATCAGGAGTTGGTTCGCTTATTTGTTTTACATTTGCGTGATGGTCATGTAAACCTTGCTGGAGTGAACTTCACCTTGACACCAGAAACCATTTCTCAGACAACCGGGATATCAAACATAGGTGAAGAGTGGAATAAGAGACGATAGCTGGATAGAGCATACTATGAACCTTACATCAGGCATGGTTATATGAGGCAGCTCAGCAGGGTGTTTCCTTTCAGATTCTTGAAGGAGTCCTATGCGCCATTAATGAAACTCATCATTAGATACTTCAGTTGCGAGGGTAGATTCTCACACCTTTATGCATACCATATCAGACTGTTGATGCATTTCACGAGAGTGAGACTAATGAATATTCCATACTTCATGTGCCGAAACATAGAGCAGATGACTACTCTTGGGCAGAATAAGACTCCAGAGCAGCAACATAACATCATTTATCATTATGCGCTCATCAAGATGATTGTGGTACATCAGCTTGGATTGTAGGGCATTGCATGGGAGGAGTTCATTTCCCGTGACTTCTTTACAGCCCCTCATCCTCCTCCAGAGATTTTTCACGATGTAGGTGAGCCTTCACATCAGTTTGAGGTTCATGAGACAGAGCCTATCAGTGTTCCAGTGTGTGTTACCTATCAGAGAGGTACCAGAGCCTTATTTGCAGCAGAACGACGAGTACTATCTCCACCCGGGGTGGAAGGGGTCTCGTTACCTTCGATAGCAGCGCGAGTACTATCTCCACATGGTGTGGAAGGGGTCTCGCCTTCTACATCAGCACAGGTACAAGACAGAGGCAAGAAGCCTATGCAGGATGAGGGCCCCTCAGGAGGCGCAAAAGGCCTGATCCACTTCAAATCTTGGCCGAAGCTTCTTTGGCTGAGCATGACACTTGATGAGGGACCTTCACTCCAAATTTCAGCAAGTTTGGGGAAAATTTTGTCATTTTTGAAAATTTTGGTCGCAAAACAGATTTTTCCGCCCGACGTGTCGTGCCACTTGGCGCGCGCTTATGTTTGAGAGATCTTCTGGAGGAAAAATTGATATTTTTGGGTTTTTTATGATAAATTGTGCATGCTCAAGAATGGCTGAGAGATTTCATCAAGTTCCAGATGGTCTTAAGGGTCAAAAACACACCAAAAATGGCCTTTTTGCCACCTTTTGCACCAACAGGAACCAGTCTTGGGAGATTGCAGTTTTGGAGGGGAAAATGAACTCCAAATTGAAAAATTCCACTTGGGTTGGATAGAAGACATCTAAAGCTTTCCAACGAGCTATCATAAGCTCAATTTGGACTTTGGAAAGTGCCTCAAAAATAGGCCCAAAATGGCGCGATGCATTGAGTTTTTGGGCGCGGCGCATAGAGAAATTTGGCCTCATTTTGACTCTTCAGCTCAGAAATTCGCCCAGTTTTGACTAATTTCACTTTTTGATGTAATTATTGATCTATCTTGATGTAACTTTATGAATATGATGTAATTTTGGCTCACATTTACTTGTTCTACAGGGTTCATTCACTAAAAAGTGAAAATTAAATGAATGGATCAGTTTCCTAGCATATAGAGGCAAGTTGTTTGATTGCCTAGATTTCAGTTCCTAGTTTAGAATTGGTTGAAACAGATCCTAGAAGGATGAGCTGGACCCATAGAGGCATGGGAAGGGGTTAGGATGGTCTATATCATGTATTTTCTGATACATTTTCAGGGTTGGACTTTTGGGAATAGTTTGGCACCTCATTGTATATTCATTTCAGATTTTTGGCAAAGGAAAGACCAGAGTTTTGCATCACTTGTTGCGATCCTTGTGGCTCTGAGTTTTGATGATGTTTTTCTCCATGTATCTGTAAGTTTCATTAATGTTATATGTATTCCATTTCCCTTCTCTTTGCTTCTGAATTAAACAAATGAGTAACTAAGGTAGAATTCATTAGTTTGCTGGTGCTCTGCCTTAAAATTTTGTTTATTTTTATATGTTTTCGTCAGTTTGAAGAGGATCCTTGCAGCCTCTTGCCCTCTTCAACTCCTCAACTGTCTTTTCTATCCATTCATTGAATCTAAGACATCAAAGCCATAGCCTTCCCTGCCCCAAGTTGAACTCTGCAAGAATTTGGCCTCATCCCCAAGCCCAAAAATTGCCTTTCCCTTTTTCCAACAAAAAAACCCTTAAAAAATCATTTCAAACTCCTTGATTAATATACCTAGCCTAAAATTAGCACTCATTTCTGTCATCTCAAGGCCTATTGATACATTTTTACTGAGATTGACCCGGAGAGAGCCCTCTCCTGTTCTAGTAGGGCTAGCTACCAGACTGAGCGTGGTTTGGTGTTACCCTGAATCTTGCCTTCCTTCAACCTGAGGTGGATTTGGGCAATAACAGGTAGCATGACAAGAGCAACAATCAAGGTGCAAAACAAAATCAAGAAGTTCACCACATGAAGTCTTCAAGTGGGCAGCACTGCATAAAATCATTGTAAAGGTATCATTGTAAATGCATCATTGTAAAAATTGTACAAGTGTCTATTTGCCAAGAGTTGAAGAGGTAGTGTCGGGAGGTCTAGGATCATCATTAGGTGGTTGTGTCATAGTTGGGGTTATGATCTAGTGTGTCTTATTCTTCTACATCATTCTATATCATTGTAAAGTGGACCATTTTCCCTGGTACGAGAGTCCATTCTTGTTTTATTCTTCTATAGGGTGGTAGGGTGGTGCATGAAGTCACCAACAGGTTCAAGCCCGTGAAAAATTCAGGGTGATAGGGTGGTGGTAGGGTGAGTTGTAGCTCATTGGGTGTTGGGGCATCTTTTCAGTTGACTACTAAAGAATCTCGAGCGTTGGTGCGTCCATCTAGTGGGAGTTGGGGAAGAATGCTTTTCTAGATTCTAGGAAGTTAGAGATTTATTTTCAATTGGAGTTGAATATTAAAGAATTATTAGACAAGCATTCAGGTGGTTTTTGTCTCGAAGAGGGTTTCCACCTTAAAAACTATGTGCATTCGTGTTCCTTTTGTTTATTGCTATCATTGTACAAACACTGATAATAATTGAAGATTAAATAATGCTCTAAAATATTAATAATAATACTAATTGAAAGGAATAATGATTCACCCCCTCTTAGTATTTCAACAATGTGTGCTTAAGGGGTCAAGGTTTCTTGCAAATTATCAAGTCTCATGTGTGTTTTTCATGTCAATTAAGGGATAAATTTGACATAAAAATAAGAACTGAACAATAACAATAAAAGTACAAAACATCACCATACATAACATTAACACATGTATCTGATGAAGGAGTTCACCCCTCTTGGGCTACATCTCCTTGCTCTAGCTTCCATGGCTTGGACCTCTATATTATGCTCAAAATGTCAATTTGAATTGTTTACAATGCTCCTTTTCTCCTATAACCTACTCCAATGAGTCCAGAATGGCTCAAAATGGCTATCTAGCCTCTTTCTGAGCCTGATTTGGTCGAAAATTGCAAAAGTTATGGCCTCCTCAATTTCTCCCACTAAATTCGGCCCTAACTAGTTAACTGCCACTAAAACTGGCAGTTTCCGCGAATATCAGAGGTCCACCAATTAACTGCTAAATGGGGATTAATATCTAGTTTAACACAGTTAAAGTGCTAACCGTGCATTTAAACAAATCTGCATTTAACACTAGTATTAGGCGTTAACAACGAGATTAAGGTTAAATTAAACGTGTTTATGGTTTGTTAACTCTGCATTTAACTCAGGCCCCGCCGACGGTCATGGTGTATGGTCCTATGGATCGAGAGCTGGCCCTCGCCTACCCCCAAAATAAAATTTGGTTAATTTAAATATAAACTGACTATTATACATGTTAAGAAATAACCGATAGCGGAGGTGGTAAGACTTGGCTTTGTGTGGCGGGAGGTTGCGGGGTTGAACCCCGGCGCCTCCGCCCGTAATTTGTCCAAAAATTTTATTCCACCAAACAACCACGAGGGGCACGTGGCAACCTCCGGGCTTGCCACATGTCCTCACCTAATTGGTGAATTTCAAACCAACCATCCAATCTGATGCCGACACTTGTCAACTGTTCACCGGTCCACCTAGGGAATATTTTGAGAATATTCCAAGGAATATTCTAAGAATATGCCAAGTAATATTTAGAGAATATTCCAAAGAATATTCAGAGAATATGCCAAGGAATATTTAGAGAATATTCTAAGTAATATTTTTTGAATATACCGTTTGTAAATTGTACAGTACAGATGCCTAGTTAACATCCCTGTCACAAAATTTCTTGTTTAGCCAAGTGAATAGATCATGTTTCTGGGAGCATAGGACGACCATTTTCCGTGAAAAAAAGTACACCAGATTCAGAATGAAGAGCACTAAGCAGTCTTTCAAGTTACAAGATAATCTATGAACTTTGATTTTTGAGCATAAAACTGAGCACTTGATCATTCCTCCCCACTGGAAGTCTTTTGGACCCCAAAACCTCTTTCATTACTAAACATGTGTGTGAGGGCATAGTTCCCTCACCCTTCCAGTCTCAATCCACTGGAATTTTCCCATTTTCATCAATTTGAGCTTTTCACAAAAACTAGTCTTTTTCCTTGACTCTGGAGACCTTGTCTTGCTGTTGTAGACACCGTCATGCTGCAATTTCCCTGAATTTGCAGAACAACAAGTTGTCCTTGTATAAAAAAACTTATTCCCACCTTGGGCGTCAATGAAAGGAAACTTGAAAATTGTCTCACCTCGAACACTATTGACATGGTGATTTTTAGGTTGTCTTACCTTGTACTTGTGTCGAATTTTGACCAAGTGTTTTCGCCACTGCCATGTACCCTTTGGAAACCAAAAACAAGTACTCGTGGAAACTGTGCCTTCTTTGTCAAATTTCTTTGGCGCTTTATCTTTTACCTTTGCACTCTCTTGCACTGACATCTTGTTTCCATCACTGCTCAACATTGATGTTGACTGCTGCAAATCTTTCACATCTTTTTTACCTACTTTCAAAGGAAACTTGTTAGTCCCGAAAAATCTTATTACAAGCATTAGCAACTTCAATGAAATCAAATTGTTCATTTGATGCATCTTTTTGAAAGGTATCATTCAAAACATCTCTATGATTTAACATTGACAAAGTCAAAATTTGACTTGCATTCACTATTTGCTTCATTTCTCTTGCATGTATATGAGAGAAAATTCTCTTCTTCTTATGCTCTATAACTATGTACTCAATTCCATCCTTAAAAAAGTGACACTTATTCTCATGGTGATGAAATACTGATTTCCTATCATAAAGATAAGGACTTCCCAAAACAATACATGAAATCTCAAGCGGCACTACATCAAGTTCAACTTCGTCAAGAAAGTTTGAATTGATTGCAAACCTTAGTATGCACTTCCTTATTACCTACAATTTTTCATTATTGCATATCCACCCTAAAGGATAAGGTCTTGGATGTGTAACAATTTCAAGATTCAACTTCTTAACTAAGTCTTCGAAAATCAAATTAGCTTAAGAACCACTATCAAATAGTGTGTCTATTTTGGTATGCTTTGAAATGACTCTAATATGAAAGAGTTCGATTCTTGTATCTTCATCTTGAGTTACATTGGAACAAACTCAAGAACTAGTGCTTGATATGTTCTTACCTTTCAAACCCATTGTTGTAATCTTGGTTTCATCTCCTGAATCTGAACCTAAGTCATGTTCAATGATTGCAACAATTTCCCCCTTCTATTTGGCTTTAAGTTTGTTTGGCTTCAACTCTGGATGGAGTTGCCAAAAATGGTCCTCATCATGGCCATTATTCGAACAATGTTTACATGTGAGTTTCTCTTTCTCTCTTTTGATAGAACTATTTTTCTTTCCTCTTCCATTAAACTTACCCTTTCCTTTACCTTCATACTAAAGGAAACTATCACTTTTCTCATTTGCACTATGTTTCCCTCTTGCTTCTAGACGTATGGCTTGAAGCAAACCTCATCTAAGTTTGTGGGATTAAACATGAGAATATAATTTCTAAGATAAATGTGCAAACCCCCAATATACTTTAACAAAGTTTCTTGAGAATACAAATTGACACCCAAAATAAGAGCTCTTATCCTAAATTCATGATTATAATCTTGCACGCTTTGTGCTTTCAATTGTGTAAAATATTTCTAGTCCATAATGGATTTTTGCATGTAGGCTAGAGGATAAAATTTCCTTTTGATGGCAACAATAAAATTTGACCAAGACATTGAGATTTTACCATGGTTTTTAATCTCTTCTTGAGTCCTTGCTTCCCACCATACAAAAGTGTTGATCCCTCCATTCTCAAGGAAGCCAATTGAATCTTTATGTCATCTTCTTGAAGGTTATGAATTCTGCAATAAACCTCCAATTGATGAATCCCATTATCCATATTCTCTGCATTTGCTTTGCCATTATACATTGGAAGCTCAAACTTAACATCAAGTTTAAGTAATGGCGATTTACTAGTTCCTTTTGAAGTATGTGGATGAACAAACTATAGGGTTGTGGTAGTGGAAGATGATGATGAAGGTGAAGATGGTGGTGGAGTAAATGGTGGATTATTGTCATATCCATGGGCTCCTCCTCGTGGAGAACCCTCTCCTTTTGAAGGCCTTAAACTTTCTCCTTACATCCTTTATTTTCTTTTCTCATAGAGGACTTTAGCCATCTCAATCATATCAAAGAATGCTCTCCTAAATGCTCTCTCATATTATTTCATGATAGGTTCTCCTTCATGAGTCATACTCACTAAAGACTCAACTTCTACTTGAGGATGTGCTGGTGTTGAAGACTTTGGAAACCTTTCCCTTCTTCCTCTTGACCCAACTGCAGGGCTCTCAACCAGCTTCCCTTCTCCTCTTTTGAGTTTTAACATTGTAACCATGACCCAAACTTGCAAACAATTAGATCCCTTCTTGCACAACAAAACCTAATGAACTTGAGCTCTAATACCAAAGATGATCAGAATGGAAGAGTATTAGTAATGCTCGGTTAATTCCCATTTCAGATTTTATAAACAAATGTCTTATGTGTGCTTAAAGGGTCAAGTTTTCTTGCAAATTATCAAGTCTCATGTGTGTTTTTCATGTCAATTTTGAGAGAAATTTACCATAAAAAAAGAGCTGAACAACAACAATAAAAGTACAGAACATCACCATACATAACATTAACACAGGTATTTGATGAAGGAGTTCATCCCTCCTGGGCTACATCTCCTTAGTACAACTTCCATTGCTTGGGCCTCTATATTATGCTCAAAATGTCAAATTGACCTGTTTACAATGCTCCTTTTCTCATGTAACCTACTCCAATGAGTCCATAATGGCTCAAAATGGCTATCTAGCCTCTTTCTGAGCTTGATTTGGTCGAAAATTGCAAAAGTTATGGCCTCCTCAATTTCTCCCACTAAATTCGACCCTAAACTAGTTAAATTCCACTAAAACTGGTATTTTCCACAAATTTCAGAGGTCCACCAATTAACTACTAAGTGGGGATTAAGTGCTAGTTAAGCACAGTTAAATTGCTAACTACACGTTTAAACAAATCCACATTTAACACTCGGATTAGGCACTAACAACATGATTAAGGTTAAATTAAACGTGTTTATGTTTTGTTAACTCTGAATTTAACTCAAGCCCCACTGGAGGTCATGGTGTATGGTCCTATGGACCGGGGGTTTGCCCTCTCCTACCCTCAACATAAAACTTTGGTTAATTTAAATATAAACCAACTGTTATACATGTTAAGGACTAATCGACAACAGAGGTGGTAAGACTTGGCTTTGTGTGGCGGGAGGTCATGGGGTCGACCCCGACGCCTCTGCCCATAATTTTTCCAAAAAATTTATTCCACCAAATAACCAGGGGGGGCACATGGTGGCCTCCAGGCTTGCCACATGTCCTCACATAATTGGTCAATTTAAAACCAACCATCTAATCTGATGCTGACACTTGTCAACTGTTCACTGGTCCATCTAGGGAATATTCCAAGAATATTATAAGGAATATTCTTGGAATATACCTTTTTTGACTGTATGGTATGGATGCCTAGTCAGCATCCCTGTCACAGAATTTACCTATGTAGCAAGCTAACAGATCGAGTTTCCAGGGGCATACGACGACCAGTTTTTGTGAAACAAAGTGCGCCGGATTGAGAATGACGAGCACTACGCGGCCGTTTAGGTTCTGAGACAATCTAAGAAATTTTATTTTTGAGCATAAAACTGAGCACGTGATCATTCCCTCCACAATTTTTCGGAGCTAGAGCACACCCGATGCTACCCCAAAATCTCAACACTCCCTCTTAGCAAGGAGTGTGATCTAGCAATACTTCCACATCAAAGTATTGCCTAATCTTGGCATCAGTATCTCCACTGTTGATTCTTGATCTTTTGCCCTCCATCCAATGCGCTGTTGCCACTGTACTACTGCCCATGTCACTACCACTGACACTGCCACATTTGTACTGCAACTCCCTCTCAAATTGATGCATCATGCTGCCCATAGCATTGCCACTGCTAACCGTTGCACTGCAACCCAGTTGCTGAGAAGTAAGCAACTGAAGGACCTGTTGTAACATTATTTGTTTTTGATAACTTAACATAAGTAGTTAAATGATTTTGAAAATGTTAAGGTAGGATATAGATGCAAAAGAATGAAAAAGCTAAAAAAATGTTAGGAAAATTATTATGTTTTGTAGGCATCCATGTCAATAAAATGTTAGGTGTTAGATGCTCTAAATAAAGTAGTAAAATTAAAATAAAATGTTAGGGAAGAAAAAAGAAAAAGGAAAGCTTATTTCTGTTTTAAAAGACTTGATTAGCTTCTAGTCTAAATGCGCCTATGGAAAAATTAATTTGTATGGTTTAAATCCTAATTATTAACTCATATCCTAAAGTTTTAAACCATAAAAATCTTCCCTGCCATTATTCCCTTTCATTTCATTTCCCTTAAATCATTAAACCATATCATATATCCCTAAAGTATATCCCCGCCATATATTTCCCTTATTTCACTTCATTAAAACATTTCCTTACATTTCCCTTCGTAATTCCTGATGCATTATTTTATAAGTCCCGACCCCACCACTTCCACATCATCACATTTATCATCCCCACATATTTCCAAAATATCCGACGATCAACGTCGCACATGTCGGCATCCAACGACCCTAATTGCCTTTCGACCCCCCTCTGCCATCCCAAGTTTATCACCCGGGGGGGGGGCGTCCGAAAAGAACTGTATTTGAAAACCACCAATGTATACATGTCAATACCACATGACATCTGATCCCCTAGGCGTAAGACTGCAAAACACCTTACCTCCCCCACCCTCGAAAACTATTTTTGGTATATCGCTTCCCTTGATGACCGCTGCGCACCGCTCCTCCACTGCCACCTCGTTAGCCGTTATTCACTTAAATGATTTCCCTCCATAATTCCGTTGTGAACTTAATTACCTATCTGTTAACCTGCGCCATTAACGAAAACACAAATTTTCAGTATTAAACATGCTAAATCCCTCTACAAATGCCTTTTCTGATTACAGATTATTATACTTCGTTGTTTGCAGGTTGTATACAGATCCAGAAGCGCTACAATTGCTTGAGAAATGCCCCATCATATCATTTTGCATTCCCTTTCTTGTTCTTGCTCACAAAACCCTCTTTCTTCCCTCTGTTCCACTGTCAGTTGTAGCCATTATTCCTCCCAAAGATAAAGATCCCAAGGAAAACGTCAACCCTTTGATTTTCCCTCCTCTAGACCTTCATCATATCCCTATGGATGACATAGATTATATAATCTATGAAACACATTATAATATCGATGTTATTGAGATGTGTTATTGGCTAGAAGATAAATGGATTGAGAAATCCGATGAAATCCAGCTCTGAGAATCTAATACTCCCCGTTTTATCTTTCCTCCTACCCACAGTGCTCCTGATTTCATCAGAAAATGTCATGCCTCCTACTTGCCCAGCCAGAGAGCCATATTCAATTCTACTGGCCAAGTTCTCTTTATCATAACCCCACAGATAATTAAACAAATGATGCTAGCTCCCACAGTCGATAATGGTGCCCCATTCTCTCATGAAGCCTTGATTGAAATATATCAGAGACTAGACCTTGCCAAGAGAACCCAAACCTTAGAACTATTCCTCGCACAAGATGATGCATTCCCTAAAATAAATCCTTCTTATCCTTCATCTCTATTCCCTGAGAGAACCAAGAAAATAACTACTGTTCTATCTTACATGCTTGGATACTACTCACATCAATACATAGATGAGGCTATTATAGGATTTATGTCTATATTTTCCAATGATTCCAAGCCTTACATAATGTTCAGTTTCAATCACTTCCTTGCAGAGTCCATTCATCAGCAATTTCTTGATTTTAAAACAGAGGAGGTATTTAAATATACCCCAGTTCTAGTTTATATGTTCATATACTTTCAAGGAGACAATATGAAATTGTCATTATAGAAATTGAATGATAAAAGAGACTAGAAGTTAGTTATTTTCTGGACCAACTTAGTCATGAAATATTAGGATGAATTTACATATAAGCAGTTCATTGAAATGTTTTTCCACCCAACTATCAATCTCCTAAACAACAGAGAAGAACCGAGAATTAGTGAAGAAATTTAGAAGATTTTGTAGCTGACAGAACATGTACAAACATGAGATTGGTACATGTGTGAAAACTACACAGAAATAAGAGTTTTTGGATGCGAGCTACAACCATACAAGTTGCCCAAATTCCTCCCAATGAGGATTTTTGCTTTGGAATTCATCAGGAAAATGATCAACATGGATCAAGTACATTTTGTGGCTGCCAAGAAAAAGTCTTAGTTCAAGATAAAAACTCAGATTGGCCCATTCATATGTAAGAACAGAAAAGAAGCAGCATAGGAGATCATCTATTAAAGAAAATGAAATTTGATTTAAGCTTTACCTGGTCATACAATCCATTAATCATAATTTCTAAATTAAGGGTAGAAACCAAACCTACTCCTTACTTTCACACACCAAGGCGAGAGATAGAGCAGTATAAAAACAAGCTAGAGTGGACAAAGAACACATTGCATGAAGCAGAAGAACAACTAGTTTCATCATCAACAATGTAGACTCCAACGAATCACGAAAAGACAGCTAAAAGGAATAAAGAAGAAGGGTCTCCATCAGATACAGACATCTTCAGCAAATGATTCAAAATCATGTATAGAAAGAAAGATAAACTTAGTTCCATACTAAGTATTAGCAAATATTCAGGGCAATAGACTCCTATTAACACTAATGAGCCTCTTAAATCCTCATTAGTAGGTGAGCAGTCCACACAGTCTCCTATTACTTCCATGACTACTTCAAATTAGCAGAAAATCATACATATAGGTACATCAACTTCAAGCGAACCATAAAAGAGCACTATGGACATCTTCAAGGAAATCAAACTAAAAAATGAAGCCTTGAAGATAAACACATATAATCAATTCTGGAAACAAACTTCAGGTGCCCATAGTAGGCTATTATCAGCCTTTGATGCAGAGAAAGGAAGAATGCTAATGACATTTCTTCAAGCACAAGTTCCTCAGCCTAAAGGAGAAGCATACTATAAGAAAGTATCTTTTGATTTTGATGCCAAAGATATACATCCCATTGATCAAATGGAGATGCATAAACAAACTGGGGAGATGATCTTCTCAACTATAACTAATACTGCTAGGTCTTTATCTAAATTGTAGGTTACACTAGAAAATGTCAGATCACAACTCAACATGGAGAAAGTCTCAACTTTTTCCAAAGACACTGGGATTAAAACCTTGGAAGATTTGGTAATCAAGTTAGGTTATGATCCTGCAAATGTTAATGTTGCAGAGGAGTTAATCAAGAAGAATAATGCATACATTGCAGCATTGAGGAAACAATTGAAATTACCGGCAACAAAATATCATTTGGCCAAGGAAATTAAAGAGACAAAAACATAAAAGGCACACTTGATGAAGCTCATATTAGAACAGAGTTCGCAGCTGAAACAAATGGAAACAGAGATGGAAAAGGGGATTAAGGAAAGAAAGAAACCAGTGAAGCAAGCTACTCCTTTAGAAGCACTTCCAATGACAACTATTCCCACTACTATAGCTGCTACTACCCTTAAAGGAGATTCTACAGATCAGTTAGCCTCCACACTCCAAAACATGGCTTTGCAAACTGAGGAAATAAAGAAGCTACATGACAAAGTGAAATTTCTTGAAGATCAGCAGAAGAAGTCTGATACTTATCATGAATCAGAGCTTCAGAGAGCTCAAAACCAATTTGGAATAATGAAAAAGTCATCCACTGAAGCTTCTATTGGCTACACGCTTGGTAATGTCAAGGAAATCATTTGGAACATTATTATTGAAGAGATTAATTAAATCTGACCATCTTTCAGGATCATATTTGAGCAGAAGGAGTTAGTGGAAAAGGAAAATCAGGTAATTTATGATATAAACACTCAACTGGGAGAAATTCCTGACACTGCTAACAACATTATCAAATTTCTGAACTCTAAAGACAACTAAGAACTGGATGAAATAGGGATAGATGACAGGACTGAGACTATCATTGAGGTAAATAAAGTTCTGATAATTTTTTTTTAGTAACACAGTTAACAGAAAAGTGTCACACTCTTGATGTGACAATCAACATGTTTCTCACAAGGATTGGTACATTAATTAAAAAGGGTCTCCCCTCACTCTTTGTTATAAATGATAAATTAATTTCCAAGGAAGATTATATGAAGAAAATCAGGGAAACAACGAGAACTGGATCTATGTCTTCTGTCAAAGGTTCCATGATAGGAAAAGCATTTTATAATGTTGTTAAAAGTATCAGTTTTATTCACCACGAATTGAAACACATTTTCCCTGTAAAACCAACTTTTACAAAGTACACTGAGGTAGATGAAATCTACCGTAAAGTTATTAAAGTTTCAATTCTGGATGAGGAAAGATGGGAAAAGCTTTGTGAATACCAAGATTAAAAGACAAGTCATCTTTCCAGCACATCACTCTGTTTGCCAGCACAATACCAAAAAAGGTGGTGACTCAACAATCGCTTTCCAGCAGAACATGGACTCCTTTTAGATTGAATTGCTTCCTTTCTGTTCATTTTCAGAAAATATAGTTTGCTTGTCACTTAGGCATTGATTGTAATATTTTTCATTTTGTATAAATACTTCATCTATCGAAGTATTCACGGTTGCACCCATGCATGAGCGGATTTTGTAAAGTAGAAATTATATTACGTCTTTCTAATCATCATTAATACAAGAAGGATTCTAAACTTATTTCATACAGCTCTGTTTTTCCTTTGTAAGTTTTTCCAGTTTTCTTAAATCATTTTGTTTCTTCATATATTTAATTATTGTGAAGATAACTAGGTGAGGTTGACTGTGTTTAAGCAACCTTATAATTCCTCCTGAATTTATTATCATTATAAAGACTGATTTACTTAACAATCTATTAATGTAAGTCCCTTTTATTTATTAATTATGAGCATCTTGATGATATTAGATATATTTTGTTGAATCTTTGAACACTCTTTAAAGGTTTTCTAGCTTACGATTTATTCAAAAATTCGATCTAAATATTTAATAATCATATTCTCTTACACAAGTCCACTTAATCGAATCATTAAATCTTAATTACTGTGTGAGATAAACAAGCAACCCTTACTTATAATTACATATATTATCTGCAAGATTTAAAACCTTAACTGTTTGATTCTTATGCATTGGTCCTCCAAATATTTCAAAACACAAACAAACATTTTAGATGCTTTGGCATGGTTATTGACCACAATCATCTCAAAGGACAACATCAATCTGACATGCTTTTGGGGAGACGAAGAATAGAAGCTAAATCTTCTTGGGACAACAATTTTTCCCCTTTCCTTTAAGGTGAATAAAGGATAAGGATATAGGTCAAAATATTTCACCTGGTGATTCCACTGATTCAAACTGGCTCCTTTTAAGCACACTAGATATCGTTCTGAATCTGAGATTGTTAACCCTTTACCAGATCTAGAAAGAATCATTAGGGAAGCCTCTTTGAAAATAAAGCATAACATTTTGCTTCTTCATCTTCAGCCTTACACCCTGAAGAATTTCATCCATAAACCCCTTTTCAGTAATATCATCCCAACCTGATTTGACTCAATTACCTCCTAGGGTTGCTGAATTTTATTCAAAAGGAGTAGATCTTTAGTCAGCCTTGTTGGCTGAATCACTTGAGTCATATCAAGTCCCATCTTTCCCTTTAGATTCACCTACATCTAAAACATAATTGGGCTTTCATTTGCATGAAATTAATGCTATAGATTTTGTTACTCCAGTTTATCATCCTATTTCATTAAACTCTATTCTAATCCATTGTTTGAATATAAGGAAGAATATTTGACATCATCAATTCAAAAGATAATTGTTAAAATCCCTTTGAGATCCTCACTTCCTCCTCCTCCTTCACATTCGCCTCCATCCTCTAATACTCATTCACCTACATCTTCATCATCATCCACTCAGACACGTCGTACCCCTGTTATGGATTTTCAACCCATTATACAATCTAGGTATGCTGCTCTTGTTCTTCCTAACACCTTGGGACATTATCTTGATGGATATCTTAAACATTTATCAAGATTTAATGGAGAAACAGGTCCCTCAGCAGAGGATCATATAACTGCCTCCTTAGATTTCGCAGACAATATGAACATCGAGCATGAAGATTTTTATATGAGATTATTTGTACAATACTTAGAAGGTAACGTTAGGATCTGGTTTAGGAAAATTTGAGCAAATTCTATTCAAACCTGGAATGAAATTATAACTATATTTAAAAACCAATGGGGGGTAAAGAAAGATGTTGTTTAATTTCTCACTGAATTTGAAGAGCTACAAAGAAATCCCGGTGAACCAGTTGCTGAATTCATCAAAAGATTTAACAAACTCTACCAAAAAATGCCTGCTGATTGTAAACCTCCAGTAACTGCTGCAAAGGTTAGATTTTCTAAAGAATTTGATGATGACTTTGCAGTTATGCTAAGGGAGAGAGTTTCTAACACATTACAAGACATGCAGACTAATGCTATTGAGGTAGAGGACAATAGGTTAGCTTCTAGTAAAATTAGAGCTAAAGAAGAGAAAGCCCAAAAGAAATTAAAAAACCAGGAAGCATCTTCCTCTAAGTCCAAAATTGAAGATTCAAATATTGATGAAATCACAGCTCTTCTTAGAAATATATCCAATAGAATTTCAAATATTGAAACTCAAAAAATAACAGTCCAACAAATTGTTTCTAGACCGCAAACACATGTCCAAGGTCAGTACAAGAAGGCTGCTCCATTGCAAATTCTTCAGAGGCCTCATAATGACCAAAAAGTACCTACGCCATTGTTGATTGATGATCAACAACCTGATGACAATACTTTTTCTATTACTGAAGACATTAATAATGTAGATCATACATCCTTTCAGACTGCCATTGTCCCTGTTTCCCAAAATCAAATCCCTCAAGAATACCAAGATACTTCTCAGGTTTCTAAGTATCAAGTTTTTTCTGAGTTTATGATTGCAGAACTCAATAAAAAGATACGACTTAAGACCTAGATTTGATCCTGGTAGACCTCCCAAAAACCCTGCAATGATTGAACCTTAACTAAAAACAACTGAAACTCAAACTACTTCTTCTCAACCTCTAAATCAGTCAACTGATTCTACTCATATTGAAAAAACAATATTGACTGCCTTTAATGTTGAGAAAGAATTAGAAAGAGTCAAAATTTCAATTCCACTTTCTAAACTCTCTAAAAACCCAGGGTATAAAAGTCAAGTTGCAAAGTGGATTCAAAATTCTAGTATGGATGCTGAAGGAGATATTATCAATCTACAAAATGAAAGACCCACCATAGCTTTTAGGCCTAGTTCTAATATGATTGATGAATCCATACTACCCTTCTATGTGACTTTAAAGGTGCATGATTCCCTGCTATACAACTATATGCTTGATTTTGGTGCTGTGCACAACTTAATGCCTAAAGTCATCATGGAACAACTTAATCTGGATATCACTCGAACTTATCATGACTTGTATACTTTTGTTTAAAAGAGGGTCCAATGTTTAGGACTCAATAAAGATATAGTGGTTACTTTACATAAAATACCAGTTAAAAGTGTAGTATTAGACATAGTTGTCACTGAAAGTCCTCCCAAATTTGGAATGCTTTTATCGAGATCATGTTGTGCAAAATTGGAAGGAAGTCTTCAAATGGACATGTCTTTTGCCACTATCCTTGTATATGGCGGAGAGAGCCTTAGATTTTATAGAGAGATGAGATTCCTAAACACTGTTTGCAATGCTAATCAAGCTAGGAATCATCCCATTTACACAATAGATCAAGAATTTAGTTGTTTTCAACTAGCATCAGATACTTCACAAAATTCTCAACTCAAGATTGAGGATGTAGTTGACACCTCTAAATCAGTTCAAACTGAAATTTGGAAATTATTCTTTGATGGATCTTGCACCAAAGATGGGGCTGGAACAAGAGTTTTTTTTTAATTTATTTAACCTTATAAATAAAATATTACACAATGATGCAAATTAGATTTTGAGGTCACAAACAACATTGATGAGTACAAAGCTTTTATCCTAGGATTGCAACTTGCTAGAAGTTTAAAGGTAAAGAATTTGAGTGTTTTCACTGACTCAGAATTAATAGTAAGACAAGTTAGGAGTATTTTCCAAAAAAAGCACCCTAGACTTAGGTCTTATAGAAATGAGATTTGGGACACCATTGAAAATTCCTTTGATGTTTTTAATATCACTTTTATTCTTAGAGATGAAAACCTACATGCAGATTCATTAGTTGTTTCAGCTAGTTCTTTCAAGATTCCAGATCAATTTCAAATTCAATATCAAATACAAATCAAATATAGGCCATCAATATTAGAAAACCTTAAACACTAGCAAATATTTGAAGACGATGAGCAATTAAAATCCTTTATTCAAGTCATTGACGAATTCTCTGTATTACAAATTGAAGAGGATAATTCAGATAGTAAAGAAGCTAACCAAAACAAAGAAAACTCAGGTCTAAAATCAAAGGTAGTTGATCATGATATAATTCAACTATCAAATAATTTTATCCCTAGGGGACTTGTTCATTTAGAAAAATTGTTTGATCAAAACGATGTTCCCAAAAATCCGTTCTCTGCTTCACCAGAAAATGACATAGAAGACACTAATATTGGTACAGATGAGGAGATTAAAAACATTAAACTTTGTGCATCATTAACTCCAGAACTTAAATCTAAATATGTCAAACTTCTTAAGAATTATAAAGATGTTTTTTCTTGGTCTTATGTTGATCTAAAAACTTATGATACATCTTTAATTGAGCATAAAATTCCACTAAAACCAGATGTAAAACCTTACCAACAGAAGTTAAGAAGGATGAACCCAGTTCTGCTTCCCACCATAGAAAAAGAACTGAAAAAAATTTTAAATGCCCAAATTATTGTCCCATTAAGATACTCAAGTTGGGTTGCAAAATTAGTCCCTGTGAGGAAAAAGAACAGTGACATAAGACTCTATGTAGATTTTAGAAACCTTAATAAAGCATCCTTGAAAGATAATTGCCAACTCCCAAAGAAGGATCAATTACTTCAAAAAATGTCATGTGCTAATAGACTCTCTATGTTGGATGGATTTTCTGGTCATAATCAAATATTGGTGAATTCAGAAGACAGGGAGAAGACAACTTTTGCCACACCTTGGGGTACATTCATGTATGCCCGGATGGCTTTTGGTCTATCAAAAACAGGAGCAACATTTCAGAGAGCCACGGATTTAGCTTTTGTCGGGAAGGTAAACAAATTTATTGTTATTTATCTTGACGATTTAACTGTTTTCTCCGAATCAGATCAGAAATATCTCAATCAATTAAAGAAATTTTTTGACAGGTGCAGGAAATTTGGAATTTATTTGAACCTCAAAAATTCATTATTCACCATTAAAGAGGGTAAATTACTATGTCATATTATTTAAAAAAATGGATTAGTTATTGATCCCAAAAGGGTCTCTGCTATTCAATCATTATCATTACCTAGAAATAAAAAAGAGATTCAAGCCTTTTTAGGGAAAATTAACTTTTTGAGAAGGTTTATACCGAATTATGCAGAAATAGTGAAGGATATAACATATATGCTCAAAAAGAACCATGAAGTTAAATGGAATGTTCCTGCAAGATTTGTATTTGACCAGATAAAGAAGGCAATCTCTGAAGCCCCAATCTTAGCCAGTCCAAACTAATCAGAACCTTTCAGCATGTTCTCTTTTGGCTCCGAAACTACCCTTGCAGCTGTCCTTTTGCAAAAGAATGAGGATTACCATGATCAACCTATAAAATTATTTAGTAAGCTCATGAGAGATGCCGAACTTAGATATGATATTATCGAAAAACAAGCCTATACCTTAGTTCAAGCCCTGAAGTATTTTAGAATGTATATCCTCCATTCCACTATCATTACCTATGTGCCCAATAACACTGTAAAAACAATCCTCACACAAACAAACATTGATGGCAGAAGGGGAAGATGGATAAATCAAATCCTCAAGTTTGATTTTACCATAAAAAATACTAAATTGGTAAAGGGGCAGGGTTTATCTAAGTTGTTAGTTGAATCCAATTGTAAATTTTTGGGCATAAAATTTGCTTTTGAAGTTTCAGAGAAACATCCACAAGAACCTTCTTCAAACTTGGAAAGGGAGAATCCACAAGAACCTTCCTTGAATGCAAAAGGGGAGAATCCACAAGAACGTTCTAATGGAATGCAAGGAAAGAATACATAAGAACCTTCTCCTTCAACTCAAACAATCCCTGTTCATATGATGAAAAGTTTGTTTCATCAGATTGGTATGCATATATTATTCGTTTTCTGATTCATTTTGAATGTTCAGTTCGGTTTTCCAAAAACCAGTGCAAAACACCCAAGTTGAAATCCACCAAATACTGTATCATCAATGCCAACTTATACTGGAAGGATCCTCTTAATATTCTACTGCTTTTCCTAACAAAATCAGATACTAAAGGAATCATTGATTAGTTTCATGCAGGAATTTGTGGAGGCCACTATGCTTGAAGAGAAACAACATACAAGATACTGAGGGTAGGATTTTATTGGCCTACTTTGTTTTCAAAAGTAGGATCAAAAGTCAGATCCTATGTTCCATGTCAGATGTTTGCTGGTAAGCATAAATTAGCAACCCTTCCACTAGTTCCAGTAGTTGTTTCAACACCTTTTCAACAATGGGGATTAGATTTTATGGTGAAATCCACCCAGCATCTAGTAATCAACACCGATGGATCTTGATTGCTATTGACTATTTCACCAAGTGGGTGGAAGCCATTCCTGTAAGAAATGATACATATTCAGTTGTAATAAAATTCATTGAAGAGAATATTTTATCCAAATTTGGTTGCCCACAACAAATAGTCACTGATAATGCCACATCGTTCAACAGCATAAAAATGATAGAATTATGCCAGAAATATCAGATTTTACTGCATCACTCAACTCCCTACTATCCACAAGGAAACGATCTTGCTGAATTATCTAACAAGACTTTAGTAAAGTTAATCAAGAAAACTTTAGAAGACCACAAGAGAAACTAGGACAACCATTTGATTTATGGAGTTTGGGAAAACATAATTTCTCCCAAAAGATCAACAGGTAAATCTCCATTCCAATTAGTTTATGGGAAAGATTTTATTTTTCCTACAAATTTAGCTTTCCTTGTGCTCAAGTTTCTACAAGAATCTACTGATGAACCTGATGATTTCTCAAGAAAGATTAATCAGATTATTGAGCTGAATGAAAACAAAGATGAGATTGCCAGGAGAGAAGATAAAGGAAAACATGGAAAGTTTGACAATTTGTGGTTTGGGCCACTCAACATTGCAGAGGTAAAAGGAAACAACACATTTGTTCTACAAAATCTTGAAGGACAGTTTTCAACACTGCCTGTCAATGGGATATTTTTGAAACACTATATCTAGTACTGAAGGAGATCCTACATCACCGTTGTACATAATCATTTTCCTTTATCATTTGAAATCTGTTTGTTTTCTACAGCAAAGACTCCATAACCTGAGGAGAAGGCACATGGAACTGCTTGTTCTCTGCATCTCACAGGGGGAAGTAATCCCCATATGGAGCCGATGTTGTAACATTATTTGTTTTTGATAAGTTAGATAAGTAGTTAAATAATTTTGAAAATGTTAAGGTAGGATATGGATGCAAAAGAATGAAAAAGTTAAAAAAAATGTTAAGAAAATTATTATGTTTTATACACATCCATGTCAATAAAATGTTAGGTGTTAGATTCTCTAAATAAAGAAGGCAAATTAAAATAGAATGTTAGGGAAGAAAAAAGAAAAAAAGGAAAGCTTCTTTATGTTTTAAAATATTTGATTGGCTCCTAGTTTAAATGCGCTTATGGAAAAATTAATTTGTATGGTTTAAATCCTGATTATTAACTCATATCCTAAAGTTTTAAAACATAAAAATCTTCTCCGCCATTCTTCCTTTTCATTTAATTTCCCTTAAATCATTAAACCATATCATATATCCCTAAAGTATATCCCTGCCATATATTTCCCTTATTTCACTTCATTAAAACATTTCCTTACATTTCCCTTCATAATTCCTGATGCATTATTTAATAAGTCCTGACCCCACCACTTCCACATCATCACATTTATCATTCCCACATATTTCCAAAATATTTGACGATCAACGTCGCACATTTCGGCATCCAATGACCTCATGGCCTTTCGGCCCCCCTCCGCCATCCGAAGTTTATCACCGGTTGGGGGGGGGGTGTTCAAAAAGAACTGTATTTGAAAACCGCCCATGTAACGTGTCAATCCCACATGAGTTCGAACCCCCTAGGCGCAAAACCACAAACCACCTTACCACCCCCCCCCGAAAAATATTTCCGGTATACCGCTTACCTTGATGACCATTGCGTACTGCTCCTTCACTGCCACCTCATTAGCTGTTATCCACTTAAATGATTTCCCTCCATAATTCCATTTTGAACTTAATTACCTATCCGTTAACCCGTGCCATCAACAGAAACACGATTTTTCCCTATTAAACCTGCTAAATCCCTTTGCAAATCCTTTTCTGATTACATATTATTATACTTTGTTGTTTGCAGGCTTTCTACTGATCCAGAAGCGCTACAATTACTTGAGCAACACCCCATTGTATCATTTTTCATTCCCTAACCTGCTCTTGCTCACAGAACCCTCTTTATTCCCTCTGTTCCACTGTCAGTTGTAGCCATTATGCCTCATAAAGATAAAGATCTCGAGGAAAACGTTAACCCTTTGATTTTCCTTCCTCTAGACCTTCATCATATCCCTATGGCTGACATAGATTATAGAATCTATGAAACACATTATGATATCGATGTTCTTGAGATGCACTGTTGGATAGAAGACAAATGGATTGAGAAATCTGATGAAATCCAACTCTGGGAGTCTAATCTTCCCCATTTTATCTTTCCTCCTACCCACAGTGCTCCTGATTTCATCAGGAAATGTCATGCCTCCTACTTGTCCAGCCAGAGAGCCATATTCAATTCTAAAGGCCAAGTTCAGTTTACCATAACACCACAGGCCATTGAATAAATGATGCTAGCTCCCACAGTCGATAATGGTGCCCCATTCTCTCATGAAGCCCTAATTTAAATATATCAGAGACTAGACCTTAGAGAACCCAAACCTTAGAACTATTCCTAGCACAAGATGTTGCATTCCCTAAAAGAAATCCTCCTTATCCTTCATCTATATTCCCTGAGAGAACGAGGAAAATAACTACTGTTCTATCTTACCTACTTGGATACTACTATGATCAATACATAGATGAGGCTATTATAGGATTTTTGTCTATCTTGCAGAGTCCATTCATCAACAGATTCTTGATTTTAAAACAGAGGAGGTATTTAAATATACCTCATTTCTAGTTTATATGTTCATATACTTTCAAGGAGACAATATGAAATTGTCATTATAGAAATTGAATGATAAAGGAGATCAACAGTCAGTTATTTTCTGTACCACCTTAGTCATGAAAGATCAGGATGAATTTACGTATAAGCAGTTCATTGAAATGTTTGTCCACCCAGCGATCAGTCTCCTAAACAATAGAGAAGAATATAGAATCAAAGAATAAATTCAGAAGATTTTGCAGCTGATAGAACAAGTATAAACATGAGATTGGTACTTGTATGAAAAATACACAGAAATAAGAGTTTTTAGATGTGAGCTGCAACCATACAAGTTGCTCAAATTCCTCCCAATGAGGATTTTTTCTTTGGAATTTGTTGGCCCTAGTTTTTGATCTCTTTTTGTTTATGAAATACATCTTATTTTTCCATAATATACATCTATACACCATAATATACACCTTATTTTGACCAATAAATGCATATACATGTATTTAAATTATGTTGTTAATTTATTAGAAGTTTTTGTAAAAATTGGATTTTAAGTGCATTTTTAGACAACATCAGAGATTCCCGTAATGGCCTCATGGTTTACATATTTGCAGGACATTTGGATTCGAGATGGATATATTTATAGAAGGCTTGGGAACTAGGATTAAGTGTACACCTATTGGTACAGTAAAACTAAGCTTTAATAGGCTCGGTCAAAGGCGGTCAAACATGAGTTGTCTTTATGGAGGATCCCTAGAAACTAGGTCAAAATTCTTATTTTGTGGGATTTTCTAGATTTTGATGGATTTGATGGATGAATTCGACCTGATTGGATAATATAAGGATAGTTATGAATATAGGAGCTATTTTAGATTAATTTTTTAGATACTTTATCTATTTAAGCCTCAAACTTTGAAGGCATTGATATGTAGAATTTGTATGACTTAATATTATTATTCTAAGACTTTGGAGACATAATTGAAGATCTGTTCTATTCCATTTGCTGCTGTTATATGCTGGTTGATTAAATGAAGTTTTAAGTAGTTGAAAACTCCTTCAGTGTGCGAGGCAAGGGTGGAGGGCCCCCACACGGAGCTAAGTGCACTTCCTAGTTTATTTGTAGTTGCAATTTCTGAGTAGTTTGATTATGTTTAACTTGTTTATGCTAATTATTTATGAGTGTTGATGAATATAATGATCATTCTTATTTTTCATATGAAAGGAAAAAAAAATGTTTAAGTTAAACATTCTTTCTATCTAATTAATATATTAAGTTAGAGTTCATCTTTTCATGCTTTTACATGCTTTTCTGAATTCCTGTTTCTAACAATAACATTACTAGTAAATGAATCTTTGATCAAGGACAACCAAGACCTCTTCAGTGAAGAGCCTCTTCAATTATTGCTTCATTTATCTTGATCTATTTCTCAATTAGTAGTTTTGATTTCTAATTCAGGAAGTAATATTATTAGAGAAGGACAAACAAATCTCTTAAGTTCTGAGATTCTTCTGCTTCTAATTGCAAACTTTAATTCATAAATTGTTTAAGTTAGATTTATATTGTAATATGCATTTCCTTAATAATTGATAAACCATCTTCTAAATTGATCATAACTGAAACCCATATACTTTGGGGATGCTTCTATGTTTCACTAGCCCATATTGAAAAAAAATACTTGCATTAGTTTACACAGTAAATTGACCCAACATTTTGGTGGCGTTGCTGGGGAATCATATTTCAAAACGGTCAAATAAGAAGATAAAAAGATAAAAAAATTATAAAATCATAAAAACAACAAAAAAAGAACATAGTTTTTCTTTTAAGTAATGTTTTATTATGCCTAGAGATAGAGATCATAAGGGTAGATTTGTGAAACAAAACCCCCCAACAAATCATTCATCCACAACACTAACAACACCAGTTGCTGGAAAACCTACTATAGAAGAGTTAGAGGAAAAACAAAGATCAGGACAAAGATTAACTTTAGTTGAAAGAAAATTTTTTTTAGTCTTGAAGGTAAAAAGAAAACAATCACCTAAAGAACCTCCTTCCTTAGGGAAACAAAAAGATACAAGAAAATCAATTGTTGAACAACTAGAGCAACCTGTCCTTGAACAAATTAAAGTAGTGGAAGAAATAAAAAATCAATCACATATTGAAACACCACATATCTCTGAACAAGAAATGGCTAAAGAAGGAGAAGGATCAACTAGAATAAACATGATTCCTGAACAAAGACTTGAATATGAAAGACAACAAAGTGAATGGAGAAGACAACGAGAGGAAGAAAGAAAGGTAGAGGAAGACAGAAGAGAAATCAAAATAGAAGAACACAAGAAAATGAGCAAGAAATTAACAATGATTAGGAAACTACTTTTGGCTTTCCAATCTTAGATGCAAGAGAAATATTAGGAGAAGAAATAAAAATGAAAAACATTCCACCTTTTGTATTTCCTAACTTCTATGGAATGTCAATAGAAGATCCTGATGCATTCATGTTTGAGTTTGATATCTTGTGTAGAACTTATGGATATATGGATGATACACACAAGATTCAAATTTTTTCTGGTACTCTGAAAGCAACAACCTTGAAATGGTTTATGGGATTAGGAAACATACAATAGCTTCTTGGGATGATATGAAGATTTTTTTTTCAAAAGTATCAAGCTTACTGCAGGGCTAGAGACTCAAAAGAAGACATTTTTAGAATGACACAACAAGAAGACGAAATTTTGGGAGTATATTTGGAAATATTTCTTTGCAATTTGCATAAATCCAAACATCATTCTCTAAGTCCCGATACCATCCATGCCATCTTTCTTAAGGGTATCATAGATGAATATTTAGACATCCTTAATGTTATGGGAAAAGGAGATATCTCCAATTTACCATTTGAAGAAATTGTTGAACTTTGTCAAAAGTACTCTAGGGGAAGAGATAAGAGTGGAAAGAGAGATATTTCATCAAAAGCTTCCAAATCTACAACAAGTGCAGTAACAAGAGTAGAAATAGGAAGTTTACCTGAAAATTTCAAAATAGATCTCTTAAGCACTTTGGGAACACAAGTAGATGTCTTGAAAGCTAAGAAACAGAAAGAAGAACAAGATGAAATCTTAGCAATTTTCTATCCAAAGTGCAGGCAAAAAAATCCACTCGGGGAATGTCCTTTACAAGGTATATAAGTGTGTGAACTATGCACAGAAAATCATGTAACAAAAAAATGTCCCAAATTAAAAGAATTGCAAGGAGAAAAAGTGCAAGGAGTAGATTCTCTCTACTATATGGCACCAAGGAGACCTTGGAAACCAAGGGTGCCTCAACAGTTCCCTCAACAAAACCCCCATAATTTTCAATATCCTCAAAATTCATGGAATACACCAATGCCATGGCAGGATTGACCACCACAACAATATCAAAACCAACCTGCACAAGGTTGGAGGGGCTATGGTTATGGAAAACAACCACCTCAACATATGTATCCTCAACAGTATCAATATCAGCAACCATACCCTCCACAACCATTTCCTCAATACCAACAATTCTAGTAACATCAACCAATGCCATTTCCACCTTAGAATCAACCGATGCTAACTCAACCACAGCAACTTCAGCTGCGTACTAACCAACCACCTCCTAGACCAACACAATTGCCAGCTCAGGCAATAGCTAATTCAAGTAACAAGGTGGATAGACCAACATATCATGTGGAAGAGGCAACATATTATCCTACTTATTCAATTCTTCCTATACAAGATGTCCACCTAAGGTCTGGGAAGGTGTTATAAAAAGATTCTCCTCCAATAATTGAAGAACAAACCGAACAAGGAGAACAAAGTCAACAATCTCAACCATAACAACAAATTCAGAAAGGTAAATCTATTATGACTCAGACTCCACCATATCCAGGGAGATTCATACAATAAAATATCCCAATATCTCTTCCTGAATTTAATATTCTGGATGAATTGAAAAACACATATGTTAAAATTCCTTTGTTGCGGGCAATTTTTAATATTCCGATATATGCAAAAACAATAAAGGAATTATGCATTAAGAAATCTGGCAGAAGAAAGAAGGATCCACCTACAATCCAAGTAATTGGTATTTTAGCTAGTCTCATGTATACAAACACAACCATTGAAAAATATGTTGATCTAGGGATTCCTATGGTTACCATTTCGATTAAAAATTTTTCAGTGCCAAATACTTTAATAGACTTGGGAGCAGCTATCAATGTAATGACTATAGAGACTATGAAACATTTGAATCTGAACAACATTAGATCTACTACTATAATCTTAGAACTTGTAGATAGATCTAAAGTTTTCCTAGAAGGTGTATCGGAAGATATAATTGTCTCATTGGATTCATGGGAGTATCCCGTAGACTTCTTAATTTTGCAGCTAAAAACAAATTTAGGAGGGCATCCCTTAATTTTGGGCAGACCATGGTTAGCCACTACAGATGCTTACATTGGATGTAGGTCAGGAAGTATGATTATTGCACATGGATATGAAAGAAAACATGCTACATTATATCCTCCCGCTCAATCCCCTTATTTATTATCATGGCTTGATGGAGAGGAACCACAAGAGTTTCAATCTATTCTTAGTCTTAATCTAGTTTATAATTTTAGGGAGGAGGAAGAAAATGAGGACTTATTAGATCTATTCATCTCAGAACCAAATATTTCAGAACAACTTAGAGTAACTCAATATGAAGTTGCTAGTTATATTTTAAATGAATGTTTTCAGGAAAATTGCACTATAAAATCATTACAAAATACATTTGAAATTATTTTTCTTGTTAATTAAATTACCAATTCAAAAAGAAAAATCATTGAGATCAGTCCTGGGAGACATTTGAATATTGGTAATGACTTACAATTATCACAAGAGGAAAAACTAGTAACACTATTGCAAAAATATTCAAAAGATTTTGCCTGGGAATACATAGATAAGCAAGGGATTCATCCAAAAAAATGTATCCATCACATATACACCGATGATCAAATTAAACCTGTAAGGAAACCATAAAGAAGGATGAACCCCATGATGAAAGAAATAGTGAAGGAAGAATTGAAAAAACTATTACAAGTTGGATTTATCTATCCTATTTCAGATAGTCAGTGGGTGTCACCCTTAGTTGTAGTACCTAAGAAAAATGGGAAATGGAGAATTTGTGTCGATTATAGAGAACTCAATAAGGCTACATTAAACGAACATTTTCATTTACCATTTATTGATCAAGTGTTAGATTCATTAGCTGGAAATAAATTCTTTTCATTTCTTGATGGATTTAGCGGATATAATAAGATAATGCTAGCATTAGAAGATCAAGATAAGACAAAATTCACATGCCCATGGGGAACATATGCATATAATGTATTACCATTTGGTTTATGTAATGCACCTGCTACCTTTCAGAGAGCAGTTCTTGCAATATTTACTAATTTGATCCATGAGTGTGTAGAAGTTTACATGGATGATTTCACTATGTATGATACAACATATGATGATTGTTTACAAAATATCGAAAAAGTTTTAAAAAGATGCTTAGAGACAAATCTATCACTCAGTAATGAAAAATGTTTTATGATGTTAATTGAGGGTATAGTGTTGGGACACCATATTTCTTCTTCAGGAATCAAGGTGGACCCAACAAAAATTCAAGTCATTGTGAATTTAACACCACCCACAACACAAAAAGAAGTTAGAAGTTTCTTGGGTTATGCAGGCTACTATAGGAGATTTATTGAAAATTTTAGTAAAATAGCTTTGGCATTATTGAAGTTACTTTCAAAAGATGTGGAATTCCAATGGAAAAATAACTGTCAAAATGCATTTGAAAAATTAAAAGAAAAATTATCAATTGCACCCATTCTTCGAGGACCTAATTGGTATTTTCCATTTCACATTTAAACTGATGCATCTGACACTGCTATTGGAGCATCACTTGGACAAAAAGAGAATCAGTTCAATTATGCCATATGTTTTCTAAGAAAAAATTTAACACCAACATAATTGAACTACACTGTTACAGAAAAACAAATGTTAGCCGTAGTACATGTAGTTAATAAATTTCGTCATTACATAATAGGTTATCAAGTTTACATCCACACGAATCATTCAACCATAAAATATTTAATGAAAAAATCAATCACAAATGGCAGAATAAAAAGATGGCTGTTATTAATGAAAAAATTTAATATTACTGTGCAAGATCGACAAGGCAAAGATAATCAAGTTGCAGACTTTCTATCAGGACTACATTTACCTGGTGATCCAAATCTAGTATGAGATAATTTTCCAGATGAACATCTATTTGCTATAAATGTCAAAACTCCATGGTTTGCAGATATAGCTAACTATTTATCATCTGGAATCTTACCATATCATTACACAAATAAACAGAAGAGAAGAATAATTAGAGCAAGTGCCAGATATATTTGGGTCAATGGAGATCTCTTTTATACTGGGGTAGATTTAATGATTAGAAAATGTGTTAGGGAAGATGAAATTGTGGATATTTTGAAAGCATGTCATGACGAGCCATGTGGTGGTAATTTTGCAGACAAGCAGACAACATGCAAAGTGCTGAAACTTGGCCATTACATGCCAACCAATTTCAAAGACTCCAAAGCCTATGTGAAAATATGTGATAGCTGCCAAAGAATTGGTAGACCAGTGGCATCAGATGAAATGCCATTAAAGCCACAAGTATTGATTGAACCATCTGAACAATGGGCTTTAGATTTTGTCGGACCAATCAATCCTCCATCCAATGGAAATAAGTAAATCCTAGTATGTATCGATTATGTAATTAAATGGGTAGAGGAAAAGGTAGTAGCACGAGCAATAGAAGATACAATTGTCTCTTTTTTGTTTTTAAAAATACCGATGAGGAAGACCAAAAACTTAAGCAGGATCAGAGAGTTAACTGATAACCTAGAGGTGAGAAGGATAATGGAAAGGCATCTAAAATGGGAAAATGAAACTAATAAGACAACTAATGAAAAATTAGTTAAAGAAAATGGGAAGATAAGTGAATAAATGGGAAAGTTTAAAACCAAAAATATTTTTCTCTACACCCAAGCATTCAGGTGGCTTCAGGAGAAAAATTACTGGAAGGAAAAATACGAGAAACAAAAGGTAAAGACCTTAATTTACAAGGAAGAAGAATGCAGAGATATGGATTCTATTCTACATACAACACAACAGGAAGTTTCATGATCAGGAATGGGATTAGCATCAGGGCTCAAGAGGTCCAAAAGGAAAAAGCAAGCATGAGGACATGCTTGAACATCAGCTTGGGGGAGATGTTGGCACTCGTTTTTGATCTCTTTTTGTTTATGAATTACATCTTATTTTGCAATAATATCCATCTATGCACCATCATATCCACCTTATTTTGACCAATAAATGCATATACAGGTATTTAAATTATGTTTTTCAATTATTAGAAGTTTTTGTAAAAATTGGATCTTAAGTGCATTTTTAGACAACATAAAAAATTCCTGTAATGGCCTCATGGTTTGCATATTTTCAGGACACTTGGACTCGAGCTGGATATATTTATAGAAGGCTTGGGAACTAGGATTAAGTGTACGCCTGTTGGTACAGTCAAATCGAGCTTTAATAGGCCCGGTCAAAGGCGGTTAAACAGGACCTGTCTTTATGGAGGATCCCTAGAAACTAGGTCAAAATTCTTATTTTGTGGGATTTTCTAAATTTTGATGGATCTAATGGATGAATTCGACCTGATTGGATAATATAAGGATATTCATGACTATAGGAGCTATTTTAGATGAATTTGTTAGATACTTTATCTATTTAAGCCTCAAAATTTGAAGGCATTGATATGTAGAATTTGTATGACTTAATAGTATTATTTCTAAGACTTTGGAGACATAATTGAAGATCTGTTCTATTACATTTGCTGCTGTTATATGCTGGTTTATTGATTGAAGTTTTAAGTAGCTAAAAACTCCTTTAGTGTGTGAGGCAAGGGTGGAGGGCCACCACACCGAGCTAAGTGCACTTCCTAGTTTATTTGTAGTTGCAATTTCTGAATTAGTTTACTTATGTTTAACTTTTTTATGCGGATTATTTGTGAGAGTTGATGAATGTAATGATCATTCTCATTCTTCATAGGAAAGGACAAACAAATGTTTAAGTAAACATTATTTCTATCTAATTAAGATTTGAATTTAGAATTCATCTTTTCATGCTTTCACAAGTTTTTTTGACTTCTCGTTTCTAACAATAGCATTACTGGTAAATGAATCAATGATGAAGGAAAAACAAGACCTCTTCAGTGAAGAACCTCTTCAATTATTTCTTCATGTATCTTAATCTATTTCTCAATTAGTAGTTTTGATTTGTAATTCAGGAAGTAATCTTGTTAGATAAGTACAAACAAATCTCTTAAGTTAAGAGATTCTTGTGCTTCTGATTGCACACTTGAATTTAGAAACTATTTAAGTTAGATTTATATTTGTAATATGCATTTCCTTAATCATTGATAAACTATCTTCTAAATTGATCATAAATGAAACCCATATACTTTGGGGATGCTTCTAAGTTTCACTAGCCCGGATTGATAATAAATACTTGTGTTAGTTTACACAGTAAATTTACCCAATAGAATTCATCAGGAAAATGATTAACATGGATCAAGTACATTTTGTGGCTGCCAAGAAAAAGTCTCAGTTCAAGCTAAAAACTCAGATTGGCCCATTCATATGTAATAGCAGAAAAGTAGCAATAGAGGCAGATCAAATATTAGAGAAAATGCAATTTGATTTAAGCTTTACTTGGTCATACGATCCATTAGGCACAATTTCTAAATTAAGGGTAGAAACCAAATCTACTCCTTACTTTCACACACCAAGGCCAAAGATAGAGCAGTATAAAAACAAGATAGAGTGGACAGATAACGCATTGCATGAAGCAGAAGAGAAACCAGTTTCATCATCAATAATGAAGACTCCAACAAATCAGGAAAAAAAAAAGGAATAGAGAAGAAGGGTCTCCATCAGATACAAACATCTTCAAAAAAGTATTCAAAATCATGTATAGAAAAAAAGATAAACTTAGTTCCAGACTAAGTATTAGAAAATATTCATAGCATCAGACTCCTGTTAACACTAATGAGCCTCTTATATCCTCATTAGTAGGTGAGCAGTCCACACAGTCTCCTACTACTTCCATGACTACTTCAGATCAGCAGAAAATCATACATACAAGTACATCAACTTCAAGCGAGCCAGAAAAGAGCACCATGAACATATTCAAGGAAATCAAATTAAAAAATGAAGCCTTGAAGATAAACACATATAATCAATTCTGGAAACAAAATTCAGGTGCCCAAAGCAGGCTATTATCAACCTTTGATGCAGAGAAAGGAAGAATGCTAATGACATTTCTTCAAGCACAAGTTCCTCAGCATAAAGGAGAAGCATACTATAAGGCAACATATTTTGAGTTTGATACCAAAGATATACATCCCATTTATCAAATGGAGATGCATAAACAAACCGGGGAGATGATATTCTCAACTGTAACTAATACTGCTAGGTCTTTATCTAAATTGCAGGTTACACTAGAAAATGTCAGATCACAACTCAACATGGAGAAAGTCTCAGCTTTTTCCAAAGACACCAGGATTAAAACATTGGAAGATTTGGTAATCAAGTTAGGTTATGATCATGCAAATGCTAATGCTGGAGAGGAGTTAATCAATAAAAAGAATGTAGACATTGCAGCATTGAGGAAACAATTGAAATTACCAACAACAAAAGATCCTTTGGCCAAGGAAATTGAACAGACAGAAATAGAAAAGGAAAACATGATGGAGCTCATATTAGAACAAAGTTCACAGCTGAAATAGATGGAAACAGAGATGGAAAAATGGATTAAGGAAAGAAAGAAACCACTCAAGCAAGATGCTCCTTTAGAAACACTTCCAATTACAACTATTCCCATTGCTATCGCTGCTACTACTAGTAAAGGAGGTTCTGCAGATCAGTTAGCCTCCACACTCCAAAACATGACTTTGCATACTGAAGAAATAAAGAAGGTATAGGACAAAGTGAAACTTCTTTAATATCAACAGAAGAAGTCTGATACTTATCATGCATCAGAGCTTCAAAGAGCTCAAAACCAAGTTGAAATATGGAAAAAGTTAGCCACTGAAGTTTCTATTGGTTACACCCTTGGTAATGTCAAGGAAATCATTTGGAACAATATTATTGAAGAGATTAATGAAATCTTGCCATCTATCATGATCATATTTGAGTAGAAGGAGTTAGTGGAAAAGGAAAATCAGGCAATTTCTGATATAAACACTCAACTCAGAGAATGCCTGACATAGCTAACAGTATTATCAAATTTTTGAACTCTAAAGACAACCAAGAACTAGATGAAATAGAGATAGATGATAGGACTGAGACTATCCTTGAACTAAAGAAAGTTCTCATAAAAAATAACTTAGTAACACAGTTAATAGAAAAGTGTCACACTCTTGATGTGACAATCAACAGGTTTCTCACAAGGATTTATACACTAATTAAAAAGCCCCCTCCCTCACTGTTTGTTATAAATGATAAATTAATGCCCAGGGAAGATTATATGAAGAAAATCAGGGAAATATCGAGAACTGCATCTATGTCTTCTGTGAAAGGTTCCATGACAAGAAAAGCATTTTATACTGCTGTTGAAAGTATAAGTTTTATTCACCACGAATTAAAACACATTTTCCCTGTGAAACCAACTTTTACAAAGTACACTAAGGTAGATGAAATATACCGTAAAGTTATTAAAGTTTCAATTCAAGATGAGGAGCGATGAGATAATATTTGTGAATACCAAGATTAAAAGACAAATCATCTTGCTAGCACAACACTTGGTTTTCCAGCGCAATACCAAAAATGGTGGTGACTCAGCAGCAAATTTCCAGCAGAACAGGGCCAGAAACGGAAATGCACTCCTTTTAGATAGGATTTCTTCCTTTCTATTCATTTTCATAAAATATATTTTGCCTTGTCACTTAGGCATCGATTGTAATATTTTTCATTTTGTATAAATACTTCATCTATCGAAGTATTCATGGTTGCAGCTTTGCATGAGCGGATTTTGTAAAACAAAAATTGTATTAAGTCTTTCTGATCATCATTAATACAAGAAGGATTTTGAACTTATTTCATACAACTCTGTTTTTCCTCTGTAAGTTTTTCAAGTTTTCTTAAATCATTTTGTTTCTTCATATATTTAATTATTATCAAGATAACTAGGTGAGGTTGACTATGTTTTAGCAACCTTATAATTCCTCCTGAAGTTATTATCATTATAAAGACTAATTTACTTAACAATCTGTTAATGTAAGTCCCTTATATTTATTAACTATCAACATCTTGATGATATTAGATATATTTTGTTGAATCTTTGAACACTCTTTAAAGGTTTTATAGCTTATGATTTATTGAAAAATTTGATCTGAATATTTAATAATCATATTCTCTTACACAAGTCCACTTAATCGAAACATTAAATCTTAATTACCATGTGAGATAAACAAGTAGCCCTTACTTATAATTACTGATATTACATGCAAATTTTAAAACCTTAATTGTTTGATTAAAATTATATTATGCATTGGTCCTCCAGATATTTCAAAACAGAAACAAACATTTTGGATGCTTTGGCATGATTATTGACCACAATCATCTCAAAGGACAACAAGACCATCACCCAATCTCTGACAAACAAGTCAGTTGGGCTGCAACTCATCACTGAATCTCCGCCTATTGCTGCGCTGCGTTGTCTCTCTGAAGCACTACGCTGTCTTCTGCATTGCACTTTATAAACACTGCCTCTGCGCTACTGCTTCCATGCTGCTGCTGCCTCTCATCTTTGCTGCTCCAGAATTTAGCGTCCCATCTTACCGCTACTTCACTGTGATCTTTTGCACCCATTTCTCCACTCGTCCTGCTACTGTCATAAGGCTCTCGTTGCTCGTATGTGATCCAAGAGTTTGGGCACCTCAAGGATCCTTCCTCCCATCTGTAGCTCCTCCCATCTGTAGCTACTCTACAGATCAATATCGCCCCACTTCCTTTGTTCATGAGCACTCATGGCTACGTTATCGTCACTACCATTGTCCCTTTTTGCTATTGCCGCCTTAGAATAAGAAGATCCCTTGTCCGTCTTCTTAGGACAATTGCTGGCGAAGTGTCCAAGTTTGCCACAATTAAAGCACCAGAACTTGGGTAGGTCCCTCTTCTTGTTCCCTTGCTGCCTTTGTCCATTTGATGCAAGGGATGCATCCTCCTCCTCCTCTTTCTTTGCTTTGACTCCACCACTACTGCTTTGCCTCTTGGTAAATCTCCTAATTTCCTCCTGACGGAGGATTTCCCACATGTCCGTCCAGGATGGTAACGCTGCCCTGCCCAAGATGCTTTTAACAAATGTTTCTCATTTATCGGTGACTGCATTTACGTAAGTCTTCACCAAGATCCCTTCATCCAGAGCTGTACCCATAACAATTAGTTGGTCCCAGATAGTCTGAAGTCTAAAGAGGAAGGGATCGATTTCCTCACCCTTGTGCATATGGAACAACCACATCTAATTCTCTAGAAGCATCTGCCATTGGACAAAGCTTCCTTGATACATCATGTTAAAAGCTATCAACATTTCATTTTCCGTGTTCTTCCCGACAATATGTGGAACCACGTGATCCTTAACTCCATACATGATCAAGTGGTTAGCCCGCGCCCAATTCTCTTTGAATTTCTTCAGGGGATCTACATCAGTAGGCACATCTAGGACATTTTCAGCATGGTCCTTGATGCCGTACTGATCCAAGACTATCAGGATCTTGGCCCTCCAGATAAAAAATTTGGACGCACCATCCAACCATTAGTACATATGGTCAATTTTTCGACACTTTAGTTCCGACAGTTTTGATGTATTGTCGGAAAGTTCCCAACTTTTTCTCAAAGTTTTAATCTCACCAAAAAGCATCAGAATAGCAACGAAAGTATCCAAACGTCGGACTTGTGACGAAAGTCTCCAAACATCAGACTTGCGATGAAAATCTCCAAACATCGGACTTGCGACAAAATCACTCCAAACGTTGGAATAGCAACGGAACGCTCCAATCGGCGAACTTGCGATGAAAATCTCCAAACCGTCGAACTTGCAACGAAAGTATCCTACCAGTTGCACTTGCGATGAAAGTTTCCAAATAGTCGCACTTGCGACAAAAGTCTCCAAACCGTCAGAATTGCGACGAAAGTATTCAAACTATCGGACTTGCGACGAAAGTATCCAAACCGTCGGACTTGCGATGAAAGTATCCAAATTGTGTGAGGGGAAGCCGAGTTGGGTTAGGCCGGGTCGTGTCAGGTTGGGTCGTGTTAGGTTAGGTCTTGTGAGGTTGAGTCAGGTCAGGTCGGGTCGTGTGAGGTAAGGTAAGGTCATGTGAGGGTGCCCAAGGAAATGTGTTCGAGAGGGTCGGATCAGGTCGAGTCTTGTGAGGGCACCCAAGGAAACACATTCACGCGAGTCAGGTCGGGTTGGGTCGTGCCGTGTGTGGGCGCCTGAGAAAACACGTTCAGGTGGGTCAAGTCAGGTTAGGTCGTGTGAGGGCACCCAAGGAAATGCGTTCGGGTAGGCCTAGTAAGTTCGAGTCAGGTCATGTGAGGGCGCTCAATGAAACACATTCGTGCGGGTCGAGTCGGGCAGGGTCGTGTGAGGGAACCTAAGGAAACACATTCGGGCAGGTGAGGTTGGGTCGTGGCGTGTGAGGGCACCAAAGGAAACACGTTCGGGTGGGTTGGGCCATGTGAGGGTGCCCAGGGAAACACGTTCAGGCGGGTCAGGTTGTGTGAGGGTGGCCATATCAAAAATGCTAAGTTGTGACCGCATGTGTGCCTTGTGCATGTTTGTGTGATCCATTTTCCGTTTGATCCCTTCGTTCGGGCGGGTCGGGTCATTCTGTGTGAGGGCACCACAAGAAACATGTTCGGGTCAGATCGTGTGAGGGAGGCCGTATCAAAAATGCTAAGTTGTGATTGTCCGTGTGCCTTGTGCACATTCGTGTGACCAGTTTTCTGTTTGCTCCCTCTTGCCTTAATCGATGTTCTAGCGGGTTGGGTTGGGTCAGGTCGTGTGATGGCGCTTAAGGAAACGCGTTTGGGTTGGGTCGGGTTGGGTCGTGTCATACTATGAGGGTGCCAAAGGAAACATGTTCAGGCGGGTCGGGTCGGGTCGGGTCATGTGAGGGCACCCAAGGAAACGCATTCGGGCGGGTCCAGTCGGGATGTGTGAGGCTGCCCAAGGAAACACGTTTAGGAAGGTCGGGTCGGGTCATGTGAGGGCACCCAAGGAAACGCGTTCGGGTAGGTCGAGTCAGGTTGGGTTGTGTCATGTGAGGACGCCCAAGAAAACACATTCGACTAGGTTAGTTCGAGTCGTGTCGTTTGAGGACGCCCAAGGAAATGCGTTCGGGCTGGTCGGGTCATGTCAGGTCATGTGAGGGCGCCCATGGAAACACGTTTGAGTGGGTCAGGTCAGTTCGGGTCAGGTCAGGTGAGGGTGCCCAAGGAAACGCGTTGGTGCAGGGTCGGGTCGGGTTGTTTGAGGGAACCTAAGGAAACACGTTCAGGCAGTTCAGGTCAGGTCGTGCTGTGTGATGGCACCCATGGAAACATGTTCGAGCAGGTCGGGTCGGGTCATGTGAGGGCGCCCAGGGAAATGCGTTCAGGTGGGTCGGCTCGAGTTGGGTCATGTGAGGGTGGCCGTATAAAAAATGCTAAGTTGTGACTTCCCGTGTGCCTTATGCACGTTTGTGCGATCCGTTTTCCGTTTGCTCCCTCGTGCCTTCATTCGAGTGGGTAGGGTCGTGCCATGTGAGGGCACCACAGGAAACACGTTCAGGTCGGATCGTGTGAGGGAGGTTGTATAAAAAATACTAAGTTGTGACCGCCCATGTGCCTTTTGCACGTTCATGCGACCTATTTTCCATTTTCTCCCTCGTGCCGTAATCGACGTTCGGGCGTGTCGGGTCAGGTCGGGTTGTGTGATGGCACCTAAGGAAACACGTTCAGGTTGGGTCGTGTCGTATTGTGAGGGTGCCCAAGTAAACACATTCGAGCGGGTCGGGTCTTGTGAGGGTGCCCAAGGAATGCATCTAGGTCGGGTCGTGTCGGGTCATGTGAGGGTACCTAAGGAAACGTGTTCGGGTAGGTCGGGTCGGGTCGTGCCGTGTGAGGTCGCCCAAGGAAACACGTTCAGGTAGGTTGGGTCGTGTCGTGTCGTGTGAGGGCACCCAAGGAAACACGTTTGGGTGGGTTGGGTTGAGTTGGGTCGTGCCATGTGATAAGGGTGCCCGAGGAAACGCATCCGGACAGGTCAGATCGGGTCAGGTCATGTGAGGGCGCCCAAGGAAATGCATTCCAGCGAGATGTGTCGGTTCGGGTTGGGTCTTGTGAGGGCACCCAAGGAAACGTGTTCATGCGGGTCGGGTCAGGTTGGGTTGTGTGAGGGCACCTAAGGAAGCACATTCGGGTGGGTCAGGTCGGGTTGTGTCGTGTGAGGGCGCCCAAGGAAACAAAATTAGGCGGGTCGAGTCAGGTCATGTGTGGGCGCCCAGGGAAACATGTTCGGGTGGGTCGGGTCAGGTCGAGTCATTTGAGGGCACCTAGGGAAATGCATTCGGGTGGGTCAGGTCGTGTGAGGGTGGCCGTATAAAAAATACTAAGTTGTAACCACCCATGTGCGATTTGTTTTCCATTTTCTCACTTGTGCCTTCGTTTGGGCGGGTCGGGTCGTGCCGTGCGAGGGCATAACAAGAAACACATTTGTGTAGGATCGTGTGAGGGAGGCAATATAAAAAATGCTAAGTTGTGACCGCTTGTGTTCCTTGTGCACATTTGTCCAATCCATTTTCCATTTGCTCCCTCGTGCCTTCATTCGGGCGGGTCTGGTCGTGCTGTGTGAGGGCGCTAGAGGAAACGCGTTTGGGTCGAATCATGTGAGGGAAGCCATATAAAAAATTCTAAGTTGTGAACGCCCGTGTGCTTTGTACTGCATGTTCATGCGACCCGTTTGCCGTTTTCTCCCTCGTGCCTTTGACGTTCGAGCAGGTTGGGTCGAGTCGGGTCCTATGATGGCGCCCAAGGAAATGCGTTCGGGTCGGGTCGTGCCATACTGTGAGTGCACCCAAGGAAATGCAGTATAAAAGTAAACACCTCCAACATTTCAGAATTAAGTATGAATAAAATGAACCATTAATTAGACTGCATTATAAGCCAAGAAACCAAATTTATCAATACAAGGATCTACAATCCCATTTTGGTACAGTCTGCTCCATCTAACATTATAAGCATACGGGCCATTTACAAATGGCGTATGTTGACATAGATTGAAGATTAATTCCTTGATGTGAGTTCATGATATGGCAATTTACTACAACAAAAATGGGAATATGAGAGACTCAAGGTCGGCTCTGTAACGACATATTTTAATTTCTTTCTTGATCTATTGATGGCAAGTTTTTGTGGTGCATCAATTGTTTTGTTTTGTTTTTTTCTTTTAAATAAATTTTTTATCATTGGTATCTTGAGGACTCCTCTAGATCTACTCTATATTTTGGTGGGTAGCAGGCTCTAGGATTATTATTACATCTGCTTTGTAAATGATAAACACTCTTTTGTTGGCTAGATTCTTATGGGTACCTCATAGCCCTCTCACTTCGTCGGAACGCAAATTTTCATGGGTGAACTATATTTGAGCCTGCCTAATGTTCTAAGGCTCCATTTCATAATCATAATTATTTTTCCCTCTATCCCCAAATATTCCTTTTGAGAGTTTTCCATAATTAGTCTTAATTTTTAATCAATATATTTTTGCCTTCAAATTTGTGTTCAATTCCATCCACCTTTCAAGATGAACTACTTGCTACAAATACAACTTTGGAATCCTATATCCAATGGGTTTGTCTATTAGGAAAGGTATTTTAGAAATTTCTTCCAAACCATTTAGGTTTTTGATGACTTTATATTTTTCCATGGAGCTTGAATCCTTAGCCACAATTCCCAACCCCTAACCCATTTAACCCCCTAAACCTCTAAACCCATAACCCATTTCACCCCTAAACCCTAAACCTCTAAACCCTTAACCCCTAACCCCTAAACCCTTAACCCCTAACCCATTTAACCCCCTAAACCCCTAACCCATTTAACCCCCTAAACGCTAAACCTCTAAACCCTTAACGCCTAACCCCTTAAACCCCAATTCGCGACCCCTAACCCATTTAACCCCCTAAACCCCTAAAACCCTAACCCATTTAACCCCCTAAACCCTAACCGCATTAACCCTTAATCCCTAACCCCTCGAAGGCACAAGGGAGAAAATGGCAAACGAGTCACACAAACGTGAACAAACCACATGGGCAGTCACAACTTAGCTTTTTTGATATGACCTTCCTCACACGACCCGACCCGACACAAACGCGTTTCCTTGGGCACCCTCACATGACCTGACCTGCCCGAAGGAAGGCACAAGGTAGAAAACAAAAAAAGATTCACATGAATGTGCACAAGGCACATGGGCGGTCACAACTTAGCATTTTTTATATGACCTCCCTCACACGACCCGACCTGACCTGACCCAAACACGTTTCCTTGGGCGCCCTCACACGACCCGACCCAATCTGACCTGCTCGAACGAAGGCATAAGGGAGAAAATGGAAAATGGGTCGCATGAATGTCCATAAGGCACAAGATTGGTCACAACTTAGCATTTTCTATACAACCTCCCTCACACGACCCAAACGCGTTTCGTTGGGCGCCCTCACACGACCCGACCCAACCGACCCGCCCGAACGAAGGCACAAGGGAGAAAATGGAAAATAGGTCAGATGAATTTCCACAAGGCACACGAGTGGTCACAACTTAGCATTTTTGATACAACCTCCCTCACATGACTTGACCCAATCCGACCCGAACGCGTTTCCTTGGGGGCCCTCACACGACCCGACCCAACCCGACTCGAATGCATTTCCTTGGGCGCCCTCACATGGCACAACCCGACCTAACTCGACCTGCTAGAATGCATTTCCCTGGGTGAGCTCACTCAAAATGACTTGAACCTACCGAACATGTTTCCTTAGGCGCCCTAACACAACACGACCCGACTCGACCCACCCAAACGTGTTTCTTATGGCGCCCTCACACGGCACGGCCTGACCCAACCCGACCCAACCCGCATGAACGTGTTTCCTTGGGTTCCCTCACACGACCCAACTCGAATGTGTTTCCTTGGGCGCCCTCACACGACCCAACCTGAATGCGTTTCCTTGGGAGCCATCACACGACCTGCCCGAACGTGTTTCCTTCAGCGCCCTATCATGACACAACTCGACTCGACCCGACCCGACCTGCCCGAACACATTTCGTTAGGCGCCCTCGCACGACCTAACCTGACCTGACCCTAATGCGTTTCCTCGGGCGCCCTCACACCCTGATCTGTTCGAACACGTTTCCTTGGGCGCCCTCATAGGGCACGACCTAACTCGACTTGACCCGCCCGAATGAAGGCATGAGGGAGAAAACGACAAACGGGTCACACGAACGTGCACAAGGCACATGGGTTGTCATAACTTAGCATTTTTTATATGAACTCCCTCACACGACCTGACCCGACCCAACTTAAACGAGTTTCCTTGGGCGCCCTCACACGACACGACCATACCCGCTTGAACGAAGGCACGAGGGATCAAACAGAAAATGGGTCGCACGAATGTGCACAAGGCACACGGGCGGTCACAACTTAGAATTTTTGATATGACCACCCTCACACGACCTAATCCGACCTGCTCGAACATGTTTCCTTGGGCGTCCTCAGACGACCGAACCTGACCCAACTCGACCCACTCGAACGCTTTTCCCTAGGCGCCCTCACACGACTCGATCTGACCCGACCCACCCGAACACTTTTCCTTGGGCGCCCTCATAGAACTCGACCTGAGTACTCAAGTTGCCTGAACGCATTTCCTTGGGCGTCCTCACACGACACGACCCGACCCTCCCGAACTCATTTCCTTAGGCGCACTCACATGACCTGACCTGACCCACCTAAACGCGTTTCCTTGGGCGCCCTCACACTACTCGACCTGACCCGACCTGCCTAGACACGTTTCCTTGGCTACCCTCACACGTCTCTACCCGACCTGCTCGAACGAAGGCACGAGGGAGGAAACGATAAAGGGTTGCACGAACGTGCACAAGGCATATAAGTGATCACAACTTAGCATTTTTGACACAAATGCCCTCAAATGACCCGCCCAAATGAAGGCACCAGGGAGAAAATGGAAAATAGGTTGCGCGAATGTGCACAAGGCATGCTGTCGGTCACAACTTAGCATTTTTGACATGGCCGCCCTCACCCGACCCGACCCGCCTGAATGAAGGCACGAGGGAGAAAAAGGAAAACGGGCCATAAGAATGTGCACCAGGCACATGGAAGGTTAGAAATTTAACATGTCAACCCTCACAAGACCTGACCTGACCCGCTCGAACGAATGAACCTAATGAAGGAACAAGGGAGAAATTGGAAAATAGGCCACACGAACGTGCACAAGGAACATGAGCAGTCACAATTTAGCTTTTTTAACATGGTCCCATGACACGACCCACCCCGACCGGACTCACCCGAACGTACGGCCCGACCCACCTGAATGCATGACTTGACCCTCACTTGCCTGAATGCATGGCATGACCTGCCTGAACGCACAACTTGACCTCGACTCATTTAACTTAAATCCCATAACCCTTAAGCAATTAACGCCTAAGTACTTGGTGCTTAACCATTAACCCAAGAAGCTCTTAACCACTAAGCCATTAACCTATAACCCCTAAACCCCCTAGACCTCAACCCCCTAACCGTCAACCACCTAATCCCTAAACCCCATAGACCTCAACCCCCTAACCCCTAAACCCCCTAAGCCTTAACCCTTTACCCTTAATTCATTACTCCTAAACCCTTAAACCCCTAAGCCTTTCTCCCAAACCATAGGTGCTCCAACGCTAATCTTCTTGATCATATTGGGTTTTTTTCCACTAGCCAATCCAAATACAACCTTTCAAGCACTACTAGGGTTCAAGGAAAAGAGCCACAAGGTCCCAAATCTGATCTACATTTTATGGACAACCACATTTCCCCAAAATATCCTCTATGTATTTTATTTCAAAGAGAAACAATATGCTCATCTAATTTCCACACATGCATTTAATTTCACATGAATAAAGTAACCCTGACCCTTAAACCTTAACATGTAACCCCTAAACACTTTAACCCATAACCCCTAACTGCCTAACCTGTTGACACCTAAATCCCATGACCCTTAAGATCTTAACCCCCAATCCCTTAGTGCTTAACCCATAACCCTTGAAGCCCTTAACCACTAATCCAATAATAACTAACCCCTAAACCCCCTAGACCTCAACCCCATAAACCCTAAACCCCCTAAGCCCTAACCCTTTACCCTTGACTCCTAAACCCCTAATCCCTTATAATCCCTAGGGCCTTGACCCCCCTAACACCTAAATATGCTAATCCATAATCCGTAAGCGCATAAATGAATCATAATCCTAACCCCTAGTCCTTAAGCCCCTAAGTATCCATATTTCAACACATTTAATAAAATAACAACATAAATTAAATATTCAGCACATTAATGAATCTTGATGAGTAGATATTCGATGTGGCACCTTTTAAAAGTCGACTTTTATTAAATTGTGCCTCCTCAACACCAAATTTTCCATAATAGGCAATAAAATCTCATCATCAAAACCTCAATTCTATGACAATATGAAGTTTTCATAACCATAAACCTCATCTAACCTTCAACACGACTCCATAAGATGCACAACCAAGTCTTGTCATGATAAAAACAACAAACTGAAAATTTTCTTCCATACTATTAGGTTGTGCTTAGGCTGGGCTAGACCACATATTGGATGGAAAAACAATCTACCCAAATGTGAAATGTTGTCACTAAAATTGTGTAAGATTAAATTAAGCCTAATTACCCCTTAAGATAGATAGTATAACTCCTATAATTAACTCCCACATCAACCATTCTAGAAGATTTAAATTAAAAAAATTGATGAGAACTAAAATACACACAAACCACCTTATTTACAAGTCAAGATTACAAATTAATAAATCACATGTAAAAAAACATAAAAAAAACCTATATAATTTTTTTAAAAAGCATAGGTTTCCCAATGTTAAAAAAAAAAAGGATATGTGAGTTTCCCAAATATTCATCCTAGCCAATGGAGAACCTCAAAGTGAATTTCTAGTAAGAATGAACTCGAGTATTTCATGCTAATCTGGTTAAATTTAAACTAATTTTGAAGGGTTGAATTTTTGCATTGCAATTTTTTCCAATTCATCGAATAAAAGTGGATGTTTTGGAAGCTCCTACATTCTCCCTCGACCTCTATTTCGAATAGCAGCAGATGTTTTGAAAGCTCTTACATTCTCCCTCGGCCTCGATTTCGAATAACAACGCCCAATCTTGGCTTGTAGGATAATGAAGGAGGGTTTTCCCTCGGCCTCGATTTCGAATAGAAGCGCCTACCCTTGGATTTTAGGACGATGAAGGAGAATATGAAAACCCTGCCACTTCTAACAAAGATCATGTCATAATCGATCCCCGAATCTTGGGGCTTCCAACGACATGGATCGATCCCAGGAGCTGAAGTTTTCCCAAATCAATACGATGAAGATCTAAAGTACTACAATGAAGATCCGCTTCCGAGATTCAAGAGACTAAATCAAGGCTCCCCTGCGAATGACAATCAGATCCCTTGGAAGACTTGAGTCAGGGTATCGGTTTTCCTTCAAGATTTTGGTTTTAATTGAGTGAGCATGTAGACTGTAGAGGATTTTGTAATGTTTAAAAGTTGTCACTCAAGGATAGAAGAACCTTCTATAAATTGTAGGTTAATTGATGTTGGGGGTGCCGGAATCGAGCACAAGTCATAGTTTCCTTAAGGAAAGAAAATTGATCTTCGGTCAATGAAGATTTCAAGCGTAGAAATGTCTACCTATTGCTACAAGCTAGCTAATGAGGAAAACACTATGAAACAACATATAATTGTAAGTTAACATAATTAATATTGTTTTCTATAATATTTTTTCTAATCGCTATCTATTTTTTTCTTTAATTTTTATATAATTTATGGCAGAGTAAAACGACTGTAAAATTCCAAGGTTACCGACAATAGTTCCTAAATTATGGTCTCTTCGCACAAAAATTAAATAGTATATGTTTTCAATATTTGACGTAGCTTCAAAGGTACTTCAGGAACTCTTAGGGACATGTATATTTTCAAGTGCAATATAGGTCCCTTGTCAGCGGGTGCTACCTTTGAGTAAATTAAAATTAAGTACCTTCCTTGAAATAGTTCAAAATCAAATAAAATTCTTACAGTAGGTCTCTAAAATACTCTACGAAACCTAAAATATTAGTTGACCTTAGTTGACATTATCCTTTGCAGGGTAGATCAACAAAATCTTGTTCAAAGTGGGATTGATTCCGTTTAGTTTTTTTCCCTTCTTTTAGCTGCATGTTGAATTTATTGTTCCTTTGGAAAAAACAATATTTAAAGTAACTGTAAGCTCGCACAATATGCTGATAATAGTTGGCATGGCTGCAAATACCACTGTACAACAAGTTTCAAGCAATGTTGTGAGACCTGGTCAAGACCCCTGAGACTTTCTATGTGTCTCTAGATCAAACCTAAAACAAGTAATCAATATAAACTTGGCCTAAAACTTGATTGAAAATGAAAATTTCCAAAACCGATTGAACCCTTCTCAAACCTGTCAGAGTTGCCAAGTCTTGAACCGAGCCTTGCAAAGAAAATATCCCAAGTCTTGAAGCGAGCATTGTAGGTATATATTATTTTGTTAACATAAGCTAGGTAGATTTTATGATTAAAAATGGTTGTAGAAAAACTAACATCACTCTTAAAGGATACATAATGTGTTCGCAGTTCAAGCTATTTTCATAGGTCTAAAAGACCATGAAAAGTTCATACATAGCTACTCGAAAATGATCCCTTTTATCATTTTTTGGGACAAATAGTGCTTTACTCTTTCTGATTTGTAAATTAGTTTCAAAAATATAGTCAACAAGGTTTCTTGGAGAAGTTTTCCTCCATTAAGGTGGCTTTGCCAGTGCAATCCACCCATGGGTGTGAAAGTACTCCATTACCTTTTCTCTTGTCTTTGATTTTATAAATTTTCAGCTCACTCCTATCATATTTTTTTTTGTTATTTGCTTTAGCTGCAGTAGTAGTGTCATTTTTGGTAAAGGAAGACTGCAATGGACTAGGCAAGGAACTTCATATTAAAGAAAACCCTTTCACTCCAAAAATCTTGCATTCTATTTTTCCCTTTATATTTGTAATTGTTGAGATTCCACTTTCTATTAAGGTTACTTTGAGTAGAAGGTCTAGAGATAATATTTTCATACAAGTCTAATTTCCGGTATGTTTAGCTAGGTGTCCAACAAATCTAGCTCCAATCCCATCAATTATGAAAGAGAGGAGCAACAAGTACAACCTGATATTTTCTTCCTCAGGAAAGGCTTCAAAAATATGTAGAAGGGAGACTTTGTCATTCCATAATTACGACCAATGTAAATGTTCGTGCGACTCATTTGTTGTTTGCTCCCTTGTGCCTTCGTCTGGGCGGGTTGGGTCGTGCCATGTGAGGGCGCCCAAGGAAACGCGTTCGGGTCAGGTCATGTGAGGGAGGCCGTATAAAAAATTCTAAGCTGTGATCGTCCGTGTGCCTTGTGGCACACGCTCATGTGACCCGTTTACCTTTTTCTCCCTTGTGCCTTCGTTCAGGCGGGTCAGGACATAGGGTCTTGTGAGGGCACCCAAGGAAACACGTTCGGTTCAGGTCGGGTCATGTGAGGGTGCCCAAGGAAACACGTTCAGGGCGGGGCAGTTTGGGTCAGGTCGTGTGAGGGTGCCCAAGGAAACACGTTTAGGGAGAGTCGGGTCGGGTCGTGTGACGGAGGCTGTATAAAAAATGCTAAGTTGTGACCACCCGTGTGTCTTGTGCATGTTCGTGTGACCCATTTTCCATTTGCTCCCTTGTGCCTTCGTTTGGGCGGGTCAAGTCGCATTGTGTGAGGGTGCCCAAGGAAAAACATTCGGGTCGGGTCGTGTGAGGGTGGTCGTATCAAAAATACTAAGTAGTGATCGCCCGTGTGCCTTGTGCACATTCATGCAACCCATTTTCCGTTAGCCCCCTTATGCCGTCGTTCGGGCGGGTCAGGTCATGCCGTGTGAGGGAGCCCAAGGAAATGCATTTGGGTCGGGTCGTGTGAGGGTGGTCGTATAAAAAATGCTAAGTTGTGACCTCCCGTGTACCTTATGCACATTAATGCGAGCTGTTTTCCATTTGGCGCTCCTTGGTGCCTTCGTTTGGGTAGGTCGGGTCATGTCGTGTGAGGGCTCCTAAGGAAACACATTTAGGTCAGGTCGGGTCAGATAGTGTGAGGTAGGCCGTATAAAAAATGCTAAGTTGTGACCGTCCATGTCGCTTAATGTGCACGTTCATGCGACCCGTTTGTTGTTTGCTCCCTTGTGCCTTAGTTCAGGCAGGTCGGGTCGTGCCATGTGAGGGCGTCCAAGGAAATGCGTTCGAGTCATGTTCGAGTGGGGTCGGGTCATGTGTGTTGAAAGTTTTAAGTTTTACATATTAAATAATTTATATACACCTTAATATCTTATTTATTTATACTCAATTTTTAATTTAATACTATATATAATTTTTTAAAAATATTATTATTTACATTTAATTTTTAATTTTAATTCCATTTCCCGCCTAAAAAAAAATTCACCCTTCACCCTAGCCTCCCTATTCATGCTTGCTCCTACACTTACTGCATTGCCCGACTTGACCCATAAACTGTCCGCTGCCCGAATCACTGTTCTGAACGCGCTGTCACTATTCTGCACGCAGACTCGGGTTGAACCCGACTCAACCCTACCCGACGCTCTAAGGAACTCGACTTGCCCTGAACCTGAACACGGAACGCGTTTTCCACGACTCAGCCCTTCCATTTCTTCAGCTGCATTGGAGCAGGGTGTGGATTGAATCAATTATTTTATGGGCTCCGAGGTGCTGTATAATCAGGTGGAAGGAATTTCAGGCGTTAGATTTTGCCATGAAGGTTATTTTATTTTACTATTTAAGGTTTTGGATTTTTTTTCTGATTTTCTCGTGTTTATTCTTGTTATTGATTAATATTTAAAATGTAGAAAGGGGTTCCCTAATGTATCCATGAAAGGATGAAGAAAAATTTAACGTGAGCTAAATATCATATTCAAGAGGATGAAATAAGAGAGAGTGCAAGAGAGTATCTTGAAGACTGTAAGATTGAATGATAATGGAAAAGGCGAGGAGCAGGTGTCTGCAGTGGAGTCAAGCACAGAAAGATACCTGATGCACTATTTAATAGTGTCATCTGGAGAGTGTCTTGGCCTAAGAAGACTTGGCTGGATGATCTTGGGAAGCACCTTTAAAAGATATGCATGCAATACTATTTTTTATCTCCACATCACGAATAACTTGTAAATAATGGTTACTCACATTCCATTTACCCTTTGGTGATTGCAAAGTTTGGATCACAATTTCCTCGTTTCCATAAACAATTATTCTTAAGAGATCTAAATTTCCTTAATTCTGAGCAACAATCACAAATTTGAGTATAATAAATAGGTTGATGTCTGAATCACTCAAGTAGAATATAGTGTGAGGTATATACAACAATTTAGTTAATTTTGCATAGGCCCAAATTTAATTTTTTTTGGAATTCATGGTTAAATTGGGCACCTTACATGATGAATTATTAGCATAATTGATGGCTATGGGGTTTCACTCTTTATTGTCATAAATTTTCTAGCATGCATAAGATCATATTGTAGATGGCCAATAGTTAAATTTCACAACAAAAATACTTCACATTTGGCATTGTTGCAAGCACTAACATTCCCTTCATAAGCATTGGTTCATATTTCACTAAATATATGGGCATTTTTCATCTCACAAGGCTAATAAACTATTGGGTTTACATTGGACTTAAGAACCTCATAGCTTGCTCACATTTCTACTTCAACGTGTGTCCATCCTTTGACTAAATTGTGGACTAACAATGTTGAGTACTTTGTGAGCTTGGTTTCTAAGAAGTTTTCTCTTCCTTTACAACATTTGGACTCCATCTTCAAAAATGAGTTGGTTTGATTGAGTGTTGTCATTTTAAGCTGAGACACTTTCACTCTGTATCAAAAAATTAGGCTTAGGTTGACATATGGATTCCCCCATAGACTAATATTTCCTTATCCTAAAGAGTGGAGCAAGACCACCAAAGTGATAGTAGGTGGATTTCTTGATATTACTTTTAACCTATTCTAGAAAATTTTAGGGCTTTCCTTGTAGGTAGAGATTTCTGGTTTTGGGGTTTCGACGTTCTATCTCCTATTGAAATTTCAGGTTAGTAACACCACAAAAAAGGGAAAAGGCATGGGCACAAGGGCTTCACACCTTTTCCTTTTTGATCGAGTGGTTTTTTTTAACTTATATGGTCGAAACCACCCTCTACCCTACCGCAACATTTCCTTAGCTTCACATTCCACAATAGGGCCCTGTTCAAGTTGGTGTGACTTGTGAAACAAAGGGAAATCGACTGGGATAGGTACCCATAGTGGATCCAATAAGTATCATAACAATACAAAATCAGTGTATACCATACTCTTCATTCTTAATCCCATTATGTATTCCAAGGTATCAAGTACTAGAAATATTTTATTCCATAGTCAGCATTCTTAATCCCATTGTTTCTGCCAACTTATATTTAAAGTCTCAAGTACTGGAATCTTCTTGTATATTTTAAGTAATAACCCATCAATTCATTAGTCTTAGAATTGGAATGTTTGGAAAGATTTTATACCATACTCAACATTCTTAATCCCATTGTGTCTGCCAACTTATATTCAAGGTCTCAAGTACTAAAATCTACCTATATACTTTAAGAAACAACACATCACTTCATTAGCCTTAGAACTGGAATGTTTGGACTCTAATCCAAGTACATGTATGTGAACACAATATTTATGAATATGGTGTAAACTATTCATATGTTTTTTGAATCTTGCATCATATTTCCACTTCGATTGTTGTAATTTTTTGTCTGCTAGTGGTTTTATGTGCAAGTCTAGTATTGGGTGCCCTTGTAGTGCTCTCATCATTTCATTTCATTTTTCAAGGAAGAATTTATATATATTCTTAAAAATTTGCTGCACATGATGCACTCATCTCAGTTATTATGATTAAACTAGGCAAATATATTTAAATGCAAATAATAGTGTCCATCTAGCGCTACAATAATGTTGAAACACACTAGAGCTTTACAACTCGATTCACTGCATATTCTTTTAGTTGTAAAAAAGTTGAAATATATACTACAATGGAGAAGAAGATAATATTTATTTCAGTATATGAATCATTTCCAAGAACCAATAACTTCAAATGTAGTGTATGGACATTATTTCTCAAAATATTGACATGATGTTTACAACCATTTTCATATTTTCATGGATTTTTTTTTCCTTTTCCTTTCAACCTACTCAGGCCAACAAAGCCTATAGAACTTTCCCAACTATTCATTGGCTTGTTGAGGATCTCAATGCTAGTTTTATTTTTTCTGCTGATGTTATCAGTTCTAGGAAGCTAAGAAAGAAGTATCAGAGGTTGTCTTGAGTCTATAATTTATGTTGTTGTAGGAAGCCATCTCATAGTTACAAGGAGGTGGTCCGCAATTGTATATTTATAGAATAATTGAATTACTCTTTTCCCTCGAGGTATGTTATTAAATATTATTGCTATTACATAGTTCAAAGAACTCCTAACTATATGTTTGTTTCAATACTTTTGGCTTCTAATCAAGTGAAACAACATCAATGTTCTAAGAACATGTCTATGCTCCCATTTGTCTTGTAGGTTGTTATCATGGCATAATTAAATTATATCAGAAGGGAAAATTTGTACAGAAACTAAGCAACATAGAAGAGGTTATTCTTAGTTTTGTAGGATAATTTGACTCAACTAAAAGTCAAGAGGGGTTCTGAGCAATTCAAGGTTGTTGAGGAACAATTTTTAAACTTTCAAGATGACTTGTAATATGCTCGAAAGGATAACCTCAAGCTCAACAAGGATTCATCATCACATGTGCACTAGAACCAAAATCAAGGAAGCAACAACATTGGAAGTGTAATCTAAGCCAGAGGGGCAACAAAAAAGAAAAGCGTGTAGCAAGGGTCAAGTCGGGCTTATTCATGTGCATAACAGTTCAAGAGTCGAGCTGATTGATGTGTTCAGAACATTGCACACAGGTAAGGGTCGAGGCATGCAAATATACGTGTAGAATAGTGTTTGAAGGCTTAATCACAATTGCAAAGCTCAGGAGGAATAGAACAAGGTTGAATCACCGAAATGCGAAATGCGATAAGAGGGTCAGATGCGATATAATTCGGAACTCGATCTAAAGTATTTAAAGTCCGGCCGTGGGACCCTCTCGCATATCGCACATATCACATCACAAACTCAAGAGGAATGATGCTAAGGAATATGTTATAAATTCCAAAATTCAAAGTGCGACAAGGTTTCATATCGCCGATTGCAATTTGCGATCGGACCCACCTCCACTTGCCACATCATTCCTACCTTTATCACACATCGCACATCGCAAGCTCAGGAGGAATGGCGCTAAGGAATATGTTATGGATTCCAAAATGCGAAGTGCGACAAGGGCTGGATGCGATGCAACTCAGAACTATGATTTAATATATTCCAATCGCACATCGCACATCGCAAGCTCAGGAGGAATGGAGCTAAGGGATATGTTATGAATGCTGATATGAGATTTGCAATAACTTTTATATCACCAATCGTGATTTGCGATCATCCCCACCTTTATTGCATATTTCACATAACACATCGCAAGGGATAGCGATAATAAGATAACGAGATTCTCCGAAGTGCGAAGTGCGATAACGTAGCTGATGCGATGGTAGTTATCACCAAAGTCTAAAGGTTTTTTAGTTCAGGTACATGGGTTTTTCCTTTGTAAAAATCGCCTCGGAGGGCAAAATCAGATTATAACGTAGAACATTGGAATGCTGAAATGTGACAGAGAAGCGGACGCGATACAATTTTTCAAAGGTAATGGAATGTATTTTAAAGTCTAGTCTTACGGTAGTTACAAGGAAAGTCTGAACACCGGGCAAACTTGAGTAAGAAAAGACCCGAAGCTACGTGTAGAAAAATGGTATGCACTTATGGTAGTTTATTAATCAAAGACTAAACACTGCGGGCATGAGCAGAAGAGGTAGAGTCGGGCAGAAGGAGACATGATAACATTGTTTGAAACGTAGAGCATAGGCAGAGTCGGGAAAAGGGAGCACATGGTGGAATTGTTGGAAGTGCCATAGCTGGGTCAAGTTGGGCAAAGACACGTTATTATAGAACTATTTGAATACCACATCAGTAATAAAAAAGACATGACAACAAGCAGAAAAGAGAAATATTGAACTCTAAAAGAAATGAAGGGCAAGGATGTCCGATCTGTTAGGGAGACACATCACACTTCAGGGAGACGCATCAACAACAAATCAGATTCAGCAAAAAGAATAATATTTCAAGTTTTAAATTTTTTTCTTTGTTTGTTAAGATCGAAGCTATAGTGTTGTCCTCAATTGTAATGTAATCAATAGTTTTAACAGTTTAGGTAGTCGAAGTAGTTTCAAGAAGTTTTAGCAGTTACAAACTGTTTTTGATGTATTTAAGTAAGATAGAAAGAAAGAAGCAGGGTTCCGAGTTTCGGACCTCTGGAAGACTAAAAATTTGGTACTTACTTTTTGAGGAATTAATGAAAGAAGCAGCAAGTTTCCTACAACGGTTGATGGTGATTCGTTTGTCCTGTGCCATTTTGTGTCCCTTCTTCCTTGAATGAACTGAAGTAAGGTAGGTGTTGGTCTCTTAATTACATCTGTGAGTAAGAGTTAAATAACCTTAATTTGCACTCCTTCACTCCAACTCCTCTCCCTTCACAAACTCTCTTAGGAACTTAAAAGTAATAGATTCTGTGTTTACAACATACTATTTTGAGTTTCCTCTCTCTCCATAAATTCATTATGAAATTTAGAGTGGTAGATTCTGTGTTACAACATATCATTTTGAGTTTCTTCTACAATTATTATTTTCCATTCAGATATCAGAATTTAATGGCATTGAAGAGTCTTTCATTATACCATATTGTTAAGGGTTCTAAATAATTAGTTCCCAAAGGGATTGAACGAAGAGCACCTGATATATTTAATTTGTGACACATTTTTAAAAAATGTCTTAAGCATTGATTCCTTTCCACAGCCAAGGAATTGTATCTTAAGATACAACATTTTTTGGCGTCGTATCCAGGGACAAAGAGACGAAGTTTATTTTCCATGAGTTTTTCACATTATTTCCTCTGGTCATTCAGTGAGGAGGAAAGCTTTGAATGTTTTTGTTATTATCAGCATTATGGCTCACAAAAGGCCTCACACGAGGTTAGATACCTCACAACAGAAAGTCCCTGCTTTGTCAAACCCTGAAAGATTGATTTCTAAAAGGGTTCAAAAACCCAAAAACCCCTCAACACCGAGTCCTACACTACCTGTTCATGGCAGTATTTCTATTAATCCTTTGTTTGAAGATATCTCTAAAGTACTTCCTTTCTTCGAACAAGATTCACCTTTCACACCAATTTATTTTCGAGGACCTAAGTTGGAAGAACCCTCCTTTGATTCTGTTTATTTTACTTTCACTTAAGCTCAAAAAACTCCAGTTGCTGGTCCCTCTGTCATTGTCCATTAACCCAATTCCATATTAGTATTACCTCCACCTCCGTTCATTTTCGCAGTAGGTTCATCGATTGCATCTAACCAAGGAACAACCAATCAAGGTGCAGACATGGCAGCACCAGCCTTTTTTTTGAACATATATGCTCCAATTAACCTTCCACAACCAATGAATGTAATGCCTTAAGAGTATCTTAAATTAATCCCACGTTTTACTGGAGAAGATGAAATAACTGCAGAAAAACACTTGCCTATGTTTTGTAATTTTGCTAAAAATCTAAATGTAGAACATCTTGATGTTGTAATGAGGATTTTTGTTCAGTCTCTGGATGAAGAGGCTATAAAGTGGTTTAAGGGATTTCCAAATAATTCTATTAATACATGGGAAGAACTGGAAAATAAATTCACTCAGAGATGGGGTGAAAAAAGTGATCATGGATATTCACTAACAGAATTCAATGCAATCAAAATGGTAACACTGCCCTGCCCAAGATGCTTTTAACAAACGTTTCTCATTCATCAGTGACTGCATTTAGGTAAGTCCTCACCAAGATACCTTCATCCAGAGTTATACCCATAACAATCAGTTGGTCCCAGATAGTCTGAAGTCTAAAGAGGAAGGGATCGATTTCCTCACCCTTATGCATATGGAACAACCACATCTGATTCTCTAGAAGCATCTTCCATTGGACGGAGCTTCTTTGATACATCGTGTTCAAAGTTGTCAACATTTCATTTGCCATGTTCTTCCCTACAATATGTGGAACCACGTGATCCTTAACTCCATAGATGATCAAGTTCTTAGCCCATGCCCAATTCTCTTTGAATTTATTCAGGGGATCTACATCATTAGGCACATCTAGGACATTTTCAGCATGGTCCTTGATGCCATACTCATCCAGGACTATCAGGATCCTGGCCCTCCAGATAAAAAAGTTGGACGCACCGTCCAACCATTACTACATATGGTCAATTTTCCGACACTTTAGTTCCGACAGTTTTGATGTATTGTCAGAAAGTTCCCAACTTTTTCTCAAATTTTTAATCCCGCCAAAAAGCGTCAGAATAGCAAAGAAAGTCTCCAAACGTTGGACTTGTGAAGAAAGTATCCAAACATCAGACTTGCGATGAAACTCTCCAAACATTGGACTTGCGACAAAATCACTCCAAACATCGAAATAGAAACGGAATGCTCCAACCGTCAAAATTGCGATGAAAGTATCCTACCAGTCTCACTTGCGATGAAAGTCTCCAAATAGTCGCACTTGCGACAAAAGTCTCTAAACCGTTGGACTTGCGACGAAAGTATTCAAACTATCAGACTTGCGACGAAAGTATCCAAATCGTCGGACTCGCGATGAAGGTATCTAAATCGTGTGAGGGTTAAGTCGGGTTGGGTCAAGCTGGGTCGTGTTAGGTTGGGTCATGTTAGGTCAGGTCCTGTGAGGTTGGGTCGGGTCAGGTCAGGTCGTGTGAGGTCGGGTTGGGTCAGGTCGGGTCGTGTGTGGTTGGGTAAGGTCGTCTGAGGGTGCCCAAGGAAATGCATTCGGGAGGGTTAGATCAGGTCGAGTCCTGTGAGGGCACCCAAGGAAACATATTCACGTGGGTCGGGTTAGGTTGGGTCGTGTTGTGTAAGGGCGCCTCGGAAAATACATTCAGGAAAGTCAGGTCGGGTTAGGTCATGTGAGGGTGCCCAAGGAAATGCGTCCGAGCAGGCCTGGTAAGTTTGAGTCAGGTCATGTGAGGGCGCTCAATGAAATGCGTTTGTGCGGATTGAGTTGGGTAGGTTCATGTGAGGGAACCTAAGGAAACACGTTCGGGAAGGAGAGGTCGGGTCGTGGCGTGTGAGGGTGCCCAAGGAAACACGTTCGGGTGGGTTGGGTCATGTGAGGGTGCCCAAGGAAACACGTTCGGGCAGGTCAGGTCGTGTGAGGGTGGCCATATCAAAAATGCTATTGTGACTGCATGTGTGCCTTATGCATGTTTGTGCGATCCATTTTCTGTTTGATCCCTTCGTTCGAGCAGGTCGGGTCGTGCCTTGTGAGGGCACCACAAGAAACACTTCGGTTCAGATCGTGTGAGGGAGGCCATATAAAAAATGCTAAGTTGTGATCGTCCGTGTGCCTCGTGCACGTTCATGCGACTCGTTTTCTGTTTTCTCCCTCTTGCCTTAATCGACGTTTTGGCGGGTTGGGTCGGGTCGGGTCGTGTGATGGCACCCAAGGAAATGCGTTCGGGTCGGGTCGGGTTGGGTTGTGCCGTACTATGAGGGTGCCAAAGGAAACACGTTCAGGCGAGTTGAGTCGGGTCATGTGAGGGCGCCCAAGGAAACGCATTCGGGCAGGTCGGGTCGGGTTGTGTGAGGCCGCCCAAGGAAACAAGTTCAAGAAGGTCGGGTCGGGTCGTGTCGTGTGAGGGCACCCAAGGAAACGCGTTTGGACAGGTCGAGTCAGGTCGGGTCATGTTGTGTGAGGACACCTAGGAAAACGCATTCGGCTAGGTCAGGTTGGGTTATGTCGTTTGAGGGCGCCTGAGGAAACGCGTTCGGGCTGGTCGAGTCGTGTTAGGTCATATGAGGGCGCCCATGGAAACACATTTGAGTGGGTTGGGTTGGTTCGGGTCGGGTCAGGTGAGGGCGCCCAAGGAAACGCGTTGGTGCGGGGTCGGGTCGAGTCGTGTGAGGGAACCTAAGGAAACACGTTCGGGCAGGTCAGGTCGAGTCGTGCCGTGTGATGGTGCCCATGGAAACATGTTCGAGCGGGATGGGACGGGTCATGTGAGAGCACCTAGGGAAACACGTTCAGGTGGGTCGACTCGGGTTGGGTCGTGTGAGAGCACCATGGGAAACACGTTCGGGCGGGTCAGGTTGGGTCGTGCCGGGTGATGGTGCTGAAGGAAACACGTTCGAGTGGGTCGAGTCAGGTCGAGTCATTTGAGGGCACCTAGGGAAATGCATTCGGGTGGGTCATGTCGTGTGAGGGTGGCCGTATAAAAAATTCTAAGTTGTGACCACCCATGTGCGATCCGTTTTCCATTTTCTCACTCATGCCTTTGTTCGTTCGGGCGAATCGGGTCGTGCCGTGCGAGGGCGCAACGAGAAACATGTTTGTGTAGGATCATGTGAGGGAGGTCGTATAAAAAATGCTAAGTTGTGACCGCCCATGTGCCTTGTGCACGTTCGTGCGACCCATTTTTCGTTTACTCCTTCGTGCCTTCGACGTTCGGGCGGGTCGGGTCGGGTCGGGTTGTGCCATGTGAGGCCGCCCAAGGAAATGCATTCAAGTGGGTCGGGTCATGTGAGGGTGCCTAAGAAAACGTATTTGGGATGGTCGGGTCATTTGACGGTGGACGTATAAAAAATGCTAATTTGTGACTACCTGTGTTCCCCTTGCATGTTTGTCCAATCTGTTTTCCATTTGCTCCCTCATGCCTTCATTCGAGCGGGTCTGGTCGTGATGTGTGAGGGCGCCACAGGAAACGCGTTCGGGTCGAATCATGTTAGGGAAGCCGTATAAAAAATGCTAAGTTGTGACCGCCCGTGTGCTTTGTACTGCATGTTCGTGCGAGCCATTTGCCATTTGCTCCCTCGTGCCTTCGACGTTCAGGCAGGTCAGGTCAGGTTGGGTTTGGTGATGGTGCCCAAGGAAACGCGTTTGGGTCGGATCGGGTCGGGTCGTGCCATAGTGTGAGGGCGCCCAAGGAAATGCAGTATAAAAGAAAACACCTCCAACATTTCAGAATTAAGTATGAACAAAATGAACCATTACTTAGACTGCATTATAAGCCAAGAAACCAAATTTATCAATGCAAGGATCTACAATCCCAGTTTTGTAGAGTTTGCTCCATCTAACATTATAAGCATACGAGCCATTTAAAAATGGAGTATGTTGACATAAATTGAAGATTAATTCCTTGATGAGTTCATGATATGGAAATTTAGTACAACAAAAATGGGAATATGAGAGACTCAAGGTCGGCTCTGTAACAACATATTTTAATTTCTTTCTTGATCTATTGATGGCAAGTATTTGTGGTGCATCAATTGTTTTGTTTTTTTTTTCTTATTTTAAATAAAATTTTCCTCATTGGTATCTTGAGGACTCCTCTAGATCTACTCTACAGGTTGGTGGGTAGCAGGCTCCAGGATTATTATTACATTAGCTTTGTTAATTATAAACACTCTTTTGTGGGCTAGATTCTTATGGGCACCTCATAGCCCTCTGACTTCATCGAAACCCGAATTTTCATGGGTGAACTATATTTGAGCATCCCTAATGTTCTAAGGCTCCATTTCATAATCATAATTATTTTTCCCTCTATCTCCAAATATTCCTTTTGAGAGTTTTCCACAATTAGTCTTAATTTTTAATCAATATATTTTTGCCTTCCACTTTGTGTTCAATTCTCTCCACCTTTCAAGATGAACTACTTGCTACAAATACAACTTTGGAATCCTATATCCAATGGGGTTTGTCTATTAGGAAAGGTACTTTAGAAATTTATTCCAAACCATTTAGGTTTTTGATGACTTTATATTTTTCCATGGAGCTTGAATCCTTAGCCACAATTCCCAACCCCTAACCCATTTAACCCCCTAAACCTCTAAACCCATAACCCATTTCACCCCTAAATCCTAAACCTCTAAACCCTTAACCCCTAATCCCTAAACCCTTAACCCCATAAACCCCTGAACCCCTAACCCATTTAACCCCCTAAAACCCTAATTCCCGACTCCTAAACCATTTAACCCCCTAAACCCCTAAAACCCTAACCCATTTAACCTGCTAAACCCTAACCGCATTAACCCTTAACCCCTAACCCCTCGAAGGCACAAGGGAGAAAATGGAAAACGGGTCGCACGAACATGCACAAACCACATGGGTGGTCACAACTTAGCATTTTTGATACGACTTTCCTCACATGACCCGACCTGACACAAACGCGTTAAATTGGGCACCCTCACACGACCTGACCTACCCGAAGGAAGGCACAAGGGAGAAAACAAAAAAATATTCACACGAACGTGCATAAGGCACATGGGCGATCACAGCTTAGCATTTTTTATACGACTTCCCTCACACGACCCGACCCAACCTGACCCCAACACGTTTCCTTGGGTGCCCTCACACGACCCAACCCAACCCGACCCGCCCGAACGAAGGCATAAGGGAGAAAATGGAAAATGGGTCGCATGAATGTCCACAAGGCATAGGAGTGGTCACAACTTATCATTTTTTATACAAATTCCATTTTTGAGGCTAGAAAGTGGTTTAATGGATTTCCAAACAATTCTATTAATAGATGGGAAGAACTGGAAAATAAATTCACTCAGAGATGGGGTGAAAAAATTAATCATGGATATTCACTAATAGAATTCAATGCAATCAAAATGGTAATGCTCCCCTGCCCAAGATGCTTTTAACAAATTTTTCTCATTCATCAGTGACTGCATTTAGGTAAGTCCTCACCAAGATCCCTTCATCTAGAGTTGTACCCATAACAGTCATTTGGTCCGAGATAGTCTGAAGTCTAAATGGGAAGGGATTGATTTCCTCACCCTTGTGCATATGATTTCCTCACATGTGAACTGTAACCAAAATCAGGGAAGCAATAACATTGGAAGTGTAATCTAAGCCAGAGGAGCAACAAAGAAGAAAAGCGTGCAGCAAGGGTCAAGTCGGGCTTATTCGTGTGCAGAACAGTTCAAGGGTCGGGCCGATTGATGTGTTCAAAAAATTTCACACAGGTCAGGGTCGAGTCGTGCAAATATACATGCATAATAGTGTTAGGAGGCTTAATCAAAATTGCAAAGCTTAGGAGGAGTATAACAAGGTTGAATTTCCGAAATGCAAAATGCGATATAGTTCGGAGCTCGATCTAAAGTATTTAAAGTCCGACCGTGGGACCCTCTCGCATTTCGCACATCGCACATCGCAAGCTCAGGAGGAATGGTGCTAAGGAATATGTTATAAATGCTAAAATGTGAAGTGTGACAAGGTTTCATATCACCGATTGCGATTTGCGATCGACCCCACCTCCACTTGCCACGTCATCCCTACCTTTATCGCACATCGCACATCGCAAGCTCTGGAGGAATGGCACTAAGGAATATGTTATGAATGCCGAAATGCGAAGTGTGACAAGGGCCGAATGCGATGCAACTCAGGACCATGATTTAATATATTCCAATTGAACATCTCACATCTCAAGATTAGGAGGAATGATGCTAAGGAATATGTTATGAATACCGATATGCGATTTGCGATAAGTTTTGTATCTGTGTTTACATCATATTATTTTGAGTTTCCTCTCTCTCCATAAATTCATTATGAAATTTAGAGTGGTAGATTCTATGTTACAACATATCATTTTGAGTTTCTTCTACAGTTCTTCTTTTCCATTCAGATATCAGCAGTTAATGGCATTGTAGAGTCTTTCATTATACCAGAATGTTAAGGGTTTTAAAGGATTAGTTTACAAAGGGATTGAACGAATACCACCTAATACAATTACTTTGCGAGACATTTAAAAAAAATGTCTTAAGCACTGATTCCTTTCCACAGCCAAGGAATTGTCTCTTAAGATACAACACCTACAATGTGCTTTTCCAGTCCCAATACAATGCTATTGAATCCAATTCTTGAAACTCCTTTCAAGCCAATGGAGTTTCTTGCATGTCCATGGAGCAATTCCTTAATCAAGGTGATGTAGGCTCTGTCACCAAATTCACAAGAAAAAAACCACTTAATAATATTGAAACCATTCTCCATTAATGCACCTTCCTCGAACCGTCAACATGCTACAAATGATTATCACTTCAAGTAAAACACCTAAACTTGACATTGGTCCAGCATTTTCAGATTTTTTGAACACCATTTCCACAAATTTTTATTGAGTTGTTGAGGCTCGAAGTTCAAACGTAGCTCCATGCTTATTAAGCACCCACAATCTCATCGTGGTTTGGGAAGTCCTCATTAGTCGCTTACCCTAGGAGGTTCACACAGACTGGTTAAAAATATGTTGATTGTTGAGTCCATATGTGCAGGATGCCTCACCTCCAGCAGAATATATGATTGTGGGACACAATTCCTGATGTTAAGACCTCGTTCAGGTGTAACCATGCTAATCGAGTAAACAATTTCAGTTGACACCATAGGTGATATTTTGTCCAAACATGTTGGATAAATATCATACATGAGTTCAAGTGAACATGTCTACCTATTACATGCACATGTCATGTTTCACAAAATGATATGCACTTTCTTAAGTGTAATGTTCTTTGAATAATGCATCCATTTCAAACGAGGGAATAAGCCCATTCAAAAGTGTGAACTGCAATACATGCTAATCGATATAATTAAGCACATAAGATAGGTAGAAAACAATGTTAACTTCCAACAACATTTTTGTGAAAAAAATGAGCATAGGATCATGAACAAAAAACAGAAGACTCTGGTCACCCTTGGCTTGAAGGTAACCCATCTTAGTCAAATGTCAGTGAGCATACTCGCCAATTTTAGCTCGATCCTCTGCTTGATGAGTCAATGTTTCTGCATCTCCCAACTGATCCATTGATTGACATGATGAAGAGCATAAATAAGAGTATTAAAAGCTCGAAAGAAGAAAATATGGATCTTACACTATTAACAAAGTACATGCAGAAGGAAAATGACTAGTTAAGGCCTCAAAGCTATATGTTCTAGGAGGAAAACAAGGCATTACATTTGGAAAATAAGAGGTTACAAGATATATTTTTAGAACATGTTCCATCATCATCTCAAAGGTGATAGGGAAGGTGAATATAACTCAAGGAGACCTCAACATTATCCTCAATGTTGCAAGGCTTTCGTAAATGGGTTGAAAGATGATAACAATTTTTATAGAACTTAGTTTTTTAGTTTTGCATGCCTTTCATGAGGACATGCAAGAAAATCAACATGAGGGAGATGGTATTCAAAATTGGAATCACAAGCTATCCCTTTCCTTCACCATTTCGTTACCTTTTGTTCCTATTTCCCCCAAAAACCCTATGATTTTGAGCCTAAATACTCCTTAAAAAATGTGACCAGTTTACTTCTGGTACCTATAGAAGGATTCCAATACCAAGGTTTATGAGGTCATTGTTTAACTTATGAATGGACACTTAAATGGGACTCCAAAAAATGTGTTTTGAAGTCACAACTATCGACACAATGTACTTTTGTTGGTGTGTGAAGGTCCAATGGTCACAAACTGAAGGTATTTTGTTCAATGTCTCAGATCTTCTGCTAAGAAAAGTTCTACAGTGTAACCCTTCCATATATTATTGTTCTATTCTATCAAAAATTAGTTTTTGTATAGGAAAATTATTCAGGTGTTACCAAGAAAACCCCATGAAGATACCAAGAAATTGAAAAATTCTTGCTAATTTGATGATATGTTTTAACTGTTGATTACTTTAGTTTATTTCATTGTTGACATGGTATCCATATCACTTGTAAGCTAAAGTGTTATCTTTCAATTAATTTGTACCTTCTTGGTGTTAAAGATTAATTCAAAATTTTTCATCCATGGTTTGGCATGAATTTGTGTCCATCCCTTTGTGATCTCATGTTGCTTTGAGATGATGATGGAACATATTCAATATTGACTGTAAACCGTAATTTTTTTAGGCAACAGGTCAATCCTAGTTTTTAATACTAATTTATTATGCAAACAGAGTATCAAAACCTTGATATGAAATATATAAATCAATATTGTTTCTCCTTCATAAAATTCAAAGTGTACTTGTTGCTACACCTATGATAGAGTAATATTTCGAGTTGCAAAGGTTAATGTAATTGTATGATCTTTATGTGAAACCAAAGGCAAAAAATCAAATGGAAACAATATATTACTCAACACACAAATTCAATGTGATGCATGTTGAGATTGCAACAAGATGATGAGCTTAGTGGAAAGAAGTCGCCTTCACTAAGTGGGCCCGCATGCTATTTTTGGTGCAAAGTCTATTTTTAGACTATGTCTATTTTTAGACATGTCGATCATATTCTATGAGTTGCAGGATGCTATTTGTGGATGGTTGGTCAAGTTGGAAAAATATATGGATTTCTATTTTTAGACATATTAGGCGGAATCTATTTTTAGATTGCTAGTCTAAAAATAGATATGTCGAATATTATTATCTCTTAAGAATATTTGGACTATAAACATTATCTTATTCTCTTGGAGAACTTCAGTTAAGTGCACAGATGTGACACAGGAGCTGACAGAAGGAATTACGCTATTCCTAAGGGTTAAGTGGAGCTATTGCATGGATACTTCAGTTAGAACTCATGTGACAGAGTTTGGTGGAGTTGATTGAGGAAGTTAATGGAGTTGTATTCAGTTTAACTAATCTAAACATAGTTGAGCTATTTGTATTCAGTTTAACTGATTGATACAATTAGTGAGAGTGGTGTGAATTAATTATTAATTAATTCACTAATTATATACTCATTAATCAACTAAAGAATACATCAGTTAACTTCAGTGCATGGACAGTTTCAGTGGAGACCAGTGAAGAGATAGGTGAAAGAGCAGTGTGACTATCAGTTGTGACTATACTATTGCATGATTTGCAACAACCAGTGATTGGAGATGCCAATGAGGATTGCGCAATACAAGCCAGGTGGTTCGAAGTTATTTATGAGCCATTCTTCAGCATTGATTGTGCAGTAGAGGCAGGCTATCAGGTGGCAGAGATTGGAGCATGTGTTTTGCTAGATCTAGCTTGATTAGTGTGTAGCAATTGGAGATTGTACTGAGAGCTTGTGAGAAGCTTTGTATAATGATTGTTACATGATCTCTATGACATATAATATACAGATATTTGGGGTTTTCAGCTTTAAGCTTTCCCATAAAAGATTGTGTTCATATGTGTGATTTTTTATGTGTGCATGCGATTGTTTTTATTTCCACAATTAATGATCAATGGTAGAAGAGATTCTGTATTGTGCATGATGTTAAAATAGTGTGTGATCAAGAGAATCTTGATGGATAACATATCATTTATTCAAATTTATACATGGTATCAAAGTGATATTGATCATTGGAGCAATTGCAAAACATTGAAGCGGTTGAGTTTTGAGTTGGTGGAATTCGAATTTGCAGTAGTGTTTTCTTGGTGTCAAAGTTGAGATGTATTTCAACAGATTGCGATTGGAGTATGCCCTTGAGGTAAGCTCGAATTATATTGCATGGAAGGACAGGATGGAGGCGGTGCTGGATGACAATGGGTTGAAGGAGTTCATAGATGCAGAAATTCCAAAACCTACTTCTAGCGATGCTGCCGTACTTGACGCATGGCAAAAGAAGACAACAAAGTGTCGAAGGATTCTGTTGGAAGGTGTGAAGGATCACATAGTGTCCAGCCTTCATGGTAAAGCTTCTCCATTCTTGATGTGGAAAGATTTGACATATTTATTCCAAAGAAAGAGTGACTAGAGGAAGTTGGCGCTCAAGGATAGACTCAGAAACATAAAAATGGAGAAAGGTGACAGTATACCCAAGTGCCTCACGAAGTTTTTCCAATGTAGGGATGAGCTAGGAAGTGTGGGGGTGACTGTTGATGACGAGGACTTGGTGAGCTTGGCTCTCCTTGGGCTTCCGAAGAGTTGGCATTCCTATCAGGACTCTGTCAATGGTCGGGAGAAATTGACAGGATGGGAGCGACTTTGGTTGGATCTTGTGCAAGAGGAGATAAGGCGAAGTACCAGGGACGGATCTTCATCAAAGAACTCAGATGAAGAAAATTGTGCTTTGGCTGCCAAAGCCAAGAAGGGGAAGAGCAAGAAGAATGCTTCTCAATCCGGTGCGAAAGGCAAGAAGCAGGACATGTCCAAGGTGAAGTGCTTTCAATGTCACCAACACGGACATTACGCCACTAATTGTCCACAGAAGAAGAAAAATAAGCAGGCTGCTGGATCTGCAGCTGGAGAGGCCTTAGCCTCGCATTTTGAGCTGGATTTTTTGCTGATCGCATGCTTGGTCTCAAGTGTGATGGGTTCAGTGTGGTTTCTTGACAGTGGTGCATCTTTTCATATGACTGGAGACAAATATTTGTTTACTAATCTGGATGAGAAAGATCTTGGAGTGCACATCGAGATGGACAATGATGGTAGATACAGTGCGGCCAGTATCAGTACCATTTCCTTTGAGAGGGAGTCTGGTAAACCCTTCGTATTGAAGGAAGTGATGCATGTTCCAGGATTGAAGAAGAATCTGATCTCTGTGGCGATATTAGAAGACAAGGGATATGATGTTGTCTTTAGCGAGGGAAAGGCTTTCCTGCGCAGTAAGGCAACTGGTGAGACCCGGAGGATAGGGGTTCGAGTTAAGAACCTTTATCAGTTGCAGGTAGATGCATGCGCAACAATGGCAGGCGAGGCAGAAGGAGTGGTGAGCTGGGATGATGGCGAGCTGTGGCACCGGAGATTGGGCCACCTTCACCATGGAGCTTTGAAGATACTACAACAGATTTCTACTGGGCTTCCTAAGGGTACTCTTGCGCAATCAGATTAGTGCAAGGGATGTACCTTGGGAAAATTTGTGAAAGCCACCTTTCACGAGAAGGATAGTTGTGCCACGAAAATCCTTAAGAGAATTCACACATACGTGTGTGGACCTTTCTCAATAGCTTCGACAGTTAGCACAGGTACTTTGTGATATTTGTTGATGATTTTTCTCGTAGGCGCTGGATCTTCTTCATGCAGAAGAAGAGCGAGACATACTCAAAGTTCTGTGAGTTCAAGGAACTGGTTGAGAAAGAACTGAGGAAGCAGGTGAAGGCTCTTAGGAGAGACAATGGTGGTGAATTCATCTCTGGAGAATTCAAGGACTTTTGCAGCACAGAAGGAATTCAAAGAGAGCTCATAGCACCTCATAACCCACAGCAGAATGGGGTTGCTGAGTGGAAGAACATAACGATTGTGGGTGCTGCACGGGCGATGTTGCATGATCAGGGCCTTCCCATACACTTGTGGGCTAAGGCATGCAATACTGCATTTTATGTGCAAAACCGTTGTCCTCACAGGATACTTGGCATGAGTACACCTGAGGAGGCGTTTTTTGGTAAGAAGCCTGATATTTCCCTTTTGAGGATTTTTGGTTCACCTGTTTACATTCATGTGACGAAGGATGCCAGGAAGAAGCTGGAGCCGACCGTAGAGGTTGGGATATTTGTGGGGTACACTGATACACCCCACAACTATCATGTGTATTTGCTAGACAGTCGCAAGACTGTTGTGCGACGGGATATCAAATTTCATGAGGAGAAAGCCATGAAGTGTTCGCTTGATAGGGAGCCACACTTGCATGTAGATGAGGAGCTATTAGTTCCTAAGGATGAGCCTCAAGATGTGGATTAGCCACAAGAGGAGGTTCATGGAGTGGAAGAGACCACTCATGCAACGCCAACCATCAGAGGGCGGAAGTGCACTACAGAAGCTGAGCGACTGGCTCAAGATGCAGAGAAGGTTGTAGGAGCACCTACATCACAGCGCAGATAGAGACAGTCACCTGACCGGTATACTAGATACATGGCTCTTATGAGAAAGTGTATCATGACGGAGCCATCCTCTTTTGAGGAAGCTATGGAGGATCCCGCATGGGTAGATGCCATGGTTGAAGAGTATGATTCAATTGTCAGAAACAGTGCATGGGAGATTGTCCCAAGGCCGGAAGGGAAATCAGTGGTGGGTTAGAGATGGATCTACAAAGTGAAGCAAGCAGCTGACGGGAGCGTGGAGAAGTACAAGGAAAGATTTGTTGCCCGAGGCTTCTCACAGATTGAGGGGATCGATTATGAGGAAACCTTTGCACCTGTCGCAAGGTATTCTTCCATACGGACGATTCTTTCTCTCTCAGTGCAGATGGGGTGGCACATTCATCAGATGGATGTGAAGATCGCGTTCCTCAACGGGGTGATTGAGGAGGAGGTGTACATAGAGCAACCCGAAGGTTTTGAGATCTTCAGTAGTGATTCGCATGTGTGTAGGCTCAAAAGAGCATTGTATGGGTTGAAACAAGCACCTTGTGTGTGGTACACATGGATAGACAGTTATTTCACCGAACTTGGATTCTCCAAGAGTGAGGCGGATCCGAACCTATACCAGATTGTGGTGGAGGGTAAGTTGCTGATCATTGTAATTTATGTAGATGATTTGATTTTGACAGGTGATGAACTGTTGATACACTCATGCAAGGCTGATCTTGCAAAGGAGTTTGAGATGAAGGACTTGGGCCTCCTTCATTATTTCCTGGGATTGGAAATTTGGTAGCGCAGTGATGGAATGTTTGTTTCTAAAGGAAAGTATGCCCAGGAGATACTGGAGAAGTTCAACATGCATGGCTGCAAGCCTATTGATACTCCTCTTCTTGGTGGTTGGAGGAAGGAGGATGCTACTTCGACAGAGGTAGTGGGTGCCACTGTTTATCGATAGTTGGTGGGGTCACTTATGTATCTAGTCAATACACGACCCAACATATGCTATGCTGTTAACTAGCTTTCACAAGCTATGGTTAAGCCTACCAAGCTCTTTTGGAAGGCAGGAAAGCATGTATTGAGATATCTCAGAGGCACATCAGGATATGGATTATGGTACAGACAGTCGGATGAGGTGAAGCTGTGTGGCTTCACGGATGCAGATTGGGCAGGGAGCCCAACGGACAGAAAGAGCACATTTGGAGGGATTTTTAGTATTGGGTCAACAACAATTTCTTGGTACAGTAGGAAGCAGAGATCCGTGGAACTCAGTTCAGCAGAGGCCGAGTATATGGCAGCGAGTTTGGCTGCATGCAAGGCTATATGGATGAGGAAGATCCTGGACGGGTTGTTCGGTTCAGACTTAGATCCTACTGTGATTTATTGTGATAATCAGAGTTGCATTAAAATATCGGTTAATCCAGTATTTCATGATAGATCTAAACACATTGATATCCGGTATCATCATATCGGTGTGTCGCATTGAGGAAGATCATGTTACTCATACATTACAGGATCAGGATCTTGATATCTGTGGCACTCACCAGGAGCAAATTCGAATACCATAGAGGCGGGATCGGGGTGAAGGATAATCCCTATCTTGTTGAGAGGGAGTGTTGAGATTCAACAAGATGATGAGCTTAGTGAAAAGAGTCGCCTTCACTAAGTGGGCCCGCAGGCTATTTTTGGCGCAAAGTCTATTTTTTGACTATGTCTATTTTTAGACATGTCGATCATATTCTATGAGTTGCAGGATGCTATTTTTGGATGGTTGTTCAAGTTGGAAAAATAGATGGACTTATATTTTTAGACATATTGGGAGGAATCTATTTTTAGATTGCCAGTCTTAAAATAGATATGTCAACTATTATTAGCTCTTAATAATATTTTGGACTATAAACATTATCTTATTCTCTTGGAGCACTTCAGTTAAGTGCACAGATGTGGCACAGGAGCTGACAGAAGGAATTACGCTATTCCTGAGGGTTATGTGGAGCTATTGCATGGATACTTCAGTTAGAACTCATGTGACAGAGTTTAGTGGAGTTGATTGAGGAAGTTAGTGGAGTTGTATTCAGTTTAACTAATCTAAACATAGTTGAGCTATTTGTATCTAGTTTAACTGATTGATACAATTAGTGAGAGTGGTGTGAATTAATTATTAATTAATTCACTAACTATAAACTCTTTAATCAACTAAAGAATGCATAAGTTAACTTCAGTGCATGATGATTCTATTAAGAGACGATGAAAAGATAAATTAAGCGGCTTGATGTAATATTAATTTAGCAACTATAAATATTGCATATTTGCAACAACCAGTGATTGGAGAAGCCAATGAGGATTGCGCAGTACAAGCCAGGTGGTTCGAAGTTATTTATGAGCCATTCTTCAACATTGATTACGCAATAGAGGCAGGCTATCAGGTGGCAGAGATTGGAGCATGTGTTTTGCTAGATCTAGCTTGATTAGTGTGTAGCAATTGGAGATTGTACTGAGAGCTTGTGAGGAGCTTTGTATAATGATTGTTACATGATATATATGACATATAATATACAGATAGTTGGGGGTTTTCAGCTTTAAGCTTTCCCATAAAATACTGTGTTCATATGTGTGATTGTTTATGGTTTTAATGTGCGCATGCGATTGTTTTTATTTCCGCAATTAATGATCAATGGTAGAAGAGATTCTGTATTGTGCATGAAGTTAATATAGTGTGTGTTCAGGAGAATATATGTGGATAACATATCAGTTATTCAAATTTCTACAATGCATAATCGATTTCAAAGGTTAACACTTCAGTTAAATCTCATGTTATATGAATGGCTTATCCCAAAAAAAAAGAGAGATAGAGCATTATACACCACAAAATTCAGTAATATCAAATCAATTTTAGGTTTGTCTTATATACCAATATTTCTTATGAATCAATTCAAAAAACTCGTATTTGTTACACATTCATGCACACAGTCATAAATGCAATGTATATCATGATGCATTTCAACAAAATATAATGCTACAAGAAATAACACGAGTATTGTAATGAAATATTTAGATAAAAAACATAAACTATACTAATAAAATATAAATAATAGCTATGTAGCAAGTGAGGGGACCTTCCCACGGTAGCACACTGATTAGCTTACAGTCATAGAAGAGAGATCACAACGAAGTCATGAACCAAGCCAAATTCGCATTAATAAGAAATTGTTAAAACAAGCCAACTAATGCATGGCACACAGAGATACAACGTTTTTTTTGCCAAATACGTTTGTTTTCGTCGGTATTCCGATGTTTCAACAACATTGGAAGAGTGACGAAATTTTGGTAACGTCGGAAGAGCGACGAACTTTTGGTAACGTCATAAGAGCGAAGAACTTTTGGTAATGTCGGAAGAGCGAAGAACTTTTGGTAACGTCGGAAGAGAAATGAACTTTTGGTAACGTCGGAAGAGCGACGAAATTTTAATAACGTCAGAAGTACGATGACCACTTGGAAACATCGGAAGAGTGACGAAAATTGGAAACGTCGGAAGAGCGACGATAACTTGGAAACGTTAGAAGAGCGACGAAAACTTGGAAATGTAAGAATTGTGACTCGACTAAAAAATTTCAGAATCATTGTCGCTCTACCGACAATTATTAGAAGTGTGGAAATTGTGACGGGACATGAAACAACGTTTTTCCCCACCTCAAAGTGTTGCTCTTTGGATGCCTATGTGTCGCAAGAGCGACATTTTGGCCGTCGGAAATTGCTCCAAATGTGCTAATGAACCTATCCAGATCTATCAGTCAATGAGAAACCATCTCTACTCAAATCTATTGGAACAAGTACTCCTCTCCCTCTTTCTACTACAACACTCAACAAAAAACTGGATTTGGGTTTCTTGGTTATAGTAGCTGCTCCCTATGAGAACTGATTTCCCTCCTGGAAATCCTACGCCAAAAAACAATTGAATTAGTCCTCTAAGATCACCCTCTTAATCTAATCTCAGTTCATTGTTTAATCATTATTTCTCTCCTGCTTTCTTGTCGGTTTGCCGACACTTTCTCACACACGAGCCTATGGCACACGGATATGCAGACGAAAACGCTTCTGGGGGTTTGAAAACACAACAATTCACTGAAAGAAGGACGTAATATTCCCTTTTTTGGTTTCACCTACGACAGGGTTAGGTTGGACTTCCAAAATTAGGAACAGACAAGTCACAGGTAGAGATTGGTGCTATTAGCGGGCTCAGGAGATTTTTTGAGGAGTTTTGAAGAGTTTCCATGGTGTCTGGTGGCATTTTCTTGATATATTCCATCATCCGAGCAATTTGGCTTTCGTTCCTGTGCATTCTGATAAGTTTCGGAAATTTGAGTTATTTGTGGGCTTAACTTAGCTGATTACGCTCAAGGGGGAATTCCAGGAGGAATACATGATGGAACACCTTAGTGTAATAGCTCATTGGAACCGGGATGAAGATACCTACATGATGGGATGATTGGGCATGAGTTTCAATGACCAGAGGAGTCATGGTAGTCGATTTAATCTTTTCCGCATTAAAAAGGAATATTTTAATAAGAGGGAAAAGTGCACCATGAATAAAATAATAGTAAAATAATGCTCTAGAAGGCTCTAAGAGATATATAAAAGAAAGGGAGGAGGCCATTGAGGGATACCTTTGGATCATATCATTTTATTTTATGAGAGGTGTGAGACGTGGTTCTCTACTTCAGCCGTAGCCCCAGGACGGAAACCCTCGGGTGATTTGTGAGTGTTGGACGAAAACCCAAATCTCCTGAGGATACTTCACTAAGAAGTTTCGTAGAGCTTCAAGGATTGGTGTGAGGATAATTCAAATCTTCAACTCGTGGTTCATTATCTTCAGTGGGTTTAGTGACAGCTGTTGCCGGAGGGAGAGTGAAGCAGTTTAGTTTTGAGGCTAGCATAGTGCAACAACTCATCTTGGTGGCCAATTTTCCATCTCAGCTCTTTCTTTGGGTTAGATGTATTTGTAACCCCAGTTATTATCTATAATAAAAATGTTGAGATTATTCCTATTTTATGTGTTGATAGATTGAAATGCTTATGTGTTCTATTTTACATGGCAATCTTCTTTTTATTAATTCATAAATTTTATGGTAGTATGTTGGGTTAGTGTGATTTATGCAAATTTAGTTAAAGATCCCATTTGGGGATATTACAGTGGTATCAGAGCTTCGACCTTGGCTCAGTCGTGGGATTGAATTGGAAATCCGAAATCAAGGGTTTTAGTCGCAACTACTATTGTTCGAGGGTTATTCATCTATTTTGCCGGAGTCAGTGTTTTGCAGAAGAAATTTTTCCATATAGCGGGCGAAGAAGACATATCTGCCAAAACAAAAATTGTTGCAGAGAAATTTCAAGAGTTTGCTTGTTAAAATATTCAGATTAGACTTATTGCAGATATGGGAAAACTGAATTCCTCCTACACAGTGTTGGAATACCAAATCGAGCTCCAACCAGAACCGGGCCCCATTCTAAAATTACAATTGGTGCAGAAATCTCAATTGGTGGAGATCGTAGTAGTGGCTGAGAGCCACATTATTTCAAGACTGCTGGGCGGAGTTATTGAAGGGTGTTGTTGGCTTTAGCAAATACAATGCATGCGCAATTATGGGCCGAGAAGTGATCTAATGTAGCCCACAAAATTCATGAATCGGAAATAAACGAGACCACTTCTTTCGGGGCAATTAAAATACAAAAGTAAATAGGGTCAGTGGGAGTGAGCAAGCTGCCTCTGATAGATCCGAATCGCTGAGAAGCAACGGTCAGTGTGGTCGTCGGAGTACATGTTGCTGAGTATTTTTCATTGGGTGAAAAAAATAAAATAAAAATCGAAACAAAGTCGCGTCAACTATTGATGAGGGTGCCAAGCCAAGTCGTAGTGAATGCAATCAAAGGGGGCCAAATCAAAACTTAAGCTATGGAGAAATGTGTGCAGTAAAGACGTCAAATTTTAATTGAATTTTGAGTAGACTGTGAATCATGAAGGTCGAGTGCCATCAACTGTAAGAGCATAAGTCATTGAGGGTTGCTAATTGTTGGATCATGGAAAGTGTGATAGTTGCTCAGGGTTGAATGCATTAGTGCCACAACAATATCGACATCTTAGAAGCGATCACATGAACAGAACCCAAGAAGACACTGAGCATATTCTGTAGTGAAGGTGGACAGCGTATTGGTAAAAGTTCGATCTAGGGAGCCATATAAACTCACCTGCGGGTCAATGTATGGATGCGTAATACACATAATTGTTTTGACGGAAGGTGACAAGGGATGCTCGATGTGGCTAGAAATGGCCATGTGAGATCAATTTTCCAATTAAATTATGGTGAGATCATGTAGTTAGTGTAACCAGTGGATTTGGCTCCTGATTATGCATACAAGAAAATAAAACAAAAATCACATTTCTGCAGGGCATATGTTGGAGCCATGAATAAGAAGTTATTCGGTAGAGGCCGAGTGACAAGCAAATATCAGGCAATGGTTCTTCTATGGTATTAAAAGAAGGACTATATTCTTGGAATACTGCCACTGTTGTACGTTGATTTCATGACTTGGGATAGCCTTTATTTTCATCACGACAGGAACTAGACAACAAACAACCTATTCAAACCCAGGATGGGCGTAAATTCAAGGCATTCACAATGCTCAATCAGGTTCTCCTAATCCTAAGGTGTGATACATTTCTCATAATTTTACTTGCATCTCTGTTTTTTAATACCGTCATCAATATCAAACAATTTATGTTATAGTCTGTGCCTTAAACATTCAAGCCAAACCTCACCTACAACAATAAGGGATGTCAAGTATTTGACAAATTCTCTGTGAGTGACATACACTTAAAACTCAAAAAAATAGTAAATCATTGGTTGAACCATGGAGGGATTCCTAAACAGATTGAGAAGAATAAAATTTGGTTCCTTGAACCACCATGCATTAGAAGACCAGAAAACAAAACAAAATAGCAGACCCTTCTCCAAGAAGGTACATAATTTTTTCCAACAAAGGCATCCGAGGAATTTAAAAAAGGAGGAAGAAGTGGGAAATTGGCTTTATGCACTTGGGATGGACTTAAAGAGTGGAAAATTATAAAATGACTTCTCCATGTTAGAGAAAATGGAATCTTTCCTTTCAAAGGTAGAGCAATCTGATTAGAGTCTAAATTGGGCTTTGGAGCCATCTATGCTTGCATTGGTACAAGCTATATTCTTGGAACATCCAAGTGAGAGAGTCAAGCTTATAGCTACCTCTTGTTTCAGTGATATTTTGAGGATAACAACACCCTTACCTCCCTACAATGATGACATTATGAAAATAATTTTCAGACTAATAGTAGGAACCTTTCAGGATTTGGACAACTGTGCAGGCTCTACATTTGGGAAGAAGCTTGAGATTTTATGGAGTATGGCCACATTCGAGACGTATGTCATCATGTTTGACCTTGAGTGTGATGACTTGATTCTGTAGATGTTCTGATGCTTCTTCAACATTAGGAGACACCATTCTGACACCGTCATAGCATATATGCAGTCCATCCTGTCATCATGTATGAGAGACTGTGAGACCATTGGCCGAGAGTTGTAGACCAGGTTGTTGAGAATTTAGATGAGAGAGTAGTTGGTCTCACCTACTGCTTATGAGCTAGCCCAAGGGATGGTTGAGAAGAATATTGGGCTATTCAGGAGACAGTTGACCAGCGAGGAGTTGCTCCAGTTTAGTGGACCTGGCAGCAAAAATGAGCTGAGAAGGAAGGGAATTTGCTTCATCTACAAAGGAACTTGGGGGCCTGATCACTCATGCTTGAGTGATGTAGATGATGCAGTGGAGGCAGAACATAAGGGCATTCCTTCTGTATGCCAGGGTGAGGACTCTTTTTCAGATGAGTCCAGTGGACCAGTTGAGAATGATTTTGGGGAGCGAGAGAAGTCATGCAGAGATGATGACAGTAGGTCGGAGCTGTATTCCAGTGTGCAGGGTGAGAAGTCAGGGGAATCTATGGGAGATACTCTGGGTGATGAATCACTTGTGACGATTCAGCCAGAGTAGCATATGATGGAGCCTAAGTCAGCAGAGGAGGACACTATGCACATCATGCATGGTAGTCCCTTGGGGGAGAGCCAGATGGAGGCTCACACCGAGTTTATGATGGATATGCAGCTAACCTTGGGGTCAGCCATTTAGGAGGAGCCGTCAGATGCACAGACACCGAATACGGTGACAACAGTTGTAGATCCATATCCTCTAGAGATGTTGGAGGTTAATGGGATAGTTTTGCAAGGGGCTAGTGGACAACAGGAGAATTACATTCCCAATGAGAGGGATGAGCTGTTGGAGATGGTGGATCATCCATCTTTGGGCCGACACATTGATGAGGTGTAGATAGATGTACATGTAGTCGGCAGAGTTGCAGTAATTTCAGTGAGTAGCACTCTCCAGGAGTACATCGATGGGGCTTGTATCATATCTTGCCCACTTTGGCCCATTATAGAGAGAGGGGCTTTCTTCTACAAGTAGCTTTCATTGGCAGATAGGGTAGAATAGTGTGATTTGATTACAGGCTGGTGACAACACTCCAGGCATGTTCCATATGTAGTTTTTGCTACATTGGATTCTTATTTCAAGCTGGATTTGCGGGAGATCATGAGTTGGTACCCTCTTGATGGTACAATATTATTTGTATGGAGCACAATAGAGCAGGGGCCCTTAGACATGACAGATGATACATATTCCAGTTGGCAGTGGGGCATAGACCGACATTTCTTCAACATCCCATCTCGGTTTCAGGAGAGTAGGATCATCATTGGATTTAGTCAGGGGTTGGATTGGAGAGAGGTGATGAGTTGGTACAAAGTTGGTGGGGCAGCTTACACTGCCATAGATACAACACAACGGGAGACGTGGTCTTCACCTCTTAGAGCATCAGTTATAGACAGAGGTAATGCGCAGTCCGAGCCGTGGGACTTGGGAGATGATTGGCCATCGTGGCGTGGGAATCCGGGAGAATTGTTTGGTGACAGGTACAGTGAGAGATCAGTTTGGGATCCCGGCATTGAGGGGTCTATTCTGGGTGGCTAGGAATAGGCACATAGTAGCACCATGAGGTTTGTATGGGATCCAGGCATTGGGTCTCAGTTGCATCGGGCCGAAAGAGAGGCCCACATATTTGGATTGCTTGAGGGCAAACAATCTTGGTGCGGAAGGTCTGTAATATTCCCTTTCTTGGTGTCACCTACGACAGGGTTAGGTTGGACTTCCAGAGTTAGGAACAAACAAGTCACAGGTACAGATTGGTGCTATCAGCAGGCTCAGGGGATTTTTGGAGGAGTTTTGAGGATTTTCCATGGTGTCTGGTGGCATTCGCTTGATATATTCCATCATCTGAGCAGTTTGGCTTTCGTTCTGGTGCATTCCGACAACTTTCGGAAATTTGAGTTATTTGTGGGCTTAACACTGTTGATTACGCTCAAGGTGGCATTCCAGGAGGAATACATGATAGAACACCTTAGTGTAATAGCTCATTGGAACCGGGATGAAGATACCTACATGATGGGATGATTGGGCATGAGTTTCAATGACCAGAGGAGTCATGGTAGTCAATTTACTCTTTTCTGCATTAAAAAGGAATATTTTAATAAGAGGGAAAAGTGCACCATGAATAAAATAATAGTAAAATAATGCTCTAGAAGGCTCTAAGAGATATATAAAATAAAGGGAGGAGGCCATTGAGGGATACCATTGGATCATATCATTTTATTGTATGAGAGGTGTGAGACGTGGTTCTCTACTTCAGCTGTAGCCCCAAGACGGAAACCCTCGGGTGATTTGTGAGTGTTGGACGAAAACCCAACTCTCCTGAGGAGACTTCACTCAGAAGTTTCGCAGAGCTTCAGGGATTGGTGTGAGGATCATTCAGATCTTCAACTTTTGGTTCATTATCTTTAGTAGGTTCAGTGATATCTGTTGCTGGAGGGAGAGTGCAGCAGTTTAGTTTTGAGGCCAGCATAGTGCAACAACTCATCTTGGTGGCCAGTTTTCCATCTCAACTCTTTCTTTGGGTTAGATGTATTTGTAACCCCAATTATTATCTATAATAAAAATGTTGATATTATTCCTATTTGATGTGTTGATAGATTGCAGTGCTTATGTGTTCTATTTTACATGGAAATATTCTATTTATTAATTCAGAAATTTTATGGTAGTATGTTGGGTTAGTGTGATTTATGCAAATTTAGTTAAAGATCCCATTTGGAGATAATACACCGTCCCTTTGGTTGACCTCTGTGTGAGTGGACTGGCTCAGCGCAGCCTCTGTGCAACTCAGGCTGGTCTTGCGTCACTCTGGAAGGCTCTGCATTGCCTCTGAGTCACTCAGATGGATTAGTGTCAGCCTCTGCGTGGCCTTTGCATCAGCTTAGTTGGGCTACATCCCTCCTGGTACTGCGTTTCCCTCTTTTGGAAATCTGTTGCTTCAGCTACTCTCTCAACAACAATTTTCTTCAATCACTCTACTGGTGGATCAACTTGGTCTGCAATGCTTTGATACCATGTGAAAGTTTCAAAACAGAAACCCTACTACAATCTCTAGATCTACTTTGCCTACTTGTTTAATTAACTTAACAAGTTATTTAACTGAAGTATTGAGAAAAAAAATTAAAGCATACACAAATTGTAGCCTACACATCCACATATAATTTACTAAATAATACGCACATGTGACAAGTTTACATAGATTTTTCGAACAAATTTCTCCGAAAAAACCCAATGCTAGAAAACTTGTGCAACAACTCTAGAGGGTTTTTATTGTTATGTAAAATTTGAATACAACATTATGGGTGCCAAAAATGGTTGGCCCTACAGAGAAATTACACGGTAGCTTGTACCTTTCACTCAGAGACAGAAAATATGCTTGTATCACACCCTCAAATAGGATTTACAGATCACGAGCCCTTTCTGGCCCACTGGAACCCTCAGCGCTACCTCTACAGCCTCTACATCAACCCTCATTGGCCGATGTCCCCACTGCACTCCCCTGACTGGTGTTGCACTGCCTCTGCGTTGCCCTAGTTGGGCTTGCGCCACCTCGGCTGGTGCTGTACTACCCCTGCACTACGCTGGTTGGGTTTACGTCACCCTGGCAGGCTTACGCAACCTCTATGCAGTACTTTGTGTGGTGCTGGATGAACTGTGTCCTCCTGGTTGGCTCTACGTTGTTTGGTACTCACTGCCTCTTTGATGTTGTATTCTCGACCTTGGATCAGATCATCCCTTGTCTATCTCTGCCCCTCACTACACTACAAAATCGTTTAGAATTCCTTAGCAAATCCCACCCTAGAAATTCGACTTAACTTCAGTGCTCTGCCTGTGTGTGTGTGTCTCCAACAGACCCTAAGCCTTTCTCTTATATTTTTTTCATTGGAAAACCAATGACTGTGATCTAATCTCTAATCAACAACTTAAATTAAAGGACTGCTTGATCCACGTCACTTAGAACATTTCATCACATGTGTTTAATTAATTCACTTTAATTTTTCTAATTCCCTAAGTTAGACTTAGGGTCCTCATTAAAAAATTAATAATTTAAATAACTTCAACACCAGATGAAATTTCTCCAAACGCTTTCTGGGTTTTGGATATCTCGTGTGTCTTAGCCCCTCCACAAAGTTTTGGAACTAGAGCACACTTGATGTTACCCAAAAATATCAACATGATTTGACCCTCTATGGGTCTACTTCAATCCCACTTTTGGAAATGGTATGGCCCAAGAGGTTACCCTCGGACACTAAAAAATACCCTTTTTGGGATTAAGGGATATCCCATACTTGCGACATTGTTCAAAATTTTTCTTTAGGTGGTGTATGTGGTCAAATATCTTCTTGGAAAATACTGTGACATCATCAAGATAAACCACTACACTTTGTTTGATTAGTCCAAGAAATGAAATTTCCATGGCGAGTTGAAATGTTGCATCGAAATTTATCAACCCAAATGGCATTCTTTTAAATGCGATCGTACCCCACTGAGTGCAAAATGTTGTCTTTAGTATGTCAGACTTTAAGACTAGAACCTAGTTGTAACCAGAATATCCATCCAAGAAAAAAAAAATCTTTGAACTCGATATTATTTGTAGTATCTGTTCCATAGACGACACAAGGTAATCATTCTTATCCCAGGTGCGATTCAAGTCGCATAAATCATCACACAAGCGAATTCCCCTAAACTTCTTTCTCATTGGGACCAAGTTCGATACCTAGGTAAAATGTCGCACTTTGTACATGATACGAGCATCCAACATTTTCCTCAACTCCTTTTGAATAAGAGGCTCAAGCGTTGGATGTACCTTCCATGACTTTTGTTGTAATGGCTTGGCCCCCTCTTTGATTGGAATCACATGCTGGATTATTCACGTGTCATAAATTTTAAGCTTAACGTATGTCCATACCAAGATTAAAAAACTTAAGTTCCTTTTTGTGCCAAGATTTATTTGTTCGTGCGACACCTTTGAATTGTGGGTTTTAACATTAACTGGCCCTCGGAAGCGGTTCTGCAAGTCATACAAATTTTCCAATGATACCATGCCTTTCGGGATGGGTTCTCTTTGATTGCGTTAGTTGCATCCCACAACGCGTTCTCATTCTCTTCTTCATCGATAGCTGCGTCCTTGAATACATCAACATTTTCCATGAAGTGCATTATTTGTTGGTCATCATTGAAAACACATAAATTAGTGATATTATCAGGGATGGATGGTTTATAAATAATGTCTATAGAAAAACCGTCCCTAAACAGTGATAACTTAGCAGCAACATTTGCCAGTGCATCCGCAACTGCATTGCATATTATAGGAACAATAATATTTAAAGCTTAGAAATGCGAAAACAAACACCATACCTCTTATTGGTAACTTTTGAGATGAGGTGACACATACTGTATAGTATCATGTACCTATCGTATGACAATTTATTAGTCACCTACTACTTTGAGGACTGCAACATTAATGCCAATGGCTCTTTGCAAACCCAAGACGAGTGGTTCATATTGCGATGTTGTTTGTGCACTCAAATTCCAAGCGGCCAGAGATCAGTTGTTTCCTCTGTCGCAGGTGTACTAAAACAAAACCATTTCCAAAGCCCTCTTGTGTTTTCAAACCGCCAAAATATAATGTCCGAAAATCATATGTACAAGAACTATGTGCTACACTAGTACTATTATTATTAATACTACTAATTGTACCAATGCCATATTCGCCAGTTGGACTAGGAAGGAGTTCCAACAATATGTCGGTGGAACTTGGGATGGCTGAGCAAGATAACACCCCAAATCAGTTTCCAAGAAGAAAATTCCAAATATAAGATCTGTAAAAGCCATTGGTTCATTTTTACCATCAAAGGGAGTAACATTGTGTTTCATGTACTGCTCTAAGTTCACCCGGATCTGATTGTTTCTGCCCCTGTACGAAAGCCATAAATTTTACCAGTCCATAGAAAAATACCCCTGTAGTTTTTTGGACCAGTCTTTGCTAAAAAATACACCATATTCTTTCATAATGTCTATAATTACTAATTTATACATTGGCGAACTCGGTGACCAGATGATAAGCGAATAAGCACATTCTTGAGTTCACCAATCGCATGGACAAGAGTTATGTCGAGCTTAATGATTAGTGCATCTATTTTATCCCATTTTTCATTGATTTTATTTGTGATAGATAAAGGCATTACGTTTACAGATGCACCAAAATCATCTAAGAAACTGTGCACATTATAGTTAAAATTTAAAATGTTAAAATAAATGGGGGGAAGGGTGTGTTTACATCCATTGTTAAAGCATTAATTATAGATTTTAGGGGACCAGAGGACTTACCATATCTCTTATGTGAAGACGCATCATTACCTGAGGCAGACTATTAGACTGCATGAAGGAGCATGTCCCGTTGGCTCGCGATCTTTATCAGTTCGAAGATTGAAATATTCGCGCGAGCTTTCTTCATTTCTTCAACAATGTTATAATCCTGCGTGGAAGATATTACCGAAGTGTGGAGCATAAGGTTATTTTACTAGTTTGAGTCTGCCATGTATACAGGTATTGTAGATATTAAAGGCATATAAAAGTGAAGTCATGTTGGTGAAGAAAATATAGATCCCATCGGTATAGTACAAACTATAGGTATCTATATTTTAGTTGGTTTTACGGTGTTGAAGGCTCAAATTTGTCGCATTAGGCGCTTGTTACGCATTGTATTACAATACCACCATGATTCAATGATATGTGAAAAAGAAGAGATTGTACTAGAAAGACACATTATAAATAAAGAGAAATAAGATTATGAAGTATTCCTGTGTATTTGCGCAATATGTTATTATCTATATTTGAAACTGTTTTATGTATTGCAAAGTATTATATAATTTTTTATGATAGAAAAGTATTTTATGCTATTTAAATGTGTTGTATTGGGTTGATTAGTGCATAAGACTGATATAGGCGCAACGAGCAGTAGTATTAATTGATGACTAGGGTATAAAATGTAAGATCAGATAATTGCATCTATGAAATTCATAAAAGCATACAGGAGAAGTATAACAATAAATCCATGTCCTAATATCCCTATGGATGCAAAAACCTGGTTCTAGCATCCCCCAATATTGCCTCGGGTGAGAATGAGATCTACGTTGCAGGTCGTTGCCGAAAAGGACCGGTGATAGAGGGTTTTTTTGGTAGCGCAACTACTCCAAACCTGGGTCTTGATCCCTTCAAGATAATAAATGGTTTCATTGCTGGGACCAAGATCTGATTGAGGGATATGTGGATGTGGCATCCAACAAGAAAGGAAATACAAGATTGGGTAGATCTGAAAGAATGGGAGTTCGTAGTTTAAGAAAACATAAATCCACGACTGTCAACTGAAGCTTGGTTGCAGAGATATATTTTTACAGAACAACACGATATCTTCTTCTGCTCGTTCACTAATGAGCCGCATGAATGGTTGTCAAAGTTGACTGAGAACAATACCTGTTTTAAGAACGACGAGCCTACTGCATGGAACCCTGAATTGTTGCAGTGACTCAAGGAGACTGATAGCAAGATCTCAAGAGCTTTTGATTTTTGGATTGAGAGTGTTTTGGGATGATTTATAACTGAGTTCTCCATAGGCACATTCGTATCGTACAACAAAGCTGAGCGAAGATTTTTCAAGGGCCTGTGACATAAGTACTTGAATTCTTTAAATTTTTGGATTAAGATGCTTTTATGTGAAAAGGGTGTATTACGCATGCATCATATTGATGTTCAGAAGAAGTAATTTTGGGTCTACGCAGAGTGGTAAAATATTTAGGGTAGATCACGAAAAATTCATTAATACTAATTACAGTCTGTTAATGAGTGGATCCGAAAGCGAATAAGGATAAAGTAACCCCACAACCCCTAGTGGTGCATCATAGTTCAAATTGGAGATCATCATGGCGCATCTGGGTTCCCCCATCCCACTACTCCCCTCACTCTGCTTTCCCATCCCCATACTTTCCCTCCACCTCCACCTCCCCCAAGAGATATGGCTAATGAAGACAGAATGCCTATTTTCAGAGGTCTGGGATCAGAGGATCTTGAAAAATTTTGGTTTATCGCTGAAGCAGTATGGAAAGCATGACAGGTCGCAGATGATGACATAAAGAAGGCGCAGATTGTCACAACACTGCAGGAAAGGGTGCTGACATGGTATATGAAGTACTCTATGACGCATCAATCTTCCATGTTGGATGAGACAAAGACAACACTAAATTCCAAATTTAAGAAGGCAAAATCGTAGTCGCAGTACATTACAGAGATAAAAGAGATCAAACAAGCGGTAGTTGAATCTGTTTGGGAATTAGATCAAAGGTTCAAGATGTTACTAAGACAAGCGAACTTCCAAATTCCTAACGAGCAACATAAGGAGTAGTTTATAACTGCGCTATTGCCACATATAAGGCTAACTTTGACACAATAGAAGATATAAACACATGTCTAAGCTCTGGAAGTTGCTATGAAATTGGAACCTTCGCCAGTCGCAGATACCCAAGTACGGGTACAACAGATTCAAAGCCAATTAACAAAAATGCATTTGGAGTTGCAAGATCTAAAGAAGGGTAAGGAAGTCCGATTAGAAATTTGCTCAGAGGTATAGTGTTTCAAATGCAAGTCAAAATGCCATTATAAAGATCAATGGCATGTTTATAGAGATTACATCAACAACATCACACCTAATCCGTTGAACCCAAGATCAAGTGTATGGTACAACATGTGTAAAATTTCAGGTCGACATCGCAAAAAAGAATGCTATTTATTGCAGAAGTATGTGCAGACCTTGAAGCAACTATTTTGTAAGTTTTATAGCTCCGTAGGGCATGATGAATCCCATAACCCCCTCTTACAATTATTGTAGAGATTTTGATAATGTAATAGAGGATTGTCCTGTTCTAATAGAGAAGATGCAGGAGAAAATAAATTAGTAGCTTATGCAAAACTTATAGATGATGACGATGAGTCGCACAAAGAAGAGCCTACTGTTAACATAGTAACCCAAATTGGTGCAACTACAGGAGAAGATAAAGCGGCAAGAAAAAAACCTATGGAGGACACGTGGGTCAAAAAGGATGGAGATAATAATACTGGGTTCAATATGCAAAGAGAAAAGGAGACATTTTTGGAGGTGAAGAAGAGTTTAATGGACCCCGGAGCTTCGACATCTAGGATGCAGCCGCAGACTCAACATAAGATGGTACCTCAAAAGAACAAAACCCAAATGATTACTGTGATGAAGGAATTCGATCTGGTTATGTTGAAATCATTTTACCTACATGAAGTTATTAAGAGACCAGAAGGATATTGAAAGTCTCGAGGCACTGATAGACTCCTGCGTAGGAAGAGAGGACATGTGCAGTGAGCTGCGGATAGTAAATAAATTGCATCAACATAAGAAGAGGATGGGCAGAGAAATGAGATTAACTGCGCAAATTAGGGACTATGACATGGATTAGGTAATCCTAGATTTAGGATTTGATGCCAATGTATTGCCTAAGAAAACATGGGAGCACATGGGAAAACTGTAGTTGCAATGGTCACAGATCTAGTTAAGAATAGATAATTAGTAGAAGATTATTCCTATGGGAAGATTGCTTGGTATAGTAGTAGACATTGAAGGAGTGTGCGCTATGGAATATTTTGAATTAATTGATATTTATAGATGGTTGTTGTTGTTTCAGGAGTATGCATTTGAAGTTATAGTTAAGCCAAGAAGATTAAATGTTGGGCCTGATAATCTGTCCAGGATAGAGACATGCGATGAACCCACAAACATTGAAGAGAACATGCTTGATGCGCATATATTCATAATAAGGGTTGCATATGATCACTTCACAAACATTATTCAATTTTTTACTATAGGGATGACATTTGCGGAGTATACTACGCAGTAGAAAAAGGAGCTGGTAGTCAAGGCAACTGATTTTTTTATGATTGCAGGACATTTGTATAAAATGGGGCCAGATGAAGTCCTGTGCAGATATGTCTCTGAGCATGAAAGACAAAGAATTTTAGAAGAACCTCATCATGGAGTTACAGGAGGATATTATGCAGGAAAATTCACTATGCATAATATTTTGAGAGCTGGATTGTGGTGGCCTACATTACACAAGGATGCAAAAGAATATTGTAGATCCCGGGATGCTTGTTAGAGAAAAGGAAGACCTAGGAGAGATGAAATTCCCTTTAACCCACAAGTGATATTGCAGGCATTTGATAAGTGGGAAATAGACTTTGTTGGACCGATTAATCCACCAGGGAAGAAGACTAGCATGAGGTTTATCATCACTACCACAAATTATTTGACTAGATGGGCTGAAGCAAAGCTAGTAAAGGATTGTAGTGCAGATATTGCTTCGTAATTCATATTTGAATACATTCTCTCTAGATTTGGGGGACCGAAGATTTTGATGGGTGACAAAGTGCTCTCCCTTCCACGGTCGTTCCCATCCCGTTCCTTTATCATAGCCGGATGGGAGCTAAAGAACAGATGACTCTACCGATATATTTAAACCCCACCCTATGTTTGCATCCCTGGCAGGTGCATCATACATAATTGTGACCCGGACTGGCAGGAAGCCCCCCCCGTAAGGTGGATGAACTGGATTGGCTCCTGGTGGTGGAAATGAGAAAATATGCAAATGAAAGTAGTGCCAATTGAAAAAGTTAAATCAACACCAAAGACAGAGTAAGTAGCGAAGGAGGTAGAGGCTAGGAATTTCAAGTGCACCATCACAAAAGCACACCCTATCACCCTCAGGAAAATGGAACAGATGAAGCTTTTAAAAAGATTTTAGAAAATGATCTAACCAAAGTATGAAATGTCAACAAGAATGATTTGGATTCGAGAATTCCAGTAGTATTATGGGCATATAGAACAACATGCAAAAAGATGACAGGAAATACCCCTTTTAAGCTAGTTTATGGGCAAGAAGCAGTTATGCCTATGGAATATATTGTGCCTAGTCTAAGAATAGAAGCCGTAACACAAATGACAAATAATTATATCATGGAAAAAAGACTGGAACAATTTCTTGCTCTTGAGGAAGACAAATTAATTGCAAGATATCACTAGCAAGTCAAAAAAGTAAGGGAAAAATCCTGGCTTTACAGGTATATCAAGCAGAAAATATTCAAGGAGGGAGACCTTGTGCTTTTGTATGATAGTAAGTTCATGTATTTCCCAGGAAAGTTCAAGATACATTGGTTGGGGCCATACATTTTCAAGGCTATATTGGATGGTGGCGCAGTTCAACTTGCAAATTTGAATGGTGAATTGTTTCCTAGACGAGTGAATGGTAGCAGGTTGAAGATATACAGGGATGATTCTGTCCCTGGAAATTCACATTGAATATATGGACGGGTAACAGTCTTAGTGCCACAAGTAGTTGGAAGTGGGTACAATAATATAAACTAATATGCCAAAGGACTTTTCCAAAGATGGATTACTGCGCGAAGTTTCGAAGGATGTCGAAGTCAAAAGGAACTACGACGAGGGAGGAATAATTGCGACACAAGGGAAGGTTCATCGAAGTTCACCAAAAATATGATATTTGGAAGTGAAACAATTTATTTTAAATGAAAGTTTCCATTAAAAGGAATGAGGAAGACACATCCATTGATCTTAGTTGGGCAAATATACTGCCAAATATGCATTTATGAGATGAATCTAAAGACAATCATGTAGTCTGAAATTCAAATTGCTATAAATATTTCATCCCACTTCGCATTTTGACACTTTGATCACTGAGAATTAGAATTATGATTTTGCGCCTAAGTGCCAACCAAGCTTTGATTTGCATGTCTGAGAAGAGTTTTGAAGATATTTCCAGGGAATTTATCAAGAGAGGATTAACTGACATCATGACTACTACATTGCTGCCGAGTATGAGAGGGCCGAGGTCACCTAGGAAGAAAGAGACTACAGGAGAAGCCGTGACACCGAAGCAAAAGAAGGATAAGAAACCAGTGGTGTCACCTGGTGTAAGACAATCCCCAAGGTAGAAACTTACCAGGGAGCAGAGGAATAAGTAGCGGTCGGAAAAGAAGAAGTAACCTATGGAGGTATAGGACATCGATGAAGAAATTGCAGCAGACCTTCTGGAAGATATTGAAGCAGAAGAAGTAGAGCCTATTTCTAGGATACCGCCCTATGTACCACCCAGGAAGGTGGGTGCGAAGTCCATGAAGGACCCTGATGTTGCGAAGTTAGCTATCTTTACGCTACTACTACCATGATGTCCCATTTGAAGGAGACATATTAGTGAGAGTATCGCACCTTAGAATGGAAGACTGGGATTTCAAAGACAAGAAAGTATCCCTAGTTCAAGCTTAATAGATACCTGCACCCCATCCATTACCTAGCAAGTGGATTTACCAGGTTGAAGCCATATAGGTGGGCTTCAGGGATACAACAGTCAAGGCTGCTCAATATTTTTTATGTTCCGCATTTTTGGTGCAACAATATCAACAAAATTTGTATGCAGCAAATTTTATTGTTACTACATGACGGGAGCCTCTAGTTGGGTGAGAGGATCCATATTAATGATATGTTAATTCATAGAATTACCCCACTTCCCTGTTTGGGAAAAAACGCCACAACAGAGTTTGTAGGGAAGATCCAGGACAAGGCAGTCACTGAGGCTATGAAGGAAAAATATGACATTATAAAGAATACGCGGAGCTATGACATCGACTCCATCAAAGACCCAGCTGTGCACTTCGTCGCACCTATTTTGGTTGGAAAAATCATGAGGAAGTGTCGCGCGAACGAAGTGCCAACACTTGTCATATATTTGGCTGCACAGTGTAGTAAAGGGGTCTAGTATAACTAGGCAGGGTATTTGTGCAAGGATTTTCTTGATAACTGTCACGAGGCACAAGAGGAAGGGAAGAAATTACACTATGTGTGGTTATTGATGCTTATAACACTCATGGCGTGGAAGGAGCCTGAGGAGCCACAGTTCTTCACTGTGGATTAATATATCTACGAAGTTGTGTGGTACACCTTGCTGTGGTTTACTAAGGAACCTACCCGGGAGACAGAGAAAAAATTATTTTAGGTGTGATTGGAGATGGATCTGCGCACTGTGGTGAGTCAACATCCTAGGCTATCACCGGTGTTATTTGAATATTATCGGAGGATAGTTGATTTTAAGGTGGACTTTCATCGAGCATATATCCGTGCATGGAAGGACCCTAAAGAAGTATGGTACCCTTTACTAATTAGAGGCTCAGTATTTAGCTCAAAAATGAAAGTGCTAAGAATTGATTGGAAGCTGAATGACAACGATCAACCCATAGCTAGGAATCCAACGCAACTCGTTTCGTCGAAAAACAACTTCAGATGAAGAAGTTATAGCCTGCTGACCACTGTTTAGAGCATCCAAATTAAAAAAAAAAAATTGAAAAATAGTGACAGGTTGATGACATGGCAGCCCAGTAAGCATGCAGGGAATATTCTTCAGTTTTTTCCTAGTGGCACTGTGACAAGTGTCACAACTAGATTTTCAAGTTTGGTTTGAAAGTGAAATTTTTTTAAGGATCTGCTCCTAAGGTTGAATTTGATTTTTTTATGTGGGAGGACATCCCAACCAAGGGCCACCACGTTTCCCATCTAGTGGACCCCCTCTCCAAGGTCTGGTTTGAATTTCATTTTATGTACTATGATCAAATTTAAATTTTGTATTATGGTGGTCAAATTTCACATTTGAATACATTGTATGGTGGCATGATTATTAATCCTAAGGTTCAAAGGTGGGTGCATATCTTATATGCTAAGGTTCAGATTTAATATTTATGATTTAAATAGTTCAAGCATTATGGTGGAGCATATTAATGCAATTTCAAAGTCTGAATATATGGCGTATTAAACATTGGGTTATATACATTTCCAAGGCGTATTGCAAATTCCGCACATTTATTCTAGCCTAAGGTTTGGGTTAAACAATGTTCATGGCATATTAAATGGTGGCATTAAGATTTAGAGGCATGGCGTATTAAAGTTTCGGTGCAAAATGTATTTAGGATGGGTGGAGGGTAGGTCGAACCCATGACCTCCCCCTCCTATTTCAACGTTTTTTACCAACAGACCACGGGGTAGTGTAAAGTATCCATGCCCAAATCATATTTGATTTGCATGCAGTCTCCAATGGCAGGAATGGAGGGGGAAACCCCCTCCAATATGACCTCTCCATAGAACCAACGGCTCGGGATTTTTAAATGGCAGGATTTAATGTAATTGCGGATTAGTTAAAGCTAATCCCATGTTTAATGTAATTAATCTAGTTGTATATAACTGCGCTTATGCACCATTAAAACACGCTTATCACACTGTTAAACCTGCTTAGCCTTAATTAACTCAGTGCTTCATCTGGCAGAGTTTTAGGAGGCGCCCCAAATTTCGGCGGAATTTCCAAATTTGTCGGACTTATCTGGAGTCTTCTCTAGATTTGGAGGAGGAATCTAGGGAAAAATTAAATTGGCCATATCTTGAGCAATTTTCGACCAATTTTGGCTCAGGAAGAGTCATTCCTAGTAGATTGGCATGCTACGGAGACATTGGAACATGTTGCAAATGCAGATGAGAAATTCTATAGCTTTTTTTGTCACTTTGAAGAATTTTGAAGCCTAGGGACACCATGAAGGAAGGCCATGCTTAGAATAGCTAAAGGCCAAATTGAGTGAATCAGTAGTCATTTCTAATAGATTTCTACATTTTTAACTCATTGAAGTATGTTTTAGGAGCATTTTATGCATGTACACAACAATTGTTTCACTATTGAGCTAATACAAAGGCCAAAGTCATGGAAGCTGGACCAAGGAGATGTAGCCCAGGAGGGGTGAACTCCTTCATCAAAACTTTGTTTTTATAGATCAATTGTGATGGTTTGTTGTTATTTATGTTGTTGTTGTTCAAAATTTGTATTTCATACTTTATGCTCTTGAATTCACTCATAAAAACTCAGTTAAATTACCTGTTTGACACACATAAGTAACAAGGAAACATGTACATCAAGCATAAGATCAATTAATAAATTTTATATTTGAAAAATGAAATTAGCACATCAAAACTAACATTCAAATTCAGATCAAGTTGGTATCAGAGCTTTGGTTGAAAGGCAAGGTTATTTGCTTGATATTTTCTTGAGTTTTTTGCAATTTTAATAGTTGCAAAATTGTGATGCTGACAAGGTTAAAGTTGCAGAAAGGTGAAGGGAAATTTTTGGCAGCAATTCCTGAGATTAGGACCAGAAGTAATGAAAAGTCAACAATAAATGTGTGTCTAATTTAATTTTCCCTTAATTAAATTGGACAATAAATTGTAATCTTATCTCATAATCACTTGTAATAGTTAACTGAGTGTGATAAACTCAGTTAGCTCATGGAATTCCAGATGTGGGTGGTTGGTGAGGCATGCAGAGTGATTCTATTTGTTTCTGAGTCCAAGTTACAGTTAGTGCATTAGTTTAATGCATGAGAAATCAGTTAACTCAATTAATTGAGTTAAAACCAGTTTAACTAGTTGTAATTGATTGTTGCACAAGTGATAGGTCAAGTGAATTAAATCATATTTAATTCACATGTAGTGATTTTTCAAGTAACTGATGATTTAATATTAGTAGCTGCATGCATGTCAGTTCTCATGAAGACCCAGTTGAGACAGAGGTTAAAGGGATGTTAACTATCAGTTGTATTATTATCAAACTGTTTGCATGCAGTAATACACCCATAGGATTTCCCATGAGCATTGTGCAGTTTTAGAAGGTTGAATTTCCTAAAGAATAGGGATTGCATTCCACATGAATTGCGCAAGGCAGGCAGGCTGAGCAGAGGCAGGAAATTGGCTAAGTGTTGGTCGATTTTGTCCAAATCAGTGTGAGACAGTTGTGAGAGTGCAACAGAGTCTTGTGAGAAGAGTGCATTGTAATTGTTTCATGATTCCTTGGTTGAATATACAATAGAAGATAGAGGGGTTTTGAGCAGCAAGCTTTCCCCAGGAAAGTATCTATGTTGTGTATTGATTTGCTTCTTTCTTTTACTTGGTGTGATTGGTGATCACATTTATTTTCTGCAATTAGTTTGTAGAAGGATTCAAAATCTTGCTTCAGAATATCGCATGATCGGATTGAATCCATTGGTATACATATTGTTTGTATAATTTCTACATGGTATCATAGAATAGGAAATCGCTATAGTGGAGAAGAAATTAAGTTTGTGCTGAACAACATTCGAATTTGCAAAAATATTCTTTGGTGCGATAGGTGGATCAAGATGGCTTTCAATGGCTTAAGATTGGAATATGCACTCGAGGGAAGTTATAATTATATTGCATGGAAAGATAGGATGGAGGCAGTTCTGGAGGAAAATGCGTTGAAATAATTCATTGATAATGACATTCCCAAGCCTGCAGCAGCAGGCGCTGCTCTTCTTGATACTCAGAAAAAGAAGGTTACAAAGGTAAGGAGGATCTTATTATAGGGAGTTCGAGACCACATTATATCGACTCTCCATGGAAAAGTAACTCCATATGCAATGTGGAAGGATTTGACAGATTTGTTTCAGAGTAGCAATGAACACAGAAAATTGGCACTGAAGGACAAGCTAAGGAAAATCAAAATGGAGTAAGGTGACACTATTCCGAAATATTTAACCAAGTTCATCCAATGTCGAGATGAGCTTGGGAGTGTTGGGATTACTGTAGCGGATGATAACTTGGTGAGCCTAGCACTTCTAGGCCTTCCTAAGAGTTGGCATAGTTACTAGGACTCTGTCAATAGGAGGGAGAAGCTACAAGATTGGGAGCGACTTTGGTCGGAATTGGTACAATAATAATTCAGTCGAAATAAAAAAGATGGATCCTCATCTAAGGTAGATGATGAGGAAAATTGCGCCTTGGCTGGTAAGGCAAAGAAGGGGAAAGGAAAGAAATCCTATTCCAAATCTGAGACCAACAAAGAAGGAAAGAAGCATGACATGTCCAGAGTGAAATGTTGTCACTGTCACAAGCATGGAAATTATGCCACTAATTTTCCACAGAATAAGAAAAACAACAAGAAGGCTTTAGGATCTGCAGCAAGTGAAGCTTTGGCTTCACAATTGAGTTTGAATTCTCACTGATCGCATGCATGGTATCTAGTGCGATGGGATAGTGTGGTACTTGGATAGTGGTGCATATTTCCACATGACATGAGACAAAGAGATTTTTAGTAGCTTGGAGGAGAAGGATCTCTAGATGCATATCGAAATGGGTGATGACGGGAGGTATAGCGCTACCGGGATTGGTACAATTAATTTCCAAAGATAGTCAGGTAAACCATTCTTATTAAAAGATGGCATGCATGTACCAGGATTGAAAAAGAATTTAGTTTTAGTTGCTATGTTGGAGGATAGAGGATATGATGTGGTTTTCAATGAAGGGAAAGAATTCCCTCATCACAAAGCCACGGGACAAGTTAAGAAGATTGGGATTCATGTGAAAAATCTCTACAAACTTGATGTAGATGGCTGCGCAACATTGATGAGTAAAGAAGACAGAGTGGTGAGACAGGATGAGGGTGAGTTATGGCATAGGAGATTGGGCCATCTACACCACGATGCTTTGAAGGTCATGCAACATATTTCCACAGGGCTTCCAAAGGGTACTCTTGCGTAGATAGACACATGCAAGGGATGTACCATAGGGAAGTATACAAAGGCCACTTTTCACGAGAAGGAGAACCGAGTAGCGGAAATCCTTGAGAGAGTTCACTCAGGTGTGTGGACCATTCTCTATAGATTCTACAACAAAGCACATGTATTATGTGATTTTTGTTGATGATTTTTATAGAAAGTGTTGGATCTACTTCATGTAGAAGAAATATCAGACGCTCTCAAAATTTTGTGAGTTCAAAGCACTGGTTGAGAAATATACATGGAAGCATGTGAAGGTTCTAAGGAGCGACAATGGTGGTGATTACATCCCCAATGAATTCAAGGACTTCAATAGAAAATAAGGAATTGAGAGAGAGTTTATTACACCTCATAACCCACAACAGAATGGGGTTGCAGAAAGAAAGAAAAGAACAATTGTGGGTGTGGCACAAGCGATGTTACATGATCAAGGCCTACCGTTGCATCTGTGGGCAGAGGCATGCAACACAACGGTATTTGTGCAAAACCGTAGTCCTCATCGGATACTTGGCATGAGTACCCAAAGGAGGCTTTTTATGGTAAGAAACTTGATGTTTCATATTTTAAAATTTTTGGCTCATCTGTCTATTGCCATGTGACCAAAGATTCCATAAATAAGTTAGAACCAACAAACGAGAATGGTATATTTGTGGGGTACACTGATACTCCCCACAACTATCAGGTGTATTTTCCAAACAACAGGATGACTGTTGTCAGAAGAGATGCAAAATTTGATGAGGAGAAAGCCATGTGATTGTCCCTAGAGAGGGAGCTTTATTTTCATGCAGATGAGGAACTCTTGGTTCCAAAGGATGAAACTCAAGACATGGAGCAGCCACATGCAGAGGATCATGGAGTGGCAGAAACCACTCATGCAGAGCCATCCACCAGACATGGTAGAAGGTGCACCACAGAAGATGACAGATTGAGACTTGATGCAGCAGAATATGTAGGAGAACCTACATCACTGCGCAGACAGAGACACTCTCAACATAGGTTTACTGGATACATGGCTCTTATGAGCAAGTGTATTGTGACAGATAGATCCTCTTTTGAGGAAGCAGTGCAACAACCAATTTGGGTTGACGCCATGGTTGAGGAGTATGAATCCATTGTCAGGAACAGTGCATGGGAAGTTGTCCCAAGACCAATCGGGAAGTCAGTGGTTAGATGTAGATGGATCTATAAGGTGAAGAATGCGTAATATGAGAGTGTCGAGAAGTACAAGGCTAGATTTGTAGCCTGGGGATTCTCACAAGTTGAGGGGATTGAATATGAGGAGAATTTTGTACCGGTTGTAAGGTACTCATTGATTAGATCTATCATCACACTCTCAATGTAGATGGGGTGGTAAATACATCAGATGGATGTGAAGACTGCATTTATCAATGGAGTTATTGAGGAAGAATTTTATATTGAGAAGCTAGAAGGTTTTGAGACCTTTGAAAATGAGTCGCATATGTGCAGAGTCAAGAGAGCACTGTATGGGCTGAAGCGAGCATATCATGCCTGGTACACCAGGATTGACAGGTATTTCACCGGGTTGGGCTTGAAGCGGATGCAAACCTGTACCAGATTGTGGTTGATGGTAAGCTTTTGATTATCGTACATTATGTTGATGATCTAATTTTGATAGGTGATGAGCAGCTCATAACTTCTTGCAAAGAGGATCTTGCAAGAGAGTTGGAGATGAAGGACATGGGACTCCTTCACTATTTCCTTGGTTTGGAGATATGGCAACGAGATGGGGAGCTATTTGTTTCTTAAGGCAAGTATGCCAAAGAGATTATGAGGAAGTTCCACATGGATAGATGTAAACCCATGGAGACTCCTCTTGCAGGAAACTGGAGGAAGGAGGATGCTACTTTAGGTGAGGTAGTGAACGCTAATGTTTACAGGAAACTTGTGGGTTCACTCATGTACTTGGTGAACACAAGACCAGACATTTGGACATAGTTAACCAGTTGAGTCAAGCTATGGTTAAGCCAACCAAGTTCTTTTGAAAGGAGGGGAGGCATTTCTTGAGATATCCCAGGGGCACTACAGAGTATGGATTATGGTACAAAAAGATAGAGGGAATGAAGCTTCAAGGCTTAACCGATGTAGATTGGGCAGGCAGTCCATCAGATAGAAAGAGCACATCAGGAGGGATCTTCAACATAGGATCGACACTAGTTTCTTGGTACAATAGGAATCAAATATCATTTGCACTTAGTTCAACCAAGGCAGAGTACATGGTAGCCAATCAAGTGGCATGTGAGGCCATCTAGATGAGGAAGATCCTTGTTGGTTTGTTTGGTCGTTATATGGATCCGACATTGTGATAACCAAAGTTGCATAAAACTCTCGGTTAATCCAGTATTCCATGATAGGTCCAAGCATATTGACATATGGTACCACCATCTCAGAGATTTTGTTCAGAGATGCATTATGTACATTCCCACGGAGGATCAGGATGCAGATATTCTGATGAAGGCTCTCGCCAAGAGAAAATTCGAATACCACAGAGGCAGGATTGGGGTAGCTAATAATCCCTTTCTTGTTGAGAGGGAGTGTTGAAAAGTCAACAAGAAATGTGTGTGTAATTTAATTTCCCTTAATTAAATTGGACAATAAATTGTAATCTTATCGCATAATCACTTATAATAGTTAAATGTGTGTGATAAAATCAGTTAGCTCATGGAATTCGAGTTGAGGGTGGTTGGTGAGGCATGCAGGGTGATTCTATTTGTTTTTTAGTCCAAGTTGCAGTTAGTGCATTAGTTTAATGCATGAGAAATCTGTTAACTCAATTAATCGAGTTAAAATCAATTTAACTAGTTGTAATTGATTGTTGCACTAGTGAGAGGTCAAGTGAATTAAATCAGATTTAATTCGCATGCAATGATCTGTCAAGTAACTGATAATTTACTATTAATATCTACATGCATGTCAATTTTGATGAAGACCTAATTGAGACAGAGGTTAAAGGGATGTTAACTATCAGTTGTATTATTAGCAAACTGCTCGCATGTAGTAATACACCCATAGGATTTCTCAGTTTTGTAATTTTGAAATTCCTAAAGTATAGGGATTGCATTCCACATGAATTGTGCAAACAAAAAAAAAATATTGTTGGTCGGTTGTGGATCGGTGTGAGGGCATTTTTGAGTGCAACAGACTCTTGTAGTGCATTGTAATTGTTTCATGATTCCTTGGTTGAATATAAAATAGAAGATAAAGGGGTTTTGAGAAGCAAGCTTTCCCCGGGAAAATACCTGTGTTGTGGATTGATTTGCTTCTTTCTTTTACTAGGTGTGATTAGCGATCATGATTAGTTTCTGCAATTAATTTGTAGAAGGATTCAAAATCTTGCTTTAACATATCGCATGATCGAATTCTCATACTTAGATTCCCACAAAATACTTATAGAAATAGGTACAGAGTCATGGGCAGTCCATTTCCAGCCCATGGCTGGAAAATTTCAAGTAAAACATACAACATCCATAATATATCCGCTCATATAAAATGGGGGAAATTTTTTAGAAGAGATGGACCGATTCTTTCTATATTCTAAAACCTGAGTGGCAATATTATTTGATATAATATTTCCCAAATCCATAAAATAAGCATCTGTTGCTACTTCCATAAGGGGAACCCATTCTACTGAAAATTGGGTTGTGTCTGGCTGACCAAAATTTTTGGACATCATAATAGAGACATTGCAATAGGGACTTGCAAGAGATTCAGTAGAATACATACCCTTTTCATCATTATCGTGCTTGTTAGGATTGCTCCTCCATTTCTTTATCAACGTTGATTTGAGTCCATTTTCTTTGGCGAACTGTGCAAGGAATTATTTATCATAAAACTTATCGGGGTCTAGAATACGGTACATCTATTTCAAGTCTTCAACTTTAAAGGAACCAATCATTGTTCCTTTGTTGGTAAGAAACGTCTTATCCCCGATATGGAGATTGTCGATAATCCACCATACCATATCAATATATGGTAGCATTTTGGGCGGTGTTGCAATTCAATGTAGAAAATAATTAGCTACATTTCCAATTGTAGGTTCGGAATAATTTGGGGCATCAACAGTTGCCTTTCTTTGTATTTTGCGAGGTTTTTAGTCTTCAAGTAGCTTATACATGGATTCCCATAAAGAGAATCCACTTTCAGGTCCACAAGTCGTATCTGTAAACAGAGGCAACATCTCTGTTCTCTCGGATGTAATAGGCACAAGGTTAACAAGAGCCATATGCTTCTTTGATTTCTTTAGATCCTTAGACATCTCTGGAGAATTATTCTTATTCGGGCTAGCTTGCAGATAAATGAGAAAGGATAAGTGGAAAGAGGGAATTTTTTTGTTTTACCATATTCACAAATACCATAGCAATAGAAACATGCAAACGGATGAGACTCTGCACGCTGATAGGATATGAATTGAATGTCTGTTAGAGGAGAATGAGTATGGAGGTATGGGCGAGAAAACCATTAATTTATGACATTAATAGCTGATATGGGTTATTGTGCCCATGTAATCATTTCTGAATTAAAACCAGATATGTCGCATTGCAGTATAGCTTGTGTGCAATATCTTCATTAAATACTGATAAGCTTGGCTTTTTTGTCGAATGCGATATTGCAATCACAATATCGGCGAAATTTGGTGGAGTGAAAAATGTTGGACACCTAATCCTCTATGGGTAGGTGTGGAAGGCGAAAAGTCACAAAGGAGTCCAAGTGACCTTGGAAGATGGATCCTGTTGGGGTTCCCATGTTTTGGCCAGATTGGAAAGACCAAAAGACCGGACAACATCACAACCACTTTTGGGCCCTAGGATCTAGCCCTCCTGGACCCGGAGAGGGATCTCTCCAATAAAGCAAAGAATAATATATCCTTGAAAGCTCAAAACGAGATATTAGGCTAGGTATGAAGCACAAAAGGGGGGTTTTAAAATGATTTGGTTGGTCATGAGATCATTAACTGAGAAGGTAATGGGAGGAGAGGAGCAAAGCAGCAAGATGTTTCGGTAAAAGAGGATAGGTTAGGAATGTGCCATCCATTGGGCTATGGAGTCATGGAAGGAGATTGCTTGCAAACAACTAGCCAAGGGTTTCATAGGGCAAGTCATATATACTAAAGGATATTTGAGATAGATGGTGGAATGGAAAAATAAGGAGAGAAATGAGGAGGCACAAAGGGCAGCTTGAGATCAGACCAGAGGTCATCTAAATCCAGATCTGCTTCGGCATACTCTCAAAAGGAAAACACTTAAGACTAAAACATAAAACTAGGCCTAAGGTTAGAGAAGGACTTTTAACCTTCAATGCTTTGACACTATCTCAAGAGATCTTTGAAAGGCCAACCTATTTGAAAAGGACCCCAGTGGACAGGGCTCACACTGAATCCCCAGTATCCCAATTCTTGTAGCTTAAACCCAACAAGAACAAATAAGCAGCAAACCCCAAATTCACACATCAGCTAGCAGTGAATAACAGCTACTACACTGGTTAAATTACATGAATTTGCTCTTAGATTTCACTATCAGCAGAAAACATTAAAGGTAGGGAGAGCAGAAAGATAGGGTACCATGCAAGGGTAAATCCTATGCCAGATTTCTAATGTGAACCAAAAGACCAATGAACAACATGGAAAATGTAATAAAACAATGTAAAGAGAGAAACATCACTCGCAGTAATAGACCAGGATCCTGTGAAATCTTCTTGATTAATTGATGTAAAACCGATCACATACACTAAGCTCAGTGGCTAATTACAGTCCCAATTTCTCCTCCCAGCCTACTACATTACAAAACTACTCTACTACTTTCTCTGAAAACTGTTCAAACAGTAAAAAATGAATCCCTACAACAACGACTATAACAACAACACAACCCTTTACAAAGTGTTCTTTGGGAGTTCTTATAGGAGATTGGATAGCAAGAGTAGATGGTACACATTAAATTGATTCATTAAGATAGAGTGGAGGAGGAGCCCATGCCCACTTTTCTTAATAGCTCTGCGTTGTACTTTGTATTCTGGCTTGGAGTCTCTTACAGGATTCTGACCTCTCGGGATATCCCTTTTGGAGTCCCTTTCTAGCCGTAAGGTACCCGTTTTTTCTTCCGGGCAAGTAAGGTGACCGAAAGGTATTCTCGGGCTTCCATACCTCCACACGCTGTCCTGACAGCCTTTGGAAACTTTTCGTCGTTGAAATCACCTTTGGGAGCTTCCTGTGGGATGATGAGTCTTCCTATAGGGGGTGTACCGTTTGAGTAAAGTACGTTGATGTGCCGAAAGCAAATATGGATTATTTCATGTACTTTTGATATTCAAAACCGCACTTTACTCCAATATGGGATTAGGTGCTAAATATGCAATTAATCGCCCGAACTCTAATCCATCTTCGCTCGTTATGTCAATGGCCGTCATGATGGCCTCTCTGTGTTTCGAATCACAGTAACTGTGATTACGGAGGCAGAGTGAAATTTCCACTCTGTCAACCCTGTAACAATGAAACAAACCAATTATAAAAAACTAGGGGTGGCGGAAGAAATGCTATGTGGCTTGGAATACTGGTGGCGCAACTGTGGAAACGGTGGTCGTAGTGGAGGAAATGGTGAAAAATACTGCAGAATGGAAGTTAGAGGCGGAATGAAATAAAATTTAATATAAAACATTAAAGTTTCAATGCAGGCGGATTACAAAGGTTTTGACCTCTTGAATACAAATGACATACACGGAGATGCGATGAAATGAGCTGATATGGTGGGACCCAGTAATGGCGGAGGGTGATTTAACCTGGACCGTCAGATCTCAGGAGGAGATCGACGGCTGTGATGGTCCGATGCAATGCTGAGTTGCGCGATGTGAAATTGTGAATGAAGTGCGAAATGCAACGAGGGCCGTTGATCTACAGAGATCAACGGTCGAGATCTGCAGATGAGACTTCGGGCTTGGAAATGGGGAAGTGGTTTTGGGAACAAAACCACTGGTTTCACGCGGTGAAAAGGGAGGGGAGTGGTTTTCACTTTTTCAACGCGATATGGGTCTTCAGTTGACACGTGGCGCTGGAAAACTGCCCATATTGCGTGAAATTGAAATGCTAAACTTCAGATGGCTGAACTGCGCGATATCACTGAGGGTCATCAGATCAAGAATGGGAAGATCGGACGATGGGAGATGAAGCACGATCAGAGGAGATGCATGGTCGGTTAAAGTGTAGGGCGATCAAAGATGGTTTAATTGATGGCCGTCCGATCTAAGCGATGGACAGTCAGGATCTGGAGATAGTAAAGAAAGGCGGAGGATATGGTTAGTGGGTGAGATTAATCTGAGCCGTTAGATCAAGAGGGAAGGATGGCTACGATCTAATCAGAGTGGAGCGATGAAAGGGCCACAACTCCGATGGGTGATGAAGCGATTACGTCTGGATCGTCAGATCTGCGGGGGTTCGACAGCTGCGATTGGATCGGAGGGGCCCAATCGGGGGACACGAGGTGGAGGTGAGAGCGAATCCTAGCCATTGGTTCTTGTGGATTCAACGGCCAGGATTTCATTGGGAGATCGCAATCGGGGATGAGAAGGGTTAACGATTGGTGCGATAGAAAGCTCCAACGATGCATTGGCTGTCGGATTGCTTTAAGGTCAACGGTGGAGATCTTCATCGGGAGGTAACATAGGGGTGTTTTACGGCATGATGGAATGGATGCGTGTTGTTGGATCTATTAAGATCAACGATGAAGATCCCCCCCCCCGAGATCAACAGAACAATTACAATATCGCATCAGAGATTTTTTTTTGCAAAGAGAATAAGCGCTCCGACCAATCCTCTGATGCGATTAGCGCTCTTCGACTAAGCGCTTAGTCTTAGCGCTCGGGCTTATGGAGGGGAAGTGGTTGGGGGCTGGCCGAAAAGGGGATAAGCCTGTTATATGGTAAAATATGTGTTTTTTAGCCAAACAACAGGGTTTTTAAGGCCGAAAAGGGATTCGGTAAAGGGAGAAAGAGACTCGTAAACCAGACAAAGTGTATTTGAAGGGTTTAAAAGGGGATTTAGGATGATTATGAGGGTTAATGAGGAATTAGGGGAGGGAAAAAGGAGATGAAAACAGAGGTTTAGGGGGAATGAAATAAGAGGGAAAAGGAGCCCTTTTGGGCATTTTCTTCACAAACAGAGAGGTTTTCCTCATGGAAACAGCAGTGAGGATTTGACAAAGGACAAAAGCGCAAGGATGGCTTCAAGGATGATGTGTTTTCAGAGGAGATGCATTCCTTGAAGGCTCAAAAAACAATTTGCCCCCCTGTTTGCTTGTCGAAAAATTCATTGGGGGCTAACAGTGGCTCCACATGGGGATGGCTTCTTCTTGAAGGAGTCAAGAATTCAGAAAATAAATATTTGGAGTAGGCCAGATGCCTAATCCTTGACACTTCCATTTTCTTCTTTGATTCAGCTACCAAAATCATGAAGACACATATCAGCAGCAAACATTACTCAACAACTACCAAAATCATGAAGACACATATCAGCAGCAAACATTACTCAACAACTACCTACCTAGACTATAATCCTAACATTTTTTCTTCTGGGTGCATTTGGACTTGCAGACTCTTTACATCATCAATTTTACCAATAGAAAATAAACCTATTCTATTTCTGCCCTTATTACTCCACAAGACCAGATTAAAATATTGGCCTCATAATTTCTCTACCTAACTAATGTCTGCTACGATTAAACTGTCTAGCAGACTTCTTCTCTTCATTCTAAGACAGAAATTGAAAAAACAGTCAAGCCAGGATTAGACGGTCTGGCTTGCTGTGGACCATGGCATCGAGACAAAACTGCTCATAGACTAACACTTTTGCAGAAATTCAAAACTACTGACTGAATGCTCATGGTTTGAGCTTCTCCTACCTAGCCTACTCTATCTTGACATGTTTACAAGTCTAGCTTACAAACATTGTCCTCCAGTGCAACCAGTCCATCAAGTGATCCCATGACTGGTCTTTCTTACTCATATCCTTGAGCATGATGGATAGGCAGGGCTTCTCCCACTCTTTTTGTTCCTTAACAGCAGCTTTCAAAAAATTTCTTGCTGTCTGCGACATGCTGTTCAAAAAGACCTTTGATCCTTCTTCAAATGTTTGCAGAAAATGAATGTAAGGATCATGGAATGATACCTGATTATGAATATTTGGCAAGCAGGCTTCAACCAAGATTTATTCTTCTGCCACTAGATTGAGAAAAAGACTCTCTTGGGGTAGAGTGTCTCCTTCATCTTCTGAACTGGAGAACTCATCGTATATTGCAGCTGAGTCCTCTTAGAGCTCTGATATATTCTGCTCTGCTGGGCCGAGCTCCATGAAAGGATCTGTGTATTCTTGAGTAGGGGTATTTTCCATTGCTTCCTCTTTTTTAAAGGAAGGCTCTTTACTTTCATCATGCTCAAGAATCTCTTCTTTGCTTTCCTCCTCATATTTTAACATGAAAGACTGCTGATCGTGAAAATCATCACTGATGATCTGGGGTGTAACAGAATGAAAATCCCATGAATCTTCATCTATTACTAGGCTTTCGTAGCTTTCTTCATCAGTGTCATAGATAGGCCGACTGGTTTCATTGCTTCTCTGGAGTTGCTGGCCCTGATTTTCCTCCCATGAGTCCACCGATGATGATCCTGCAAGCTTAGAATCCCTCTGGAAACTGTTATCACTCTAGTAATTTTTCTATCAGAAATATTTAAAACTTTGTAACTTACTAGAGGTAACCAAGAACCACTTTTAGAATTTAGGATTTAGCCTTCCTGAGTTTCGGAGAGGGATATCTCCATATGATTTAGCTTTGTTTAGGTAACATATATTAGGCTAGCTATGATTGTGCAGTTGGGTTTGATTTTTTGAAAAGGTTGGTGGGAATAAAATACTACAAGGGAAACCATAGAAAGATCTACCTAACCATTGGGCAATGGAGTCAACTCTCTAGGCAGGCAGAACTAAGAAATAAGGCTTAGAGATGAAAATGTGCTAAGGGAAAGATAGGTGACCTTCTAAGGATTTGTATAGGCTTGATTTGACGGAGTGGGTGGAATCTGAGAAAAAGGGCACTTAAGAATCCCTAAGCTACAGATAAGAAGATTGAAGAAGGGGATCTAACTGGGACCTAGAGAAATTAAGAATTCTATGGTCCGATTATCAAGTAGAAAACATTAAAATGCCAACAAGTTTAAATAGGGAGCTTATTATCACTAATCCTATTTAATTTCTCCTTAATTGATCATTATAGAATAGAAACACATAACATGAATGAATGTAAACTTTAAAATAAATACACTTAAAACAGGAAAAAACGAGACTTATCTTCTTGTCACCACGAGAATCCTTAGCTATGATTTCTATTCACTTCAGTTTCCAGCCTGCTGCTTCAACTTAACTCACATAAAATCCCAATGTTTCAACAAAAATTCTATAATAATCTTGATTATTTTATACAAATTCTAAACTAAAATATCTTGAAAAAATATCAAGATTAGTTCACAAATCTCTCCAACTGTTTTACATAAATATAACTTAAGTAAAGGAAACTCAAACTAATGCATCTATTTGGCACTATATTTTATGGATAGGTGATGACAAAGAGGAGAATTCAAATTTGATCCAACTCTTAGTTGATGATGAGGCATCCAAGTCACTAACTGCTTCCTTTCTTTGTGCATTCTGCTCCAACAATTCTGCAAACTTGGGGTCTAATTATATCTTTTTATTTCTAAATCCGTAATATATATGTAAAAAGTTAAAGAGGTTATTGTGGATTAATATTTTGGTGAGATAAACCTCTTTCAGTTTCCTAAAATTCCTCTCCATCTATGCAAAATAGGCTCTGTAAAAATATGTGTAAAACAGAGTTTTACGGAGTCTAAAAAATAACCTGTAAAGATGTGCATGTATCTCTGATTCTGAAATCACTGTGCAAAAAGTGAGATATATTTTTGTAGATGGGTCTCTTAGGAACAAAACCCTCCTTCAGTTTTTTATTATGTATTTCGGATTGGCCACAATATTCTCTGCAAAATGATGAATTAACTGGAATTTTCTGCAAAAAGTGCTTTCCAACATTGTTTACTATTTCCAAAACCATAATATTTGTTAGAAAAGTGAGAGAGGTTTTTGTAGCTGGTCTTCTTAAGAACATAAACCTCCTTCAGTTTTGCAAAATTCATCTTTGATTGATCACAATAGTTTCTGAAAAACAATGACTAAAACATGAAATTTCTGCAAAAATGTTCCTTCTTGTTGTGTTTTTCATCTTTTCACTGTTTTACTTTCACTTTAAACAAACTTCAATGTAGGTGAAAGTATTTTCATTTATTTTTACCATTTTACTGCCTCTGTATTTAATTTTACTATTTACCTTTGACTACTCTGTAACTTCATTTTAACTTTCACTTTGACTTTTATCTGATACACTTTAACCACTGATACTCTTTAACTGTTATGCTTTTACTATCCCTGTAAATTCTCATTTCACTTTTTACCATTCACTGTGCACATTTCATCATTCTAATCTCTCTCTGAATTTGTATACAAACTGTTTTTTGAATGAAGATATTGAGTTAAAATATGAGAATTTGGAGCAAACAATTTTGTCAACTAGTATTGAAATTGTTGGTCCAAATCCATATTCTGATAGTAACCTGCAAAAATCAAACAATTTGTTAATGAAATCCAGGTATACAGGGAGGTGATTGTAGGCTTTTGTTAAAGACCTGTGGAATGAGATCAGTCTGTGAAGGTTTAAATCTATTTTTTAGGCATTTTGGGGAACTACTGCAAGATTAGATTGTTTGCAGGAGTTATTCACTTTAACATAGATGAAACTGAGTAATGTAGGCAAAGGATGGCTTTATTTTTGGCATTTTTTGCTCAATTAGGTTTTTTGAATTGGTTTTATTGAAAACAGGGAATATCAAGGTAATTCAGATCCTTGTTTTAGTTGTTCAGTTCCTTGATTTTAATCTCTAAACTGTGAAAATTGAGGAAATTGGCTTTAGAAAGGTTCACAGTCGAAGACAGGGCTTTTTGGTCTGTAACAGTCTTCAATTCAGTTGTATTCAGTTGGAAAAACTCGTGGAGATTCTCTGAGGAAGAATTTCAGAGGAAATGGCTCTTAAAATGGCAACTGGATCGAAAATGGCGCTGTTAGGTTTGAAAATGGTGAAAAGGGCTCTACGAAGGTTTCACAAGTTTAAAGCGCGAATAGGTGAAAAATTATGAAAACATTAGACTTTAACGTATTAAACCATAGTATAAACTATAGTTAAGTTACATTAAACAAAGGTTAAGCGAGAGTGGTTTTGGAATACCGACGGTGGTATTCGCGTGGCTCAACGGTGGTAAGCGGTAATACACTTTTCGAACGTGATGCAATAGAATAGTGACACGTCGATGCAGGGTGGTTTGGATAAACCACCCATTTCGCATGACTTTTACAAAACATCCATCGATTACTTTGTGAGTGCAAAAATGCGTTATCGCTGTTGGATCTGGCTTTGGGGAGCAAACGATCGGGATTAAAAGGGAAAGTGAGGGGAAAAGTCAATTATCGGGTTCAATATATGCCGTAGATCTTGGGAGTAAAAGAAAATCTGACGGTTAAAAATAACACGGCGGGGAGGAGTAAAAATGTATTGATTAGTCGCTTTGATTTTCATTTGTTGGATCAAAAGGGATTTGGGGATTGAAGGGTCTAGATTGAATCCCGATGGGAACAGGACTTTTGATGGGATTTATATATAAAAATGGCTTTTTCCAATGGAAAGGGTGATCGGTAAGGATAATCAAGATTTTAACCAAGGTTGGGGGTCGGGGAAGGGAAATATACAAGGGAATGGGTTTTGAAGTTTAGTTTAAATTAAACTTCGATATTTTTTGTTTAAAACATATAGAACATATGTTTAAAGGTTTTTCATATCTTTTTTATTATATGGTTAATTAAATCGAGATGACTTAACTACCATAGGGGGCGGGATATTTATATATATAGAATACTTAGCCAAAGGGGTTATAAGGGGGGTTTTTATTTAAACATGTGGGAATAAATAACTTTGGCTTAAGTTATATTAAGTGGGTTTTTGGGTTTATTATATAAAAATGAGTTATAAAATAGGAAAATGTTATTTGTATAGGGAGTTAATATATAAGTTAAAGTTAATATGAAAATAGGACATGGTATACTCAAAACACATATTTATAACAAGTAAAGTGAGGTTTTAAAGATAATTTGCATTGATCTTATCACTTAACTTATGATGTAATGTTATTTTGAGGGCTTAATGTGTTTAAATGATGTAGGAAGTTAGCTAAATAGGAATTACAAATGCCTTTAAGTAAAAATGGAGTTTTACTTAGGATTATTCAAGGGAATGAGTGTATGAATGGTAAATGATGTGATTAAGGGATTAATATAGACATTTCACACTTTCAACTGATCAGTCATAGAGCCTTGGGTCCGGTCCCAACAAAAGTCAAGGAAATGCCTTGAGCCTTTCTGACTGATAGTCTAGAATGTTTCATGACTATGGGAAGGGGAAGTTAGTTATTTTGCAGCCCATGATGAATGATATTTACATTGAGACTTTTCACCTTCTTCTACCTACCCATCTTACCATGCTAACATTTTTTTCTTCCTTTGTAGTAGGTGCATTTAAGCTAGCAACCTTCACAGCATTTATTCTTTCTGAAACAAAGTAAAACTATCTAATTCTACACTTATTTCATCCATGAATCTAGATTAAACTGTTGGATTCACTTTATTTCTCTACCTAACTACTGAATTATTAGAATTAAACTGTCTAACAACTCATTATTCTCTATCTACAACAAAGGAAATTTAAATAATGACAAGTTAAGATTGAACTGTTTAACTCATCATGGACTAATGGCATTTATTGACACTATGCCATAGTCAAAAAGTAAAAAGTAGTGGCATGTATGCTTGCACACTTTCATTTTTTCTTTTGGGATCTTTTATTTTTTCTAAGTCCTTTGATTATTCTTTTAGGACTTTTTACCCTCTTTTTGATTTTTTTGATTTTTTTTATTTTTTACGAAATATGTGAATACAACTTGCAGAAGGCAAAGTATGTACAGATTTACAAGATTATCAATAGTCAAGTCAAAATTATGACCCCTATATTATAGTTTGCTAACAGAAACAACCATCATCAAATAGATCATAACTAGGAAAGTCATAATCATAAGCAATGTCACCAATCAAACCTGTCGGGTTCTCAACAGGTCTTTCTTCGTTCTGATCCACAGAGGAGTCTGTTGGATCTGTACCAGTTCTGTAAAAGATTTCAGAGGTGGACTGCGTGTTTGATAGTCGGTCCATATCCTCTTCTGTCAACAGAGGAATCTTGTACGAACTGATCTTGAGGCGGGATATCTTCGTTAGCCTCATCCTGAGAATTTTCCAAAGCAAGAGAAAACTCCAGACCAGGATCATCATTCATATCTTGATCATTTTCCAGGTCTGGAGTTGGCCCTTGCTCTGGAAAATGTATGGGCTATTCTGAATAATCATCGTTTGTATTCAGGTTAGCCATATACATTTCCAGCACTTTACCAAACATGTTTGCCATTTCATTTAATTGTTCTGCCAAAGCATCTAGCTTGGCATCTTTGTCCATGTTTCTGCAAAGGAGGTCTATGCATCTTCTCAACCAGTTTAGAGTCTTCTACTAGTGGAGTCATTCGGTATTTTAGGTATTGTAGGGTGTGGAGTCGCTAGGTGGATGAATTTGGACGTTTGAAATAGACTGCTATCCACCGTCAGCATAGATACCAATCTAAAGGCATTGGTCTGAGTTACTTCCCCAGTGGAGTCACCATTATGTTAGGGTTCCCATGTTTTGGCTAGATTGGCAAGACCAAAATATCAGACAACATCACAACCACTTTGGGGCCATAGGATCTATCCCTCCTGGACTCGGAGAGGGATCTCTCCAATAAAGCAAAGAATGATATATCCTTGAAAGCTCAAAACAAGATATTAGGCTAGGTATGAAGCACAAAAGGGGGGTTTTAAAATGATTTGGTTGGTTGTTGGGTTGGTCATGAGATCATTAACTAAGAAGGTAATGGGAGGAGAGGAGAAAAGCAGCAAGATGTTTTGGTAAAAGATGATAGGTTAGGAATGTGCCATCATTTGGGCTATGGAGTCATGAAAGGAGATTACTTGCAAACAACTAGCCAAGGGTTTCATAGGGCAAGTCATCTATACTAAAGGATCTTTGAGATAGATGGTGGAATGGAACAATAAGGAGAGAAATGAGGAGGCACAAAGGGCAGCTTGAGATCAGACCAAAGGTCATCTAACTCTAGATCTGCTTTGGCATACTCTCAAAAGGAAAACACTTAATACTAAAACACAGAACTAGGCCTAAGCTTAGAGAAGGACTTTTGACCTTCAATGCTTTGACACTAGCTCAAGAGATCTTTGAAAGGCCAACCTGTTTGAAAAGGACCCCAGTGGACAGGCCTCACACTGAATCCCTAGTATCCCAATTCTTGTAGCTTAAACCCAACAAGAACAACTAAGCAGCAAACCCCAAATTCACACATCAGCTAGCAGTGAATAAAAACTACTACACTGGTTAAATTACATGAATTTTCTCTTAGATTTCACTATCAGCAAAAAAAATTAAAGGTAGGGAGAGCAGAAACATAGGGTACCATGCAAGGGTAAATCCTATGCCAGATTTCTAATGTGAACCAGAAGACCAATGAACAACATGGAAAATGTAATAAAACAATTAAATAAGAGAAACATCACCCGTAATAATAGACCAGGATCCTGTGAAATCTACTTGATTAATTGATGCAAAACCAGTCACATACACTAAGCTCAATGGCTGATTATAGCCCAACTTTCTCCTCCCAGCCTACTACATTACAAAACTACTCTACTACTCTCTCTCAAAACTATTCTAGCAGTAAAAAATGAATCCCTACAACAACAACTACAATAACAATGCAACCCTTTACACAGTGTTCTTAGGGAGTTCTTATAGGAGATTGGATAGCAAGAGTAGATGTTATACATTAAATCGATTCATTAAGACAGAGTGGAGGAAGAGTCCATGCCCACTCTGCTTAATAGCTCTGTGTTGTACTTTGTAGTATGGTTTGGAGTCTCTGTCAGGTTTATTATTGACCTCTGATGTTTCTTTGGAGTCCTTTCTGGCTGTAAGGCGCTCTATTTTTTCTTCTGAAGTAAGTAAGGTGACTGAAAGGTCTTCTGGGCTTCCATACCTCCATTACTGCTGCCCTGACAGTCTTTGGAAACTTTTTGTCAGTGAAATGGCCTTTGGGAGCTCGGGGAGGCATGGAGTCTTCTCCCGGGGGGTGTACTGTTTGAGTAAAGTACTGCTGATGCTGAAAGAAGATATGGCTTATTTCATGTGCTCTTTTGATCTTCAAACTGCACTTTAATTCTTTGAATACGGGATTAGGTGCTAAATATGCAATTAATCAGGTCCAAATCCCTCTAATCCATCTCTGCTGTTATGTTGGCTGCTGCTGTGATGGCCTCTCTATGTTTCGAATCACAGTAACTCTAATTACAGAGGCAGAGTGAAATTTCCACCCTGTCAACCCTGCAACAATGAGACAAACCAATTATAAAAAACCAGGGGTGGTGGAAGAAATGCTGTGTGGCCTGGAATATTGGTGGCACAACTGTGGAAACGGTGGCCGTAGTGGAGGAAATGGTGAAAAATATTGCAGAATGGAAGTTAGAGGCGGAATGAAATAAAATTTAATATAAAACATTAAAGTTTCAATGTAGGCGGATTACAAAGTTTTCGACCTCTGGAATACAAATGACATGCACGAAGATGCGATGAAATGATCTGATATGGTGGGACCTGGCAATGGCAGAGGGATATTTAACCTGGATCGTCAGATCTCAGGAGGAGATCGACGACTGTGATGGTCTGATGCAATGCTGAGTCGCGTGATGTGAAATTGTGAATGAAGTGCGAAATGCAACGAGGGTCGTTGATCTGCAGAGATCAACGGTCGGGATCTGCAGATGAGACTTTGGGCTTGGAAATGGGGAAGTGGTTTTGGGAACAAAACTGCTGGTTTCACGCAGTGAAAAGGGAGGGGAGTGGTTTTCACTTTTTTAACGCGATATGGGTCTTCAGTTGACACGTGGCTTTGGAAAATCGCCCATATCGCGTGAAATTGAAATGCTAAACTTCAGATGGCTGAACTTCGCAATATCATTGAGGGCCATCAGATTAGGAACGAGCATATTGGACAGTGGGAGACGGAGCGCGATCTGAGGAGATGCATGGTCGGTTAAAGTGTAGGCCGATCAAAGATGGTTTAATTGATGGCCGTCCGATCTAAGCGATGGACGCTCAGGATCTGGAGATAGTAAACAAAGGCGGAGGATATGGTTAATGGGCGGGATTAATCTGAGCCATTAGATCAAGAGGGATTGACGGCTACGATCTAGTCGGAGGGGAGCGATGGAAGGGCCACAACTCCGATGGGTGATGAAGTGATTACGTCTGGATCATCGGATCTGCGGGGGATTGCCAGCTGCGATTAGATCGGAGGGGCCAAATCGGGGGACACGGGGCGGAGGTGAGAGCGAATCCTGGCCGTTGGTTCTTGTGGATTCAACGGACAGGATTGCATCGGGAGATCGCAATCGGGGATGAGAAGGGTTTGCGACTGACGCGATAGAAAGCTCCGACGATGCGTTGGCTGTCAGATTGCTTTAAGGTCAACGGTGGAGATCTTCATCGGGAGGTAACATAGGGGTGTTTTACGGCATGATGGAATGGATGCGCATCGTTGGATCTATTAAGATCAACGACGGAGATCCCCCCCTGAGATCAACAGAACAATTACACTATCGCATCGGAGATTTTGTTTTGCAAAGAGAATAAGCGCTCCGACCAATCCTCCGATGCGATTAGCGCTCTTTGACTAAGCGCTTGGTCTTAGCGCTCGGGCTTATGGAGGGGAAGTGGTTGGGGGCCAGCCGAAAAGGGGCTAAGCCTGTTATATGGTAAAATATGGGTTTTTTAGCCAAACAACAAGGTTTTTAAGGCCGAAAAGGGATTCGGTAAAGGGAGAAAGGGACTCTTAAACCAGATAAAGGGTATTTGAAGGGTTTAAAAGGGGATTTAGGATGATTATGAGGGTTAATGAGGAATTAGGGGAGGGAAAAAGGAGATGAAAATAGAGGTTTAGGGGGAATGAAATAAGAGGGAAAAGGAGGCCTTTTAGGCATTTTCTTCACAAACAGAGAGGGTTATCTCATGAAATAGCAGTGAGGATTTAACAAAGGACAAAAGCGCAAGGATGGCTTCAAGGATGATGTGTTTTCAGAGGAGATGCATTCCTTGAAGACTCAAAAAAAATTTAGCCCCCTGTTTGCTTGTCGAAAAATTCATAAGGGGCTAACAGATCCAAGAGTCACATTAATGTAATATAAATGTACATCTATGAGTAATAGAAATACAACGAATGCTTATCTTTCTATGTGTATGTTTTTGTTTCTCACCCACCATGTGTGTGTTTAACATGGTATCAGAGCCATGATGAGTGGCCTTGTGCATTTATGTGTTAGGTTTTTTTTCCTTGCCTTGAATAGCGTTGGTCTTTATGCCAGATAACGTGCTGGTCTCTAAAGCTCCTCCTTCTCCTGACCATCTGTCAAATTCCTTGAGCGTAGGCGAGGCCTGAAATTTTCAAATTCTTCTAGCTCTATTTTGGTTTCTCTCTCTGCCATATTAATCTAGTCTATATCCTGCAATATCTACCATATTTCTTCTTTGTAGGTCGTATGCGGTGGAGGGAGTAGAACCTTGTTCATGTATTTTGTGTCAAGTCTTGAAGAGACATTAATTCTGGTCGTATTGTTGTTGTGTTGAGGAATTGCATTGCAATATGGTTGCTGAAAATTTTGAATCGGCTAAAGAATTGATGTGGAGATTGATGCATTAAATTCGTGAGGTGTGTTGACAATTGAAGAAATCATGTTCCCTTAAACACTGTCGAGCTCCCACAGAGCTGGTACTCCATCAACTGGTGCTCGTCCTCCACTGCACATGCAGTCACTACTAATCTCGCACGCAGTCCTAGACTCCTCTCTACACTCCACACCTGCATTGCCCCTCCTCGGCATGAAGAAATATCACTCCACACCTTGGTTTTTCATATACATACACCCTGTATGGCTATTATTTAACCCTGTCCGACGATCATGATGTTGATATTGTTCAACGAAAACAATTTGTTTTGGAATTCCTGCAAGTAGAAGTTGAAAATAGGTTACAACAACTTCATCAATGCGTTGAAAACGAATTTCCACATTATATAGACAGCGCCCTCAAACCTCCATACTTCACTGCTTCATCTCCCTCCACACTGGCTCCCTCTCCTCGCTCCCACTCGCACTCCTCCTTCATGTCCCCGCCAGCTACTTCCTAACCTCAACAAGAGGGATCTGAGGTTTTTTCTTTATACACTCTTTGCATATAATTTTGAATTCTCAGTTTGACCTAGTGCCCAATTTACTATATATCTATTTATTGTCAATTTGACAGGACGAATTTCTAAAAGTTGCCATGTACCTTGGTCATTCCTGATGCCGTCTTCCCATCCTGGACATTCTTTCACCCTTATTTCTTCAATACTAGTCCGCTTTTGTAATGCTCTAGTGATATCTTTCAACTTACTGCAATATTTCATTTGGAAAGACCTCAACATTGGGAATGCTCCACGCTGCAAGGAGGGAAAGTTTTCCAAAGTGTCGAAGTGTTTGATGATGAATTTTTCCAGCTTTGGAAATGCCCCACGCTCTCCAAATTTCTCTGGAAATTGATGGCACTTAACATTGCTCGATAATTTTAGCTTTCTCAAATCAGGAATATTTTAGAGCTCTTCATAATCTGAAGTTGAGTTGTTATCCCCATATAACTCAAACTCCATGAGGTTATAAAGCCGAAAGATCTAGTCCTGCATTACACAACTTTATAAATGAAGAATTTCAAGCTGGTGCATGAATTCAGTGTGCTTGGAAAGCCTGAGGATGTCGCAAGAACCTTGAGAGGAATCAGTATATTTGAAGGACAGAGCTAACATATTCATCATGCTCACAAAAGTCCCCTCCTCCAGTTGAATAATACCCTCCGATGAAGGTGCTTCAAGTGTTAATGATAGGTGTTGCAATTGTTTTAGATCCCGCCATTGCAAGGCCTTGGCCTGTGAGCTATATCTAGTCTCAGTCTCAAGAAAATAAATACAGCTGCATAATCACATCAGTGGCTCTCTCATCGTAGTTCGCCTTAGAAAGATTGTTACCATGCCATTGAGGAATCACATTTTGGAGCATACAAATCTACTAAAGCTATCAATCTGCTAAGGTGAAGTTATTGGGATCCTTAAGGAAATTCTTTGTATTAACATAGGATTGTTTATGAAACCCTTGAACTTCCTCTTATACCTTCACCATTTGAGTTGCTACACCCATTCTCTTGTTAGGTATGAGTTGTTTATAAAAAAAAAAAAAAAAAGGCTGAAATTGATGATGTATTAAATTTGTTGAACACTCTTATACATTCCACTGTTGATAAGATAAGAAAAAGCACCTTTTTTGACATTAAAAAATGCCTACAAAATGCACAAGAGAAGATTTATTTTTTGCAGCTTGAATATCAGCTTCAACAAGATGAACTTCAGCAAAAGAGTCATTATTCTGAACATGTTTTTGTTCATAAAATTGAGAAGGACTCCCATCAGCATCAAGAATATAAAGTTACAGTTGATTCACATTCAGTTCCTTGTACACGAGCAGATTAACATGCAGATACAGCAGCTCAGTTTGCACTTCCCAAGCCCATCATCAGACCTTGGGAAGAGCTTGTCCATAATAAGCACAAAACAGGTCTTGGATATGAAAAGGATGTGTCCTTTCATATTCTGGACTACTCCAAGCCCATCAAATTTCAGAGTGCCGGATTTCTTCATGACAGTTCACATTCAACTGTTCCAAATCCCGCTCCTCTTCCACATCAACAACAAAAAAATGTAAAATGAAAACACTGTGATCACATTGGCCATATGAAACATCACTGTTTTGATCTTCACCCATGCAAGCAATGTGGTCAACACACCCATTCTTCACACAGATGCTTTAGAAACAAGCCTCCTGCAAGGACAAATATTCATCTTGGATCGATTGCTTCTTAGCAATGGGCATCAAAAGCCAAGAAGATGTTTAAGACATATGTAAGAACTTGTTCTTGAATATTGAACAAACTTGCAGTTGAGTTTTCACCATCATCTCACCTTGTACCTGAAAGGGGGGAAAATGGTGGTCATCTACAAGCTTCGACACCACATCAAGCGAGTCTGAGCCACAATCTCTCATTCCAGATTCAGAGTTGTAGCCAGAGACACAACAGTTCAAGCGAGCCTGAGCCACAATTTGTCATTCCAGATTTAGAGTTGTAGCCAGAGACATGGATGATTATGAGCATGCCTTTAGTTGATGGAAAACCTTAAAGCATCTATGTGAGGTTCATATTCTTCCTCTTCAAATAATTCAAAGCACTTCCTCTAGCAAATGATTTCAGCTTCTTGCCAGCTTTGGTAGAGTTCTGGGAAATGCATTAAGAATTCCAGTGTTGGTGGTCATCCTTAAACCATCACAGGTTGTAGACTTCCCTTCTTTTAGGTTGAAGGTCTCCCTCTTCAAATATGAGGGACACTTCCTCTAGCAGAAGCCCTCAGCTTCTTGCCAGTTTTGGAAGAGTTCCGGGAACTGCAATAAGGGTTGCATTCCAGTGTTGGTGGTCATCCTTAAACCAACTTGTAGGAGTGTGATGTGATATTCTATATCGCATAGGGGAATATGAAGGGTAACAATAAGACCATCAAGATTGAAAATGTGATTTGCAAAATGCGATAGCTTACGTGGTAGAAGTAGGTCCGGCGAGCATTTCCTATAGAATTTACTTGAAAATATGGCCTTTTCCATTTTAAAATCGTTTTTTCTTATATAGATTGGATCGTAAAAATGTTTCAAGTGATTTTTCGGAATTATATACGCCTTGCTATGGTTTTGCGATTGCGATAAGGCGATTTACCTCCACTTAAATGCAAAAATTTAAGGTTTCATCTCTTTTTTTATCCGTATGTCTATCAAAAGAAATAATCTAAGGGTTTTATTTGTTTTAACTCTAAAAATTAAAAAGGATCCCCATTATTTTCTAAGGTAACCATTGCTTAAAATAATGGAGGTTGTTGATTTACACAACAATTGACGAATTACTGGAAGAACAAGTTATCTCTTAAAAACAATTTCTTAGTATTTTTAAATAAGTAAAAATAATTTAAGGAAACAAGAACTATTTTTCAAAATATTTAAATGAATAAAATTACTTTGAATATAAAAACTCATCTCTATCGTTAATATTTCAGAAACCTTTCATAAGTAAATATCCTCATTGCTCTATTTCAATCATTATATGGTTTAAAGTATAAAGTGCTTGCCCTTTTGTACCTTAGCTTTTTTATTTGCTCCTTTTGTCATAGGTAGAGCCACTATTGCTAGTAAATATTAATAGCTCAAGCAAGGTTACCTTTTAACCATCAATGATTCAATATCCCATCCATTTATTACAATTTTTCGAGATAAATCCTTTAAATTATAAAGCTTATTTTTTATTATTTTTCTTAAAAAGTCATTGTCCTCGCTTGATGACCATAAAGTGACAATGCCATTCACTGGTTATAATTAAACTGAACAAGCTAGCTCGTGATGAGACCCCTTATCTTATGATTTTAATAATCATGAGCCATTACCCTGATTTGGTATGAAGTTGTGGTAATGTCAATTAATCATTAACTTATGATCATGGTAAGTAGGCTCGTAATGAGACCTCTTATCCTTTTAAGTTTTTTTATATTTTTGAATTACACTCTAAAAAAGTATTTTCAATGGATGGGGAGAATCATTGACTCCTCAAGAGTTTTGGATACAATTTAGAGTTGAAGATGCTTAGTTACATAAATTATTTTCTTTGTAAAGATGAATCTTTTTCTGATTGATGCTAAAGTAAAAAGACTTTACAAATTTCAAGTTTACAAGATTTACAATTTTGATGGAAAACTATTTTAGAGTTGTATAGTATTCATTCAATTTTCTATTTTGGTAGTTATTTCCTCAAAAATTTATATTCTTCAAAAATAAAAACATAAAATAATTCAAAGGTGTTGTGAACAACCAAAAGTATGCAATCGAACATTATTTTCCTAGAAAAATTTAAGTGCAAGTATAGTACATTTAGAAGATAATTTTCTTCTAAGAAAAGATTTTTTTCAAAATTATCCCATTAACAAGGAGTACATATTTTCTCCCTTGAAGGTCTTTTAACATAAAGGTTTATGGGCCAATTTGTTCAATGATTTGGAATGGTCCAAGCCACATTCTTTCAAATTTTCTATGCTTACCTTTTTCCTCATGTGCCTTGTCCCATTTGAGTACGAGATCTCCAACTTGGAAGTTTTTAGGGGAAACAAAATTTGCATCAAAAGAATTTTTTACTATTTTCTGTTGATGAGCATGAGTTATCTTGATATTTTCTCTTTCCTCTTCCATTTTAAGGATATGAGACATTCTTAATTGTAGCGAAGAAGAAGGTACTTCGTTAATGAATTGAACTAGGGATAATGAAGGAAGAGCTAGATTTGAAGGAATTACAACTTCTTTCCCATAAACCAGATTAAATGGAGAAGTTCCTATGGAGGCTTTTTGAGTAATCCTATATTCCCATAGTGCAAATGTTAAATACTTATGCCAATTTTTTTTATTATGGTCAATAATTCTTTTGATGATTCTTATGAGATTTGTGTTTGTTGATTCTGCCAGACCATTCCCTTGGGGATAGTAGTTAGTAGAATATTTGAGCTTAAAACATGTTTTAAGAGAGAATTCAGTCATACTATTTCCCGAAAAATAAGATGCATTATCAAACATAAGTGCATTGGGTAGGCCAAATCTGGTACTAATGAATTGATCAATAAATTCAATAATGATTTTAGAGTTAGCTACCTTTAGTGGAATTTCCTCCACCCACTTAGTAAAATAATTTGTAGCTGTGAGAATATATTTATGTTTCTTGGATGAGTTAGAAACAATCTCACCTATGACATTCAATCACCATTGCTCAAAAGGTTGTTCAATGTTGACTTGTTGCAATGGTAAGGCTGATTTTCTTTGTCTTCTAGCAATAATTTGGCATGTTTTTCATTTTCTCACATATGCATGAGCATACTTGAACAAAGTGGGCCAGTAATAACCTACATGAAGGATCTTATGTGTAGTTTTGTCTCCACGGAAATATCCACCTGCAGGTCCATCATGGAGTTACTGCAAAACTCTCTGTGCTTCAGATTTCTCAAGGCATCTTAGTAGTATAGAGTCATAGTTTTTCCTAAACAAGACATTTTCTATGAGTTGATATTGATTAGCTTTCAATATTAAAGCTATTTTTCTTTTATGATTGAGTTCTATCGGAGCATATCCTTTTTTCAGGTACAAGATTAAATCAATATACTATTATTCTGAATCATTTAAGCTTACCTCAGCAATATGTACAATATTACCTGACTCTTCATCGTTTGATATATTGGATGCTCCAGATATAAGTGTGCAGAGACCTTGTCCTCTAATTATTTTGGCTGGTCTTATCTCAATGTCATATTCTTGTAAAGCAGTTACCCAATTTTCTCTCTTTTCTCCTAGTTCCTTCTGATAAGTAGTTGCCTTACAATAGAAAATGGAACTATTACCTTCGTGTGTCTTTTAAGGAAAAAAGGTCTAAAATGATTTAAAGATTTAAAGACAGAAAATGCTTGGTTTTCCACTTCAAAATCATTTAGTTCAACACCTTGAAGGTTTGAACTAAAGAATGAAATGGGTGCTTCAATATTTTGATCATTAATGTTAGGATAATCCGACACATAGGAAATAGTTAAGAATAACTTAGTCTAGTGTAGAGTTAGGTAAAGTGTGTTTCTTTACTATGTACATTTGTAACTTATAATCCGACGATCACGATTTGTAGTGATCCAACGGTTCTCTCTATCCTCGGTATTAATGACACTTGATACGTGCCTTAAAACCTTATTGGTCCATGATCTCTATTTAAAGAGCATGGAGGGTAATTTGTCTAGTAACCGTTTATGAGAGAAACATATGTAACTTTTATTTTTATATTAATAAATTGCCTGAAGTGGCCGCGTTGGCTTAGTTCGTGGAATGTTTCCCTCTTCGAGGGTTTTAACCACGTGATAATACTAGTGTACTGATTTGTGATTTGTTTGTGAGCGGTGACCTTTTATTTTTTATCTACGTAACTTACCATGTAAATTCATACATGGTATCAGAGCTATTTTGAGGGTCGCATCTGTTGATGATCCAAATCCGAAGCCGGTTTGACTGCATGCGACTACCATTTTCTAGATCTACTATTTTTGAACATTTTCAGGCCTGGGGAACTTCTCTGTTGTGTTTGGAGCGTATGTTACAGCGAGGAACACCTTTTGTTTCATGTGAAAATGTTTCTGGTTGCCCAAGTTATGTTAGTTTAGATCTGGAGGTATAAAGTATCTATTTTGCAGTTATATTTATTAATAGTTCTGCTTATTTCGGTTCCATTTGTTTATTTCGGGTTTTAGGTTTTATTTATTTTTCGGACCTATACCTTCTTCTCTCTGTATGCTCTTTGCTCTACACTATATGAGATCTCGACAAATCAGAAAAAGGAAGAAGGGATTTTTTTTGCTATGTATGCTCTTTCCCTGCGTCTTTGTGTGATCTCGAGAAATCAGAAATAGTGAAAAAATAGATAGTTGCTGGTAAGGGTAACTGAAATCTAACATTTCATTTTTTTTGTACAGGAAAAAACACGCACACCAAAGACTAAAAAAAAAACACAAAAATCCGAGCAAAAAAAATATCAAAACCAAAGGTCACCGCTCACAAAAAGATCACAAATCAGTACACCAGTATTATCACGTGGTTAAAACCCTCGAAGAGGGAAATAGTCCATGACCTGAGCCAACGTGGCCACTTTAGACAATTTATTAATATAAAATAAAGATTACATATGTTTCTCTCATAAACGGTTACCAGACAAATGACCCTCCATGCTCTTTAAATAGAGATCATGGACTAATCAGGTGTTAAGCCACATATCAAGTGTCGTTAATACCAAGGAGAGAGTGAACCATAGGATAAATACAAATCGTGATTTTCAGATTATAAGTTACAAATGTACATAGTAAAGAAACACACTTTACCTAACTCTACACTAGTCTAAGTTATTCTTAACTATTTCCTATGTGTCAGAATATCCTAACATCCCCCCTTAAGAACAACTTGGGATAGGATTGAAGGATTTACAAAGGTGACACAAAAGGAGCCTATTTTCTATGTGTCGAAATATCCTAACATCCCCCCTTAAGAACAACTTGGGATAGGATTGAAGGATTTACAAAGGTGACACAATAGGAGAAGGAAGGAGGCATTAGAGCCTATCCCCCCTTAATGATAACTTTCCTGAACTCCAAGCATGGATCGAAGTTTGGTAAACTTTGCTTCTATGAGAGCCTTTGTAAAGATATCGACTACTTGATCATTGGTTGGACAATATTGCACTTCAAGAACATGATCATGAATGAGCTTTCTGATGAAGTATATGTGAAGATCAATGTGTTTCATACGCTGATGCTGAATTGGATATTTACATAGCTAAATGGCACTCTGATTATCACACTAAAGTGTAGTTGGATGCTGCTAATGAAGACCAAATTCAGACAGGATCTGAAAAATCCACATGGCTTCCTTGCTAGCTTCAACTGCAGCACAATACTCTGCTTCTGCTGAAGAAAGAGAGATGGCACTTTGTTTCTTACAAGACCATGTAATAGGTCCTGAACCAAGAGTGAATACATATCCTGCAGTAGACTTCGATCATCAGGGTCACCATCCCAATCAGAATCAGTGAAACCAATCAACAATGGAGATGCTCCTACACTGTAATGAATCCTGAACTGAATTGTACCTAGAATATATTGAAGTATTCTTTTAGCTGCTTTCCAGTGACTTTCATGAGGTTGGTGCATAAACCGACCGAAAAGACCAACAACAAAGGAAAGGTCAGGACGGGTATGGGTTAGATACAAAATTTTACCAACAAGTTGATGGTATAAGGTAGCATCAACTTCAGGGGTAGTACAAGTGACTAAAAGCTTGACTCCAGACTGAAAGGGAGAAGGGGTTGACTTACAGTCTTCCATGTGAAAGTAGTGTAGAAGATCACATGCATACTTGGACCGAGAGAGGGTAATACCTTCTTTGGATTGCAAGACTTGAAGGCCAAGGAAATAATGCAAGTGTCGTAAGTCTACCATTTCAAACTTATTTTTGAGGCTAGACTTCACATGGTTTATGTGGTTGGGATCAATACCAGTAAGGATAAGATCATCAACATAAAGAGCAAGGATGGTGAAGGAATTACCCACTTTCTTGGTGTATACAGTGTTGTCAGAATGAAACCTAGAAAATCCATTATCTAATAGAAATCTATCCATTTTGGCATACCAAGCCCGAGGAGCTTGTTTGAGACCATAGAGAGATTTCCTAAGGCGACAAACAAGGCTAGAGTCGTTTTGGATAAATCCAGGGGGTTGTTCCATGTAGATTTCTTCATTGAAAATCTCCATGTAAGAAGGCGGATTTAACATCCATATGATGGACTTCCCATTTAAAGAAGGTAGCAACAGAAAGAACAAGGCAGATAGAATTCATTTTGGAAACAGGGGAGAAGGTTTCAATATAGTGAATGCCTTCAACTTGTGAAAATCCTTTAGCGACAAGATGAGCTTTATGTCTATCCACTTTTCCATCTGGTCCAAACTTTGTTTTGTAAACCCATATGAATCTGACAAGTTTTCTTCCTTTTGGAAGAGGAACAAGATCCCAAGTATCGTTTCCCAATAAGGAAAGATATTCTTCATTCATAGCTTCATCCAAGTCTGGATGACCGGAAGCTTCTTCAAAGGTTTCTGGATCGAGATTTTCTGGAACTTGAGCCAATAAGGAAGAGGCTCGTTCGAACTGAGAACATGTACGTCGTCGATCTACAAGGTCATCTGCAAGAGAACCTACTGCATTCCAAGTAGAGCAGACCCATCTTGGAAGTTGTGGAGTAAAAGTAATAATTTCAAGAGGCGGGCAAGGATTTCCATCCTTGCTGTCATCATCTGAACTAGAAGGAATGTTATTAAAAGTAGAAGAGAGAGAGAGAGAGGTGGCACATATGACGAATCAGGCTCGCAGGCCAAAGGTGGCACACCCGCTGAACTAGGCTCGCAGGCCGATATATTTTCATCAAATTTTACATCTCTTCTAATGATTATATTTTTGGATTTTGGTTGAAGAAGTCTATATCCTTTGACATCTTCAGAATATCCAACAAAAATGCATTTTTCACTCTTAAGGCTTTATGTTTTACATTTGGAATATGGGCCCAAGCATCACTTCCAAAAACACGAAAGTGACTTACATCTCGTTTGATTGAGCTCTGTTGGGGTTCCTGTGTTTTGGCCAGTTTGGAAAAACCAAAAGACAAGACAACATCAAAACTGCTTTGGGATCTCAGGATCTATCCCTCTTGGATCTAGAGAGGGATCTCTCTATAAAGGTAAGAATGATGTATCTTTAAAGTTCAATTTAAGGTATTAGGCTAGTTATAGAGCACACGGGTTTGTTTTGTTTGTTTGGTTGGAAAAATGTGTTTCAGGTGGTATAGATAGAGCATGGGAATCTACAAGCCATTGGGCAATGGAATCATGTAAAAATCCAATAGTTCTGATTGAGAAGGAAGGGAAACCAAAGGGAAAATCTAACTTGGTCAAAGATATGTTGAATAATATAGGTGAAATGGGATGAACATTAAAGACTAAGAGTGAATAGCAAACTAAACCCTTTCCAATGGCCTAAAAGATTTGGGGAACTCCCTATTTCCTCCAGTAAGTTCACTGTTATGGACTAAATCAACCTAAACACTCAAAGAAAGGAGAAATGCAGACTAACATCTTCTAAATGAATTACAGGATTCGGGGAATGCCCTATTTCCTCCTATAAGTTCACTGTTGAAATCTTAGTCAATAAATACATACAATTGCATTCAAAGAAGATGGAACGCCTTAGTCATCTAGGACTGCAATTATAGGGACCTTTAACACAACAATTACAATAATGAACAGAGGGTATGATTGAAACAAATCTCTCTGTCAAACTGCAAGCAAAGAGAGAGGGAACGCCTAAAGAGAGAGGGAACGCCTAAACAATAATTAAAGGGAGATTTTAGACACAACATTCAATGGCAAAGAGAGAGGGAACGCCTAAACAGTCTTTAGCACAACTAAATTGATCATTTCTGAATATTAAAGAGAGTAATTAGACTACCTTGTCATTTTTAGTAGCAGAAAACATATAAACAGTGAAGGATAAATAGGTCAGAGGTGCTTCTAAGATACATTTCTATGCCTAAACTTTTTATCATACTGTAAGCAAAGCATGATGGAACAAAGTGGAAAAACAAGAAATAACATTAACAATAAGAAGTACTTCACCAAAACCAGGCTCAGGGATCCAATGTTCCAGCCTCCTTCATCAACAGAAAAACAAAGACCTCCACACTCCTTTCAGAACACCAATGCTTCTTCAAAGCAGCGATATGTATTACTTTAGAAATCACCAAATGCCAACCTTTTACAGTGAGACTTCAAAGAGTCTTTATAGGAAAAATGAGGAAAAGTAGGTGAAGAAGGTTTTAATGATCATCAGAGACAGGAGGAGTGCATTCGAATGCTCCATCCTGAGCCATAAATATTACATTAATTTCTGGACAGACTTAGTAACTTTTTTGCTTGCTGAGGTTTCTTTGACATGACATAAAACACCCTGCAGAATGTCCTTTAGGAGAAAACACTTCCTACAGCAGTACTGTCATTTTCCTGGTGTAATTTAAGTGCAAGCATGGGTTTTGAGGACCCCCATACTTCCAAATAACTGTTTTGACAATTTTTGGTGTTTTTCTTTGATGTGGTATTGCTGTGATGTTTTCTGTGCATGGAGGTAGGCTGTATATGTTAGTCAATGTTTTGTGCCAATAACTGCTCTGTCTCTCTGTAGTTGAAACTATTTAAGCCTGATTGTGCTCCTTCTTTGTTGATCTGCTCGAACTGTTTCTGCTAATCTGGCTCTAATTGTGTTTAGGCTTCATAATCTTCAATATTATGCCTTTAACCCTTTAATTCTGCTTTGATACAATTTAAACTTCTGCGCACCTGTGTTTGTAAACATACAGGCTATAAGGGGTACTAGAGGGTGAAAAACTGAGAAACACCATTGCGGAACCTGCAAACAGACAATTTAAACATGTTATATAAATCCTGCGAGGGGGTATGACTGCAACAGAGGCTTGCAAGGGTGGAGGAGTAGTGAGGCAAAATGAGATTGCAACGGAAAATTGGGAAAAAAACCTGGCAGAGCAGCTAACCAGGTCGATGGAGGTTTGGGTGCGAGGATGAACGTGGAGCGTTAGATCAGGATGATCTACGGTGGAGATCACTTGATGAAGTCATTTGGGAGCGGGATGGGAAGCAATGCGTTTGATGTCGCGATATAACGTGGGCCGTGTGATCTCAAAGATCGACAGCCAGGATTAAAAGAGAAATTACGTTATGGAAGGTAGGTAGTATGGCGGAAAACCGGTAGTGGTTTTCACAAAATGAAATGGAGGGAGGCGGTATTCACTTTTGGAATGCGATTCGATACAACATCTGATGTGTGTCCCTCCGAATACCGCCCATTTCGCAAAATTTTTGGGCATTAAACTTTGGGCGAGAAAGTTTTGTGAAACAGAGTTTAAGCCATCAGATCATGGGTGGCAGATCCAACGGTGCGGATCGAGCGCGATGGGAAGAAATGTGTGCGGGCGGAAAAGGTGGGTAGGGCCCACCATGACATATGACGACTTGTCGCAGTGGAAAGGTATCGGGCTATCGGGTTTAGTCCTGGTCGTTAGATCTCTCGATCGGACGGCGGAGATCGAAAGATGGGGCGAGCTATTTGAAAGGAGGAAAGGGAGGTAAGTGATCTGGCGGATGGGAGAAAACATGCGATGACCGTTGATCTTTTCATATCAATGGTCACGATTTGCCCTGAGAGGCAAGGTCAGAAAAATAGAAAACCAAAGGAAAAATGGGTTTTTTCACGGAGGCTTTGTGTTTTAAGCGCCCGATTGCAGGGCTAAGGACGCATGGAGGAAGGGGCTAGAGGAAATAAGCCCTCGGGGGCTTAAGTACCTTATAATGCAAATAGACTGATTTAGGCCCAAAAATAGTGATTTTTAAGGTCAAAACAAAGCTCCGATAGGCTAAAAGAGGATTTTAAAGCCAAAACAGAGGGAGATAATAGGCTAGAAAGAGGGTTAGAGTGATTTTGAAGGTTAAATGAAGGTTCATAGAAGGATTTTTGAAGGAAACAAGGGTGAAAATGAGGATTTTGTGGGGATGAAATGAAGAGAATGGATGATGGGAAATGGAGCATTATAAGCAGTTTTCTCTTGGTAATGAGCAGGTTCTTGAGGGCTTATAGTGAAACAGCAGTGAAGATTATTTCAAAGGACATAGAATCATCAAAAGACTTCAAAGATGATGGATTTTCACAGGGAATACATCTCTTGAAGGCTTTGAAAACAAATTTAGCCACCACTAGGCATATTAGAATTTATAGGTGGCTAACAGTGGCTCCATTTGGGGAGGAAAACTTTCCCTTTAGGTGTCCAAAACCTCAGTAATCTCTGGATTAAGCAGACCAGTGCCTCATCCATTGGGCAAATTTTCTTTGCTTTCTTGCTGGTACTTTTTGCAATTTGGCAGTTCCTTTAGTGACCTGCAACATGAAACTTCTTTGAAACAAACATCTCTACCTACCCAAAGCTACTTGTCCTAACATTTTCTTCTTCCTTTGAGTGCACTTGGGCTGGAAAAATCTTTTTCCAACATTTTATTTTGCAAACAGAAAAATAAACCTATCTAATGCTACATTTATTTCTCCATGAGTTCAGATTAAGCAGTTGAACTCATAAGTTTCTCTACTTAACTAATATTTATCAGGATTATACTGTCTGACAGATTTCATTCTATATATTCTAAAACAGAAATTGAAACACGACCAAACCAGGATTAGATTGTCTGATTTGCTGTGGGTCCATGGCATAAAGACAAGCTACACATGAATTGAAACTAGCAGAAATTAAAACAAAACTTGGAAGGTTTGAAGTTCTGAAATTTGAGAACAGCTTTCCTTCCTTTCATGAATCATATTTTGAGCTTTTTAGAGTCACCTTTCTTTCTTCATCTCAGCTCTGGTTTTGATCTTGTTAGAGTTGTATCATTTTCTTTGTTGGTTCAAGTTTTGAGCATGTTAGAACCAGTTCTGCTTCTTCTTACTTTGGCTCGGGATTTGAGAGAAATAAAGCCATACTTTCTTATGATCCTAGGTTCAGATTTGCAGCATATTTGAACCTTTCTTTCTTCTATCCTAATTTGTTCTACTGATCAGCCAAGATTAAACAGTTTGGCAGATCTTCTTCACTATCCTATCAGCAGAAAATTGAAATCTGCGCAATCATGATTAGGTTTTATGATTGGACAGTAGTGCTCTTTAAAGTAGTGGAATTTGAGCTTGCACACTTTCATATTTTCCTTCCTTTTGGTATGGGGCTATACCTTTCTTGTTTTATTTCTGCCCTCTTTTTGTTTTTTTATTGTTTTTGTATTTTTCTTTCTCTTTTCCTCTATACAAATGGTATGTACAATGGGTAAAAATTATGAAACTAAGACTATTGACAGAAATAGTGTTTAAGCATCCTGCCATTGACAAGACCTCCCAACACTTATTCACCGTTCAGTTCTTGCAGAAAAAATGCATTACGCCCTCTTATGAAATGAATAATGTAGGGCCCTTTCCACAGATTTTCAAACTTACCATGTTTTCCTTTCTCTTCCCTCCTTGAATTCCATTTGAGAACCACATTACCGACTTAGAAGTCATTTGCTTTAGTCCTTTTGTCAAATACCTTTTGATGTTTTCTTGGAATGTTTGAGTTCTTTGATAAACTTCCTCTCTGGTCTGCTGCAAATGGATGGTCTGATTTATCCTTCTCTGCATATAATTTTCTTCAACTTGGACTTCCTGAAGGAGTTTCATGACTGGAACTCCTACGGATGTTGGAAAAACAACATCCATGCCATAGACCAGTTGATAGGGAGACATGTTGATTGACTTTTTGGTGGTTAATCTGTCAGCCCACAAGGAATGAACAAGCTTACTATGCCATTCTTTCTGATTCTACTCCAATAACTTCTTGATAATGTTGATCAGGCTCTTGTTTGAGGATTCAACAAGTCCATTTCCTTGGGGGTAATAGGTAGTGGAATGGCCCAAGGTGATCTGATATTTATGGCAGAAATCAATTATCCTTTTGGATTTAAAGGCAACAACATTATCTGTGATGATTTTTCTAGGACAGCCAAATCTGGACAATATGTTGGTCTCAAGGAATTTAATGATGACAGAGTCAGTAGCATTCCTAGTGGGTATGGCCTCTATCCATTTGGTAAAATAATCAGTGGCTGTGAGGATCCATTTGTGCTGGGCTGAGGAGGATGGATGAATTTCTCATATGAAGTCCAAACCCCACTGTTGAAAGGGTGCTTCAACACTAATGGGTTTCAAGGGCAAGGGCAAGAGCTTTCTTCTACCATCAAAGATTTTTCACTTGTGGCAAGACATCACTAGTTTGTGGGTGTCTGGAAAAAGGGTGGGCCAATAGTAACCAGATCTGGGGATCTTGTTTACGGTGGTCTTCCAATTTAAGTGCCCTCCACATTCTCCTTCATGCATTTCATGCATGATCTTTCCTGCATCAACCTCAAGTACACATTTAAGTAATATCCCAACAACATTTTTCCAATACAAAAATCCATATATCATGCAATAATTTAAAACCTTCTGTTTTACAAATCTAGCTTTAGTTTTTGACAAAGAAGGAGGAGCATTTAAATAAAGCAACGCATAAATGACGTCAGCATACCATGGAGATTTCATGAATGTTTCTTCAGTAAATGGTGTTGGGAACTTTTCTATTTCTTCCAAAGCATCAACCATATTCATATCTAGAGCTTTGAAATTAGATTCAGCCATGAGTTTTGCTAATCCTTGTCCCTTGATGAGTTTAGTAGGTCTAATTTCTAAGTCATATTCTAGAATGGTGGCAATCCATTTTCCTCTTTTACCATCAGGGTCCTGACTTAGAATATCTTTAACTACGGTGTGTGGCACAAAGGCAATGATATGTGAATGTAAAATGTACACCCTAAAATCCTTTAATGCTTTCACCAGTGCCAAGGCTTGCTTCTCCATGATATTATATTTGAGTGGGGCATCTCTTAAGGCTTTACTGAAGAAGGATATAGGTTGTTCTTGCCCCAAGTTATTCTTTTGCAACAATACTGCAGCTATTGTATGTTCAGATACAAAGGAAAAAATATAAAAATCTTTGGTGAAATCAGGACTGATAAGGACTGGTGTTTGAGTAAGGGCTTGTTTTACCAGTTCAAATGATTGTTTAGCTTGCATTGTCCATTTAACACCTACTTATTTCCTGAGCATGTTAGTGATGTTTCTTAATAGCTCAGCAAGGTTGGAGATGAACCTCCTTAAAAAATTAATCTTTCCAATGAAAGATTGTAATTCTTTGAGATTTCTAGGGTGGATGATATTTATTATGCCATCAATTCTTTTAGGATCTATTTTGATCCCTTCTTCAGAGATTATATGACCAAGAATTTTTTCTTCTTGGAGGCCAAAGAGTATCTTTTTGGGATTTAAAGACAAGCCAAATGTTCTGCATTTCTTAAAAACTTTCCTTAAATGTTCCAAATGTTCTTCATCAGTTTTGGAGAAAATAGTAATATCATCAAGGTAAATGATTATAAAATAGCCTATGTCTTCTGAGAAGGCTATGTCCATGGCCCTCTGAAAAGTGGCCCCTACATTCATCAACCCAAATGGCATTTTGACATACATGAATGTTCCCCAAGGTGTGGTAAAGGTTGTCTTATGCTGATCACTTGGGAGGACTAACACTTGATTATAACCTGAGAACCCATCCAACAATGATATTCTTTTTGACCCAACTACCCTTTGAAGAATGTGGTCCATTTTTGGTAAGGGGTAGTTATCTTTCAGAAAGGCTCTATTAAGGTTCCTGAAGTCAATACACATCCTGATTTCCCTTGTCTTCTTTCTAACTGATACTAGATTGGAAACCCAGTCCGAGTACCTAAGAGGAACAATGATCCCTGCATCATACATCTTCCTAATTTCATTTTCTACTTCAGGCAATAAAACAGGGTTTATCCTCCTTAATTTATGTCTGAAAGCTTTGTGATTTTCCTTGAGAGGAATCTTGTGCTGAATGATGCTAGTGTCATATAATTTTAAATCTTTATAGTCCCATGCAAAAACATCTATAAACTCTTTGAAGAGCGCTATGTATTACTGTTTGATGTGGGTAGGAAGGGTGCTAGATAATTTAATCATTTTAGCTCAGTTGAGCTGCCTATATTGTGCTCTTCCACATTATTTTCCATGGTCTCTGCCTTTGGTTCTTTAGCCACATCGTTAAAATCAAAGAGTTTTTCTAATGGAGCAAGGCCTTTGGGTATGGTGTCACCTTTACATTCCAGAACTTCAAGGTCCTTTTGGTCTGGATCATCAGATAATCTTGCTTTGAAAAGATGATCGAACTGATTTATATCAGTAGGAGGGGAGGAATTTGTTCTAGGATTTAGTTCTCCATTTAAACATTATTTTTCATGGCTGAAACTTGGTGATGCTGTGGAAAAATCATTTTTTGACTGCAGGAAATCCTCTATATGTTTATCATTGTTAAAAACCTGCCAATGATCTTCCTTATCAGGCATTGCTGGTCTGTTTTTCACCTTTATAATGAACTGCTTGTCGATTTGTGGTATTTGGAAATTACTAGCAGCAAAATCAAGTTCGTTTGCTAGGTGATTTTGGGCTATTGGTATGAACATAAGCTCATATTTTTCGAAAGTTTTCAGGAGATCTAACACAGTGTTTCTATATTCTCTGAGTCTGGGATTTTTGGTTGAATATTCCCCTTTAATTTGTCTGATGATTAACTCAGAGTCTCCCTATACTGATATATTTTTCGCCTTTAAATCTTTAAGTATGTGCAGGCCAACGAGAAGGGCTTCATACTCTGCAATATTGTTAGTGCATGAAAAATCTAATTTGCAGGCATGTCCTTTGTTTGTGTTCTGTATCCATACACCAACCCCTACACTGTGTTTGCTGCAAGAGCCATCGAAGCTCATTTTCCAAAGTGTTTCTGTTTCATTCTCATTTGTTTTGTGTTGCTCAAGGCTTCTGGGAGTTGAGGTATCCAGAGGTTTAGAGGAAGACAATTCTGAATGCTCTGGTGCACTAATGTCCTGCTCGTTTTCCTCCTTTGTTTGGGTGACTTCATCTTCATTGTATAAAATGAAATAATCTAGTTATGAATGAGTGGAATAAACAGGAGTGTTGTGAGGTTTGTCTTTGCTTCTCACCATGTATTTCATGAGGGTTTCCCTATTTAATCTTCTGGTTTGACCAAACACTGGTATGGTGGCATAAGACATGTCCATTTGAAGGGTGCCCTGAATCTTAGCTCCCCATGATCTAGACAAGAGCATGCTATATTTTGGGGGAATGTCAGCTACTACTACATACATTACAAGATTCTTAGCAGGAATTTGAGACAAGTTAACACACAAAAATTTAATTAACCCCAAGCATTGGACCCTTCTGGAGCCTAGGATTTCCATTACTACTTTGGGCATAAGGTTGTGTGATGCTCCTGAATCCAGCATGGCATTGTGTAAGATTTTTTCATGTATGTTTAGACTGACATAGAAGGGAGGCACAACCCCTTCTTGGTATTTTCCCTCAATTTTGGGACCAAACAACAACTCTGGCTTGTCATCTATCAAGTTCAGAGTATCAGTATCAAGATTTATATTCAGAGCTTTTAGGACCTGGTTTTTGTACACTTCTTGGGTCACCAATTCATCCAGAGGTATGTTAATTTTAATCTTTGAAATCTCTCCCTCAAGGCTGAAAGGAACTATTTATTTTGTTGCATTTACATATGTTTTCTCACTTATGTTTCTTTCAGCAATTTTGACTTGCTGGGTTTTATTAGGACTGTCAATCTGAACTGTTTTAACAGGGCCACTAGCAGAGGTACTAGGGAAACTCTGTTCAACATTTGGCTGGCTGCTTTTCTCTTTGTTTAAATCTGTCTTCTTAGCCAAAATGTAGGTCCTTTCTGTTGTTTTCTTAGGTTGATTTTTTGTATTTTTCCTAACAACAGAGCTAGTATTTTTGTCATTTGGACTATCTATGTTCCCTTTGCTTCTTAGATCATAGTGTTTGTGTACCTCCATGATTGTGTTCTCCAACCCCAATCTATAGTCTTCAGACTCCTCATATGTATCTTCCTTTGGTTCTGAGGAGAAGAAACCTTGTTCTTCTTTAGTGAGGAAAACATCATCCCCACTATCTGATCTAATCAAGTTTACATGGTTTTCACCCAAACTTTCAATCTCCCTTTATTCCTCTTGATCTACGTAGTTTTGCTTTAAGGGAGGTCTAATTTGTTGGTCATTATCTCTTTGCCTATCTTGATTGTTTTCTCTTCTAAAATTCTGGTTTCTATTTCTATTTTGGAGGTTGTTTTGGTTTTCTCTTGGTGGCACTCTATCATTTAAGTTTATCTTTTCAAGCATTCTCTCCATTACCTTCACTAGGTTGTCAATTTTGGTATCAGAGGATGAGGTGGAGGGTGCATAATCATCTTTATAAGTTACCCTCTTCTCTGATCTTAGCCTAGCTCTTTTCTCAATTAAGTTTGCTTCTACACTCACAGCTCCCTTCTGCATGTCCTCTAGAGTTAAATAATCTCTTTCCCTTAGTTGATAGGCCATATCAGCATCGAAACCTTCAGAATATTTTACTAAGGCCATGCCTTGGGGGGGTTTCATGTGAGGTGGAAGAGCATTGTAGACACTGTTAAAACTGGTGGAGTAATCACAGACACTCTCTCCCTGATTCCTTTTACGACCGCTATAATCTGTTAATATTTGGAGAGGGTTGCTTTTGATTTCCCATCTGTTTATGAATGCTTGATGTAAAGAGGGAAGGTCATTGATGCTATTAGGAGTTAAGCCTTTAAACCAATTCTTTGCTTCTCCTCCTAAACTTTGAGCAAATATTCTCATCTTTATGGTCTCATATTCTATTTCCATATAATCAAATGCATCTTCCATCCTATCTACATTTTTTTGAGCTGTGGTAGATTCTTTTCCAGTGAAATGGGGAATTTTAGATTGATAGTTATTTGGTAAGGGAACCAGAGGCTGTGGTAACACTAATGGGGCATACCATGCTGCCATGGCTGGAAAGAAAGGTGTATTTACAGTGGGTGGGTTGACAGGAGGGAAAGTGGGTCGAAATGGAGAGTTTTGGACAGTGGTGGTATGGTTTGGAGTGGAAGAAACACTCGGGCCAGCAAACTGGTTTTGAGCAGATTGGTTATGAAAGAGGCTAAAGTGGTGAAGAAGCTATGAATCAGGAGGGGTAGAAGGTGAAGCTTCTCTACTAAAGCTTTGTTGCAAACCTGCAGTTTCAAATTCGGTTTGTTTTAAATCACTTTTAGATCTAGTTCTAAAGATTTTCTTAGTATGATGTAATTCAAAGTGTAAATCCTCCAAGACAGCAAGGTTTTCAGGGAGAGATTTTGTTCTCGAGATGTTCCTATTAGCAGCTAAATTTCCAGATCTAGAAGTCTGCCACATAATTCTCTTTGGATTTTCAACTATTGTAGGAGGATCAGGGTCTGGATGGGATCTAGCACTAATCCTATGTGAAGCCAGACTGCTTTTCAAAAATGAGGGTGGCTGAAGTTTGTAGGAACTGTTTGAAAGTTTTTCCTCACAGAATGTCTTATCCAATATGGGGCTAAGCTTCTCAACTTCTTCAAGGCTGGTTAACACAGTCTTAAAGAGATCTAGAAAATTAGATGGGTAATAGGCCTACTGGGGCTAATGGAGTCTCCAGGTGGAAGTTTTAGCTTTTTGTGAAGGTAAAATGTTTTATGGTTCCACCACCATGTTTATTATGAAGCCAATCTAAAATGTTTTTGGGTTTTTGTACATTTTTATGGTTATGAGAGTGTCTTATGTTTGATCTTAACACTTAGCTGAGGTTCTCAAACAAATAGAGTCTAATCTATGGCTTACTAACTGATTTTTTTAGAGATTTGTAGGACTAAAGAGTGCACAAGAGTTAGCTAGACTATCATATACTCAATAGGTCCCACCGTGATCGCCATTATGTTGGGGTCCCTGTGTTTTGGCTAGTTTAGCAAAACCAAAAGACAAGACAACATCAAAACTGCTTTGGGATCTCAGGATCTAGCCCTCCTGAATCCAGAGAGGGATCTATCTATAAAAATAATAATGATGTATCTTTAAAGTTCAATTTAAGGTATTAGGCTAGTTATAGAGAATAGGGGTTTGTTTTGTTTGTTTGGTTGGAAAAATGTGTTTCAGGTGGTATAGATAGATCATGGGAATCTACAAGCCATTGGGAAATGGAGTCATGCGAAAATCCAATAGTTATGATTGAAAAGGAAGGGAAACCAAAGGGAAAATCTAACTTGGTCAAAGATCTGTTGAATAATATAGGTGAAATGGGATGAACATTAAAGACTAAGAGTGAAAAGCAAACTAAACCCTTTCCAATGTCCTAAAAGATTCAGGGAACGCCCTATTTCCTCCAGTAAGCTCACTGTTATGGACTAAATCAACCTACACACTCAAAGAAAGGAGAAATGCAGACTAATACCTTCTAAATGAATTACAGGATTTGGGGAATGCCCTATTTCCTCCTATAAGTTCACTGTTGAAAGCTTAGTCAACAAAGACATACAATTGCATTCAAAGAAAAGGGAACACCATAGACATCTAGGACTGCAATTATAGGGACCTTTAACACAACAATTACAATAATGAATAGAGGTTATGATTGAAAAAAGCCTCTATGTAAAACTGCAAGCATTAATAATTAAAGGGAGATTTCAGAGACAACATTCAGTGGCAAAGAGAGAGGGAACGCCTAAACAGTCTTTAGCACAACTGAATTGATCATTTCTGAAATAAAACAAACTGAATATTTGAGTAATTAGACTACCCTGTCATTTTCAGTAGCAGAAAACATATAAACAGTGAAGGATAAACATGTCAGAGGTGCTTCTAAGATACATTTCTCTGCCTAAACTTTTTATCCTACTGTAAGCAAAGCATGATGGAACAAAGTGGAAAAACAGGAAATAACATTAACAATAAGAAGTACTTCACCAAAACTAGGCTCAGGGATCTAATGGTCCAGCCTCCTTCATCAATAGAAAAACAAATACCTCCACACTCCTTTTAGAACACTAATGCTTCTTCAAAGCAGCAATATGTATTACTTTAGAAATCACCAAATGCCAACCTTTTACAATGAGACTTCAAAGAGTCTTTATAGGAAAAATGAGGAAAAGTAGGTGAAGAAGGTTTTAATGATCATCAAATACAGGAGGAGTGCATTCGAATGCTCCATCCCGAGCCATAAATATTACATTAATTTCTGGACAGACTTAGTAACTTTTTTACTTGTTGAGGTTTCTTGACATGACATAAAACACCCTGCAGAATGTCCTTTAGGAGAAAACATTGCCTGCAGCAGTACTATCATTTTCCTGGTGTAAGTTAAGTGCAAGCATGGGTTTTGAGCCCCCCCATACTTCCAAATAACTGCTCTGACAATTTGTGGTGTTTTTCTTTGATGTGGTACTGCTGGGATGTTTTATGTGCATGGAGGTAGGCTGTATGTGTTAGTCAACATTCTGTGCCAATAACTGCTCTGTCTCTCTGTACTTGAAACTATTTAAGCCTGATTTCGCTCCTTCTTTGTTGATCTGCTCGAACTGTTTCTACTGATCTGGCTTTGATTGTGTTTAGGCTTCATAATCTTCAATATTATGCCTTTAACCCTTTAATTCTGCTCTGATACACTTTAAACTTTTGCGCACCTGTGTTTTTTAACATACAGGCTATAAGGGGTACTGGAGGGTTTTGTGTTAGGGTCAATAACCCCAATCTTAGATCAAACAAGCTTTTAAACCCAGGCGCTTCCCTATATTCTTTGATTCATGTTGTATGGTCGTCGCGCTTTATCATTCTTGTCACCTCTGTGACTGTAAGAAAAACTGAGAAACAACATTGCGGAACCTGCAAATAGACAATTTAAACATGTTATATAAATCCTGCGAGGGCGTATGACTACAACAGAGGCTTGTGAGGGTGGAGCAGTGAGGCAGAACGGGATTGCAGTGGAAAATTGGGAAAAAACCCTGGCAGAGCAGCTAACCAGGTCGATGGAGGTTTGGGTGTGAGGATGAACGTGGAGCGTTAGATCAGGATGATCTACGGTGGAGATCACTTGATGAAGTCGTTTGGGAGCAAGATGGGAAGCATTGAGTTTGATGTCGCGATATAACGTGGGCCGTGCAATCTCAGATATCGACGACCATGATTAAAATAGAAATTATGTTGTGGAGGGTAGGTGGTATGGCGGAAAACCGACAACGGTTTTCGCAAAATGAAATGGGGGGAGGTGGTATTCACTTTTGGAATGCGATTAGATACAACATCTGACGTGTGTCCCTCCGAATACCGCCCATTTCGCAAAATTTTTGGGCATTAAAATTTGGGCGAGAAATTTTTGTGAAACGGAGTTTAAGCCGTCGGATCATGGGCGACAGATTTGAAGGTGTGGATCGCGCGTGATGGGCAACAATGTGTGCGGGCGGAAAAGGTGGGTAGGGACCACCATGACATATGACGGCTTGTCGCAGTGGAAAGGTATCGGGCTATCGAGTTTAGTCCTGGTCGTTAGATCTCTCGATCGGACGACGGAGATCGAAAGATGGGGCGGGCTATTTGAAAGGAGGAAAGGGAGGTAAGTGATCGGGCGGACGGGAGAAAACACGCGACAATCGTTGATCTTCTCAGATCAACGGTCACGATCTGTCCTGAGAGGAAAGGTCGGGAAAACAGAAAACCAAAGGGAAATGGGTTTTTGCACGGAGGCTTTGTGTTTTAAGCACCCGATTGCGAGGCTAAGGATGCATGGAGGAAGGGGCTAGAGGACATAATCCATGGGGGGATTAAGTACTTTATAATGCAAATAGATTGATTTAGGTCCAAAAATAGTGATTTTTAAGGCCAAAACAAAGCTCCAATAGGCTAAAAGAGGATTTTAAAGCCAAAACAAAGGGAGATAATAGGCTAGAAAGAGAGTTAGAGTGATTTTGAAGGTTAAATGAAGGTTCATAGAAGGATTTTTGAAGGAAACAAGGGTGAAAATGAGGATTTGTGGGAATGAAATGAAGAGAATGGATGATGGGAAATGGAGAATTATAAGCAGTTTTCTCTTGGTAATGAGCAGGTTCTTAAGGGCTTATAGTGAAACAACAGTGAAGATTATTTCAAAGGACATAGAATCATCAAAAGACTTCAAAGGTGATGGATTTTCACAGGGAATACATCTCTTGAAGGCTTTGAAAACAAATTTAGCCACCACTAGGCATATTAGAATTTATAGGTGGCTAACAAGCTCCAGGCTTCTTCTGGAGTGATATTCTTTAAAACCTTAGTAGGAGTGCGATTTATTATGTAATTTGCACCGTTAATGGCTTCTGCCCAAAAATTGAGACCAAGTCCTTTAGATTGAAGCATACAATTAGCCATTTCTTTTAAGGTGTGATTCTTCCTTTAAGCTACACCATTTTGTTGTGGAGTATATGGAACAGTATGTTGCAATTGAATGCCATGCTCAGTGCAAAATTTGATAAATTTGTTGTTAACATATTCTCCTCCATTGTCTGATCTTAACTTTAGAATTGGATGTCCAGATTGTTTCTCAACAAAGGCCTTAAAGGCCACGAACATGTTAAAAACTTCACTCTTGAGTTTTAAGAAGTATACCCAAGTGTGTTTGGAAAAATCCTCAATGAAAGTTAAGAAGTACTTGCAACCAGAGAAAGAAACAACACAAAGTGGACCACATAAATAACTGTGCACAAGCTGCAAAGGGGTTGAAGAGTGCTGTTGTGGCTCATTTGCAATATCCTTTATTTTTTATTTCAAAAAAAAAAAAATAGAAAATTATGAAAATATATGATAAAGTATAAAGTTCCATATACTTTAGCATAAAAGATGTAATATTTCTTACACAAATTCTAACGTTTAATACTTTAAACTTTTGTGAAAACGGGTCCCAGTACTCGGCTAAACAACAAGCAGATTATGAACAGGATTTGATGATTCATAAGGCAAGGAATACAAGTGTCAACCCGTGGGCACATTCAGCGCGCGGTTTAACGAGGAGGGTGCCTCCGCAGTTGATCTTGTTGACTGTGGGGCCAATCCAGATCTGTGGTTGAGATTCACTGTGGGGGTTCAAACCCGACGAGCTCTCTGTACCTTGAGACCTCCCGCAATGACGTGAGCAACTAGTTGGCAACAACTATTAGCCACGTTAGGGTATTTTTAATGGTCTTTTTGTGTGTCAACTCAGCATTTAAGTCATACGCCCACACCACCTATTTAAGATTGTTTCTCATTTTAATAAGGTCATTGTTGTTAGTTTGTATTTGAATATTTGCCTGCCCCGTGTCTTTCCTTGATGTCTGCCACCATGTCGATTGTTTGCTACCCCAAGCTGAATTATGGCCAAGCGTCCGTCCCTTTCAGGTTCTTCCAGTCATATTCCTCTCATGGACACTGAGAGGGATATTCAAGACACAGTCTGCTCCTTAGACCATCCCCAGTTCTATCAACAGGTCTGTCTAAATTACAAAGCTTCTCCAATTTTCACCGCCATGGTCAAAACATGTGTATTGTCTGCATGCATTCCAAGAACGCACCTTTTTCCTGAGTTTGTGTATTGGCTAGTGTCTATCATGTACCCAGGAAAGTTTTTTGTAATGAATTGTCAAGGAGAAAATGTCCTGCAAGTCTCAGCCCAATTAATTCGTCAATCTCTGTGTTACCCCGAGTCAAAGTCGTATGTCCAATTCACTGATGATTCATTGACAATACATTATGATAGTCTTGCAGGTTAAGAGGTCAATCAATTTATCTTTTTTCTGAAGCCAGATATGAAGCAGTTTGTGCCTGACAGTAAAGAATTCTCCATGGAGGTTTTCGATGAGGATGCCCTACCTATGCTGAGATGCATTTCAAAGATATTGGGGAGGGAAGATGACAACACCATAGACAAATCAGTTCTGGGAATGTTTGCTCTGATGATGAAGCCAGACATAGTGCTGGATATCCCTTCATACTAGCAAGAAGTTGTTAATACTCAGCACATGAGCCTATCATTGATTGGGTCATTCAGGTTCCCTTCTCTCATCATTTATCTATTTTTATATCAAAATGTAGAAGAATTCTTGCACCTAGGGTTAAATATCATGGACATAAACAAAAATAGGCAGTCAATAGTGTTTTGGACTGACCTAGTAAGAAGAGAACATAATGAGGAGGGTTTGTTTGATTTTGTAAACCATTTTACTTCTACTGCATACAAGATTCTGAATGGGGTTCCTCCCCCATGCTTCCTGCCAAAAGCTCAAGAATTCTTACAGCTGGGAGCAAACTATAAGTTTGGTGATTGGTATGTTTTTGAAGACCATTCAGAAATTAGACTTTATGGGGCAGGGGTAGAACCATACAGACTTCCTGTATTTGTGCCTATGAGGCTATTTTCTTTGGAGTTCATTAGGCAGAGTTTAAATGTTGATCAAGTACATTTCGTGCCTATGAAAAAGGGTCATATGTTTAAGCTACCTATGTCTATGGGTCCCTTTATATTCAATATGAGATATGCTGCTGATGAAGTCACCATGATGTTAGATAGAATGTATTTATTATTAGGGGATAAATGGGCTTATGATCCCCATAAAGTGATTTCAAATAGGAGAATTGAAAATGGATATTCAACATATATTCATGAAAGCAAACCTGATATAGAGAAGCTAGAAAATAAGGGTTTTGCAGGTTCTGTGGGCTCAAATATACAAACTCCTATCATATCAAAGAAGTCTAACAAGAGGAGTAAATAAGCAGTGATTGATTTAGAAGATGAGGAGCAGAGAACTGAAAAGAGAGCAAAGCTAAATGAGGACTTAGCAGGTGCTCAACTTGGTTTCTCATTACAATTGGGAGATGAGCAAAATGTACCATCCTCACCAAGAAGACAAGAAGATGCTCAAGATAAATTACCCTTGATTAAACAAGTATTTGCTCAGATTTTTGAAAGAAATCAGAAGATGAAGGCTAGCATGGAGGCACAGGATGAGTATCAGATAACTCTAGATCAGACAAGATTATTGACTGCCATGGATCTTGAAAAAGATCAGTTTATGATTGCTCTTTCTCATCCCTTGACATGAATATAGGTTCATATAATAGTTTCAATACTGTAAATTTGATTGTTGATGTAAGAAAGATTCCTCTGCTTGATAAAGTGAATTTACATATGCAAATTGGTCAACTGATTGTGAATGATTTTACCAAAACTAATGCAATGCCTCTTAAAGTTGAGAACATGCTAGGGAAGGTTATCAAGTATTTGAAGTTAGAGAAAGCAAATTCCAGATCTTTAACAACATAGAATGAAGAACTCAAGAATATTATTGTGAAGATTGGGGTAGATCCAAATGACAGGTCTACTGTACAGATGCTACTGCAGAGTGTAGAATCAGAAATCTTCGTGCTGAAGAAAAAGTTGAAGTTGCCTACAGGAGAGAACTCTATGGCAACAGAGGTTGTAGAAGTAGAAAATGAGAAAGAGAACCTTCTTCAGCATCTCTTGTAGAAGGAAGAAGAAATCACCAAATTGAAGCAAATTGCATTGTCATTACAGAATCACATTGAATCTCATACTTGTACTTTCATTTTACCATCTCAAAATGAAGATCCAGTAGCACAAATATCTCAATTGACCACTGAACTGAAGATGACAGAAAGAGATCGCAAAAAGGCACAGACTGATCTGGAGACAACAATGAAAATAATGCAAGCTAAGAATGGAGAAATCAGTAAATATAGAACAGATTTCCAAACCATTGATGCTGAGATTAAGAATCTAAAGGAGAAGTTGAAAGGAAATATATCTCGAATAAAATCTAAGGACATCATTTGGAATGATATCATTGAAGAGATGAGAGCAGCTTGGGGATCTCTGACTATCATATTAGAAGAAAGAAATATTATTAGAGATTTTGAAGAGCAAAGAAATTTATTGATTTTATTGATTCTAAGACTGACCAAGATTTGGAAGAGAATGAGATTAAAGACAAGATTTCATGTGCTGTAGAGATTAACAAATTGATTGTCAAGAATAATTGCAAGAAGACTACTGAGAAAAATTTGACAGACATTAAGGAATCAGTCAGTAAGTTTGACAATTTCTATGACAAAAGAGCCAAGGTAGGTTTGCCATCATGTTGGGGCCTTGGAGGCATTATTTTATCATGGGAGTCTTATGAACCACTACTGATATTGGAAAAGAGAAAAGTGGACAATACTTATGAAAAGACTCAGATTTTAAAAGGAGCAACAATGATTAATTTTCTTCAGAGGCACTTTCAGCTTTTACGGTTGGTGAAGACCTTGTTTACATAAAGACCATCATTCAACATGATTGTTGCTTTTAGATTGGAATATCACAGGTTTATCAATTCACCCAAAACAAACATTGAGGTGTGGAAGAAATGTAGAGCCTGGATGACTGATCTCCCTAAATATCCTTCACCTTCAGAGAAGAACAAGACAACAAATCAAGAGAATACAATAACAACATCATCAATTCATATTCAACAAATAGATTAGGATTTAAGTTTTATTTTATTTTTCTCTTTTAAGAGAATGTAATTGTAATAAGACATTTTGAGGACATGTAATAGGCAGTTTACAAATTCCTAAGTAGTTGAAGCAGTTAGGAGTAGTTTCAGCAGTTACAAACTGTTTTTCATTGTATTTAAAGAGAGAGACAAGAAAGAAAAGGGTTCCAAGTTTTGGACCTTCAGACTACAAATTTTGTACTCAATTTTCAAATGATTAATGAATGAAAAGAATGATTCTGGCATTTGGTTATATTGATATGTTTTCCAGTTTACATTGTGTATTTTTTGTCCTTGAATAAAATGAAGTAACGAAGCTGCAGGTCTCTTTTTACATATGTGAACAAGAGTTAAAATTCTTAATGGGTGCTCCTTCATTTTAACTAATCTTCTGTCATAAAATTCTTCTGAATTTTAAAGTGATAGATATTTTTTACCAGCATATCAATTTGGGCTTCCTTCCTTCATATTCTTCTCATCATTCCATTTAATATCAACATATAATGGCATTGTAAAGCATTTATTGCATTTGATTCTTGCGGGTTTAATAAAAACATATATGAAGGTGATTAAGCAAAGACCCTTTAATATTAAATTTTTGTGACATACATGTGTAAATGTCTTAAGCACTGATTCTTTAATACAGGCAAGGGATTGTCTCTTAAGGTACAACATTTTTTGGCGCCGTTGCCGGGGATCAAAGAAACAAAATTCATTCACTGGGTTTTTATCATATTTCCTCTGGTTGTTCAGAGAGGAGGAAATATCAGGATTTGTTTTATTTCATAATTATGGCGTATAAAAGGCCACATATGAGTCAGACACCTCACATCAGAAAGCACCTGTTCTATCACATCCTAAGAAATTGGTTTCTAGAAAGGTTCAGAAACCAAAGAAGTTTTCTACACATGATGCTACACTTCCTGCACTTGGCAACAGTTCACATAACCCCTCATTCAAGGATATTTCTCGGAAACTCATTTTCTCGAAACAAGAATCCTTTTCCCCACCATATCATTTTCAAGAACCAAAGTTAGAGAAACAATATTTTGAGTCTGTTTCATTCACATTTATAGAAACTCAACCAAACATAGTTGTTGGTTCTTCTGCTATTGTTCATCAACCCCTTCCCATATCAGTTGTTTCACCCCATTCATCCATACCCACAACTGGTTCCCAAACTCCACCCACTTAAGGAGCAGTTAACCAAGGCACAAACATGGTAGCCTCTAATTTCTTGATGAACAGGTATGCACTGTTAAATCTTCCACAACCTATGAATGCCATGCCCCAAGAATATCTCACGTTACTTCCTCGTTTTACTAGTGAAGATGAAGTGACTGCTAAACAACACTTGGAATTGTTTTGCACTTTTGCCGAGAATTTAAATGTTGAACATCTTGATGTAGTGATGAGACTTTTTGTGTAGTCTCTGAATGGAGAGGCAAGAAAATGGTTCAAAGGTTTGCCTAATGGCTCAATTAATAATTGGGAAGAATTAGAGACATAATTCACCCAAATATGGGGTGAAAAAGAGATCATGGTTATTCATTAACTGAATTTAATGCAATCAAGAAATTTTTTAATGAAAACATGAATTATTTTATTAAAAAATTTAACAAATTGTATAATAGTTTACCCACAGAAATGAAACCTCTTCCTGTTGGAGCAAGGGTTGTTTTTGCCGGAGATTTTGAGTCATATTTTAGTTTCAATTTGACAGAGAGAGGATCTCCCACTCTTGAACGAATCCAAATTGATGCTTTGGAGATTGAAGCAAATATGACTGCTGCTAGAAAAACACAAGAAAAGAAATCAATGCAAGAGAAAGGTAAGGCTAAAGAAGAATCATCACAGGATCAGAGGATTGATGACATGAAAAAGGTTATCAAGAATTTTTCAAATAAATTAGTGAAGATTGAGCTAGATAGTAAAAATCCTGCACAACAAAATAGAGGAGTTTTCAATCCTCAATTCAGAAAACAGCCCCTGCAGATTTTGCAGAGGGAAAGAAGAGATTAGGATCAAGTTCAGGCACCATTGTATATAGAAGCAACACCTTCACAGTCTGCTGAGGATGATCAGAAAGAAGTTGAAGATCAGATATCTGTTGTTTACATGGAAGATGATGAAGAAGAAGAAGAATGTGAAGAATAATGCACCGAAGCTAAGGTGTCATTTGATCAAGAAGAGATGGATGAGTATTGTAAGAAATTCACAGATTTTATGCAAGCAGAGTTGCATAAGAAGTATGATTTAAGATCGAGAAAGAGATAAAGAACTTAGGATGATGAGGAAAAAGAGCCAGAGTCATTTCCTTCTTCAATGGTGACTCCACAACCAAAGAACTCAGTAAAACCATCAGATAAGGGGAAACAACCCATGAATTCAGTGAGTGGAAATGAAAAGCAGCATGTTGAGACTTCCCAAAATAAAACTGTTGATACTAATAATTTGGAGAAGTTTGTTACTATGTATGATCAGATTGCTAATTCTAAAAAAATTCAAGAAGAACCTGAGAAAATGGTCAAACAAAATCAGATCTTCAGTCTATCTAAAGAGCTAGAAAATATCAAAATTCAAGTACCTCTACTTCAGCTTGCTAAGACACCAGGTTAAAAGAAGGAAATTGCAGAATTCATTAATCTTTCTCAGTCTGATGATATTGGTGATACTGTGAATTTTTAGGAAGAAAAACCAGTAGTCACTTTTGGTCCACATGTGGAGGAGGTAGATTCTTCTGTTCCCCCATTTTATATATCACTGCTTCATGATTTTATTCTTCATAATTGTATGTTGGATTCTGGTGCATCACATAATCTCATGCCATTATCTGTAATGAAAGAGTTAATTTTACAAATTACTAAGCCCTATAGAGACCTATATTCATTTGATTCAAAAAGGGTAAAGTGTGTTGGGCTTATTAAGGACATGGTGGTATCTCTGGCCTAAATTCCAGCCAAAAGTATCATGATGGATGTAGTAGTTGCAGATATTCCAACTAGATTTGGTATGCTTTTATTCAGACCTTGGGGAGCGAAGCTTGGAGGTGTTTTAAAACTGAACTTTACATATGCAATTATTCCTGTATTCAATGGGGAAGAAAGAAGATTATACAAAGAAACAAGATTTGTTAAAACCACCACAAAGAAAGATGCAAGAAATTCCCCTATATATGGTCAAGAGAAGGAAGATATTTCTTGTTTTACGCTGCATGAAGATGCAGAATTTGCTAAAGACTCAGAGAAGCAGTTCTCTTCAGCAATTGTACACAATGAGCTGGGTTCAAACAAAATTTGGAAGTGTTATTTTGATGGTGCCTATTCAAAAGATGGCACATGAGCTGGATTTCTATTCATATCTCCAGAAGGTCATATAGGAATGAAGTATGGGACCTAATTGAGAATTATTTTGAAGTATTGAATCTTCAATTCATTTCAAGGGAAGAAAACAGAATGGAAGATTCACTGGAAGTTGTAGCTAGTACATTCAAACCACCCATTAATCCAAGACTGAGGTATGAGATTGAGTTGAGGCATAGAAATTCAATTTATGATAATGTAAAGCATTGGCAGGTCTTTGAAGATGATGAACAGATCAATAATTTCCTGACAATAAATGAAAACTTTGAAGATAGTGAAATAGATCAATAAAGTGAACAAACTAATCAAAATGAAGACTTGAAAAATCTTAAGCAATCCATAAGTGATCAAAAGATAATTCAGTTGAAAGACAATATATTGCCCAGAGGATTAGTTCCTCTTGAAAGAATATTAGATGCAAATGATGTAGCATTGGATCAAAAGAAGGTATATCAAGAAGGTGATATGGAAGATTGTAATCTAGGAACTCAACAGGAGCCCAAGGTTGTTAAACTATTTAAAGGAGTTCCTAAGAATTAAAAGAAAGGTACATTGATCTTTTCAAGAAATATATAGATGTTTTTGCATGGCCCTATGAGGATTTGAAGACATATGATCTAGATATTATTCAGCACAAAATACCATTGAAAGATGGGGTCAAGCCTCACAGGCAAAAACTTAGGCAAATTAATCCATCGCGACCTGCTCCAATTGAAAAGGAAGTGAAGAAATTGTCGCAAGCAAAAATAATAATCCCACTCATGTATTCAGACTGGGTTTCTAATTTGGTCCCTGTAAGGAAAAAGAATGGATAGATAAGGCTATGTGTTGATTTTAGGAATTTGAACAGAGCTTCACTCAAAGACAACTATCATTTTCCTAATATGGACTATGTTTTACAAAAAGTAACAAGAGCATATAAATTGTCTATGGTTGACAATTTCTCTAGGTACAACCAAGTAGTTGTTGAAAAATAAGATAATAAGAAAACAACTTTTACCACACCTTAGGGAACATTCATGTATGCCAGGAAGCCATTCGATCTCATGAACACAGGGGCCACTTTCCAAAGAGCAATGGACATAGAATTTTTGGGTGATAAGTTTGTAGTCATATATTTGGATGATGTGACTATTTTTTTAGGTTCTGATGATGAACACTTGGAGTATTTGCAGAAGGCTTTCCTAAAGTGAAAAAAGTTTGGGTTATCACTGAATCCCAAGAAATTCTCGTTTTCTTTGGAGGAAGGAAAGTTGATGGGGCATATAGTTTCAAATTAGGGGGTGAAAATTGATCCAGCAAGAGTTGAAGCTATACAAAAAATTCCTTTGCCTAGAAGTAAAAAGGATATTTAGAGTTTCTAGGAAAAATTAATTTCCTGAGAAGATTTGTCCCAAATTATGCTGAAATTGTCATGAACATAACAGATATGCTGAAGAAAAATGTTGAGGTAAAATGGGACAAGGATGCAAGAGAATCCTTTGCTAGGATTAAAGAAGCTCTGCAAGAAGCTCCCATTTTGATCAACCCAGATTATCAGAAAACTTTTCAAATATTTTCATTTGCATCACCATCTACTATTGTTGTTGTATTGTTGCAGAAGAATGAAGAAAGAAAAGAACAGCCCATGGCCTTTTTCAGTAAAGTTCTAAGGGATGCTGAACTCAAGTACAACATTTTGAGGAAACAAGTATATGCTTAAGTTAAAGCATTAAAAGCATTCAGGATGTGTTACAGTCTCATATAGTTGCTTATGTGCCTAATTCTGCTGTGAAGGATGTATTGGTTCAAAGTGATGTGGAAGGTAAAAGAGGGAAATGGATAGCTAAGATTCAAGAATATGACTTAGATATCAAACCTACCAAGTTGGTCAAAGGACAAGGATTGGAAAAGTTATTGAAAGGGTCTAATTTTCAAGCCTTGGGGATTAATTTGTTGGCTCCTTTAGATGAAGCTACTGAGGAAAGCAGTCAGAGTAGTACAACGACATCAATTAAATACAAGTTCCTGTGTTCTAATTGGTATAAGGATATTGTCCATGACTTATGTTTTTTCTCTTGCCCAACCACACTGAACAGAACAAAATACAGAGCTCTTAAGCTCAGATCTTAGCCTTATGTTATAATTGATGCTAAGTTGTATTGGAAGGATTCTATTGGCATTTTGTAACTGTGTTTGACAGAAGGAGAATCAATGGAAGTTATAAAAGAATACCATGAAGATCTATGTGGAGGCCATTATAGTTGGAATGTTACTGCACACAAAATCCTCAAATCAGGTTTTTATTGTCCCTCCCTGTTTTCTGATGTATACAGAATGGTTAGAAGTTGCCAGAAATATCAATTGTTTGCAGAGAATAAAAGGTTAGCTCCTCTACCTCTTCTCCCAGTGTTTGTTGAAGAACCTTTTAGACAATGGGAATTAGATTTTATTGGAGAAATTAATCCACCCTCAAGTGGGCAGTTCAAGTGGATTCTGACTGCCACTGATTATTTCACAAAGAGGGTAGAGGCAATACCTACCAGAAACGCAAATGATCAGGTAGTGATGAAATTTCTGGAAAAAAACATCTTCAGCGGGTTTGGGTGTCCAATCAAGATTGTAACCGACAATGCTCAGGTATTCAATTCAGTTAGATTCATTAATTTTTGTCAAACATATAATGTCATTTTGTCTCATTCTACAACATATCATCCTCAAGGGAATGGGCTAGCTGAATCTTCCAACAAAACAATGGTTAAGATTTTGAAGAAAACAATTAATTAAAATAAGAAAAACTGGGATTCTAAGTTGATATTTGCTCTCTGGGTAGTAAGAATGACTATTAGAAGATCTACTGGTAAGTCTCCTTATGAATTTGTATATGGTACTCAAGCTTTGTTTCCTACTCAACTAGCTAGACCAGTAATTTCTTTTCTTCAAGAATCACACGAAGAACCTAATTCATTGGTAAGAAGGCTAAATAAGGTGATAGAATTAAGTGAGAGCAGGAATAAAGTCAGGGAAAACTTGGTCACCTATCAAGAAAAGATGAAGTCCATTTTTTATAGAAAAGCAAAGGAGATTCTTTTTTAGACTGGAGATTTGGTATTAAGATGGGATACCAGAAGAGAAGAGAAGGAAAAACATGGTAAGTTTGATCCACTCTGGCATGGCTCATACAGAATTGTTGAGGCTTGATCAAATAAAACATTCATGCTGGAGAATCTTGATGGAGAAACATTAGAGCTTCCTGTGAATGGGAAGTATCTAAAACATTACTTCCAACATTGAGATTTTATGGTTCACCATTGTACATATTCAGTTTCCTTCATTGCACATATTTCATCAAACATCATTTGACTCCATGCTCGAAGTGAAGGCACTAATCTGTAGTTTTTAGTGTTTCATGGCAAAAAACACTATCCCCAGGTGGAGCCTGATGTTGTGGCTCATTTGTAATATCCTTTATTTTTTATTTTCAAATATAAAATAAAAAAAATTAGAAAATTATGAAAATATATGATAAAGTATAAAGTTCCATATACTTTAGCATAAAAGATGTAATATTTGTTACATAAAGTCTAAGGTTTAATACTTTAAACTTTTGTGAAAGCGGGTCCCAGTACTTGGTTAAACAACGAGCAGATTATGAAGCGGGATCCGATGATTCATAAGGCAAGGAATAAAAGTGTCAACCCGCGGGAACATTTAATGCGCGTGGTTAACGAGGAGGGTGCCTCCGCAGTTGACCCTATTGGCTGTGGAGCCGATCCAGATTTGCGATTGAGATTCACTGCGGGGGCACGAACCCGACGAGCTCTCCGTACCTTGAGACCTCCCGCAATGATGTGAGCAACTAGTTGGCGACAACTATCAGACACGCCAGGGTACTTTTAACGGTCTTTTGGCCCGTCAACTCAGCATTTAAGTCATACGCCCGTGCCACCTATTTAATATTGATTATAATTTTTATAAGGTCATTTTTGTTAGTTTTTATTTGAATATTTTTCTACCTTGTGTCTTTCCTTGTTGTCTGCCACCTTGTCGATTGTTTGCTACCCCAAGCTGAATTATGGCCAAGCGTCCGTCCCTTTTGGGTTCTTCCAGTCATATTCCTCTCACGGACACTGAGAGGGATATTCAAGACACAATCTTCTCCTTAGACCATCTCCAGTTCTATCAACAGGTCTATCTAAATGAAAAAGCTTCTCCAATTTTCACCACCATGGTCAAAACAGGTGCATTGTCTGCATGCATTCCAAGAATGCACCTTTTTCCCGAGTTTGTGTATTGGCTAGTGTCTATCATGTACCCAGGAAAGTGTTTTGTAATGAATTATCAAGGAGAAAATGTCTTGCAAGTCTCAGCCCAATTAATTCGTCAAGCTTTGTGTTACCCTGAGTCAGAGTCATATGTCCAATTCAATGATAATTCATTGATAGCACATTATGATAGTCTTGCACGTCAAGAGTTCAATAAATTTATCTTTTTTCTGAAGCCAGATACGAAGCCGTTTATGCCTGACAGTAAAGAATTCTCCATGTAGGTTTTCGATGAGGACGTCCGACCTGTGCTGAGATGCATTTTGAAGATATTGGGGAAGGAAGATGACAACACCATAGACAAATCAGTTCGGGGAATTTTTTCTCTGATGATGAAGCTAGAGATAGTGCTAGATATCCCTTCATACTGGCAAGAATTTGTTAATACTCAACTCATGAGCCTATCATTGACTGGCATGGACACAAACAAAAAGAGGCAGTCAGTAGTGTTTTGGACTGACCTAGTAAGAAGAGAACATAACAAGGAGGGTTTTTTTTATTTTGTAAACCATTTTATGTCTACTGCATACAAGATTCTGAATGGGGTTCCTCCCCCATGCTTACCACCAAAAGCTCAAGAATTCTTGCAGCTGGGAGCAAATTGTAAGTTTGGTGATTGGTATGTTTTTGAAGACTATTCAGAAATTAGACTTTATGGGGCAGGGGTAGAACCATACATACTTCCTGTATTTGTGCCTATGAGGCTATTTTCTTTTAGGTAGAGTTTAAATGTTGATCAAGTAAATTTCGTGCCTGTTGTCGTTCCTAGAGACAGCCTTGAGTTGTGAAAGACCAATGCCTAGGACATCTTTATATAGCAAGGAGCGTATGGTATAACAGGGGGAGTTATCAACAAAAGGCTCTCATGCTATCTCCTGAAAACAAGAAATATTACTTTGAATGGGACCAAAACCTTCAGAAACTTGACACGGGGAAAGGAATATTGCAGAGGCAATGTGCAAAACTCCAATATAAAAGCATCATACAATTCAGAGGCAACTTACTGTAAAGAGGGCCGGTTCAGAAATACCTCACAGAAATAAATTATCAGAAGGTGTTGGTTGTGTATGAAAGATTAAGAGAATACTAGCTGTCATTGAGATGATATCCAGATACACAATATTACCATGTAATGGGCTTACAAATTTAAGAATCCATACATGACAATAGCGTTTTAAAAATAACCTCCCAAAGAAACTAATATAGCAGAAATATGGTTGGAGTGAGTAGTGAAACAATATATCATGCCTGAGCCATATTTAAAGCGCTTGACTAATTCGAGCATGGGTATCAACTAGGATAAATCCATACCAAAAATCAGTGAGCCACTCGCATTCCAGAAACATGATACAAGAAAGGCGGATGAAATGAAATGAACAATTAAATTAGCACATATAAGAGAAAGTTACACACTGTGAGACACCAAAGACCAGAATCCTATTTAAAGACGGAACTCCTCCTCACTGAAACCAACCGGGCTCTGTACACTCATATAAGAGTTTTTACAAAATGCATACAAAAATTCTCTCACCGCATAATTTTCTGATAAAATCTGGAACCCTCAATAATCTGCTCTTAGGGAGTTTTATAAAAGAAAAAGAAAACTTAGTAAAGGAAATGGATGATGAACATTTAATTTGCCTCATTAAGACAGGATGGTGGAAACGTGCACGCCCATACTGCTTGATGACTCTGTAGTGCTGTATGTACTTTGTGGCCTGCTTTCTGAAATAAATGCACTGGGTGGAAGTCTCTTCAGGAACACGGTAGAGAAATAAAAACCACATGGGCAGTCCGTCCTTCCCTGGAAAGAAAATTCTACTGAAATGAAACCTTGAGGGTATTGTTTTCTATGCATGGACCTTTTGAGTGGTCTACGGGGTCTTAGATCTGGTATTTTGCCTTCAAATGGTTAGGTTAAGGCTCAAAAATCTTCAATTATACGCCTTTAACTCTCCGCCTTTCACTGATACTCTCTGTCTGCAATATTAATGTCTCTGACCACGAAATCTGCGCTTTGAATGACTCTTGAGGGTTTGACAGAGTTTAACCCTGCTTCTTTAATGGAGTTCATGTCGTAACAACTTCCCAGGCCTTTCTCCATAATTCTAGCCTCTGAAAAATGGTCCTTTCCGGCGTTCTCTGTTACTGTAATTGAGACTGTGAATCATGGCGGTTTACCGCCGCTCGTACCCTGCAAAACACGCAAAACCGTCAAGAAAACAAATGCATGGGAAGGTGGATGCAGCGGGGATAGCGAGGATGACAACGTAGCATGGTGAAATGGTGGAATAGTGCAGGGTGATGGCGAAAAAACGCAACGGAATGGTGGAGAAATGCTCTGGTGAAGGTTGGCGGAATGCAAAAAATTAAATGCAAAACCTTAGAAATCGGCCTTAGAATGGAATATATATAAGGGATGGGCATGTGACGAACACACGTGGAATGGTGACGTGGCGAGACCGGACAATGGCGAGTGTGCGAATAAATCTGGACCGTCCAATCTCAGGAGGAGATCGGCGGTGGAAAACATATCGGAGGGCGACAGATGGCGGGCCAAGGGTACAGATACCTTGGGTTAATTTCCACGCATCTTCGGGGTGTGATGACCATTGGATGGAGAGTCCTAGATCAGATGGTTGATATGCATATCGTGCCAGGTCAAATGCCGAACAATAACGCACGATGGGGGGGTAGTTTTGAAATAGTGACGGAGCCACGTGTCAGGCGGTGAGTGGAATCGCTCCGAAAATAAAATTACCGCCCATCCTCCAAACGCGGTGTGATGGATACCACCGGTTTTTGAACATTGCTTTTGGGCACGCGGACCACAAGGGAGGGTGAGCTGCTGACCGTTGATTTACAGGTTGATCAGATGGTGGACAGGTTGGGCCACGGGCGCGACGCTGATCTATGAAGGTCATCCGATCTGCACAGATCGACGGATAATACTGCGCCCGATATCCCCCTACGATAAGCGCTCTCCAAGCTGACGCTTGGTCTAGCGCCCAGGTCACGTGGAGAAAAAGACTGAGGTGGCTAGGGCCGAAAGGTGCTAGGCCTTAAATATGTTAAAATGTGTGATTTCGGCCCTTTTTATGCAATTTTGAGTTTAGAGGAGGGGAACGATAGGCGGAAAAAGGATTTTTTAGGCCAAACAAAGTGGGCTTAAAGGGGATTGCTTGTCAGAATTTAATAGGGGGCTGACATGATCAACATTGGCTCCACCTGGGGATGGCACGTTCATCCGTGGGCGTGTCGAGAACTTCGCAGACCACCGGTTAATCTTCTATGCGAACCCTGCTCTTCAGCACTTCTACTTTTCTTTTCATGATTCATCACGACACCCACATTATTCAAACAAAGATGAAAACAGAAAACTAATGTACAGTATGATACACCAGGCTGTCTATGCCTGAATCAGAACTAGAAGTAGGGTTTAAGGAACTGACCATTTATAGGGGCATCAAGCAAGTATCCCTGTAAATTTTCCAACTTGAAAGTGTTGTTACCTCCTTGTTCCACGATTTTAAAAGGGCCAAACCAGAGTGGGTCGAATTTAGCATGTTTCCCCTTTTCAACTCTCCTGATATCCCATCTAAACACTAAATCACCAATCTGAAAATTCCTGTCCTTGGCATGCTGATAAAAAAGGTACTTCATCTTCTCTTGATATTCAATTAGCCTTTGACTTACCTAGTTACGTGTTTCCTCTAATTCCACCAGCTGATTTATTCTCCTGGTCACATCATCGGGCTCTTTTTGACTTTCTTGCATGAATCGGGCTACTGGTAAGGCTAACTGTATAGGGAATACTGCTGCCCTCCCATATACTAATTCATATGGGGACTTCCCAGTTACTCTCTTGCTGGTAATCCTATTGGCCCACAGAGCGAATTTCAGCTGGGAGTCCCAATTTTTTTTATTTTCATTGATAGCCTTCTTTAGTGCCCTTACCAGGGTTTTATTTGAAGATTCTTCCAAGCCATTTCCTTGTGGGTAATAGGTTGTAGAGTGACTAAGTGTAATGTTATACTACTGGCAGAAACTCACAAACTTTTCAGACTTGAAGGCCTGGGCGTTATCAGTTACTATTCTGGCAGGGCAGCCAAACCTAGATATGATGTTTTCTTCCATGAGCTTTATTATCACAGTATCTGTTGCGTTCCTCGCAGGTATGGCTTCTACCCATTTCGTGAAATAATCAGTGGCAGTTAATATCCACTTATGCTGACCACTCGATGGAGGATGTATTTCACCTATAAATTCAATTCCCCATTACCAGAATGGTTCGTCCACGTGAACGGGAATCATGGGCAGAGGTGCCAACTTCTGTCTTTCAACAAATCTCTGGCATTTCTCACAAGCTCTAACCCGGAAAAAACATCTCCAAAGTGCTTGGGCCAATAGAAACCAGCCTTCAGGATTTTGTGAGCAATGGCCCTCCAGCTGTAATGACCCCCACAGATTCCTTCATGAAATTTGGCCATTATAATTTCTACCTCATCCTTTGTGAGACACAGGAGTAGAATGCCTGAGGGATCTCGCCAGTATAGCAGGCCATTGGCGACTATGTACTTTTGTGATCTCAACCTTAGCGTTATGTATTTAACTTTATCACAGCTTGGAGGGTAGCTGAGTGTGAGGAGATATTCTACTATCTCTTTGTACCACTGACTGGTGAGGTACTTTATATGTGTTTCTGGAGTAGTTATCTCTACTCCCTGTCGCTCTTCTTTCTCCTCAGATTCCTCACTTGCTATTATGGATAGATTTATACCCAGAGCCTGATAGTTTGATTCAGATAAGATTTTGGCTAGCCCTTGTCCTTTGATCAGTTTGGTAGGGCGAATGTCTAGCTCATACTCCTGTATTTTGGCAATCCACTTCCCCCTTTTTCCTTCACTATCCCCTTGGATAAGAATATCTTTTACAGCTGTTGTAGGCACAAATGCAGTGATATGGGACTGCAAGACATACATGCAGAATGCTTTAAGGGATTTCACCAGGGCGTATGCTTGCTTTTCTAATATGTTATATTTCAGTTCTGCATCACGGAGCACCTGACTGAAGAAGGCGATGGGCTGTTTGTACCCTTCTTCATTTTTCTGCAATAAAACTCCTGCTATTGTATGAGGTGATGCAAAAGAAAAGATCATGAACGGTTTAGCATAATCCGGTCCAGCTAGCACAGGGGCTTCTACAAAAGCATTTTTTATCCTGGAAAAGGCCTCTCGTGATTCCTGGGACCACTTTACCTCATTATTTTTCTTCAACATATCAGTTATATATCTAACTATCTCAACATATTTAGGAATAAACCTTCTCAGAAAATTAATGCCCCCTAGGAACACCTGCACCTCCTTCTTATTTCTGGGAAGAGAAATGCCATTTATAACCTCTACCCTCTTAGGATCTATCTTTACCCCATATTTGGTTACAATGTGTCCCAAAAGTTTAGCCTCTTATAATGCAAATAATGACTTCTGAGGATTAAGAGAGAGACCATACCTTCTGCATTTCTCAAAACTTCTACGCAAATGCTCAATGCACTTCGTATCGCCCTTTGAAAACACAGTGATATCATCGAGGTAGACTACCAAAAATTTATCTTGCTCCCCAAAAAAAGCAATGTCCATGGCCCTCTGAAAAGTGGCCCCTGCATTAATCAACCCAAAAGGCATCCTGGCATACATAAATGTACCCCATGGTGTGGTGAAAGCAGTCTTCTTTTGATCTTTTGGAAGTACAGCGACCTGATTGTAACCAGAGAATCCATCCATCATTGACATCTTAGAAGCTCCAACCACTTTCTGCAGGATGTGATCCATCTTGGGCAGTGGATAATTATCTTTTAAGGATGCTCGATTTAAATTTCGAAAATCAACACATAGCCTTATTTCTCCATTCTTCTTTCGGACAGGGACTAGGTTTGCCACCCATTCAGAGTACCTCAATGGCACAATTATTTTGGCCTTTAACAACTTCTTAATTTTTTTCTCAATGGAGGGAAGCAGCAGGGGATTTATCTGTCTAAGCTTCTGCTTATGAGGTTTCGCATCTCCCTTTAGTGGAATTTTATGCTGCATTATACTGATGTCAAAAGTTTTTAGGTCCTGATAAGACCATGCAAACACATATTTGTAAGACTAAAATAATTTATGGTATAGCTTTTTATATTATTTTGGGACCTTCTTGGATAGTCTTCTAACTGATTTTCTTCTACCACTTTGCTTGGCTGTAGTGGGACATCGTTCTTGTTAAATAATTTTTCTAAAGGCACCAGCCCTCTAGGTATAACGTTTCCCTTCAATTGCAACACTTTATTACCTGCCATTTTCTCTTCCCACTTTCTTTCTAAAGTGTCTTCAGTCCCTTCTTCTTCACAAGCATCAATCTCCATATTGGAGAATTCCCCTACTGTTTCCAGGAATCTCTTCACCTGTTCTTCATCCTCAAATACCTGCCAGTGCTTGATGTTATTTGGGATTGATGGTCGATAACGTACCTCAATTTCATACCTTAAGAGAGGGCTCTGAGGTGGACAGAATGTACTAGCAGCCACAGCAAGGGAATCGGCCATCCTGTTCTGTTCCCGGGGCATGAACTGGATATTAAATGCCAAGAAAAAATTCTCCACCATGTCCCAAACTTCATTCCTATAAGCCCTCATCCGAGGATGTTTGGTTTGACACTGATTCCTGACTTGTCTAACCACCAGTTCTGAATCTCCCAAAAATTTTAAACTTTGTATATTCATGCTCCTGGTTGTCTGTAACCCTAACAAAAGTGCTTCATATTCGGCCACGTTATTAGTGGCTTCATATTCTAGCTTGAAATACAATGGGACCCATTTTCCTGTAGGAGAAATCAATAGTATTCCAGCTCCATTACCTTCTCTTGAATTTGCTTCGTCAAAATGGAGTGTCCTGATCCCTGCTTCATGGCTCTCTAAGGGCTGCTTAGTCTTGATCTGGCAGAAGGATGGTTCATGAGTGTTGACACCTAATCCTATGGATGGGTGTGCACATTTATTTTTGTATATTATTTGTTATTAGGAAATAAGGAAGGCCAAGAGTCATTGGGAGCTGAATCCCAATAGCCTCACCTCCCATCTATATAATCATGTACATTCTTCAGCTAATATACATTGCAGTTTTGAGGAGTTACCTCCTGGTTTGACATGGTATCAGAGCCAGCTCCACATTTGGCATTTCTGCCCTGTGGTGTAACTCCCTACCCTTTGCTCAGTTAATATTTTTAATGTTTTCTGCTGCTCCTAATTGCTAGACTGTTTTCTGCATTTTTTTTTCCCTAAATAGCACTGACATTTGCAGCTCCAGCTCCTGCAGACTGCAGGCTCTGTCAATCTGCAAATTGCAGGCTCTGCCAGTCCAGCAGTCCTGCAACTGTCTTCTGCAGATCCAAATTCAAATTTTTTTTACGTAACGCCCTTTTGGGCCTCACTCCCTCTCCCTACGCCCTCTCCCCTCACTCCCACCCCCTCGCCATTCCACTCCCCCACTCCCTGCGCCTACCCTCTGCAACAGGCAGCGCGCCCTCTCCCTCATCTCTGCAACGCGCTCTCCAAACGCCCTCCTCACGGGCCTGTTGTTTACCTCTCCCACTCCAACGCACCGCCGCACCTGCAATTACATTGTATCAAACACACCACTGCATTTAACGCACGCGCCCCCTCCTTATCACTCCGCTCTGCCCACAACGTATCCTCCACTCAAGCGTTACAACTCCTCCACTCTCCTGCGCAGCCTCCCTAGCGGTTCCACGGCAGCTCCCTTGCTCCTCAGTCGACCTGCATCTCCCAACTCCTACGCGGCCTACAACACTCCCTAACTGCTGAACGCCGCCTTCGACCTTTCCAACAGGCACTCCACCTGCGTTAAACTCCACTACTTTGGTCGCTCTCTCCGGCCCTACCTGCGCTACGACCCCTCCATCCGAGCGGCTCCATCCACAAACTCGCTCCTACGTGGCTCACTTGCCCACCGTCCCTCTGCATCGACCCCTCTCGCCTCACCTGCTCGCTCGAGCTGCGCCCTCTTCTCTACGCCTCTACTCCCCTTGCTCGTCGATTGCCGTCATTTTTTTCTGCATACCCCCGCTCACTGCGTTTTCTTACCACTCGCTCTACTCACAGTAATACGCCCCCTTCCCATAAATATCGAACCCTGTCCCATTATATATTAAAGGCTGTACGCATGGTATTACATTATTACAACGCTGTGTATTACATTGTATACAACAGTCCGCGTTGTATTTATCACGCCATTTACAATACATTGCCCATTTTTTAATACCGCTTCCACACCTTATACAGTGCTTTGTCTTATATCTGCGCCCCCCAAACCATTTCTAATACCACATCATATATTACACCACTATTTCAACGCTATTCCATACAACGTTGCCTCCCCATTCATAACATTCCGCCCCTCCCATTCATATCATTTCGCCCTTTTTTTAATAACACCCCTTACATCTTTTTACATACATTTTTTCCCAAAAACAAAAAAAAAATACATTTTTTTTATGCAGAATTCAGTCTCTAGCATAGGGTGTTTTTTTAAAAATTCAGTCTCCAGCAAAGTTTTCTGAGCAGATATAGTTTCCAGAAAGAGTTTTTAACTCAGAAATTTTTTTTTCCAGCAAGAGTTTTTGCCTCTGTATTTGAAATATTTCAAGAGTTTGAAGTTTTTATAGCAGAATTTGTTTCCTCTTCAGAAGATTTTTTCAGCAGTCTAATGCATTCTCTCATCTCTATTGTTGGGATAGTTCTCTCTGGAAAAGAGAACTATCTTGAATGGTCTCGAAAGATTAAACACACACTGATTTTTAATGAGATGTGGAGAGGAATCTGTGAAGGACAAGCAGAAAATCCACCAGAGAAGCCCACTTCAGACAAAGAGCTTGCCATCTGGGAAAACAAGAACTGCAAGGCCTATGCCTTGATTGCAGCTTCAGTAAGTGAAGAGGTGAGTCGCCATATTTCATCATTCTCAAATACCTTTGAAGCCTTGAAGAAACTAAAAGAACTCTATGACTCACACTCAGAATTAGAAAATGTTCAATTGATGGTTAAGCTGTTCAGTCTTGAAATGAAGAATGATGATCCCCTTGCTTTAGCTTCAGAAATAAGATCTATAATGCATGGCATTCAAAACACTGGTGTAAAAATGGACATACCTCTCATAGCATATGTTAAGGCATTATATCCGACTTACTCACATTATCTTGAGTCTTTGCAAGCAAGTGGAAACCTTGAACAAATCACCTTTGATAAACTTGAGCAGAAGTTTGCAGAAAGAGAGAAAGCTTTTGGGAAGATGACGGTCCCTTCATCTTCCGAAGAGGCTGCATATTTGGCACATAGAGAAAAGAATCATGCTCCAGATTCATTCAGAGGAAGAGGTGGCAGAAGAGGAAGAGAAGGAACTTCACGAAAGGGAAGTGAGACAAGGCACGACAAATCCATCTTCATTGCACCATTTGCCAATAGAGCCTGACATGATGCAAATGCGAGAGATCGATATTGCATAATTGAGCGACACGAGAAATCAAGACAAAATTAGCCAGCAGCAAAACCGAGTAAAGCACCCGAATCCGCTCACTATGTTCTAGCACATTGTAACGATGGAGTAACTGAAAACCTCTTTGATGTTTCATTTACTTCATGGAGAGATGATTGGTTGCTAGATTCAGGAGCAACATGTCACATGACATTTAGAAAAGATTTTTTTGAAGATTTCACTGACAAAGTTGATGGAGCGGTATATTTCGCAGATAAATCCAAACTCAAGCCATCAGGGCTTGGCACAGTCAGGCTTAAACTGCCTGGTCTTCCTGATCATATCCTACATGAGGTTCTATACCTCCCGGAGTTGAAGAGAAACTTGTTGTCCCTGGTTGAAATCCGGCAGCAAGGACACTCGGTTCACTTGTTTGATGGCAAGGCAGAGGTCAGATCAGCATCAGATCACTCACTTGTCATGGAGGGAATAGAAGAAGGGAGACTTTTGAAGCTGAAAGGTTCATCTTCTCATGCTCAAAACTTTGCTTTCAGTTCATATCATGATGAAGGTACATTTCCATCAAGTCTTTTATGGCATGCTAGATTTGGACACTTAAATTATGACAACCTTCGTTTGTTGAAGAAAAATGGTGTTGATGGACTACCTACAATTCCTAGAAAACCTAAGGAATGTGATGCTTGTATTCTAGGAAAGCATAGCAAACGGCCATTTCATGATTCACACTCAAGAGCACATAGGAAACTTGAACTTGTTCATTCAGATTTATGTGGCCCTATGCCTATTGCTTCTGCAAATGGAAACAAATACATGATGACATTTATTGATGACTACACCAGGATGAGTTGGATTTACTTACTGAAGAATAAGTCTGATGCTTTTCAAACTTTCAAAAATTTTCATGTATGGATTGAAAATGATGCACAAACACATATTGGCTCTCTACGTACTGATAATGGAAAAGAATACACATCAAACGAATTTGAAAATTATCTTCGTCAACATGGAATCAAACATCAAACCACTGTGCCATATAATCCACAACAGAACGGTGTAGCTGAAAGAATGAACAGAACCATCTTAAATATGGTCCGCTCCATGTTATTTTTCAAGAATGTAAAATTGATGTTTTGGGCTGATGCAGTTCTATGTGCTGTTTACATAAAGAATAGGTGTCCTTCAAGTTCAGTTAAAAATAAAACTCCTTTTGAAATGTGGCATGGCCACATTCCTTCGGTAAAGCATTTCAGGGTCTTTGGGTCCACCTGTTATGCCTTGATACCCAAGGGTCAAAGGAACAAACTTGGTGCTAGAAGCAGAAAATGTATCTTCTTGGGGTACTCCAATACCTCCAAAGGATATCGTCTCTATGATGAAGCAAATAAGAAGTTTGTGATAGCGAGAGATGTCATATTTCTTGAATCATCCAAGAGTGACAAGGTTGTTGAGCGGCAACTTGATCGCCTGGATAGATTCACACATGCAAAGTCTTTCAAAGAATTTGATAATGTGATTCCACACCTTGAAGGGGGGATTCCGATATTGAATCAAACTGTGGAATCATTTCCTGAACCACACTCTCCCCCACATGAAGAAACCACCACGGATGACACATTGGATGATGTGATTGACAGAATTGGGAGATTGAATCTTGGATCAATCCCAACTCAGTCAAGTGACCAGCCAGGGCCATCTCAGAAAGGTCCCCCCAAATGGCTGACAAAGACACTGGAGGATGTTCATCCTGATGAGGTTGGAAAAACAGGAACAAGAAGTTCCACTCAAGAGATCGAAGGTGATGTAGATAATTCTGATTCCCCTGTTGATATGGATATTGCTTATAACCGTGAGTTGAGTTTGTCTACAGATCATGAACCAACTTCCTTCAAAGAAGCCGCTTCTCATGATGAATGGAAAGAAGCGATGCAGAAGGAGTATGATGCCTTGATAAAGAATGGCACTTGGAAGCTGGTTGATCCGCCTTTGGGAACGAAACCAATTGGTTGTAAGTGGGTCTGCAAGAACAAGTACAAAGCAGACGGCTCACTTGACAATCACAAGGCCAGGCTTGTGGCAAAAGGATTCGCACAGAAGGAAGGAATTGATTATGAAGAAACGTTTGCTCCCACGGCAAAATGGACCACCATCCGTACTCTCTTTGCCTTAGCAGCTCAGAGTGGATGGAAAGTTCATCAGATGGATGTAAAAACAGCCTTCTTGAATGGAGATCTGAAGGAGAAAGTTTATATGTCCCAGCCAGAAGGATTTGTGATAAAGGGTCAAGAACACAAAGTTTGCAAACTTGTGAAATCCTCGTATGGCCTCAAGCAAGCACCACGAGCCTGGTATGAGAAGTTGACCGAGCATCTTCTGAAACTTGACTTCAAACACTTTGATCTTGATGATGCAACTTTGTTTGTTAAGAAAGTTGGAAAAACAGTTGTATATCTTGTGGTATATGTAGATGATCTTTTGATAACGGGAAACAATGAGAGCTATATTGCATCCATGAAGAAAGAGTTGAAGAAAGGTTTTGAAATGACTGATTTGGGTCATGTTCATTACTATTTGGGTATTGAAGTAATTCAACATCCTAAATTCATCTTTCTTTCTCAAAAGAAGTACATTGGAGATCTCTTGAACAAATTTGGCATGGATGATTGTAAACCCTTAGGCACTCCAATGGAACAAAACTTGAAGCTCACATCTGTTGAAGGAAAGGAATTTGAGGATGCAACTAAGTATAGACAGCTTGTAGGAAGTCTTATCTATCTGACCACCACCAGACCTGACATCTCATTTGCTGTTGGAATCCTTTCAAGGTTCATGCAAAAACCTTGTGAAGGACATTGGTCTGCTGCAAAAAGAGTGCTAAGGTACTTGAAGGGGACTCAAGACTTTGGACTCAAATATACACAGGTAGGCGACTTCAACTTGACCGGATACTCTGATTCAGACTTTGATGGCGACAAAGAAACGAGGGTGTCTACTACAGGTTACACCATGAGTCTTGGATCAGGAGCTGTCTCATGGAGATCACGCAAACAGTCAGTTCCAGCAGATTCCACGACCGAGGCAGAATATGTGGCAGCAGCTGAAGCAACAAAGGAAATTGTGTGGCTCCGGAAAATCCTGGAATATTTGCAGATGAAACAGATGTATTCCACTCCACTCATGATCGACAACACTTCTGCAATAAAGTTGGCCAAGAACCCAAAGTTCCATGATCGAACAAAGCACATCCATACAAAGTACCATCTAATTCGACATCATGTTCAGGCCAAAACCATCCATCTACATCATTGTTCCACAAATGAGCAAACTGCTGACATCTTCACCAAAGCACTTGGAAGAGAAAAGTTTGAAAAGTTCAGATCGATGCTTGGACTCACCAACATCCCTTCGGATTAAAAGGGGGAATGTTGACACCTAATCCTATGGATGGGTGTGCACATTTATTTTTGTATATTATTTGTTATTAGGAAATAAGGAAGGCCAAGAGTCATTGGGAGCTGAATCCCAATAGCCTCACCTCCCATCTATATAAGCATGTACATTCTTCAGCTAATATACATTGCAGTTTTGAGGAGTTACCTCCTGGTTTGACAATGAGCATAATCTTGATCTTCTTCCAGCATCAAGCATGAGAAATCTCCTTCTTTACTGTAGACTGGTGAATTAACAGAGTTGTCAGCCTTAGTAACCATCTTGAAAAATCTAGTTTCCATGTACAACCTCCTCTCCTGGCCACCAAAAACTGGGATAGTGGCATATGTTAAGTCCAACTTGATCGACCCACCAATTTTTGTTCCCCAGGACCTTGATAGCAACATGCTAAAGCGAGCTGGGATGTCAGCCACCACGATGTTCATTACCACACTTTTTGCTGGGATTTGGGCCAAATTGACCACCAAATCCTTGATCATCCCCAGGCATTTAACTCTTTTGGAATCAAATGAATATAGGTCCTTGTATGGACGGGTGATTTGTAATCCTAGTTGTTCCATGACTGACAGAGGCAGAAGATTATGGGAAGCTCCAGAATATAACATGCAGTTATGTAATAACAGGTCATGGATCACTAGAGACATGTAGAAGGGAGGAGTAGAAGCGTCTAACTCCTCAACATGTGGGCCAAATACAACCATGGATCTTTCTTCTTGAAGGTTGAGACTATCTAGGATGAGTGCTGCTTCTGGAGGGATCATGAAAGAGGTGACTTGGGATTGATATGCAGGTTGTTTCAACAGTTCAGTCAAGGGAACTGGGATTTTGACCTTCTCAAGTTCCTTTTGCAGACTGAAAGCGGGAGAGGACTTCTCTATTACAACCTCTTTTGACTCTTTATTTTCGGCTGAGGGTTTGACTTATTTTGACACAGACTTGGCATTAGGGGAATGACTACTTTTGAAGAGGAAGGAATTTGATCATTAGACTGCAAAGGTTTGTTTAGAGGCCCCTTACCTTTGTCTGTGACTTTCTGCATTGTTGACTCCTTCTGAGCGGGTGCTTCCTTCTGGGGTGGCTCTTCTTCTTGATTTTGAGTACGAGTCCTCTTCCTAGAATATCTGAGATCATATCTTCTATTGAACTGTGCTTGCATGAAATCAAAAAATTTCTTACAATAGTGATCAATTTCTGATTCTTCTGTGTCTCTAGCCTTCTCTTCTTCTTGCAATGAGCACTCGGTTCCATCACTTCCTTGTAAGGGGCATTCTTCTTCATCACTATTCGAGAAAGCAAGATTTGCATCCTCTAGCTCATAGGCAGTGTCTTCAGTAGGACCATCCATTGGACCTTCCAAGTACAATGGGTGTGGTACCTGATCTTGTTGTTCCTTTAGTTCCCTTCGTAATATTTGCAGGGGTGGTTTCTTATACTGAGGATTGTAACCTCTGTTTGGAGCATTCTGGAACTTCTTGGAGGCTGAATTCTTGGCCTCCAATTCAAGCTTGACCAGCTTACCAAAAAGGTTCTTAATAATTTTTTTCATTTCTTCAATTCTGTCATTAGCTGAGTCTCTGTCTTGGTTAGAGGTAGATACCTTCTCTTTGCCCCTTCTTCTAGTATCTTGTTCAGATTTTCCCTTTGATTTACCAGTGGAGGCAAAATTTGCCTGCAACTCTAGCGCATCTGTCTGAGTATCATCCAGTGTGGCAGGCTTTCTTTCTCTCAAAGAGAAACTGAATTTTGAGTCAAAGGCTGCTACGAAAACAACTTTAGCAGTAGTTTGATGAGGTTTCATATCAGCAAGAAGACTCAAATACAATTTATTAAATCTCTTGATGAACTCTGACACCCCTTCATTATGTATTTTCTTAAGTGTATTGAACTTAGTAAGACAATTTCCATGATCTTTCTTCTCTCCCCATTTCCTGAAAAAAGTATCTTCCATTACTTCCCAAGTGTTAACAGAACGGTCTCCCAATGTCTTAAACCATTTTCGAGCTTCACCATCAAGAGATTGGACAAACAGCCTTAAGACTACATCTAAGTGTTCCACATTAAAGTTATCTGTGAAAGAGCAGAAGACTTCAAGATGTTTTTGAGCGTCAATCTCATTTTCCCCATTGAATCGGGGTAAAACCTTCAGATAATCCTGTGGCATATCGTTCAACACTTGAGGTAACGCCAGGGGGGCATATTTATTTAAGAAGAAGCCTGGAACATTGGCCATTGGAGGGGGTGGAGGTAGTGCAATAGTTTGATGCGTAAAAGGAGGAGGAGGTGGTGGAAGTGGAGTATGAATAAAAATAGGAATGTAATGGACTGCAGCTTGAGGTGTTGAGGGGAACAACGGTCTGTTAATAGCAGATACTTTGGTGACTTCCTTGACATCTTCGACCTCAGGAGTAGGGTGAAAGTGGTCTTTAATTCTGACACCTCCCCGGGGTGGACTATCTTAATAGTAATCGGTATCTCCCACAGTGGAGTCGGGACCTAGCACTTGGGCTACTTGAGAAGAAGAAGATGGAAAGTTTTCTCCGGAATATTCAGGGATTTCAGTGTGGACTGATTGCATTTCCCTCGAACTTCTTCTATGTATGATCTCTTCTGGGTCAGACACAGAAGGCGTCTTTGGCTGTGACGTATCTGACCTCAGGTGTGGCTTACGAGGAGCCAGGACTGCAAGTGAATTTATCTAATAAACGAATGTGGAGTCGCCAAGGTGAGGGATCTACAACTCTCAACTCTCCGTACTCACCTACTTGAAGAGTGAATTAGGTTTTGTCGAGGCCCAAGTATTTAAATTTTCTCAACTTCGTTCCCTAGCAACGGCGCCAAAAATATGTTGTCGTTCCTAGAGACATCGTTGAGTTGTGAAAGACCAGTGCCTAGAACATCTTTATATAGCAAGGAGTGTATGGTATAACAGGGGGAGTTATCAACAAAAGGCTCTCATGCTATCTCCTGAAAACAAGAAATATTAATTTGAATGGGACCAAAACCTTCAGAAACTTGACACAGGGAAAGGAATATTGCAGAGGCAATGTGCAAAACTCCAATATAAAAGCATCAGACAATTCAGAGGTAGCTTACTGTAAAGAGGGCCGGTTCAGAAATACCTCACAGAAATAAATTATCAGAAGGTGTTGGTTGTGTATGAAAGATTAAGAGAATACTCGTTGTCATTGAGATGATATCCAGATACACAATATTACCATGTAATGGGCTTACCAATTTAAGAATCCATATATGACAATAGCGTTTTAAAAATAACCTCCCAAAGAAACTAATATAGCAGAAATATGGTTGGAGTGAGTAGTGAAACAGTATATCATGCCAGAGCCATATTTAAAGCGCTTGACTAATTCGAGCATGGGTATCAACTAGGATAAATCCATAACAAAAATTAGTGAGCCACTCGCATTCCAGAAACATGATACAAGAAAGGCGGATGAAACGAAATGAACAATTAAATTAGCACATATAAGAGAAAGTTACACACTGTGAGACACCAAAGACCAGAATCCTCTTTAAAGAAAGAACTCCTCCTCATTGAAACCCAATGGGCTCTCTACACTCATATAAGATTTTTTACAAAATGCATACAAAAATTCTCTCACCGCATAATTTTCTGATAAAATCTGGAACCCTCAATAATATGCTCTTAGGGAGTTTTATAGAAGAAAAAGAAAACTTAGTAAAGGAAATGGATGATGAACATTTACTTTGCCTCATTAAGACAGGATGGCGGAAATGTGCACGCCCATATTGTTTGATGACTCTGTAGTGTTGTATGTACTTTGTGGCCTGCTTTCTGAAATAAATGCACTGGGTGGAAGTCTCTTCAGGAACACAGTAGAGAAATAAAAACCACATGGGCAGTCTGTCCTTCCCTGGAAAGAAAATTCTGCTGAAATGAAAACTTGAGGGTATTGTTTTCTGTGCATGGACCTTCTGAGTGGTCTACGAGATCTTAGATTTGGTATTCTGCCTTCAAATGGTTAGGTTAAGGGTCAAAAATCTTCAATTATACGCCTTTAACTCTCTGCCTTTCACTGATACTCTCTGTCTGCAATATTAATGTCTCCGATCGCGAAATCTGCGCTTTGAATGACTCTTGAGGGTTTGCAGAGTTTAACCCTACTTCTTTAATGGAGGTCATGTCGTAACAGCTTCCCAGGCCTTTCTTCATAATTCTAGCCTCTGAAAAATGGTCCTTTCCGGTGTTCTCTGTTACTGTAATTGAGACTGTGAATCATGGTGGTTTACCGCCGCTCGTACCCTGCAAAACACGCAAAACCGTCAAGAAAAAAAATGCATGGGAACGTGGATGCAGCGGGGATAGCGAGGATGACAGCGTAGCATGGTGAAATGGTGGAACAGTGCAGGGTGATGGCGAAAAAACGCAGCGGAATGGCGAAGAAATGCTCTGGTGAAGGTTGGCGGAATGCAGAAAATTAAATGCAAAACCTTAGAAATCGACCTTAGAATGGAATATAATAAGGGATGGGCATGTGACGAACACACGTGGAATGGTGACGTGGCGGGACTGGCCAACGGCAGGCGTGTGAATAAATCTGGAACGTCCGATTTCAGGAGGAGATCGACGGTGGAAAACATATCGGAGGGCGACGAATGGCGGGCCAGGAGTACAGATACCTTGGGTTAATTTCCGCGCATCTTCGGGGTGCGATGACCGTTGGATGGAGAGTCCCAGATTGGACAGTTGATATGCATATTGCGGCGGGTCAAATGCCGAACGATAACGCGCGATGGGGGGGCGGTTTTGAAATAGTGACGGAGCCACGTGTCAGGCGGTGAGTGGAATCGCTCTGAAAATAAAATTACCGCCCATCCTCCAAATGCGGTGCGATGGATACCACCGGTTTTTGAACAGTGCTTTTGGGCGCGGGGACCACAAGGGCGGGTGAGCTGCTGACCGTTGATTTACAGGTTGATCGGACGGTGGATAGGTTGGGCCATGGGAGCGACACTGATCTATGAAGGCCGTCCGATCTGCACAGATTGACGGATAATACTGCCCCCGATATCCCCCTGCGATAAGCGCTCTCCGGGTTGACGCTTGGTCTAGCACCCAGGTCACGTGGAGAAAAATACTGAGGGGGCTAGGGCCGAAAGGTGCTAGGCCTTAAATATGTTAAAATGTGTGATTTCGGCCCTTTTTATGCAATTTTGAGTTTAGAGGAGGGGAACGATAGGCAGAAAAAGGATTTTTTAGGCCAAACAAAGTGGGCTTAAAGGGGATTGCTTGTCAGAATTTAATAGGGGGCTGACATGATCAACAGTGCCTATGAAAAAGTGTCATATGTTTAAGCTATCTATGTCTGTGGGTCCCTTTATAGTCAATATGAGATAGGCTTATGATGAAGTCACCATGATGTTAGATAGAATGCATTTACTGTTAGGGGATAAATGGGCTTATGATCCCCATAAAGTGATTTCAAAAAGGAGAATTGAAAATGGATATTCAACATTTATTCATGAAAGCAGACTTGATATAGAGAAGCTGGCAAATAAGGGTTTTGCAGGTTCTGTGGGCTCAAATATACAAACTCCTATCATATCAGAGAAGTCTAACAAGAGGAGTAAAGAAGCAGTAATTGATTCAGAAGATGAGAAGCAGAGAACTGAAAAGAGAGAAAATCTAAATGAGGACTTAGCAGGTGCTCAACCTCGTTTCTCATTCTAATTGGGAGATGAGAAAAATGTACCATCCTCACCAAGAAGACAAGAAGATGCTCAGGAGCAAGTACCCTTGATTAAACAAGTATTTTCTTATATTTCTGAAAGAAATCAAGAGATGAAGGCTAGCATGGAGGCATAGGCTGAGTATCAGATAACTCCAGATCAGACAAGATTACTGATTGCCATGGATCTTGAAAAATATCAGTTTAAGATTTCTCTTTCTCATCCCTCTAACATGACTATAAGCTCATCTAATAGTTTCAATACTGTAAATTTGACTATTGATGTCAGAAATATTCCTTTTCTTGATAAAGTGAATTCACATATGCAAACTGGTCAACTGATTGTGAATGATTTGACCAAAACTAATGCAGTGGCTCGTAAAGCTGAGAACATGCTAGGGAAGGTTATCAAGTAGTTTAAGTTAAAGAAAGCCAATTCCAGGGCTTTAACAACACAGAGTGAAGAACTCAAGAAGATTATTGTGAAGATTGGGGTAGATCCAAATGACAGGTCTGTTGTACAGAAGCTATTGCAAAGTGTAGAATCAAAAATCTCTGTGCTGAAGAAAAAGTTGAAGTTGCCTATAGGAGAGCACTCTATGGAAACAGAGGTTGCAGAAGTAGAAAATGAGAAAGAGAACCTTCTTCAGCAACTCTTGCAGAAGGAAGAAGAAATCACCAAATTGAAGTAAACTACATTGTCATTATAGAATCACATTGAATCTCATACTTGTACTTTCATTTTACCATCTGGAAATGAAGATCCAGCAGCACAAATATCTCAATTGACCACTGAACTGAAGATGGCAGAAAGAGATCGCAAAAAGGCACAGACTGATCTGGAGACAATAATGAAAATAATGCAAGATAAGGATGGGGAAATCAGTAAATATAGAACAGATTGCCAAACCGCTGATGCTAATATTAAGAATCTAAAGGAGAAGTTGAAAGGAAATATATCCTTAATACAATCTAAGGACATCATTTGGAATGATATCATTGAAGCGATGAGAGCAACTTTGGGATCTCTGACTATCATATCAGAAGAAAGAAATATTATCAGAGATTTTGAGGAGCAGGTTATGGGAAATAAACAGAAGACAATTCACAGAGCTATCTGGGCAAAGAAATTTATTGATTTTATTGATTCCAAGATTGACCAAGAGTTGGAAGAGAATCAGATTAAACACAGGATTTCATGTGTTAGAGATTAACAAATTGATTGTCAAGAATAATTGCAGGAAGATTACTGAGAAAAAGTTGACAGACATTAAGGAATCAGTCAGTAAGTTTGACAATTTATATGACAAAAGAGCCAGGGCAGGTTTGCCATCATGTTGGGGCCTTGGAGGCAGTATTTTATCATGGGAGTCTTATGAACCACTATTGATATTGGCAAAGAGCAAAGTGGACAATACTTATGAAAAGACTCAGATTTTAAAAGGAGCAACAGTGATTAATTTTCTTCAGAGGCACTTTCAGCATTTTATGGTTGGTGAAGACCCTGTTTATAGAAAGACCATCATTCAACATGATTACTGATTTTAGATTGGAATATCACAGGTTGATCAATTCACCCAAAACAAACATTGAGGTGTGGAAGAAATGTAGAGCCTGGATGACTGATTTCCCTAAAGATCCTTCATCTTCAAAGAAGAACAAGACAACAAATCAAGATAATACAATAGCATTATCATCAGTTCATATTCAACAAATAGATTAGGATTTAAGTTTTATTTTATTTTTCGCTTTTAAGAGAATGTAATTGTAATAAGACATTTTGATGACATGTAATAGGCAGTTTACGAAGTCCTAATTAGTTGAAGCAGTTAGGAGTAGTTTCAGCAGTTACAAGTTGTTTTTCATTGTATTTAAAGAGATAGATAAGAAAGAAAAGGGTTCCGAGTTTTGGACCTTTAGACTGCAAATTTTGTACTCAGTTTTCAAATGATTAATGAATGAGAAGAAAGATTATGGCATTTTTTGATATCGATATGTTTTCCAGTTTACATTGTGTATTTTTTGTCCTTGAATAAAATGAAGTAATGAAGCTGCAGGTCTCTTTTTACATATGTGAACAAGAGTTAAAATCCTTAATGGGCACTCCTTCATTTTAACTAATCTTCTCTCATAAAATTCTTCTGAAGTTTAAAATGATAAATATTGTTTACCGGCATATCAATTTGGGCTTCCTTCATATTCTTCTCATTATTCCATTTAATATCAACATATAATGGCATTGCAAAGCATTTATTGCATTTTATTCTTGAGGTTTTAATAAAAACATATCTGAAGGTGATTAAGAAAAAACCCTTTAATATTAAAATTTGGTGACATACATGTGTAAATGTCTTAAGCATGGATTCCTTAATACAACTACGGGATTGTCTCTTAAGGTACAACACATGCCAAGAGGCACGTTTGTCAAAACTATCTCGATGATGTTTTCCGAGTACACATATGGAGCAAACACCATCTCGACAAGATACCATAGGAAGACCCGTCACCATATTTTCCTTACATAGAGTTTGAAGAGAGCGATAGTTTAAGTGACCAAATCGTTCATGCCAAAGTTTGCTCACTTCATCATTATGAGCAACAAAAATGGAGGGAAGACATGAAGACCCAAAGTTGTCAAAATTATACAACCTTGTGGAATCATTAGTAATGCCAGTGGCTAAAATATGTCTAGGATATTTGAGGTCCTTGATTAAAACATCATAAGGTGAGAATTCTACTATTTTCCCTTCACTTGAATGAGTTATCTGATAAACAGATAGAAGGTTGCATGACAAGGTAAGAACACATAGTACATCATTAAATTGACCATTATCTAGATGAATGGTTCTAGATCCTACAACACTAAGAGATCTATCATCACCAACATAAATATGTTTGGTGTTTCAATCATTTAAAGAAGAAAACGTGGCTTTATTTTTGGCCACGTGGTAAGAAGCTCTAGAATCAATGAGCCACTCATGAGAATGAGAAGAAGAAGATACATTTAATGCATAACCAGATCTTGATGATTGACAACCACAAGTAGAAAGTGTCATTCCTAAGGATGAAGGTGAAGAGTGCTCCAAATTGATGTTGTGCTTCTTCATTGCTACTTCTAAGGCTTCCATCTTCTTAAAACATTTGGACTCTATATGGCCATCACAATTACAAAATTTTCAATGTATATCTATCTTCTTCCCTTTGTTTTTATTTGCCTTATCATTTTGGTGAGTTTCTTTTTCAGTTTGCGGCTGAAATTTCTTAGGAGCCTTGTTTGGTTTCAGACCATACTTTTTAGGATACAACTTCTTCGGATTCTTTTGATATGGTTACCGTTGAGATGATAAGGCTTTCTTAGAAGCGTTTCCAGAATTGATAAGACCAAGGTGTAAGATTTTTTCTTGTTCTCTTATCAAATAATCACAAAAGGCATCAAAAGAGGGGTTCTTGTAGGTGATTCCTGAAGAAATGATGGCTTCTCTAGTAGAATGGAAGGTGGAAACAAATATAGAGTATGCAGGGCCAAGCTTAGCAAGAATGCAATAGATGAGGCTACCATCTTCATTTTTGACCTTACAACCTTCTAAAAGAAGTCTAAGGGTTTTGAATTTGGACAAAAAATCTTCAATAGAGGAGAAATTATTGGAGTCTTAAGTAAGCAACTCATTTTCAAGCTGGTGGGCCAAGATTTGATTTTAAATGCCAAAAACAGTATTTAGCTTTTTCAGGGCTTCATCAGGGGTGTCAATTTCAAGGATATGAAATCGAAGATCTTGAGCAATGGACATTCCTATCAACCCTCGTGCTTGATCTTGTTTATTTTCCCATTTAGTGACTTTATCATCATTGAAAGGTTTAGTTTCTTGTCATGTGGTTATTCTAAAGCCCTTTACTTTTAAGTATATCTACCATGTGAGGTAGCCATTGTAAATAATTGGTGTTGTTAAAAATAATCGGGCATGCACTTTCCATTTTTTTTAAAACGAAGCTGAAAAAAGCTGAAAATAACTACTGCAATGGAAAGATCTCGAAAAATTAGGCTGATTAAAAAAAACCGCTCGAAAAATGGCTTACGGATGAAGAAGTTATGCCTTTTTGAAAAAATTGAGTTGTAGATGCCGAATAGTTACGGGAATGGTTTGAAATTTGATGATGAAGTTCAACTTTTAAAAAAAAACCTGCCCCTTTAACAAAAAACTTTTTACAAAAGAAGCTTGAGAAAGAGACTTGAACCCAAGACCTCTATTCTCATAAACTAACTTCTCACCAAGTGAGATAGTAAAAGGCTTCTGTAATTGTTTGAAAGGAGGAAGGGGTTTTTTTTCCTAGTCATTGGTATGCATGCTTTTTCCTGCACAAAAAACACAAAAAATCGAGCAAAAAAAAAAAACAGAATGCAAGCTTTACGACAAAACGTTGGATTTTCAGTTAGCCTTAATGACAACTATCTATTTTGTATTATTTCTGATTTCCCGAGATCACACAAAGACGCAAAGAAAGAGCATACGTAGCAAAAAAATCCCTTCTACATGTTTCTGATTTTCCAAGATCGCACATAGCGCAGAGCAAAGAGCATACACAGAGAAGAGGATATAGATCCGGCAAATAAATAAAACCTAAAAACCGAAATAAACAGAGGGAACCGAAATACGCAGAACTATTAACAAATATAACTGCAAAACAGATACTTTATACCTCCAGATCTAAACTAACATAACTTGGGCAACCAAAAACCTTTTCGCATAAAACAAAAGATGTTTCTCACTGTAACAGATGCTCTATACACAACAGAGTAGTTCTCTAGGCCCGAAAAAGTTCATAAATAGTACATCTAGAAAACAAAAGTCGCACGCAGTCAAACCAGCTTCAGATTTGGATCAACAACAGATGTGGCCCTCAAAATAGCTCTAATACCATGTAGGAATTTACAGCGTAAGTTCCTCAGATCAAAACCAAAGGTCACCACTCACAAACAGATCACAAATCAGTACACGACCTGAGCCAACGCGGCCACTTCAGGCAATTTATTAATATAAAAGAAAGATTACATATGTTTCTCTCATAAACGGTTACCAGACCAATGACCCTCCATGCTCTTTAAATAGAGATCATGGACCAATCAGGTGTTAAGCCATGGATCAAGTGTCGTTAATACCGAGGAGAGGGTGAACCGTCAGATCACTACAAATCATGACCTTCAGATTATAAGTTACAAATGTACATAGTAAAGAAACACACTTTACCTAACTCTACACTAGACTAAGTTATTTTTAACTATTTCCTATGTGTCAGAATATCCTAACATAATGATAGCTTCCTTGATCAAATCAAAAGCTTTTCTTTCATAATTTCCCCATTTGAAAAGTGAATTTTTCTTAGTCATCACTTGCAAAGGTAAAACAATTTGAGAAAAATTTGGAACAAATCTCTTGACAAAATTTATCTGTCCTAAAAAGGACTGCATGAATTTTTTATTATGGGGATGTGAAAGTTCAGAAATTTCCTTAATTCTTTTAGGATCAACACAAATTCTTTGTTTTGAAACAATAAATCCTAAAAGTTTTCCTTTACTTAAATCGAAATAAAACTTTTTGGGATTTAAAGAAATTCCATATTTCAAACATCATTCAAGGATTTGCTTAAGATCATGATAGTTGTCCTCCATTTTCTTGGAGTAAATAGTTATATCATCTAGATAAACAACCAAATTTTTATTTATCAATCCCCTAAAAGCAATAGCCATTGCTGTTTGAAAATTTGCTTCTACATTGATTAATCCGAAGGGCATTTTTTGATAGGAATAAGTGCCCCATTTTGTTTTAAATGTAGTCCTTAATGTATCTTTAGGATGAACCAAAACTTGATTATAGCCTAAAAAATCCATCAAGAAAAGACATTAATTCAGAACCAGCAATTGATTGCAAAATTTGTTCCATCGGTGGTAATGGGAAATTGTCTTTAAAGCAAGCTTTGTTTAAGTTTTTAAAATCAATACAAATGCAAAAATCACCATTCTTCTTCCTAATAGGAACTATATTTGAGACCCACTTAGAATTCCTAACATAAAAGATAATCTATGCTTTAAGGAGTTTGTTGAGCTCACTTTTGATTTCACTTTCGAGATCAAGGTGAATTTTTCTTATCTTTTTTTGTATAGGCTTTTCAATGGATATCGTTGGGATAATATGTTGGAGGATTGAAGTATCATGAGTTTTTAGATCTTCATATTTCCATGCAAAGACATTCTTGTATTTTTTTTAATAAATGTATGAAGGCTAATATTTCATTAGAGAAGAGACCAAGTCCTAAGTTGATGTTCTGAGGGTTTAGATCTGTTCCAAGAGTTACCAGTTCAAACCTCAAAGTTGGACTTTGAAGTTTAGAATTAGTAACCTTTTTGAATCTATCTTTAAGATCATAAAGGTCTTCAAGTTTGACCACAAACTTAGGTCTGACATTTTCTTCAGACTTTTGTTGCAATTGCCTTTCGTGTTCATATTCGTCAATTAATTGATCATCATATGATCCTTTCAATGTAAGAAAAGTGATAACATCATCATCATCGTTGAATAATCCCCAATTACTAATATTATCAAGAATAGATGGGCGAAAAATCAACTCTATGGAAAATCTATTTGAGCTATAATTTTCTGAAGGAATAAGCCTAGATGCTACATTAGCTAGAAGGTCTGCACTTGCCTTCTAAATTCTTGGAACAAACGAGATATTGAATGCTAAAAAATGAGAGGTAAGAGACTGTACCAATGACTGGTAATGTTTGAGATGACCAAAAATACAGTGTATGGTATTTCTTACCTGCTTAACAATTATTTCAAAATCACCATATACCTTGAGATACTTAACACCAATATCAATTGCTTTAGTTAAGCCTTGGACCAGTGCTTCATGTTTTGTGGTGTTATTTGTGCATTCAAATTCAAGTCTGCATACCAGCATTGTCTTTTCACCTTCTAGATTGATTAATATACAAACAACTCCTACTCCTTCACTAGATTTTGATCCATCAAAATATAATGTCCAAAATAAATTATTAATGGAAGGTTAATCTATGGTATTTACACACTTGGAAGAATCAGACTGAGAAAAATTTCCAATCTGAGAATTAACTGAATTGGTAAGAAATGGAGACTTTTGAACATTGAAATTCACTAAGAAGGATTCAGCAGAGTAATTGTTGAGAATGTTATTAGTAAAGGCCATGGATTCATTTTCTTCTTCGAATTCAGTCACTGAGTATTTTAAATGTTTTTCACAGTCTAATCTTATTTGATTTGGCTTATACTTATGGGTAAGCCACATATGAGACCAATCAGTAGAAAAATAACCATGAAGCTTTTCTGACCAATATCTACTTAGGATCGGACCATAAAAATCAGGAATATCAGAAAGTAAAATATCAATTACTTGATGAACTTTTGGATTGGATGCTAATATGATGAGAACTGAATTCATTTCCCCTAATACCTTAAATTTTGTTCTGTCTAATTATACAATATGTACTGCTGACTTCTGAGGAGATATATTAAATTTCAGACAAACAAAATATGGCATAATGTTTGATGAGGCTCCAAAGTCAATTAAACAATTATGCACGTTTTTGTTGAATACTTCAAAAGTTAACAAGAAAGGAGGAGTGTGTGAATTAGATTGTCACTGATCAAAATAACATCACTTGCATCAATTTTCTCAGGTGAATCATTAGGAGGCTTACCTATTCCTTTCGCTGCTTTCGAAGTTACAGGAGCAGGCAAGGGTGTAGTAGGAATTGCATTCAGGTCTTTGAGGAAAATTTTCTTTTGTTGTTTCAATTTTCTCAGTGCATGTAAATAAATATTTGCATTAATCTTCTTCATAACTTCCACTATATTATATTCAATAATATCAGAAACTACTAATGTTTTAGAGGTAGATGGAAGAGTAGAATAAGTTGGATTTGATTGAGAAGAAGAAGTCTTTTTATTAACTACTTTATCCTTAGCAACAAAAGATGAAGATTTTATCTTTTGAGGTGACTGAGGTAGGTCAGCAGCATTTTTACTTCTAGTATTTACCAGAAGCGTCTCATATTCATTTTCATCATCAGAGGTTGGAAGGATAAAGTCCCATAGTCCATGAACTTCAACTAACTATTCTTCTTGAGATTATTCTGCAGATGGTATTGTTTCATCATGATCTTCGTCTTGACCTAATTCAGCATTTGAGATTACATTTGGAGGTTGGGAAGCCTGGTTCTTCTTAAAATATCTAAAATGTTTCTTCGAAGAAGATTCAAATACTTGTTTCTTTATCTCAACCATATCATTTGACATGGTTTTGAGGACCTTTTGTAATCCTTCAAGATCATAAGGATCTTTAGATGATTTCTTTTCAGGTTCATCCTTAAATGAAACTTTCTTAGTTTTCCTATCTTCTTGAGCAGTTTTATTTTCTAAAGCAAGTATTCGTTTTTCAATAGAAAGAGTTTCTTTCATATTTTCTACCAATGTAGGCTTATTAGCTCTATCTACAAAAATAGCAATATTAGAAGGAAGAGAGGATATGTACCATTATATTTGCACGTCTACTCCAGGCTTATATGTGGTTGGGATCTTATTGAGTGATTTATTAAATCTGGAATTGAAGTCTTTGATATTTTCCCCTGTGTTTGATTTCAGATTGGAAAGATCATTGATAAGGGTAGCAGTAGTATGATCATCCCCAAATTTAGTAAGGAATTGTTCTTCAAAAATATCCCAACTAATAATTGTGCTTGATGGTAGTGAGAAATACCATGATCCAGTTGATCCTTGAAAAGTATAAGGAAATAATCTAACTACACATTCTTCCTCTGTAACTTCATTAAGATTTATGGCAAGCATGAAATTATGAAGATGCTCCTCTACAGGTAATGCATAATCTAGATTATACTTAGGCAACCATCTTTCAGGATGTTTAGGTAAAGGATGAGAAGATACCTTTTGGTAGAGAACACTAGATATTTTGCTAGGAATGGGTTTTTAATGTGAAGTGGAGGATTGGGTAGTCCTAAAGGAGGATTTGAAGTAGAAGAAGTAGTTCCATTAGTGGTTTAAGGTGAAGAAGAAACGACTATGGAACTAATACTACTTGAAGTAGCAGTTGTAGACTGAAAAGAAGAAGAAGGAATATTAATCAATGAAGAATTTGATTGAGAAGATGTGAAAGAAGGAAGAATAATTGATGTTGTTTGAAAGGTAGAAGAGGATTGAATCTCGCTAGTTGATGATTGTGTTTCAGAAATAGATGTTTTCCTTCGATGAGAATGAAGAGGAAATTCAAACGGGATTACTCCAAGTTTTTCACTTTTAGATCAAGTTAATACAACAGTGCCTTCAAAAATCGATGTTACACTTCTTTCTAGGGCTTCAAAAAGTATAGGTTTCTCTGTTGAAATTGAAATTTCTTCTAATTTCTTTATCAATGTTTGTACTTCAAGTGATTTTGGAGTATATTGTGAAGATATTTCTTTATGAACGAAACTAGGAGATTTTGGGGGAGAATGGACAAATTCTGATTTATGAGTAAGAGATTTTGAACCAAGACTAGAAGTTGTGGATTTGGAGGGAGAATGACTCTTCTGATGGTATTTGCTTTTTGGATTAAGCTTTGGTGCTATTCATAGTCAGATGGCCCTCCTTCTAGTGCCAAAAATGTCAAGGCCCCGAAAATCGGTGCAACAACATCAGGGAAAACCACCCACTAGGGACTTAAAAACCGTCCCTTTTCCGTTTGGAATGGTGGCTCTGACTGGATTTATGGGAGCAGTTTCCCAATTTGATATAGTTGGGGTGAATGGATGATTTTATCACTAAGTGGAACTTGATAGATGGAAATATAGGCAAGTTTTCAATAAACAATAAATCTATCTATTATGTATCCGAGGATGAAATCTATTCTCTGTACGATCTACAAAAATAACCTTTCGGTGGATGTAAATAAAGATCATATATTCACTTAGAGATATGAAAACGTTTAAGATAGTTAATTTAATTAAATAAATTGAATAAAGCTTATCACGCAACATAAAAAATGTTTGTATTGCATATATATATAATGATAACAGTATAACATGTTTAGAAGTGAATTAGTGTCAAATTGTATTCAAACAAATATATAAAACAAAACATCATAGGATAAATAAACTATTTCTCATTTGAAGCTAAAATACAACACATAGGATAAAAGTATCATGTATATGTTTACTCTACTTATTTGAGAAATAATGCGTGGTCCAGCCTTTTCTATTCAGAAAACTTTAAGAGTACACAAGTGCAACATCAGTAAAGTCTTCTTTTCAAAATTTCATGACCCCTTCTTCAAAGACATGAAGGGGTTTGAATATAAAAATAATAAGTCTTAAAATAGTTATTACAATAAAAAGCAGAGGAGGTTTCAAACAACCTTCCTTAAAGTAAAATTAAAACAAAAATAGAAATTAGAGGGATGATTTGTTGGAGGATTGTCTTGTTGTCCCCTCTTCCATTTATTCCTTGAGCTGAAGAATATTAAGCATAAGCTTAATTGTTGGAGGTTGGCATGGCCTAATGCATAGGTGTTTAGTGAAAACAACATCAGATAGTGGAGGTAGCATGTATGAAGACGTATCTGTGAGAAAGTGCAGAATAAGCCGGTGGATGTGAGGCTTCACTAAATATCTCCAATATTTTTCCCAATCCAACTTTTCAATCTTCAATATATGCTACTCTTTTACTTTTGACACTTCTTGCCACTGTCTTATTAAGTCTTTTACTAATGGCAATGCACCAGGAGGACATTTGTCAATAAGATTTGCTGCGATAAGATTATGGCTGAAAGTTTCCACAATGTTAGTGGCAATGTCCTTCGCTCTGCAAATTTCTCTTTCTACATTCTTCAATCGTATATCTCAGTCTGTGAATAATATTTCTTTGTTTGAATCCTCAATTTTGGGCAAGTTTGCCTTTCGGCCATCAACATAATCCTGCTAGGTGACAAACTAGGAGACCTTATCATTTATGTCATCAAAACTAATCATCATATCTGCAATGTGATTCACAAGTGAATCACTCTGTTCACATAATTCAAGGATACTTGTTAATTTCTGACAAAAGACAACCTGTTGTTGTGCCAATAAAGTGTTTAATTCTAAGGCCTCTTTCCTAAACTCATCAATATTTGAGTTACCTTTTACTTGCTCAATAGAGAGTTGTTATTGATGAATTAGAGTATCCTTGGAACTAATCTCATTATGATGTTTAATTTGTTGTTGATCCATTCTCTTTTGGAGTTGTGCGATCTGTTTCTATTATTGTTGATTGACACTTTGCTTTTTTGCTTGTAGCTCTGGTTCAAGTTGGGTGACCTTCTCATCCTTTTGTTTCATCAGTTGATGAAGTTCTAATGCTTTGTCAATGGTTGTAGAAGCATAAGCTCCTGTAAATTGTGATAAGCGAGTTAGATCCTGTGAAGGATCTGATTATGTGTATTTCCAAACAATGTCCATTGACATATCTTCTTGAGTAAGAGTTTAGGATTGCTCTGTTCTTCTTCTTTTCTTCTGCCTACTAACAAATGCCTTGTGTTCTGGACTATAAAAAAATTCCAAAGGAGGAATCTCTTCAATATTAAGATCAATCTTGGAGGTTGGGAAGGCCGGGATGAATTCTACTCTTTCTGTGCTCACTACTTTGTCAGAGGGCCCAACATTGAACAAGTCCCGACTTGTAGTAGGTGGAATATGTACAATATGTTGTTGGTCAATAATCATAGCTCTTTGTTCTTCCTGGAGTTTTAGATCAGAATCCTTCCAAACATCCTTTAGATTGTTGGGGAAATCCAAATCTATTGTATGAAATTTAGATGATTTACCCTGGTCTGTCGTATTAAGGACTTCAATATCCTTAATTGTTGATTCACTTTCTTTCTGAGCTATTGGTTGAGAAACATCCAACATTTTGAGTGGAATTGTTTCCAGACTCTTATTTATATATTGCTGAAATTTTAGTAATTGTTGTGGGTGGAGGCGTAAGGTTGCCAATTTTTTAACTGCAACATAACTGTCAACGGACTCGAATAAGTCGTCAAAATCATTGTCTTCGTGCACAAAGGGTCCGATTTTCACTTGTGTAGTGAAATTATTAGCAACTTTAATTGGATAATACTGCTTGTTTGGAATTGTAAATAACTTCGAACACTCAATCTGACCAATCTCTACAACAACATGTCTATAATTATCCAGTCCATAAATGCCGCAACTAATTGGAAAAGAAGGCCATAATGCTTTCTTGGCTTCTTTCATAAATCTGGTTAGGCCATTTCCAACAGTTTGATATGTAACTTCTCTCGCGAGAAGCTTGTCAGGAACATACAGGGGCAAGACATGTGGTTGAGCTAAGCTCCCAAATACTCGGATGTAAGTGAATAACTCTTCACCAAACCATTTCCCTATAGAAGAAAATTCGGCTTGGGCCTCTTTCGAAAGTCTGGAGGCTTTTTCATTAAAAACAACTTGAAATAGGGGGAGAATGACTCCATGAAATTTTTTGTAAAAATGATTCTCATACTTAGAATCCCACAAAATAATATGAAATATATGAATAGGTACAGGGTCCTGGGCAGTGATTTCCAGCCCATGGCTATAAAATCCGAGGTAAAACATACAACATCCATAATATATCCGCTCATATAGAATGAGGGAAAAATTTTAGAAGAGATGGAGCAGTTCTTTCTATATTCTAAAATCTGAGTGGCAATATTATTTGATAGAATACTTCCCCAATCCATAACATAAGCATCTGTCGCTGCTTCCATAAGGGGAACTCATTCTATTGAAAATCGGGTTGTGTTCGGCTAACCAAAAAGTATAGACATCATAGCAAAGACATAGCGATAGGGACTTGCAAGAGATTCAGTAGAATACATACCATTTTCATCATTCTTGTGCTTGTTAGGATTGCTCTTCCGTTGCTTTATCAACGTTGATTTGAGTTCATTTTCTTTGACGAACTGTGCAAGGAATTATTTATCATAAACCTTATCGAGGTCTGGAATATGGTACATCTGTTTCAGGTCTTCAGCTTTAAAGGAACCAATCATTGTTCCTCTGCTGGTATGAAATGTCCTATCCCCGATATTGAGATTGTTGATAATCCACCTTACCATATCAGTATATGGTAATATTTTGGCTCATGTTGCAATTCGATGTAGAAAAGAATTATCTACGTCTCCAATTGTAGCTTCGGAAGAATTTGGGGCATCATCAGTTGCCTTTCTTTGGATTTTGTAAGGTTTTTCGTCTTCAAGTAGTTTATACATGGATTCTCATAAAGATGATTCGCTTTCAGGTCCACAAGTCATATATGTAAATAGAGGCAACATCTATGTTCTCTCGAATGTAGTAGGCGCAGGGTTAACAAGAGCCATAGGCTTCTTTGCTTTCTTCAAAGCCTTAGACATCTCCAGAGAATTATGCTTATTCGGGCTAGCCTGCAGATAGATGAGAAAGGATAAGCAGAAAGAGAGAACTTTTTAGTTTTACCATATGCACAAATACCATAGCAATAGAAACATTCAAATGTATGAGACTTCGCACACTGATAGGATATGAATTGAATGTCTGTTACAGGAGAATGATTATGGAGGTATGGGCGAGAAAACCGTTAATTTATGACATTAATAACTGATATGGGTTATCGTGCCCATGTAATAATTTCTGAATTAAAACCAGATCTATCGCATTGCAGTATAGCTCGTGTGCAATATCTTCATTAAATACTGATCAACTTGACTTTTTTTCCAATTACGATATCGCAATCGCAATATCAGCGAAAGTTGGTGGAGTGCAAAATACGTGAGTTAACAAGAGTGTGATGCGCAATGTGCGATATGCCATATCACATCGGCAAATATGATCGGGAGTAAAAGAATGATTTGAGCTTGTAGGAATGCGATGTGATATGCTATATCACATCGGGGAATATGAGGGGTAACAATAAGACCATCAAGATTGAAAATGAGATTTGCGAAATGTAATAGCTTACGTGGCAGAAGTAGGTCTTGCGAGCATTCCCTATAGAATTTACTTGAAAATATGGCCTTTTCCATTTTAAAAGCATTTTTTCTTATATACATCGGATCACAAAAATGATTCAAGTGATTTTTAGGAATTATATATGACTTGCTATGGTTTTGCGATTGCGATAAGGTGATTTACCTCCGCTTATATACTTTAAAATAAAAAAATTTAAGGTTTCATCCCTTTTTTGATTCCTATGTCTATCAAAAGAAATACTCTAAGGGTTTTATTTGTTTTAACTCTAAAAATTAAAAAGGGTCCCCATTATTTTCTAAGGTAACTATTGCTTAAAATAATGGGGGTTGTTGATTTACACAACAAACCGACACTATGCATATGAAACAAGCATATAAACCACAAAGATGATTAACACACGTGCAACCAACATGAATCCATGACCAACACACATCGCCCATCCCGTCCAAGGGGTGAACCATGCTCTGATACCAGTCTGTAACACCCTCATCCCACATTTAGTAACCATCCAACCAAGGTAAACATGTGACGAAGAATTACTATGATCTGATTCAACCTCTTAGGTGACCTTAAGGAAGTGGAATCGATAGAAACACATCACACAGACATTCCACACCAGCAACAAGACTCCCAAGAACCATCCCAACCACTCAGGAAACTAACCCATGGGTTCCACTAAGGGTTTAGGCCTTCAAACCCCCTGATGCTCCCACAGTATAGGCATGGGTGCATATGGGAGGCTCTAGACGTTCCCACAAGATATGTCTGCGTGTGTCCAAAGAATTTTTCCCATAGAACTGTGCCAGTGTCCCCGGGATTTGAGCCACTTTTTTAGGCCCAGAGCCAAGGTCACTTCCCAAAACTCAATGACAATCTCAGAAATGAAATAAAACAACAAAAAAATGATATATTTGTAAAAACAATGACAAGGCCTAGACTGGACCCCTACTAGCCAAGATATGCATTTCATAAAACATGTCACAATTAAGTAATCTACAATTGTAAACAACATATATGAGCATAGGGGCCTCATACTTATCTGAGAATCGCTAAGAAGCATTGTTCCCTTACATCATTGGCTGCATTATCATCTATTAGGTCATAGATACATTGTTTATTCATTTACAAATAAAAACATGAGGAGAGACATACATCATCATTATCATAATACATGCTTATAACCAACATAATAAAAACAAAATTATTAATGATACTTCAGCCATAGAATCCACATATAAACCAATACATTTATACATTATATGTTAAGGAGAGAACATCTTATTAATGAATGCAATAACCAACCCGGGATGAGACTTCCACGTTCCTCTTGACCATAGATTGGTTGAGCCAAATATCTCTTCAGCCAATCACCTCTGTGCCATATTCCAAGCATGAATGTGAGACTCAAACCAAAAGAACCAACCAAGGCATCCTGAGGCTAAACCACCTCACCCTCATCAATAAAAATAAGGCTTTATCGTAATCCACACCAGAGCACTAGGTCAAAACAATAAACATGTCATAATAGGATTTACCATTATCTCCACCCGATCACTAGGCTAAAACAAGCATGGATGACATCGAATTTCTCTGCCTACACTGTGAGGAATTTTCCTGTCTCCTAATCTCGCAAGATTTACCACAATCCACAATCTGATCCAGGGATCGCTAGGCCCTAAACCGAGACACACTCTCCAGGATTTACCGTATATCCCAACTCGAGATTCCTAGGCCTGACGGAGAGGAATCCACCTTTAGGCTGCAATGTATATCCCGCCATTCACCAATCGAGGATTCCTAGGCCCACGGAGGCAACACACTATCCATATTTACCGCAACCTTCAATCCGATTCAGGGGTTACTAGGCCATGTGTTCTATCATTTCAGAGATCCACCTTACTCAACTTTGAATCCATCCGAAAATCCAACTCAACCAAAACATGAGAACCCCATCACACCATGGCTACACGGAAATGGAAAGGCTAGGTTGAAAACACTGTCACACCTGACAAAGCCCATGCAATAACAGAAAAGAACCACATGCAATACCATGCATGCAAAATCTAGCAAGGAAAACACACATGCAAATCGATACATGCAAAGAATCTTGTTGTAGTTGCTTGATCCCGCACTTCCTTGCTTGCTCCTTCCTTCCTCTTGCCTTCTTTGACTTTCTTGATTCAATGCCAAAGTGCTCCAAGAAAACTCTAAGTGCCCAAAAGTGAGAGAGAGAGAATAATGAGAGAGCTCCAAAACTGAACTGACAAAAGATACTGACTGATCCTCATAAGCCTTGTTATCAATTAGGCTTCTATTTTCTTCATTTTCCATTATTTTCCTTCATTTTCCTCCTCACATGTAACATGTGACCTTTCCCCTCCCTTTTCTCCTAATTTCCATTATTTTCATAAATAAATGTGCCAAAATGCCATTTTTCCTTTCCAAATCTTTTGCCCTTGCCTTTGTTAATTTCCTTAGCCATAGTAAACCAAATGAACACTTTCTAGGATGTTTTGTCCAACATTCAACTTGGAATAAGTGTCCCATCAACCATGGTTATTATTTTTGTCTTTATTAACTTTTATTACATGGAATTTTCACCAGGGCATGTTACAGAGGCATAACATTATTTATGCCTGAATAAGTCTTGTAATAACCTATACACCAATATCTATCTGCTTAATCAACATTTTAATATTCCACAAAACAAATCTATCTCTTGAATCCAAATCAATGACACAATCCTAATGGCATTAATCATGAAACAAAACCATAGCTAAGAGCCACTATGGTCTTCTGATTGTGGCTCCTTTTGGCCTGACAGACCTACTGTATTGTTCAGTTGTCCAAAGGACAAGAGAAATTAGGAAATCCTATTATGTGCACAACTTTGAAAAGAGAAAAAACTCCTAACCCAGGCTCCTTCTAGCTGACAAACCTAATGTAATGTTCAGTTGTCCAAAGGACAAAAGGAATTAGGAATTCCTATAGTCTACACACTCTTGAAGCAATAAAAGAAACAAGGTATCCTTGTTCTAGCTCCTTCTGGATGGCATGCCTAGTGCTCTACTTAATTGTCTAGAGGACAAGAGAAAATCATGGACCTCTACAATTTATACACATCACTAAAGAAAATGAAATATAATTTCCTAACCTAGGCTCCCTCTGGGATAGCAGGCCTAGTTCCTTGCATAGTTGTATAGGGGACAAAAAAGCTTAGGATCTCGTTACATCACCAAAAGATAAATATTGCAAACTTAATCAGATTCTTCTTCCTAACACACCGTAAAAACTTGCTTAAATAAAAACAAAAGGATAGTGAATCTAATCTCAAATCCTTCCAAAGTAATGGCTATAAATCCACTTTGTGTTAGTACAAAATGCTCTGAAAGAAAAGTGTAGATAGAAATATCAATGCCTGATTCAACAAACTACCAACTCGGTATGAATAATGATAATGTGCTTGTTGATCAAACAGGGTACTAAATGCGAAGACACAATATATATTTACTTCGATCTAAGGCTTGATTCCCATTTGACAAAACTTGTGTGTGCGCTTTCATTCATAGCATAAAACTGAAATGTGAATTCAAATGAATATACAAGGTCTGTAACAAATGTTGTGTTTCCAATGCCAGAAGCTCACAAAGAGAAATAACACAATAAAAGAGAGCTTCCATATGAATACCTTGCAGACATGATTTTTCAAAATATATTTATTAAGTTATCAGTTAAAGTGACAGGATATCTCACTCCAGGAGTGTGTTCCTTCACACAATATTCATTTATAACAAACCTTATACATTCCACTTACAAGAAACACAGCAACACATTCATTATTAAAAAGATATCAATGGAATTTGGTTTGTTCTGCCTGACAAATGACAAAATAACACATATCACAACCTTAGCTTTCATACAATTCGAGACCTATGCATTTTGTTCACACATTCCAAAGATATTGCTTCAACAAAATAAGAGAATGAAACCATATGCTATGGAAACTTAGATATGAGTAAACTATGATCAATCCACAAGCCACACTTCAAACCAAATTAGAAACTTATAAATTTACACACCAGAGCATAAAATTAACAAAGAAAGAGAGGGAAACAAGATGGATTGGTGGGACAAAACCAACCATATCATTCCCTTGTGGAAGAGCTTAATTCAATTCATAGAGAATGCACAAATAGGAAAACTCCAACATGGTAGTCTTTGTATTAGAAGAACAACTCCTCAGTTACATAAGAAAGCACAAAGAACTTCAAATCCAATGGTCAGCTCAAGGGATCATCCCACAGGAGAAGAATACAAACAAATTCTCACTCTTTGAACTCCTTTCTGAACTTTTTCCAACCCCCTTGAGGGCTCTTTGCCAAAATATTTATACAACTGGGATTAAGGGCGAATTGAGATAATTTTCCCCCAAAATTACTCGTCAAATCATAATTAATATTTCATAATATTGAGTTTTTGTTATATTTAGCTGGATATATGATTAAGAGGGATTAATTATCATAGCTCAATTTGGTCCAATCAGCTAACTGATTGCTTAAATTGGGTGTAACTAAGCATTGGTCATAACCTGAAATTTTCCCTCGAAGAACCTTTGTTATCTCCCAAATTGCACACTTTCTAGAGAAAATTCTCACAAATAACCTAATTGAGGATGTCCTAAGAAAAACCCATGTTTTATATCTTCCAGGTTCTGCTTCGTTTTCTTAGAAATCGTGCTCGAAGTTGATGACATGATTATGCTTGGGACAAGTTGTCATGACTATCGACTGGTGCCTGGAAGCCTCTAAAACCAACCTGGGTGAGAAATAAGCAACAGGGAACCATGTCACTGATGCTAGGAACAAAATCATGTCTTGAAATCTTCCATAAGGTCACGTGGATATGCTGAACTCAGAGGTTGGTTACCAGATCTATATAGAGGTTGCAAGAAATGACTAGGAAAAAACCACTATTAGTAATAAAATATATTTTAACCTTTCCAATTCATCAAAAACAACAGAATTATGCATTAAATCAACGACATATGATTTGGCCTAGTATGACATTTATGCATCAAACAATCACCGCAAAACGCTGATGTAAATGCAAAGAGATGGGATAAAAATGGGATATCAAAGTTGAAGAGGTGACAAAAATAATGTCATTTTGGAGGCCCAACATCTCCCCCACAATTAAGAGCTTGCATGTCCTCATGCAAGCTGAGTGCATATATGATGCTCTTCCACTCCTCATCAAGACCAATGCTTTGCCCCATACCTGCCATCATCCGTCATCTGTCTATCTATGTGATATGATCTTCATATGATTGCTCCAACCTTCCATGTGTACCAAAATTAGAACATCAGGCCTCAACATCTTTTTGAGGTGACCATGGAGCTCATTACCTCTATCTTCATCTTTGCAGTAGTGCCAAGCCAACATAAATACCAACACCCAAACATCACAAAAGCAAGCAATGTCTAATAATTCTCTACTTGCCATAAAAGAGACAATCCCAAATGTTTTTACCTTACCACTTTCAACTAATCTTGCTTGCTACTTATGGAGCATAAATATTTTAAGGATCTGCCTATGTCTACGTTTTATCTTACACAACCATACAAGAGTCTTTCAGATCTTACTAAACCATATAAAAAGCTCTGTTTTAATAGCCCACAATTGGGAAAAAGCACAACAAAGTTTTATTGAAACTGTTATGTAATCTCAATTTGTTGAAGATAACCTAACACAATTCACACAAATTTGTTGAGGTACTCATCAACAACGGTGCATTTCACTTCAAGGTAAAGCTGACTGCTCTCCACTCCACTAGGTCCAATTTCAAAATTTGTTTGATTCCCTTTCACAAAAACAGATTGAGTGATTGCTATGACAATATTAGCTGGGAATGGTGTTTCTTAAATTACTTTGAGAACCTGCTCCTTAGGGACATAGAAATTCTCTAGAGGCTTCTCGATCTTCTTTTCCCACAAAGCCACAAGTCATTGAAGGATAGAGTGTTTGTAGGAAGTCTCAAGTATAAGTTTTTTTTCAAAGTTCTAGGATCACCTACTGCCTTAATTGTGCATATTCCAATGTCTTTCTCTTTCACACATTCAACTTTAATATTTCCATCTCAAAAATGATTGCTTTATCCTTTGGAGGAGTTGTAAGGCTAGCTTGTGATGGTCTCAAAAGGAAATACCCAGCAAAAAGAGTTGCTGGCGACATATGGATAAGAAATGCCTGCTGCCTCGATTGCTCTACAGATTTTGGCTTTCAGCTCAAATGCGCCCTTGGTAGGCTCCAACGTGTGGATGTTATCAACATCATTCCTGAACTCAGATGGCAAAAACCTCTCGATTCTTTCAACAAATCCTCAGTAGAGGAACTATTTTACTACAAAGATATCCATTTTCCTTTTCATGGTGGCAAAGGACTCTGAGCATGTATTGTTACTTCTCGGTAGCACCATCATAAGACATGATTTTACCAGCTCGGCATACCTCTCTTCAATTATTTTACTAAAGCCACTTTATCAGAGTTTAAAGCTCGAGCATTAAGAAGTTCACAACAGAAAAAGAAAACAATTTGGAAAAGGAAAAAAATAATATTGACAACATTCTCTTAGTGCCCACGTTGCTTGCAACTACTCACAAGTTTGAACTGATCATTTTTGTAGCATTGTTCACATGAACCACATGCCAAAAAAATTTCAATACTCTTCCAAGACTCTAAATGGTTTCAACTTTCTTAGGTTGCACATTAGTTGCAGAATTAACAGTTTTCACATGAGACTCCCAGGTTATATTTGGATCCTCATTTGGAACAAGCCAAACTCCTTTTGCACACATAGGACTGATCAGGATGGTAACATCATGTTCATTTGCATTTGGACAATGATGCTGACTGTATGTCCTATGCTCCAAGCAAGAGGCCTCTTTGCATTTATCACAGTCGAATGGGAGGAAATCCACAAGCTTATGGTCTTCGACAGTGCAATGCCTTCCAAGATCAGGGAATTCTAGAGTTCCCATATGACTTGAATAATTTCAAAACACAGGATTCAGATTATTCCCTGCCAATTCCTCTTTGAAATTTTAATAACTGATAGTGGAATTAGTATTAATATAGCCACAACGAGGAAGATGCTTATCACCAATTAATATGAATCAAGCAATTTACACAGGCTTGACACCTAGGCCAAAATTTCCCTTTCAAATCGAATATTGCGTTGAGACAAAATAACTCAATGAAAACCATTCTTAAGAGGATGCTCGAGGGAATGATCAAAGTGATGAATTTGAACAAGGAACCCTTTTTGAAAGGACTTCCAAAGCATTGGAGCACTGAATACCTTGCCATGAATGTATCCAGATCCCTTTTCTACAACATGTAAACAAAACTTGTCTTCAATCCGTGCACTTATATTGGTAATTAGGATCCAAAACATTTCGATTTTCCCGCTTATAATCATCAAAATAACAATGTAGTTTGTAAACAAATTTTCAAATGTGCAGGTCTCATGGGAGAAACAAACTTATCTGTAACCAAACAGTGAATTCATTCAGTATCAGTGGTTCCAAGAAACCTCATGTACAATACTTATGCTGTTTGTATGGCAAAGATTTCATTTGAAACACCCTTGGTGTATCCAATCGAAATAAAAAGCTGGATATGACCTTCAACAATCTCTCTTGCGATTTTATCAAAAGAAAGAGAGAAAATGTAAATAATTTGTTTTACTTCTACTTATGTGCGCCACCTCCAGTTAGTGCCATCATTCCAAATCCTTCTTGTTGGAACACCAAAACAGAGGAGGTGACGATCTTTTGGGAGAATCATACTCTAATTCACGAGATCCACACAGGTACTAAACCAAGATGCCATTTAAAAGTTGCAATAGTCCCATTTTCTAAACTTGTTCTAATGTTATCCATAACATTTTCCCTAATTCATTAACTGCTGTTACTCCATGCCTCATCTGCCTGCAAGAATAAAATCTATCAACTCAATTAAGATGGATATTGAAACAGCTTCCTTCTTCTGCAAAGGAAAAAGACCGCTGTAATTCACTAGATCCTTCAACACCATACATCAATTGTGAACGAATTCCTATGACAAAATGCTCATTCTCGGAGAAAACTTCCATGTGAAGTCATTGAATTCAATATCTAACATTTTTCTATTTTTTTGGTGGCGAAAACTTGAGGTGAAGTAAAGATAGGTTTCATGGGATCATAAAAATGGAACTTTGGAGGCTGAGCTGTAAGAGCCAAATTTGCATCAAAGAAGGATTTGATTGTTCCTGTGTCCTTCTAGCAATTAAAAAGATATGCCTACACATTATGCCAAATTTCTTGATGTTTACCAAGATGCATTCTGTCCTTTATGCACAGAATTTACCTCAAGTTTAATTTTTCTTTTTCTTTTTTCTTTTTCATGAACTTCTCAGAAACCTGATTAACTGTACACTCCTTATTTGTCTTGCTCTGAATCTGCTTATGCACTTTCTCCCAATGATGGCTGTAGGTAATCTTCTTTCCATATACTGCCTCACATATGTTGAATCTATTGATATATTTGAGGCCTTGCCCATCTACTGTTATACACCTTCAATTTCTGATTATTGATTGCTTGGAAAATTACCAAGTGACCCCTCGGAATATGATAACCCAAAGCTCCCAAAAACTATCTTAACAAAGATGACAAAGAGTGGAATAAGACTGATCAAAAGATATTCTCAATTGTGAGTTCAACATACCCAATGTTAAGGGCAACAATATTGTTTAACCAAAGAAACTCAACTTCTGAAAATGTAAAATCACCATGCCCCTTGAATGGATTGCACTTAGAATTATTAATGTTGCCATGGTCTTGGTGAGGGGGTTCTGTGAAGCACTTCCAATTTGAGCAATTATCACCACGAAGGTATGGTAGGACAAGGGCAGGTGTAAGGAATATTGAGGGAATGACCATATAAATCAATGAAAATAAGGAGAGATTAGGTGAAATAGGGGATTTGTAGATGTCATCATGTCACTAAGCTTAAGCAGCTGCCACAACCCTCCATGTTTTCAAATAAATTAAGAGGATTTAAAGCATTTATTACCTCATTTTTTCCTTATACCTGAAATGAACATGGTTGATCAGAACCCTGTGGTGCATCCAAGCAGGATCATATGGCTACTACAGGATTGCCTGTCAATGCTGAAAACACCAAAAATATAAGTGTTGATGTTACTGTGGGAAGGTTAGTCGCTGCAACTTTTGATAGAAGGATGGAATTTGAAAAAGTTTGCACTAATACCAATACTGAAAGTGAAAACACCGTAATGCTCAAGCCCTTAAAAGGATGGAGAAGGACACACTTGACAGTGCTAGTATCAAATGGTTGCAACAGAATTGAAGAACAAGGGGACTAGGGTCCAGTGGCTGAGCCCCAAATATCTTGTTTACATTTCCTTTTATGACACTATCCTGTAGATTCCTTTCGAACCCAGGATGGTTGATGCTCACCAGTGTTTTCAATTTTAACGAGCCTGAAAAACTTTAAGAATAATCAAATACTACCCTGTGCATTTTTATCGAGCCTAGGATGGTCGATGCTCGCCGGTGTTTTCAATTTTAGAGAGTTTGAAAAACTTAAAGAAAACTCTAGGGGGGTTTCTTTTTTGTAAATAATCTACCAATACCAGATAAAGAGATAAACCTATGCTTGATAGATGTCCTTCTCATGGTTTAATGACCACAAGAAGGAATAAATCAAGCTCAAAATTTTATTGCTTTTATTTATTTATTTTCAAAGTGAAAATAATTAAAAAAACGAAGGGTCAAAGATAGGAAGATCACCTCCCTATCTTACTATCTCCATCTCATTATGCTGAAGCATGTTTTGTACAAACTCCACTTCTTGAAAGGATGCAGAGGCTGCTTCAAAAGAATTTGATGCTACCAACAATTTGTTGATGGTCTCCAGAGGTGGTCCCTTCTTATTACTAAACTAAGCAGCTGGACTATGCAACACTTAATGAATTTTATTCACTCTCCTACCCTATTTGAGAGAAAGACAAATCTCTCCTCAATTGTAGGAGTATTTTCAATGTAGCCATGTGCATAACAGGTATAAAAATGCATTCAAATTCAGGTTTAAAATAAAGTCTTTAATGTATACCTAAGTTTGAAGAACCAACTATTTTTTCTGGTGATATCAAGAAATAATGAAGAATAAAGGGGTGATATGGGCTTATAGTTGCTTGAAACCATCATTCAATAAAATCAAAATGTTCTCGGTTTTCCTCTTCATTTAGTTACCTTGGCATATCCTCCTTTACCGTGCCATGGAAATATTCTATTATCAGATGATTGTCCTCTTGTGTGCTTAAAGGATCTGCAGATAGGCATGTCATAAACTCTTCCATCTCAGGTTCTAATGGTTATTCTCCCTCTAATGTGGTCCAAGATTCTTCAATTTCCTCTGTAGTTTGGCACAGAGAATTAGAAGAGGCTTGTTGATTTCCTTGTGGTTGCTGAGAGACAAATAAGTCCTTGACTGCTGTCAAGATTTTTTCTCCCTGATAAGAAAATATCCCAGCTGCTGCTAGGATTTGAAAGAGTTCTTCCAAATTCCTCCCCATCCTTGAATACTACTTTGCTAGTTGCTTATCTTGCACATGGATCAATCCAGGGTCTCGTAGACTTCAAGGTGCAACATACTTTATGCAGAATAAGTCATGCAATAAACTGTAAACCAATATCTATCTTCTTAATCAACACTTTTAGATTCCACAAAACAAATCAACCTCTTTAATCCAAATCAACTGTGCAATCCTAATGACATTACTCATGAAACAAAACCTTAGCTAATAGCCGCTATGGTCTTCTGATTCTGGCTCCTTTCGGTCTGACATACCTATTATACTGTTCAGTTGTCCATAGAACAAGAGAAATCAGGAAACCATATGATGTGCACACCTTTGAAAGAGAACATAACTCCTAACTCAGACTCCTTTCAGGTTGACAGACCTAATGTACTGTTTAGTTGTCTAGAGGACAAAAGGAATTAGGAATTCCTATAGTCTACACACTCTTGTCTTGGCTCCTTCTGGGTTGGTAGGCCTAGTGCTCTACTCAATTGTCCAGAGGACAAAAGGAAATCGAGGACCTCTGCAATTTACACACACCAATAAAGCAAAACAAAGTTTCCTTACCCTGGCTCCCTTTGGGCTAGCAGGCCTAGTGCCTTGCTCAGTTGTCCAGAGGACAAAAAAGCTTAGGATCTTGTTACATCACCAAAATAAAAAGACAGCAAACTTAATCATATTCTCCTTCCTTACATAATTGCTTAAATAAAGACAAAAGGACATTGAATCTAATCTCAAATCCTTGCAAAATCCTGACTATAAATCCACATGCTCTGAAAGAAAAGTGTAGATAGAAACATCAAAGCCTACTTCAACAAACCACCAACTCGATATGAATAATGATAATGTGCTTGTTTATCAAACATGGTACTAAATGAGGAGACACAATATATATTTACTTAGATTTAAGGCTCAATTCCCATTTAACAAAACCCGTGCGTGCGCTTTTATTCTTAGCATAAAACTGAATAAATGTGAACTCAAAGAATATACAAGGTCTGTAACAAATGTTGTGTTGCCAATGCCACACGCTCACAAAGAGAAATAACACAATACAAAAGAGCTTCCATATAAATACCCTGTAGTCACGGTTGTTTAATATATATTTATTAAATTATCAGTTGAAGCTACAAGACATCTCACTCCAGGACTGTGTTCCTTTACAAAATATTCATTTACAACAAACCATATACATTATGCTTCCAAGAAACAGAGTAACATATCAATGGCATTTGGTTTGTTCTTCCCAACTTTTTGTCAAAATAACACATATCACAACCTCAACTTTCATACAAATCCAAATCTATGCATTTTGTTCACACAGTGCAAAGATATTGCTTCAAAAAAAGAGGAGTCCTTGTGTTATGGAAACTTAGATTTGAGTAATATATGATCAGTCCACAAGCCACACTTCAAACCAAATCACAAACATATAAATCTACACCAGAGCATAAAATTGATAAAGAAAGAGAGGCAAACGAGATAGATTGGTGGGCGCAAACCAACCAGGTCATTCCCTCGTCGAAGAGCTTAATTCAGATCATAGAGAATGCACTAATATGAAAAATCCAACATGATAATCTTTGCATTAGAAGAACAACTCCTTAGTTACATAAAGAGAAAGCACAAAGAACTTCAAATCCAATGGGTACCTTAAGGGATCATCCCATAGGAGAGGAATATAAACAGTCCCACTCTCTGAACTCCTTACTGAACTTTTTCCAACCCCCTTGAGGGCTCTTCGCCAAAATTTTATACACGAGGGATCAAGGGCGAATTGAGACAATTTTGCTCCTAAATTACTCATCAAATCATAATTAATCTTTCATCAGATTGAGTTGTTTGTATCTTTAGTTGGAGATATGATGAGAATGGATTAATTTAGCATGAGATCCTCCGAGAATAGCTCAATCTGGTCGAATATGCTAATTGGTTGCTTAATTTGGGCGTAACTGAGCACTGACCGCAACCTGCAATTAATTTCCCTTGAAAGAACCTTTGATATCTCCCAAACCATACCGTGCACTTTCTGGAGTAAATCTTCGAAACCTTTGATATCTCCCAAACGAAACCGTGAACTTTCTGGAGTAAATCTTGGAAACTAACCTAATTGAGGATGTCTTGAAAAAAAACCACGTTTTATATTTTCTAGATTTTGCTTCAATTGCTAGGAAATCGTGCCCCAATTTGATGACATGGTTTTTCCTTACAACGAATTATCAGGGTTACTAACCACTTTTTAGAAGTCTCGATGTCAAATAAATGAAGTCTCGATGTGAAATAAATGAAATGAAATTTTAATGTTCACGACACTAAAAATAGTTTATGGGATAATGAGTTCCATGTTTTTCGCCTTTTGTATTTCAGTAATTTATTCAAATTGATGATGAGCTGGCCCAACCTACCAACAATCTCATCGCTAAAAGACAATGCCAAGAAACCGAAGCTAACATATTCCCATAAATTTCTCTGATGTCTTTGAACGCATCACATTTCAAAATGAAATGTTTTTCTGATTCCACTGCCCCAGACGTGCAAAATGTACACACTCGTTCTTCCCAAGCTTCTTTAGGCCTTTTCCACTGTCATGTTTCACACCGAAGATGATGTGAGTTGGTTCTTAATTGAGCAATAAGAACCTTTGCCCTCCAGAGAATGTTAGCTCCAATGTACTCTTTTTGTTGGAGATCATAAGTAGGGTTGAATTCTTCAATGTAGTACTTCTTCTTTCTACCCAACTCTTTTCCCCATACCTGTTTACAAAACTTCTCCATAACAAAAGTATTTAGCTCCTTGCTATTTGTGGGACAAGCATTGAGGTAGATATTCCATTTTTGCATCCATGTGTAGTTTTGTCTCATCCATGTTTTCTTTCTTTCACTCATGCCTTCCTTGAAGATAACATTAGGCCATCTACCTACTCCCATTTGCTCAATTCTTTTTCGATATCTTATGAGCTGCACCATAGCAATTGCTTCGATGGGAGTTGCTCCTGTTTCACTCAACATTATCTCATAAGGTACCAAACTTTTTATTTTGAACTTGCTCATGATCAAGCGTTTTTGGATTTTCTCAATTTGCTTCCATTTTAAGACAGAGGTGCTACTAGCCCATAATTCACACCCATATAACATCACTGGACAAACTAGGAGTCCAAAAAGCACTTTAATCATTTTCCAATCCCATAACTCTGCCTCTCTACATCTGTTTTGAAGAGCATATAATGCTTTCCACCCTCCTAAGATTCTCTTCTTTCTGCAGTCCTCCCAATTAAGTTTGTTGTTGAAATCAATCCCGAGGTATTTGTACTCATTTACTTCTTCAAGAATGTTGCCTTCAAAGAAGAACGTACGCTGACTCTGCTTCCTTTTATTAGAGAAAATCATTATCTTGGTCTTGCTAATATTGACTTGCATCCCCACTGCTCTACAAAAATGCTCAAGGGCATATAGGTGCATTTGCAATCCATAGGTTGATTTAGAAATCAATACAAGATCATCAGCATATAAAAGAAGCTTTATCACAAACTCCCCCAACCGAACACCATCCCCACCTTGCAAATTTAGCCAGTCTTCCAGTTTATCAATATATAAACCAAAAAGATTAGGGGATAGAGGGAAACCTTGCTTGACTTCAATGTGACTTCTAAAGCTTTCTAAAATACCTGTTGAAGTTCAAATTTTGACTTTCACCTCTTCATAAAGTCTATGGACAATAGCTTTATAATGCAAAGGAATTTCAAGTTCTTCCATTCTACGCCACAACTTATGGGACTGTGTCAAATGCCTTTTTGAAGTCAACAAAACAACAAATTACTTCTTCTTTATCCCCCCAAACCTTTTCAATAATGTGTCTCAACGTGATGTCGTGATCCACTGTGGAATGCTTCAGCCTAAAACCCGCTTGTCCTTTTTCCCTCTTTTCTTTCACTTCTACTCACTTACTGATTCTATTTTCTACCATGCTGCCAAAAAGCTTTGCAAACAAAGGATTGATCATAATGGTTCTATAATTGGATGGATAATTAATGTCTCCTCTTTTAAAAAGGGGTATTGCTAGGCTAGTTGTCCATTCTCTTGTGAAACCTTATTGAATGATGTTGTTGAATATTTCCATGATGTGCGGTGAAAGAGTGTTCCTTCCCCATTTTAGATACTCTGCTTGAAGTTCAACCAAGTCTTTTGCCTTTCCTATTTTCAGCGTCTTAATTCCAATCTCCACCTCTTGTAATGTGAAGAGCTTTGTAGTTGTGTTGAGCCCCGAGGGAGACTCAACCTTTGATTCTTTCTCACAGAGTTGTCTTGCATATTCAAACCATTGATTGACTGTAATATTATTTTTGATTTGCTTCTTCCTTGGTTGAAGTTCATGCCAGAAAAGCTTTGGGTTATTCTTGCATATATATATATATATATATACTCTTCTCGCCTTGTTTACATGAACTCATCTTTTTTCCTTTTTAGTATCTGCTTATATAACTTTACATTCATCTTCTCCTTGCTTGTCTTTTTCAAGGTTCTCCTTGCCATTTTGCATTCCTCATCAAACCAAACATTTACAAGAAAACAATTTGATTATGATTTCCTATTTTTGTCTCTTTTGCACTTCTCAAGTGCCCTTTGAATTATATTTGTTAACTTATGACTTTTGAAGCTTTAGAAACTAATTTTCTCTTTCTAAATTAATCTCTCCAACATTGTCTTGAAGATATTACAATTTTCTTGTGTTAGAATAATTTTTCCCCTTGGAAGTGATTGCCGAGAGCATTGGGGTTTTCTCTTATGCTGCATTTCTTCTACCCATGATAACTTCATATAAATTGGGTTATGGTCTAATTTTAAGAAACAAGGAACAATGTCACCAATGCTAGGAACAAAATGATGTCCCATAATATTCCATAAGGTCGCATGGATATGCTCGACTCATAGGTTGGTTACCGGATTTGCATAGAGGTTGCAATAACAGACTAGGAAAACCCATTTTTTTTAGTAATAAAACATCTTTTAACCTCTCCAATTCATTAAAAACAATGGAATTAGGCATTAAATCAACAACATAATGATTTGTCATAAAATGAAATTTATATATCAACAATCATTGTAAAAAGGTTGATGTAAATGGGAAGAGACATGATAAAAATGGGATATCAAAGGTGAAGAGGTGGCAAAAATAATGTCATTTTGGAGCTCCAACATTGGTCACCTCATCTAGATTTGTAGTCACTGAGTTTGAGTTCACTTCTAGAACTACGCACTATTTGGAACTTAGTGAATAGTTTCATATTCATTTAGAGTAAACTGAGGGTTACCTAATTAGATGCACCTAATTGATGCCATTTGGACACATTTATAACCATAGTGTCAAGCATAGTACATTCCGCTTCCCAAATAAATATTTGGTGTTTAAATCATAATAAGGTTCGCATCATTGAAGCAATTGGAGACATTATTAGATTATTTTGTTCGTGGATTATTCCTGTAGATACTACAATAGCACAATTATTACCTTCAATGGCTGCCTCGTGGATTATAAATTCCTTCATAGTCTCTTGTTATTCTTTGTAACCCTTTTTTTGACTTGAAAGTGTATGATACCATATTTAAAATAGTCTCTTGTGACTTTGTAATGAAGATTTGGAACAATAGCTCAAACTATATTATATTTGAGAACACAAGTGGCGAATTCCTCAAGTAGTGTTGCTAAAGAATATAGGAAAACCGTAAAGTCACCTCCTACGAAACTAGAATGGGAACACCTCTTTTTAAAAGGAGAAGATACAACAAAATGAAGCCAAGAAAGCTTAACCCAACAAAGACTTGGATGAACCACTAAAAGCAGAAGTCCTAGAAAATAGGGTAGGCTATATTTAATTCAATTAAAAGGAAATACACTAGAATGGGTTATGTCCTAATAGGAAACCTATGTACCCCAAATGAAATAATTGATAAGAGGATAGATCAACTTAGACGTAAACTGAAGTAAGAAGGAAACTGGACAAACTAACCAATATATGAAACCAAGGTTTTCATGTTTGGTAAAAAATCCAATGCCCCTACAATCCCACCACATATAGCCCTCTTTCCATGCCACTATCCTACAATGATGCCAAGGAGACATTCCAATAGGTTCAAATACATGGGAGATTAAATGAAAATTTGTTTAATCTAAGAGAGGAAGTGATTTCACCATAACTATATTCGTGCCATGTGGATTACTAAATAAACTTTACATGCCTTGTCTTAGATTAATAACTAAGCAATGAGTTGGTCAAAATTATGCATACAAGGAATTACATATCATAATTTAAAATATTTTTCAATGGAACATTGAAATACTTTATTGTGGTTCATTTAAATATTTTTAATATATATATATATATATATATATATATATATATATATATATAAAACACAACATAACAAGAAATACCCATCTCCCTCATATTGAATTGTAAAAAACACATTTTCATGCAATACAATAACACATCCCTAAGAATTACACATTTCCCTCATACTTAATTGTAGAAAGAACCCTTTTACACAATCAAATGTATACATCCTTGCATGCAAATAGTTTTAATTTAGAGGCTTCACTTAATCTAATTAGACATCTGGTAATAGAATGATGAAACAAGATAAACATATGTAAGTATTTTCAACAGTAAGATCATGGTAATACATTTCTTTGGTTCTAGAATATTGCACTTTATCAACATTTACACCATGCATATTGCGACTCTTCTAGGTGGTTGGATATAACTTTGGAAAACAACCTTATGAGAGTGAATATTGTGCTCCTTTTCGATGCTTTGTTGGCTCTTTATTGGATCTTTTGTGGTTCTATAATGTGACCAACTACTGCTTGATAAAAAGCTATGTTATTCATTGAGTTAGAAAGGCACGGGAGAATTTTAAAACCCTAGAAACTTAATTCCACGAGGGAAGAGTTCCTCATCTAAAAGGTGGGATTTGTTTTTACTTTCATGGTAAGAATTTATTTACCTTTCATTTCCATTTCAAAGAAGACAATGATTTTATATGTTATCACTAAATTGAGGCTGATGGGCTGCTTCAATAGTCAACTCAAAGTAACTATTTCAAACCTAATTTTAGTTGAAACTTAGCCTTTCCAGCCTAAAAGGGCTCTCTCAAGGATAAAGATGATATTAGGTAAATAAAGATCAACATATGACTAACTCTAAAATTGGTTTTAAAAGTATTTTTGTGCAGGTGAAAGATGCAAACAAATAACTACCATTGGGCATATGGAGTCAGTATGAAAACTCAATGACATATGAAACTTCTCTCATTGAAGCTAAGGCATGTGTATTCTAATGAAACATAACATTTACAACAGGATATATGTATAAAGGAAGTTGGAGCATGTTGATCATGAATTCCAAGTAATTACCCAACTAGAATACTGAATATAGAGTAACAGAACATATAAGACAAATACATATCAGAATACCAATGAATCTCAGGTGATAAAATAATTATGTTGCCACTGTATATTACTGATAAAAAATATTTACAATAGTAGTCTCCAATATAACATCCACCAACCTCCTCTCCATCTGTCATTTGCCTATTTATAAATTAAGGTACCTTTACAATGAGTCTACCAGCAAGGCCAGACCTTCAAATACCTCTAATGACACCTTGACTAACCAAAAAGAAGATTACAAGGAGAGAAAATAGAGATTTGCTATTTTTAGGAATTTGAAACCTAGTAGGACTCTAATACACTTTATTACATTTAACAAACTTTAAAAGCCACATGTTTGCTGATATACATCGAAAAGATCATGTGCCTGAGGTGGCAATGACCACGACTGAACAATAAACACCCCCCACCACAATAGGAGGTTTGTCTTCCGAGATTTTAGGAGGTGATGTCATATTTGTTGATGTGGTTGCCATGATGAGCTGGTAGCTTGATCAGCTTTGTCGATGAGTGTGTCTTCAACCAAAAACTCCACTAATGATTTCTGACCCTTCGAGGTGGCTAACCTGTTTAAAAAAAACAATTAAGGCTTGAAAATTTTCAAATTTCCTCCTCGTTGCAAAAACAAAGGTCTTTTAGGCAAGTCCGTAGCGAGAGTTCGTAGTGTTTTCTACTTTGGCCATCTTTGCAAATTGTTTTCCCTCTTTGCTTATTGAAGGATGTCTGGTGGGTCTAAACACTTAAACACATGCCTTCACCTTCCTTCTTTGTGACAAAACCTGACATATATTCCCAAAAAACATCTTTAGTGATTTCGTAGCATTTTCTCGGCTTCAAGCTTGGAATACGCTACGAACTTGCCTAATAGACAACAGGCTTGAAAATTTTCCGAATTATTCTTCAAAATTGCTCATGGCTATGTAAATGATGAGCTATAATGAGGCACAAAATATTTTAAAATGTATTTTACCCCCCTTCAAGCAGTAGTGGCTTCACCCTTGGCAACAGTGGTTTTAGCGTCAACAGGTTCATTTACCACTGTCATCTTTAACCCCTTTTTCTTGAGTTTTGTTTGTACCATTTCCATCTGCACCTCCAGCTCCTTCACTTGGCCTTTGAGCTTCTTCCTCTTTGCCTGCGGCCAGATTTTCCTTTTCCTTGTGTGCTTCACCACTCTGCGTAAAGGGAGGGTTTTCTTTAGCAGTTTCTTAGCACTTGTTAGGGCTTCATCATAATAGGTAATATTCTCATTCACTTTTTCCTTGAAATCCTCAACCATCTTCCTTTCTTTCTTAGCCTCTTCCAACTCTAGCTTTGTTTCAATGACCTCTTCCCTAGCTTCTCTCAACTTCTCCCTTAGAAGCTCCACTTCAGATTTTTCAGTGACCTTCTCCTTGCCTTTCCTTTGCTTGATAATTTCTTCTTTTTTGGGGGATAGGTCGATGATTTCTTCTACCATTGGATGTTTTCCCTTTATTTTCTCTTTAGGCTTCTTATCAGCCTTGATACCTTTAGTAAGTTGTAATCTAGTGAGAGGCTTTCATGGTTTAAAGACAAAACCTGCATCTTCACGGGAAAATTCAAATTTCTTGGCAATGAGGCCTTTCTTCTTCTTCTTACCTCCTTTGACCTCCACATCTTTAACCACAGGGGTTTCTTCTATATCTATATCTTGTGAAATATCATCAAGATTATCTTTTCCCACTGTTTGGATCCTAGTGATTCTTCCATGAATCTTTTTGCTAGGTTTAGGCTTGTTGCTTGAAGGTGTGGGCTGAGGTATCTTTGTCTTCTGCAAATGTTCCATTTCAACCTACATGGGCTCTGTAATTGGCTGCATTTCTCCTTCCTGTCCACCTTTTGCTTCAACTATAGGCTCATCATTCTTACTAGAAGGGTTGGTCTTTGATTTGGGTGTTTTCTTAGGAGTCAACACATCCACATCATAACCACTTAAAAACAGAAATGTGGCCCAGTCCCTATTTAATTTTTTCAACTCTTCCATGACTAGCAACTTAATTAATCCATGATGGAAGATAGAGGTTTCACTACTCTCAAGCCTAGCTTGTACTTTATCTGACATTTTTCCTAAGCTTTTCAATAGGAAAAATGGAAGGTCCAAAAACTGCTTACCAGTGAAATGGAGCAAAAGTATGAAGTGATACTGATATATCATGTGAAACCTCCCTTCACATGTCAAATACTTTTGAATCACCAATAAGAGTTTGGAGTAATTTTCTTTGAGACAACTTCTTGGTATCCCTGAGGTCATGTCCACTCCTATGTGCCCAGGCTTCAGGAGCTCATCACAATTCTTCAATTTGAATTTGGTGGCTTTCAACAATTCTTCCCCTGTCCTTGGAATTTTTGTTGCTTGGTAAATAATTTCAGGAGAAACCATGAAATTTAGTACACCCACCTTTGATGCAGTGCCAACAAAATTGGCTGCAAAATCCTTAGAAACTTGGGCATGATACCCCTAGAACTCTTGACAAAACCTCATGCAGCCAGCACTGGTGAAGGCTGCTGCAAAACTTGGATCTTAATTGACCAATTTTAAGTCCATTAGCTCATACATGAACATTGAGCCTCCTTTTTTGGTCCTCTTATGTGTGGCCATTCTTTTCAAAACAATGCTGGTCTCTTTGGCAATATGACACCTGCAAAAAATAATTATGCACAACAATCAGCTTGCAGATAGAGGGTGGACCTTCCTTAAAACAATAGCAACAACTATACTCAGACAAAAGGGAAAAGGTGGCAGAAAGCAACTCACAAGGATGATTTGAAATGGTAATTTTGAATGCGAGAGGAAGGAGTCCAAATAAGGAAAGCAAAACAGAATGATGGGATGGTAATGATGATCAAACATGAACCATGACTCCAAACAACTTAGCACATGACCTCAGACTGACCTATATCCATTTGTAAATCGATACTACAACCATTACCTTGTTGATGCTGAAAAAACATGAGTTCGTAGCGTTTTCTATTATGAGTTTGGCATATTTACTACGGAACTGTCAGGTGAGTCCATAGTGAAAACAACCTGTTTTCCACATAATTCGCTGCAAACTCAAGAAAAAGTGGACAAGTGGCTTAAAAATTAATTTGAAATAATGCATGCATATTTTTGGTAGATTTTTATTGACACAACTTTAATGAGATGACATGTGGGGACTCTAAAGTCTTAGGACTATAACCAAATCATGAAATTTCATCAATTTTCATGAATTAATTCGTCAACACACTAAAACCTATACAAAATGACTTTCCTAACCAAACTGAATGTTATTGATGATAAAAATTGCTCCACCGGGGATGATGTGCCCCTGTGGTACAATAAAGAACCAGTAGCTCCAGTGCCTTTCTTGGAAAAACTGAAATTTTCTTCAAACTTTTATAGCCTTCACCTCGGGCCCAAGCTTGTTGAAAACTAAAATCCAAGCTGAAAACTAAATATGTACATGCCGAAAAGATGCTCAGAATACTTGAGCTTATTCACACACACCCCTACCTACCCTAATAGCTGTAAATCAAATGATGGATTTAAATGACATGAAAATGCCAAAATAACCACTCAATTAGATGGCTATTCAACAAGTTTTTTCTCATACTTTCTTTAAAAAGAAAGATAAACCTGAAAGATGGCAGCCAAACTTCCATTTGAAAAGACCCCCATGATCCAAAACTGTTGTGAAAAGAAATTTTCTTGATGGTTGTAGATGATTGGCCAGAGGATCTTCAAAATCATGAAATATTAGCTCATTTGGAAGATCAACGGAAAAATAAACATCTAGGCTTTACAACTGCAATTTGTCCCTGTTTCATAACTTTATTTGTAACATCATTTTCAAGACAAGACTTTGAATGTTCTTGAAAATATTCAATAGGAGCAATCATAGCATTATGCACAAACGGATATTTTTTATTATTTAAATCTGTAGCAGGACATTTTGGGACAACAACTTGTAGATTAAAAACTTGTTGATTATTCTCCATTAGTGCTTCCTCATGACAACCTTTAAGCATAGTCAAGGAATCAACCTCCTCTTGATGATAACAAGAAACATGTTTCACATAAGCTTCTCCTTGCTCTTTCCATTTTCATGTTGCTCAACATTCAAAGGTTCAAAAAAGAACAAAGTGAAGAGCCTTGTAATTGAGCATATTTGTGTCCCTCTTTATCACCTAAAGATTGGGAAAGCTACTGCAAATTTTCACAAATTTCATAGGATATAACTTGGTTGTCAAAGTGCTGATTCATTTCACTTCAAGCAAAGAAGACATATCTGTTTTTTGGGAACCTTCTTGATTATCATGACAACTAATATGAGAAGAGAAATCATAAAGTGCCTCTAACATATCCTCATTCATGCACTCTCCATTATCACCAAGAATTTTAAGATATGATATGAAAACGTCACAAAAATCACATCAGTCTTGTAACAATGATAAAGAAGAATGAGTTTTCTCATAATGTTCTAAGAAATTCCTATGGAAATCTATTAGAGAGAACAAGCTTCATAGTTGCAACCCTTCATACCATGTTCTAGCTTCATCCTCTAGGGTGGCCATAAACATTTTCATGAGACAATCCTCAGGAAACTCAACTCGAAACTTATGTACATGCATATGGAATCTAACCAAGTGAAGATAAACATTATCTTTCTTTTCATCTTTAAATATAGGAAGATAAGTCAATCAATTAACCCTTGGCATAGGATTTGGAAAACCAGGGATGTGAGACAGACTCATAGGGGCATACCTGACATTCTTTCTTTCAATAGAACTCATCTTAGAACTTCATCAAGCTATTGATCTTCAAGTAGTGGAGTCACCATGAAGCTATGAATTTATGAATTCTTTAAGAATGGAGTTGCCAAGGTAGAATGCAGCCTTGAATGCTTCTGAGCTCCTGCTACTTTCAAGAGTTAAGTATTTCTGTCTGAGCACAAAAAGTCAGGAAAATGTATCTTCGATATCCCGATAGATGCACCAAAATGTTATCACTAAATTGAGGCTGATTGGCTGCATCAACAATCAACTCAGAGTAACTATTTCAAACCTACTTTTAGCTGGAACTTAGCCTTTCCAGCCTGAGAGGGCTCTCTCAAGGATAAAGATGATATTAGGTAAATAAAGATCAAAAGATGGCCAACTCTGAAATTGATTTTAAATGTATTTTTTTGCAGGTGAAAGATGCAAACAAATAACTACCATTGGGCATATGGATTCAGTATGAACTTAGTGACATATGAAACTTCTCTCATGGAAGCTAAGGCATGTGTATTCCAATGAAAGATAACATTTACATCAGACTAGATGTATAAAGGAAGTTGGAGCATGTTGATCATGAATTAAAAGTAATTACACAACTAGAATACTGAATATAGAGTAATAGAACATATAAGACAAATACATATTAGAATACTAATGAATCTCAAGTGAGAAAAGAAGTCTGTTGCTACTCTATATTATCGATAAAAAATATTGACAATAGTAGTCTCCAATATAACATCCATCAATCTCCTCTCCATCTATCATCTTCCTATTTATAAATTTAAGTACCCTTACAATGATTTTTCCAGCAAGGCTAGACCTTCGAATACCTCTAATGACACCTTGACTAACCAAAAAGCAGATTACAAGGAGAGAAAATAGAGATCTGTTATTTTTAGGAATTTGAAACCTAATAGGACTCTAATACACTTTATTACATTTAACAAACTTTAAAAGCCCCGTGTTAGCTAATATACATTGAAAATATCATGTGACTGAGGTGGCAATGACCATGACTAAACAATAAGCACCCCACACCAAGATAGGAGGCCTATATTTCGAGATTTGAGGAGGTGATGTCATATTTGCTGATGTGGTTGCCATGATGAGCTGGTAGCTTGATAAACTTTGTTGATGAGTGTGTCTTCAACCAAAAAATCCACTAATGATTTCTGACCCTTCCAGGTGTCTAACCTGTTTCAAAAAAACAATTAAGGCTTGAAAATTTTCAAAATTCCTCCTTGCTGAAAAAACAAAGGACTTTTAGGCAAGTCTATAGTGAGAGTTCGTAGTCTTTTCTACTTTGGCCATATCTGCAATTTTTTTGCCCTCTTTGTTGGTTGGAGGATGTCTGGTGGGTCTAAAAACTTAAACAAAAGACCTTCCTACTTTGTGACAAAACCTGACATATATTCCCAAAAAACATCTTCAAGGAGTTCGTAGCGTTTTCTCAACTTTAAGCTTGGGATACGCTACGAACTTGCCTAATAGACAGCAGGCTTGAAAATTTTATGACTTCTTCTTCAAAATTTCTCATGGATATGTAAATGATGAGCTATAGTGAGGCAAAAAAATATTTTAAAATGTATTTTACCCCCCTTCAAGCAACAGTGGATTCACCCTTGGCAGCAGTGGTTTCAGCTTCAACAGGTTCATTTACCACTGTCATCTTTAAGCCCTTTTTCTTGAGTTCTGTTTGTACCATTTCCATCTACACCTCCAGCTCCTTCACTTGGCCTTTGAGATTTTTCATCTACGCCTGCAGCCAGATGTTCCTTTTACTTGTGTGCTTCATCACTCTGTGTAAAGGGACGATTCTCTTTAGCAATTTCTTAGCACTTGTTATGGCTTCATCATAATAGGTAATATTTTCATTCACTTTTTCCTTGAACTCCTCTACAATCTTCCTTTCTTGCTTAGCCTCTTCCAACTCCATATTTGTTTCAATGACCTCTTCCCTAGCTTCCCTCAACTGCTCCCTTGGAAGTCCCACTTCAGATTTTTCAATGACCTTCTCCTTGCCTTTCCTCTGCTTGATAATTTTTTCTTTTGTTGGGGATAGGTCGATGATTTCTTATACCATAGGTTGTTTTCCCTTTTCTATCTCTTCAGGCTTCTTATCAACCTTGATACCTTTGGAAAGTTTCAATCTAGTGAGAGGCTTTCTTGGTTTAATGGAAAAACCTGTATCTTCACTGGAAAAGTCAAGTTTCTTGGCAGTGAGGCCTTTCTTCTTCTTCTTACCTCCTTTTACCTCCATAGCTTTAACCAAAAGGGTTTCTTCTATATCTATAGCTTGTAAAATATCATCAAGATTACCTTTTCCCACTGTCTAGATCCTAGTGATTCTTCCATGACTCTTTTTTCTAGGTTTAGGCTTGCTGCTTGAAGGTGTGGGTTGAGGTATCTCTGTCTTCTACAAATGTTCCATTTCAAACTCCAAGGGCTCTGTAATTGGCTGCATTTCTCCTTCCTGTCCACCTTCTGCTTTAGCTATAGGATCATCATTATTACTAGAAGGGTTGGAATTTGATTTGGGTGTTTTCTTAGGAGTCAACACATCCACTTCATAACCACTTAAAAATAGAAATGTGGCCCAATCCCTATTTATTTTTTTCAACTCTTCCATGACCAACAACTTAATTAATCCATGATGGAAGATATAGGTTTCACTACTCTCAGGGCTAGCTTGTACTTTATCTGACATTTTTCCTAAGCTTCTGAATAGGAAAAATGGAAGGTCCAAAAGCTACTTACCAGTGAAATGGAGTAAAATTCTGAAGTGATACTGATATATCATGTGAAACCTCCCTCCACATGTGAAAAAAATTTTGAATCACCAACCAGAGTTTGGAGTAATTTTCTTTGAGACAACTTCTTGGTATCCCTGAGGTCATGTCCATTCCTATGTGCTCAGGCTTTAGGAACTCATCACAATTCTGCAATTTGAATTTGGTGGCTTTAAACCATTCTTCCCCTCTCCTTGGAATTTTTGTTGCTTGAGAAATATTTTTAGGAGAAACCATGAAATTTAGTACACCCACCTTTGATACAGTGCCAACAAAATTGATTGCAAAATCCTTAGAAACTTGGGCATGATACCCCTACAACTTCTGAAAAAAACTCATGCAGTCAGCATTGGTGAAGGCTGCTGCAAACTTGGATCTTCATCGATCAATTTTAAGTCCATTGGCTCATACCTGACCATTGAGCCTCCTTTGTTGGTCCTCTTATGTGTGGCCATTATTTTCAAAACAGTTCTGGCCTCCTTTTCAATATGACACCTGAAAAATACAATTACGCACAACAAGAAGCTTGTAGATAGAGGCTAGACCTTCCTTAAAACAACAACAACAACTATACTCAGACAAAAGGGAAAAGGTGGAAGCAAGAAACTCACAAAGATGATTTGAAATGGTGAGTTGGAATGTGAGAGGAAGGAGGCCAATTAAGGAAAGAAAAATGGAATGATGGGATGATAATGATGATTAAACATGAACCATGACTCCAAACAACTCATCACATGACCTCTGATTGACCTCTATCCATTTGCAAATAGGCACTCCATCCATTACCTTGTCGGTGTAGAAAGACACGAGTTCGTAGTGTTTTTTGTTATGAGTTTGGCAGATTCGCTACGGAAATGTCAGGTGAGTCTGAAGCGAAAACAACCTGTTTTCCACATAATTCGCTGTGGACTAAGTAAAAAGTGGACAAGTGTCTTAAAACTTAATTTGAACCAATGCATGCATATTTTTTACAGATTTGTATTAACATGACTTTAATGAGATGACATGCGGGGACTCTAAAGACTTAAGACTATAACCAAATCATTAAATTTCATCAATTTTCATGAATTAATTCATCAACACACTAAAACCTATATAAAATGACTTTCCTAACCAAACTGAATGTTATTGATGATAAAATTATCTTTCAAAGCAACCCTTTTTTTTCTAAGATCCAATGGCTTGTTTTTATTTATTTATTTTCTAGTGAGTCTGTGATCTTGGTGGATGTTGGTGGCCACCCACCTATTCCACTTGTACCCCCACCAATGTTTCTTTCATTTTTTTTTAAGTTTCCTTAATTGTAGCACAATTCACTATTTTTGTCAATTTTTCAGGTCCTAAACTTCCTGAGCCGTTTTGAGGGACTAAAAGATGTTTTTAGGAAAAAAGGAGAGAATGAAAAGGTCCCATTCCAATATACCAATTTTTTTTCAGCCTCCTCTTTGAGATCTTTGAAACGAGGTATTATGATAACCGAACAAAGATCGGATTCCAAAGTTACGACCCTAGGAAGTTGACGTTCCAACTTACCCCAACGGGGCCCACAAGATTTTGGTGCTTCATCTCCTAGGGTTAGGTTTTTGGATGTTTAGGGTTTCTCATTATTTCTCAATGATAAAAAGGCCACCAAGCCTCATTGTAACACAAAGTTAAGGGGCATGTAGCCTCCACATATCTTCTCAGAGATAAGTTACCATTGCCCGTGGTAGTTTATTTCCATTATGTATGTAAGCATATTTCAGTTATTTGATATTAATGAAATAATGTTTTATTTCTGTTGCACTTATGTGTTAATGTTTATATATGTATTCTATTGCATTCCTGCATAAGTTTGGATAAGTGGTATCAGAGCGGTCTTTTCTTTCTTAGTTTTTCTTTGATGTCCCCAATGAGGTTAAGGGTATAAGGAGTTAGGGCTCGATCTAGTTGAACCTTTACAAGATCAACATCACAAACCCCGATGACCTCCCATGTTGGAAGAAAAGAAAGATGAGGTAGCGAGATATCCTTTCAAAATATTGCTCGAGGAGGCCCTCGAGAAACAGAGGAACGCGATGATGGATAAATTTCCCAAATCCTTCAACGACTACTCATAGGTGACGCATATTCATCTGACAGCCACTTTGGAGGCACTACGACTTTTAAGGTACAAGTCAACTTTGAAATTCCTGTATTTGAAGGCTATATAGATGCAGATGTCGTAGATAAATGGTTAAATCCGTTGGAAGGATATTTTTCAGTTCATGACTTTTCCAACTAAGAAAATATTACTTTTTCACTCTCGAAGGTCGCCCCCCATGTCAAGGATTGGTGGGAAAACTATTATGGGAAAAAGGACGAAGGGGAACCCTTACTGTTCTCAGCCGCATCCACTTGGAATCCTTTATAAGATGCCATCAAGGAACAGTATTACCCCATTGGTAGCTATGAATACAAATACATAAAGTGGAACACACTATGGCAGGGAAGGGACCAAGATGTGTTGAAGTTCAAATATGGTTTTCATGCCCTTCGCACGAAGCTGGGAATCAAGGATTCTGAGTATCGTTTGGTACTCAAGTACCACAACTATTTGCATAAGTACATCCAGGACAAAATGGAGTTCCTAGAAATCTCCTCGCTCGGAGCCACCTATCAATCATAGTTTTAAAAATCGGCTGGTTTGAACCGGTAACCGGCCAAACTGGCCAGTCAGAAGGCCCAGCGGTCGAAACTGTCCAAGCAACCCGGTTGAAGAGGGCATTTCGCCTGTTTTTGCAAAAAACCGGACCTAACCTCCTACGCAGACCCACACACGGCCGCAATTAAGCTTTAGGGCTGATTTGTTTATAAGGGGGGGGTTCATTTAGCTACTCTTTCCCTATGCGGACCCACGCACGGCCAGAAATGGGTTTTAGGGCTGATGTGGAGGTAAGGGAAGCATTGACATTTCATGGTAATGTTAAATTCTTAAAGTAAAAGGATGAAAATGAAAATTTCATTTTCATCCTTTTACTTAAATTTTTAACATTACCATGAAATGACTCAGGATGTTTAAGAGTGGGTTCAACCTCATTAGATTTCATATGGAGAAACTAGAATTTTAGGTTTCACTCAAAATTCAGCAGACTTAATGTTTTTCAAGGTTTCATGGTTTGGGAATTTGCAATGTTTCCATTTGATTCTATCATGTGTAAGGGAATGATATTGGCATTTGATTAAGAGCATGAAGTCCTTTAAGAACCTTGATGTACCCTTCAACCAAAGGAAAACAACTGGTTAGGCATGCTAATCTTTTTCTACCGCATTTTAAGGTTGAGGAGATGAACTCTTCACTCAAACCAAAATCATTGGTTAGGCATGTTAAAATTTTTCAATTTCTATCATGTTATAAGGTTGAGCAATCCAAGTCTGAAGACTTTGAGCTAGATGATGTTTATGTATCTCTTGTTGATGATCCCATTTATAGTAGCGATGAATCAATGATGAGTTTCATGAGAGACCATGTTGCTCAGTGATTTGTAGTTTTGATGTCTATTTTGCTACTACTACTACTAAAGTTGTAGAGGAGTTTTAGGAGTCCTCAAACTTTAAGCCATATTATTTATGTAGCTCATGTTGATGATCCCTTGTCTAGTAGTGGTGATAATTTTGATCATGATGAGGAGTGATTATGTTGTTGATCACTAATTTGTAGTCTTGTATTAGGCCAATGGCCTCATAGCTTGTAACATTGTTTTTGGACTTTATGGGCCATTTGGAGCCTCATTTCTTCTGTATTTTTCGATGATATGTATTGTACTCGGTGCCATTTTGATATATTCACCTTTGCATGGTATATAAATGAGCAAACTTTGCATATTTTGTCTCTATTGGCTTGGAATCATGGTTGCAAATCTTAAAAATAGTTTTTTTTATTAAAAAAATAATTATTTAATGTATTTTTTTTAAACCGGTTCATTGAGATCTGACCGCTCCTGGTTAGACCGGTTCCGGTTAGAAACCCGGTTCATTAGGTCCACCGGTCCGGTCATCGGTTCTAGTTTTTAAAACTATGCTATCAATATGATGTCAAGAAAGAGCAGAAGTTTGAATAGAAGAAGCAGTATTTTGGATCTGCGAATCTAAAGCAAGGGAAAGGTGCCCCCAAACTGCAGAACAAAGGGAAAATCCAAGGCGGGGAAACCTAATACAACCCATTGAAGCCGTAATAAAATAACAACACCACGAAGACAAAGAAAGACCCGAGAAAGTGGTGTGAGTTCCATAAGAGCTTCACTTACAACACGAGTGAGTGTCGAGCCACTTAGTCACTGGTGGTCGACCTAAAGGATTCCGAATTAGATGCATGATCCGACTCTAAGTCATAACCTAATAAGGAGAATGAAAAATGGAAGAAGATGATTGATGTGGAGCCCAGTGCCACCATTGTGACCACCAAGATCCAGAAGGATGAGCTTGAAGATCCAGAGGAGGGGGAGTGCCTCTTCAACTCACAGATGTGGGTGAAGGGTTCTCCGTTGTAGATCATTATCGATAGAGGTTGTGAAGAAGCTAGGTCTACCAACCACGACACACCCACAACCGTACACCATTGGGTGGCTTCACCAAGGATGAGATCTTCGCGTCAGCCAAAAATGTCGCCTTCCTTATAACATTAAGCCCTTCACGGATGAGGTACTATGTGATGTTTCTCCTCTCGAATTTTGTGATGTATTATTAGGCCAACCATAGTTGTGAGAGTGACATGTTGTGTATGAATCTAGGCCTCACACTGTTATTATTACTTTGGGCAATAATTTGTAAAGGATACCAAAGGTAGCACCACATATCGCCATCTCTCTCATCACTGTGAAGTAATGCAGTAAGATCATCTCCCAGACCAGTAATTTTTTTTCCTTATGATTTTTTCTCGGGGCCATAAGAATATTATGGCCACAAACTCTAGAAAGGGTTCCTCTGCACGACAATGACAGATGGACAAGGTCGTGGAGGAGTACAAGGACATTTTCACCTCTCTCGCAGGGGTACCTCTGCACTGTTAGGTCAAGCACTCCATCAATCTGACACTAAGCGTGCCGCTACCCAATGGGACGATCTATCGACATTCTATTCTAGAGAACGATGAGATCAAGAGGTAGATTCATGAGCTGCTACATAAAGGGAACATTAGTCCAAGTTCATTTCCCTGTGGGATCCCGATTGTGTTGGTACAAAAGAAGGACGAGACCTGGAGACTCTGTATTGACTATCGGGGTCTAAACAAGATCACTGTACAGAATAAGTATTTTATTCCACAAATTGATGACCTGTTGGACCAAATCAAGGGGGCCAAATATTTTAATAGCAAGATTGACTTGAATTCCGATTATCACCAGGTACCAATCAAACCCTCCGATGTGTGGAAGACAACCTTCAAATGCAAGCAGGGCATTTTTGAATGGTTGGTCAGGCCTTTCAGGTTGACGAATGCCCTCGCAACCTTCATGAGGCTGATGGATGAAATTGTGCGACCTTTCACCAACTCATTCATGGTGGTGTATTTGGATGACATCCTGATCTTCAACCAAAGTTGGGAAGAGTGGCTCCACCACATTCGAGAAGTCCTCCAAACACTGCGACAACATAAGTTGTGTGCTAATTTGGATAAATACACTTTTGGCATGAAATAGGTTCAATATATAGGGTACATCATCGATGAGAGGGGTGTGGATGTGGACCCAGCCAAGATACAGGTCATTCGGTATTGGCCAACCCCAACCACACTAACAAAGCTCCGCAACTTTCTGGGTCTTACCAGCTTCTACTGCAAGTTCGTGTTGGGATTCTCTCATATCACTTGGCCTTTGAGTCAAGTCACCAAGGGAGGGGCGAAAGCAAATTTCTTTTGGTATGAAGCCCAATAGAAGGCATTCGCCAAGTTGAAGCATTGACTCTACTCTACCCCAATTCTCACACTACCATACCTGCAACAACCATTTGAGATCGAGACAAATGCCTCAAACTATGCTATTGGTGCAATTCTTACTTAGCATGGGCATCCAATGGCATATCACAGTGAGACACTTTCAGATACAGCCCGAAAGTATCCCACCTATGACAAAGATATGTATTCCATTGTGCAGGCTTGTCAACATTAGAAGCATTACATTCTGGTGAAGGAAACAATCATCCACATAGACCACCGAACCCTACAGTTCATACAGACACAAGGGAATTTGCAGAATGATCTCCATCAGAAATGGTCCACATACCTGCAACAATTACATCTAAACATTAAGTACAAGAAGGGCAACACCAACAATGTTTCAGATTGCCTCAGTCGACCGCCAGTCATGGCGCTGACCACTGTGCTCGATTCTTGCGGGAACAAGACTTCGGGGTGGCCGACTCTTTACAAGAGTGATCTAGAATTCGACAACACATACCAGTTAGTCCTAGAAGGCAAGCAAGTTCCAAATTATCACTTCTAAGATGCATTGTTATGCCACCTGGGACACCTCTGTATTCCTTAAAGCGAGCGTGCCGATATGATTTGGGAAGTGCACTACAACCGGGTCGCTGGACATTTTGGGGTAGAGAAAATAGTGGTAGTACTGCAAAAATATTTTTATTGGACGAAATTTCGACAAGATGTTTGGAAGTACATTAGATCCTACACTACCTGCGCCATTTCAAAATCAACCATCAAGAAACAAGGCCTATATAGTCCTCTGCCTACTCCTAGTCGACCTTGGGTATCCATCTCCATGGATTACATGTTGGGCCTTCCTTCTACTAAGCATGGAAACGACTGTGTTTTCATGGTCCTCACCAGATTCTCTAAGATGGCCATTCTTGTGGCCTGCAAGAAGAGTATTTGTTACACAATAATTTGTCACCGTCCCTGCAATCCCTGTCCCGCACATTGGAGGGCTCATTCCATGACCTGTGAGCAGTAACATGGCTTGAAACCACTTTCATGACATCCCTCTGCACAAGAGCTTTCATTGCCCTGAAGACATCTCCTTGTGAAAAACCCTAAAAATGGCCCTTTTTGCATTGGCGCGGGCGGACAGTTCAGAACCCGCGCCAATGGGGAAAATCCTTCAAAGAGGTCGCGCCAATTGGCGCTCTGTCCCAGAGTCGCATTCGTGCCAGCCAATTTAAGGAGTGTTTTTAAAAAATAAATGGCAGAAGTTTCGTCCTAACTGATCTAGGAATTGATATCTATCTTGAGTTGGGAGGTTTGGCTACAGATTTCCATAGAGAGGAAGTGGTTTGCCAACTCTCATGGAAGCTTCCTTGATGATAGGGCCAATCCCATGATTATAGGGATCCCAACTCCCCTTCCTCCATCCATAAAAGCTTGCCCATCTCCATGGCAAGCTAGGCTTGAAGTTCCCAAATTCCCAAGAGCCTTATGCTGCAAGAGCCTCCATAATTCCCTTAAGGCCGAATCTAAGCAAGGAGACCATTGTCAAGATCCGAAGAGAGAGGCTTGTCCCATCCTTGACAGGCTTTTCGAGACGTGTTCTATTGGCAACCCTCCGAAGGAGAATTCAGCGTCAGAACTATGGTTGTATTCTTCTTTGATTGATTAATAATAAACGACTAGTGGTTATGGTTCCACTCTTGTTATTGTTTATGATGATGAGTTATGTCCTTTTTGACTGACATATAGTTGCATCTACTGGATTTTACACTTGTGTTTGTTTTGTTTCTCGTGTGTGCAGGTGTCCTATCACGGAGATCGTGGGGATTGTGATCTGCCAGAGCTAAGGAACGGGAGCGCTACCTCTTCTACAAGTAACAGTGTTGGATTCCAGGTAAGCCTTCATCGCTAGTTGGTTTATTTGCAATTAGGAACCTGCACTATAGCGTGAACGATTGTTGCTAGACCCGGTCTGGGCTAGTAGGGATCGTCTATGTCCGCAGAGGGGATTTACCTCTTCAAAAAATTGGCGACTCCTCATTAGCGCTCGAGACCCATGGTACGATGATATTATTGTGTATCTTCAGACCTTGACATTTCGGTCTGAGTTGACTAAAGATGCCCGACGTCGGATTCGACATCAGTCTAAACCCTACCGTATAGTAGGAGATACTTTATACCGCGTTGGAGTAGATTCGGTGCTCCGATGGTGCCTCACCCTGGAAGAGGCTGAAAGGGTCCTAAATGACTGCCACAATGGCGCCTGTGATGGTCATATGTCCGGATATGCCACTGCCCAGAAAATTCTGCGAGTAGGTTACTTCTGGCCGTCAATATTCAAAGACTGTATTGTCGCAGTCCGTAAATGTCACGCGTGCCAGGTCTTTCAGCGCAAATTGTGCTCACCGCCTCTCCCTTTGCATCCTGTTATTACCATCGGCCCTTTTGCGAAATGGGGCGTAGATTTTATGACATGTAACCCTCATTCGGCCGGGGGGCATGCGTATATAATTGTCGCCGTAAACTACTTTACGAAGTGGGCCGAAGAGATGCCTACATTAGCTGCTGACGGTAAGACAGCTGCCCAATTTATCTTCAACCATATCATTGCACGTTTCGGAGTCCCTCAGGCCATTGTTACCAACCATGGTACTCACTTTCGAGATTATATGATGGTCGAGCTGACATCAAGATTGGGCTTACGCCACGATAGCTCAACGCCATATTACCCTCAGGCAAATGGCCAGGTTGAGGCTATGAACAAGGTTTTTGTCACAATGCTTCAACAGATAGTTGGTATCCACAAATCCAATTGGCATCTCCAACTGTTCTCAGCTCTTTGGGCCTACCGGACGTCAGCAAAGAATGCAACTGGATTCACACCCTTCCAATTGGTGTACGGTCTGGAAGCAACTCTGCTGGTTGAATGCGAAATTCCTTCTTTGAAGTTAGCTGTGGAACTTTTACCTGACACTTCCCCTGAGGAAGAGTGTCTTTTGTATCTGGAACGGTTAGATGAGACTCGCCGTTTGGCTGCTTTAGTCATTGAAGCACAAAAGAAGCGGGTCAAAGCTCACTTTGATCAATAATTTTCTCCACGTTCCTTTGTCGAAGGGGACCTCGTCCTCTTATACGATCAAGCGCATGACAAGCTTGGGGCCGGTAAGTTCCAACCTATGTGGCATGGGCCCTACATAGTAAAATGCGTTTTGAAAAATGGGGCTTATGAGCTCATTGATTATGAAGGAGTTCTGTTGGCGCAGCCCAGGAATGGGCTGTACCTCAAAAAATACTACGCTTGAAGTGATTTTTGGTGTGGTGTGTGTACATAGGTGTGTATTTTCATTTGTGTGCATGTGTGGTGTGGTGTGCAATGTAAACATCTTTCTGCTGATCGGGACTTCCTGATTGTGCAGATGTCCATCAATCCGTTTGTTGGTTTCGCGGATGGTGCCTCCCGCAGTACCAGGAATCTGTCTTCAGCAGCCTGGGTAATCTACGATCCTGCTGGTGAGTTGGTCGACTGGCAAGGTGTGTGTCTGGGACGTGCTACAAATAACATCGCGTAATATAGTGCTGTGTTAGAATTATTAACCGAGGCTGTAAACCTTGGTATCCGTGAATTACTTGTGTATCTAGACTCACAACTTGTAGTATCACAACTTAATGGTCATTGTTCAGTCAGAAACCCATCCATTTTACGTCTGTATCTACGTATTCATCTGTTGGAAAGGAATTTTGACTATATTACATATCAACACATACCCAGACATATGAATACATTAACGGATGCAGTAGCTAATTTGGTGCTAGATAGACATTTGCGCAATTTGTAAAACAACATCACATGTAAAAGAAAGATCCATCCAGAAATAGGTATATATATATATATGTATCGAAATGTTTACATAGTGTGCGTCGCATAAAATCAAAAAATATACATGTTCATCTTAATACATCCGGAGACGACATGTCTATCAAAAAAATTATGCATGAAACAAGGCCCTAGGTGTTTAATCTGCGTGGTGTTCATGATAACAAGCCACCGCACGCACTAAGCATCTCAGAAGACAGTGGAGGTGACTAGGCACTCCCACCTTATGTCTCTAGTATGCCAGTGGAACATCTTCCAGCCGGGCGTAGTCTGGAATCCCCCGGGCGATCCCCTCGAGGTTCTGGACCAACTCTACCCCCTCGGCACCCTTCGCCTGAGGGTCAGCTGCGGGATGAGTTCTCCGTGAAATAGGAGACATACCGACAGGTCTTTCTGGGCCGACATCTGCATACACATAAAAATGTTGTTAGGACGGGCATGTGTTACCAAAAAAAATCATAAAACATAAAAATCAAAGAGAGAGATCATACCCAACTCCTCGTCCCATTCATCTCCTTCCGGGAGTGGAAGGTCTGGGTCTCCAGTGAAATCGGTCCCTGCATATGGCCAATCCTCGACCACAATCAACTAACGCCGCAACCATCCAAAAAACTCCGGCCTCCAGGACATCTGTTGGCCTCCCCCTGATCTAGGCATCAGTGCTGCCCAGCGAGCCATCCTCGGCTCTCGTGGTACCGGCTCAGCTACTATGGCCCCTTGGCCCTGAAAGATAGGTAATCATTCTAGGATGAACGATACCAAAATGGAACCGTAGCCAAACTGTTTTAGTTTGGCCTGCTTACACTTTGTGAGATGTCTTTTCATATTTTTTGTCACTGCAGTAGCCCAATCAAATAGTGTTGGATTCATACATTCAGCAGCTAGGAGGAGTTGGGCCTTGGTCGCCTCGTGCGGTGCCTGCGACCCCGCAGCCCGCGTGATGGTATGTAGCACCACTCTAAGTGCTAGATCATGGATGGTATGGATATCTACCTTGCCGCTTCCCGATCCCAGTCGTGTCCCTTGGCACACTCTTGCCATCACCTGCTCCATCTTCTCTCCAGACGGTCGGCTGCCTGTCAGGATGGGCACCGGACCTCTGCGCGACAGTCCGGTTATGAAATATACATTAGAAACCTCAAGTTCTAATACTTGGTCCCGCAGCTTAAACACTTGTTCATTCTCGTCCCATATGCTGATCAAGTATTGCAGGAGCTCCGGTTGAGCTCGTAAGCAAGGTGTCAGGAAGAACTTTTTAAGCCCACAGTTCTTGAGGGTGTTCATACAAGTTTCATTCTCCATAGCCTGTTCATCCTCTTCCCCATGCTCCCTCTCTTTCCATTCGATAGCCATTTTGCTTGGTTGCCTGCATCAACATGGTAAAAAACCCTTGATTAGATCTCTGGTATGCTTGGAAATCCATTTGAATCACTCACAAATTGGAAATCTAAAGCGGAAAACTAAATTGCGCCATTGGCGCGACTGTTTTCCTAATATTCGCGCCAGTTGGCGCGGGCCCTTTGGATGCAAAAGGCCATTGGCGCGGGTCCGTGCCCGATACCCGTGCCAATGGGCGAAGCCCTAAAATTTTAAAAATTCTCCACATAAGTCTAATAAGCAATGGAAAACTATAAAAAATGGATCAAAATGGAGTACAGGGAAGTGCCTCTTACCTGGAATGAACGAGAATCTGAATGGTAGCCCGGATCAGTCACAATCGCCGTCAGAAGTTCGCACACAAACAGACCACTGTTGCTCTCCTATGAGGTAAATAGTAAAAGTAATTTTGTTTTTACCATTTGAGACTTATTTATAACTTTTTAAAATCTCATTAGGTTTTAAAAGTCATTTTTTATTAATATTTTAATATATTTTGTCGAAAATGGATTTTACACTTGCCTCTGTGTGCAGTGACGGGTTTTGTACACAACTTAAACGGTGAAACGAGTTGTATTTTATACTTTTTCGGACTCGGTAAAAACACGAAAAAGTCATTTTGGAGTCATCTTTCAGCTCTTTTCTGACTCTCTAAACATGAAAAGATTTCCGAGGCCCTTGTCGTTTCGATCTCGTTAAAGTGGCTGTGAAACAACATCTACCCAGTATACGTTTACCCCTTTTTCGGCCTGGGATAGATTATTTACAAAACAGGAATACCCTAGCCTATCGTGACTAGGAGGTTTTCTCAGACATAGTTTTCTACCTTTTCGGATCTGAGGAACTATTTATGAAAAGGGACCATTGGAGTTTACTTTTCAGCTGTCTTTTCAAACTCTCTAAACATGAAAAGACACCGAGTTCTTCCTTTGTCAGACTCGTTAAACCCTGATGACATTGGATTCAGTCATAATGACGCTACTCGAGTCTCTCCTTCCTAGGGCTCGTTAAACGTACTAGGATGGACTTATACCACAAGCATATGCTATCCCCTTCAAGCTTGTTATCAAAAATAATTGGGGTACTCGCCAGAAATGGCTGGGAAAAAATGGAACCAGCATCATTGTCGTGTCGGTAGTATGTCGCTCTTGAACATGGCACTTGTCTACATTCGTGTCGGGCTGGGGACATCTCATCTCATTTTCACTTGCCTTCATGGGTTTGGGTGATCCTTTTGACCTCTCATCTGCTCTTTGTCTCATCGCCATGACCTTTGATCCGTTGATGTCAAATGCTACCAAACTCACTGTCGTGCCATTTATATGTTCAAGAGAAGTTGACCTCAGCAAGTATCAACCTCCCTCTGATTCTCATCTGATCCTAATTCACAAAAACATTATGTTCCTCTGCCTCGTGTCGATGATGTGGGAAACATTATGGTCCACCTTCGATCAAGGTCACTTCTTGTCGACTTCAGCTCATTATTCGGGAAGCTAATCTAGAGACTCCCTTCTGGTACCTTGGAGCCTGCATGCCTCAATGGTAGGTTCTTCTCATTCGATGCGAGATTTTCATCATTGGCCTCCGATCGAGTGATTCTACGGGTGTTCGATGCCAGCTCATTGATTCACATGCTGTAGATTGTACCTGTAGTACCTTGAGGACCATTGGCATTAATGGTGGTACCTCTCGCGTCTGTTAACAGCTTTCATCATTGGCTGGTAATCAGACGATGTTCTCGCATGTTCGACTTCAGCCCATTTATTCACATGCTTGGACTTGTACTGTGTTCAGGTCGAGATGGAGCGCAAGACCCTGGATTGTGTCTGTTGTAATCCAGGCTGCGATTTTGTGGATTATTATGATTGTTTACATGACTCACTTACTGGATGGCTGCGACCATACCTGAGTCTATTTATCGATCCTCACTGGATGGCTGCGCCCATGCCTTGGATCTGGATTATTGTATACTCTGTTATGGATGGCTGCGCCCATACCGCATATATATCATGTATCTGAGATATCAGTTGTACTTCTCCATGTTGTTTTTCCAACGACGGAGTTTTCAGTTGGACACGTTCTCGTAAAGCATTTCACCCCTCTCTCTCTCTCGGGCCTCATGCTTTAGGGGGCATATGTTACACAGTAATTTGTCACCGTCCCTGCAATCCTCGTCCCGCACATTGGAGGGCTCATTCCGTGACCTGTGAGCAGTAAGTAACATGGCTTGAAACCCAAGACAAGGAACTCTCTCCAACAACCGGCCATTGCTCAAGACATCTCCTTGTGAAAAACCCAATGGCCCTTATATCACAACATGGTTCAGAATCCACAATGGGGAAAATCCTTCAAAGAGGTCGCGCCAATTGGCGCTCTGTCCCAGAGTCACACTCGCACCAGCCAATTTAAGGAGTGTTTAAAAAAAAAAAATGGCAGAAGTTTTGTCCTAACAAATTCCTGGACTGCTATTTATCTTGAGTTGGGAGGTTTGGCTGCGGATTTCCATAGAGAGGAAGTGGTTTGCCACCTCTCATGGAAGCTTCCTTGATGATAGGGCCAATCCCATGATTATAGGGATCCCAACTCCCCTTCCTCCATCTATAAAAGCTTGCCCATCTCCATGGCAAGCTAGGCTTGAAGTTCCCAAATTCCCAAGAGCCTTATGCTGCAAGAGCCTCCATAATTCCCTTAAGGCCGAATCTAAGCAAGGAGACCATTGTCAAGATCCAAAGAGAGAGGCTTGTCCCATCCTTGACAGGCTTTCCGAGACGTGTTCTGCTGGCGACCCTCCGAAGGAGAATTCAGCGTCAGAACTATGGTTGTATTCTTCTTTGATTGATTAATAATAAACGACTATTGGTTATGGTTCCACTCTTGTTATTGTTTATGATGATGAGTTATGTCCTTTCTGACTGACATATAGTTGCATCTACTGGATTTTACGCTTGTGTTTGTTTTGTTTCTCGCGTGTGCAGGTGTCCTATCACAGAGATCATGGGGATTGTGATCTGCCAGAGCTAAGGAACGGGAGCGCTACCTCTTCTACAAGCAACAACGTTGGATTCCAGGTAAGCCTTCATCGCTAGTTTGTTTATTTGCAATTAGGAACCTGCACTATAGCGTGAATGATTGTTGCTAGACCCGGTCTGGGCTAGTAGGGATCGCCTCTGTCCGCAGAGGGGATTTACCTCTTCAACAGTATCACAACACAAGCCACTGGTAAAATATTCTTTGAATGAGTGTGGGTGCACTTTGGGATCCCACAGTCCATTATCTTAAATCGGGACAATAGGTTAATAAGTACATTTTGTTCAAGTCTCTGGTCGATGCTGGATACCAAGCTCACTAATTCCACGGATTTACACCCCAAAACTGATGGCAAAATAGAGGTTGTCAACAAGATGATCGTGCACATTTTGTGCATGTACAATTAGAAGAATCCTCGTACATGAGATGAAAGACTTCCCTATGTCCAGCACTGCTACAACAGAGCTCTCCATAGCTCAACTGGCCACAACCCCTTTCAGGTGGGATTGGGATTTTAGCAACTATGCCCCATTGATGTGGTCATACCATTTGCAACTACTCAGGAAGATTCGACTCATGTCCAATCCAAAGTTGACAAGGAAAACAACTTCATTAAGTGCATTCAACATATCTTCCAGTAGGTCCATGACATATTGGACATAGCCAATGCTAAGTACAAGTAACAACATGATCAACATCGGGTGCCACACAAGTTTTAGGTGGGTGACAAAGTTTTGCTACATTTGTAGAAGGAGCGCCTCACTGGACCCCACAGCAAGATTTTCCCGCGCTAATATAGGAAATACACTATCACCAACATTGTAGGATTTAATGCCTTCGAGTTCAACATTCCATCATTCCATTGCATGTTCCCACTGTTCAATGTGGATCGCCTTCGACCATACTTTCCACCATTACTAGACACATCTGACATTGCATAACAACTCACACCAACAAAGCTAAACCCCCACTGCATGGAACGTGCTACAACTGATCGGATAATGGACACACAGATCAATAACACTCGCCAACAGAAGATCCAACTGTATGGGGTTGTCAAAGCTGGCCAACTCTTGCACCAAGGCAAGTGGCCCACGAGGAACTAAGTTCAGCAGAAGTTTCCCCATCTCATGGAGGCACTCAACACAATGGGGACCATTGCTTCCTAAGTGGGGAGGACTGATCCAGGTGGATATTGGTGGCCACCCACCTATTCCACTTAGATTCCCACTATTGTTTCTTTCAGTTTTTCAGTTCCTTTAATTGTAGCACAATTTACTATTTTTGGTAGTTTTTCGTGTCCTACAATTCCAGAGACGTTTTGAGGGACTAAAAGACGTTTTTAGGAAAAATGGAGAGAACAAAATTTTCCCAAACTAGTTTATCATTTTTTTTCGGCCTTCTCTTCTAGATTTTAGAAACAAAGTATTATGATAGTGAAACAAAGATCGTATGCCAAAGTTACGACCCTGGGAAGTTGACGTTCAAACTTACCCCAATGGGGCCCACAAGGTTTTGGCACTTCATCTCCTAGGGTTAGGTTTTTGGATGTTTAGGGTTTCTCATTGTTTCTCAATGATAAAAAGGCCACCGACCCTCATTATAACACAAAGTTCAAAGGCATGTAGCCGCTACATCTCTTTTCAGAGATAAGCTACCATTGCCCAAGCTAGTTTATTTCCATTATGTATGTAAACATATTTCAGTTCTTTGATATTAATGAAATGGATTTTTATTTTTTGCTACACTTCTGTTTTTATGTTTATATATTTATTCTATTTTGTTCCTGCATAAGTTCGGATCAATCTGTCACTTGAAGTACTAGCCTATGGTCTAACAAACCATGACCTAGGGGAATCCAAGCCATGGAAATCACCTAGGAATCACAGCTAGCTCAGGTCACACCAACCCTTAACATGATTATATTTTAGGTGGATCCTCTTGGCTAGCATGAAGTTTCTAATGTGGGTTTCCATGTAGAACAAGGCCTATGAAACAAATTGTGCTAGTAGAATTTTGACTTACAAAATTGAAGGACACATGGATGCGGTTTGATTCAATTATGTGTGCATGGGTTAGGAAATAATTTGATATAATATGTTTAGGTGAAACCACACATTTTACCATTATCTTAGGTTAGACCCTCTTGTGAATTGAACCTTTCCCAAAGTTCTAGTGGTTTGTTTCTTAACATGCGGTCATTATATTTTGATTTGGAGAAGATGAGCTAGGAATTTTGTTTGGGACAAGCTATATACCTCTGACCCATCCTTTTGGATAATGAATCCTTGAATGCAACAATAAAATTAAGGATGGTTTTGGTCAATGTTGAACGGAAGCTAGGTATGTTTTCATGTGCCAAGATCAATGCAGATATAAACTTGGAAGTTAGCTTCTTGAAAGAAAAAGAGCTTCAATTGTACAACTAAGTTCATGAGCTATAGTTATCACAAACAACTCCTTACAAACACATTCATTACCATGAGTATGGTCATTTTGAGGAAAAAATACCCTACCACAACCCCTAAGAATACATAAGTATTTCAAGAAGTCATACAACTCTAAAATAGGAAACAATTGTGATCTTGGGACACCTTTTTTCTGAAAAAGGATTCTAACTTTGCTCCAACACAAAACATAATTTTCGTCCTTATTTCCTCTCTTGACTTGAATTCCTCGTCGGGCTAAAGAGGAAGGGTTAACACCCAACCTAAGATGAAAACATAACACCTTAAATATTTTTTAGAAAAAAAGGTGTAGAGTCAAGGGTTCTTGTAGCACCCTATTGGTGAAAATCAAGTAGGAGGGAAATATAAGGCATTAAAGATTACCAAACATATATAAAAGGGCCATGTTTTTTTTTGCAATAATATTTCTATTAATATACATTTTTTTACATTGATAATGTATGATGGCCATATGATAGAACCAACCTCAAGATGGCCATAGACATAACAGGCCTAAGAATGGCCATGAAACAAAGTAGAGAACACATATAGAAAACAAAAAAATAGAACCATTGGAATCACACAACTTGGGGATGATCACCAATGCATGCTTTCTTTCCTTTCTTATTTACTACTTTGGTCCAACCTTTTGGAGGCATGACGACTAAAGCTACCTTAATATCGTTCTAACAATCTAAGGAAGCATCCTTGTCAGAGTCCGAGGAGGTTGATTCATGGGTGCGCTTCATGGCACTCGTCAGAGCATTATATTGAGTTGATCCAGGTGGATATTGGTGGCCACTCGCCTATTCCACTTGGGGCCCCACCATTTCCGCTTTCAGTTTTTCAGTTTCGGCACAACTTACTATTTTTAGCAGTTTTTTGGGTCTTGAACTTCTGGAGCCATTTTGAGGCCCAAAACCACGTTTTTTTGGGAAAACATGGGTCCATGGACCGATGTTTCTCACATAAAAAAGTGTAGTCCTCAGATATATATTTCTAACGAGGTATGGTGCATGTCAAATAGAGATCGTATGCCAAAGTTACATCCCCGGGAAGTTGAAACACCAATTGACCCAAACGGGGCGCATAGTTTTGGCGCTTCATCTCCTAGGGTTTGGGTTTTGGATTTTTAGAGTTTTCCATTGTTTCTAAATAATAAATAGGCCCTTGAGCCTCATTGTAACATAGTTAAGAGGCTTTTAGCCACCACATCTCTTCTAAGAGATAAGCTACCAATGCCCTAGCTAGTTTATTTCCATTCTGTCTGTAAGAAAATTTCAGTTTTTATTATTAATGAAATGAAGTGTTATTTCTGTTGCATATTTGTATTTATGGTTATATGTGTATTCTGTTGCGTTCTTGCATAAATCCAGATCAGTGGTATCAGAAGGGTCTGCTTTTTCTTGATCCTTCTTTGCATGTCCCCAACGAGGTCTGGGTATAAGTATTTAGGGCTCGATCTGGTTGAACCTTTGCAAGATCAACCTCACAAAACTCGACGGCCGCCCATGGGGGATGAAAAGAAAGATGAGGGAGCAGGAGATCCTATCAAAATATTTCTCAAAGAGGCCCTCGAAAAACAAAGGAACACGATGATGGATAACTTTGCCTAGATCCTTCAACGACTGCCCACTGGCGGTGCATTTGCATCCAACAGCCACTCTGGAGGTGCGACTCCCTTTGAGGTATAAGTATACTTTGAAATTCCCATATTTGAGGGTCAAATAGATGAGATGTCATAGATAGATGGTTGAATATATTAGAAGGATATTTCTCGGTTCATGACTTTTCTGACTGAGAGAATATTATTTTTGCACTCCTCAAAGCTATCCCCCATGTCAAGGACTGGCGGGAAACCTACTGTGAGAAAAAGGATGAGACAAAACCCTCTCTGTTCTAAATCGTACCCACTTGGAATTCTTTTCAAGATGTCATCAAGGAACAATACTATCCCGTGGGGAGATATGAGGACAAGTACATACAATGGACCACGCTGCAACAACAAAGGGATCAAGATGTGCATGAGCTGACAAATATGTTCCATACCTTGCACACATAGTTGGGTACATATAAAAATTTGGTGCTAAAGTATCACAATTTTCTGCACAAATACATTCAAGAGGCAATGGAGTTCCTTGACATCTCCTCGCTTGGTACGACATACCAGTATGCTGCCAAGATTGAGAAAAAATTCAAATAGAAGAAGTGAGACTTTGGATCTGCGAATCAAAAGCAAGGGAAAGGTGCCCCCAAACCACATAACAAAGGACAAAGCCAAGGCTTGGCGTTCCAAGACAACCTGCCAAATCCAAAAGCAAAGAACAACACCATGAAGCCAAAGAAGGACACAGGAAAGTGGTGTGAGTTCCATAAGAGCTCCACTCACAACACAAGTGAGTGTCGGGCCAAGCAGTTGCTGGTGGCCGAGATGAGGGCTTCTAAATCAGATGCATGCTTCGACTCTGAATCAAAACCTGACAAGGTGAATGAAAAACGGAAGCATATTATTAATGCGAAGCCCAATGCCATTGTTTCCACTACAAAGATCCAGAAGGAGGAACCGAAAGATCTAGAGGAGGAGGAGCGTCTCTTCCACTCCCAGATGTGGGTAAAGGGTTCCCCGCTACAGTTAATTGTTGACAATGGGAGCCAAAAGAATCTCATTTCAGTAGACATCGTGAAGCAGTTGGGCTTGCCGACCACAGAACACCCACAACCATACACCATCGGGTGGCTTCACCAAGGACGGGATCTTCGTGTCAACCAACAATGCCGCCTTCCCTACAACATCAAGCCCTTCACAGATGAGGTATTATGTGACATTGCTCCTCTTAATGCTTATGATGTATTATTAGGCCAACCATAATTGTGGAAGCGACATGCTATGTATGAGTCCCGGCCTCATGCTGTTATTGTTACTTTGGGAAATAAGCTGTACATGATACCAAAGGTATCACCACCTGCCACTATCTCGTTGGTTATTGCAAAATAATGCAGTAAGCTCATTTCCCAAACCAAGAAATTTGTTTTCCTGATGATCCGCCCCCAGGGCAAGAAGAACACTGTGGCCACAACCTCCAGACATGGCTCCCTTGCATGACAACAACAAATGGACAAGATTGTCGAGGAGTACGGGGACATCTTCACCTCACCCACAGGGGTGCCTCTGCACTGTCAGGTCAAGCACCCCATTGATCTGACCCCAGGTGCGCCGCTACCCAATGGACCGATCTATCGGCACTCTGTTCTGGATAACGATGAAATCAAGAGGCAGATTCAGGAGCTGCTGTAGAAAGGTCACATTCGGCCAAGTTCATCGCCCTGTGGGAGCCTGATCGTGTTGGTACAGAAGAAGGATGGGACTTGGAGACTCTATATTGACTATCAGGCGCTGAACAAGATCACTGTCTGGAAAAGGTACCTGATCCCATAGATTAATGACCTTTTGGACCAACTCAAAGGGGTGAAATATTTCAGCAAGATCAACTTGAAGTCTAGGTATCGCCAGGTACAAATAGAACCCTCCGATGTGTGGAAGACTGCCTTCAAAGCTAAGGAGGGCCTTTTTGAATGGTTGGTAATGCCTTTCGGATTGACGAATGTTCCTGCAACCTTCATGAGGTTGATGAATGACATCTTGTGACCATTCACCAACTCATTTGTAGTGGTGTACTTGGATGCCATTCTGATCTTCATCCAGACTTGGGAAGAGAACCTCCACCACATCCGACAAGTCCTCCAAACACTGCGACAACACAAGTTGTGTGCCAATTCGGAGAAGTGCACTTTTGGCGTGACCCAGGTTCAATATCTAGGATACATTATTGATGAAAGGGGGGTGCATGTGGATCCAACCAAGATCCAAGTCATTTGGGATTGGCTAGCCCCAACCACTCTAACAGAGCTTCACATCTTTCTGGGTCTTGTTAATTTCTACTGCAGGTTCGTGTTGGGATTCTCTCATATCACTTGGCCCTTGAGTCAAGTCACCAAGGGAGGAGCAAAATAAAAATACTTTTGGTCAGAATCTCAACAGAAGACGTTCATAGAACTGAAAAATTTCCTCTATTATGCCCCAGTTCTCACATTACCAGACTTGCAACAACCATTTGAGATCGAGACAGATGCCTTTGAATATGTTATTAGGGTATTTCTTACTCAATAGGGGCATCTAATGGCATATCACAGTGAGACATTGTCCGACACAGTTCGCAAGTATCCCACTTATGACAAAGAAATGTATTCCATTTTGCAGGCTTGTTGATAATGGAAGCATTACATTTTGGGGAAGGAAACAATCATCCACATAGACCACTGACCCCTGCAGTTCATACAGACACAAGGGAAGTTGCAGAACAATCGCCATCAGAATTGGTCCGCATATCTGCAACAATTTCATTTGAACGTCAAGTACAAGAAGGGTAGCACCAATAATGTTGCAGATTGCCTCAACTGACCACCGATCGTGGCGCTAAGCACCGTTTTCAACTCTTGTGGGCACGAGACTTCTTATTGGCCGCTTCTCTACAAGAGCGATCCATAATTCGACCACATGTACAAGGCACTCTTGGGGGGTACGCAAGTTCCAAAATTTCACCTCCAAGATGCACTGTTATGTCACCTGGGACACCTTTGTGTTCATTCAAGTGAGCATGCCAAGACGATATGGGAAGCAAACTACAATCGAGTCGCTTGGAATTTCGGGGTCGAGAAAACAGTGGCAATACTACAAAAGTATTTCTATTGGCCAAACCTTCGACAAGATGTCGAGAAGTACATCCGATCCTGCACTGCTTGCACCATTGCCAAACCGACCATCAAAAAGCAAGGTCTGTATACTCGGCTACCTACCCCTATTCAACCTTGGGAATCCATCTCCATGGATTACATACTGGCCCTTCCTTCTACTAAGCATGGATTTCGTGGTCGTCAAAATATTCTCGAAGATGGCCATTATGGCAGCCTACAAGAATAATATCACAACTGAAGCCACTGCTAAACCCTTCTTTGAACAAGTGTGGGTGCACTTTGGGATCCCACAGTCTATCATAACAGATTGGGACAGTAGGTTCCTCAAAACATTTTGGTCCAGCCTCTGGTCAATGCTGGACACCAAGCTCACCAAGTCCACAGCTTTCCATCCCCAAACTGATGGCCAGATAGAGGTCGTCAACAAGATGATTATACACATTTTGCGCATGTACAAATCAAAGCATCCACGCACATGGGATGAGAGCCTCCCCTATGTACAACATAGTTATAACTAGGCTCTCCACACCTCAACCGACCACAACCCCTTTCAGGTGGGCTTGGGATTCTAGCCACTATGTCCCATTGACGTAGCCATGCCATTTGCGGCTCCTTAGGCCAATTTGGCTCATGTCCAGTCTAAAGCTGACAAAGTGAAAAAATTCATTGAGCGCATTCAACACATCCACCAACAAGTTCGTGACATGTTGGACAGAGCCAATGCTAAGTACAAGCAATGTCATGATCAACATTGGGTGCCACACAACTTCTAGGTGGGCGACAAAGTGTGGCTACATTTGCAGAAGGAGCGCCTCACTGGACCTCACAGCAAGCTTCGTCTGCTTCGATATGGGTTGTACACCATCACCAAAGCTGTAGTTAACAATGCTTTGAGCACAATATTCCACCATTCCTTGGTCTGCACCCAATATTCAATGTGGACCACCTTCGTCCCTACTTCCCACCTCTACTGGACACCTCTGACATTACAGAACAACTCAGATCAATTGAGTTAAACCCAGATTGCATGGAACATGCCACCACAAATTGTATCATGGACATGCAAATCAAGAACACTCGCCAACAGAAGATCCAACTGTATCGGGTTGTCAAAGCTAGCCAACTCCTATACCAAGGCAAGTGGTTCACCAGGGACTAAGTTCAACAGAAGTTTCCTCATCTCATGGAGGAAATCAATGCAATGGGGACCATTTCTTCCTAAGGGGGGAGGAATAATCCAGGTGGATATTGGTGGCCACCCGCCTATTCCACTTGGGGCCCCACTATTGTCTCTTTTAGTTTTTCAGTTTCGGCACAACATACTATTTTTAGAAGTTTTTCGGGTCATGAACTTCTGGAGCCATTTTGAGGCCATAGACGACATTTTTTGGGAAAACCAAGAGCAACATAGGTTCATGTACTGATGTTCCTCACATCAAAATTTGTAGTCCTCGGATAGATATTTCTAACGAGGTATGGTGCACATCAAATGTAGATCGTATGCCAAAGTTAAGTTGAAACACCAATTTACCCAAATGGGGCCCATAGTTTTAGCGCTTCATCTCCTAGGGTCAGGGTTTTGGATGTTTAGGGTTTTCCATTGTTTCTAAATAATAAATAGGCCCTCAAGCCTCATTGTAACAAAGTTCAGAGGCCTGTACCTACCACATCTCTTCTCAGAGATAAGCTACTAGTGCCCTAGCTAGTTTATTTCCATTATGACTGTAAGAAAATTTCAATTCTTTGATATTAATGAAATGAAGTGTTATTTCCGTTGCATCTTTGTATTTATGGTTATATGTGTATTCTGTTGCATTCCTGCATAAATCCGAATCATGAGTTCTCTTCTAGCTGGAAAAATTTGGATCTTTTGACCTCGTTCACAAGGCTTGTGAAGATCTGAATTCTAGACCTCATCTGATGGGAGCATGTCATCATCAGACTCATCATCTTCCAGATCCGAGGAAGAGTAATCTTCCTCTTATCAAGGATGTGGGTTGCATGGCTTCCATGCTTTAGATTCAGGCTTTCATTTCACTGGTTTTTTAGAACAAGAGTTCTAAGGATGTCCTATTTGATGACATAGTCGGCAACGAAAAGAATTTTTATCATAGTACTCCAGTGAAAATCACCTAATTTTAAGCTAATTTTGTCAGGCAAGGCATTGCTAATGTCAATTTCTATGCAAATCCTACCATAGGTGAAGATTCTACACTGGCCTCATGAGGGATCTTCTTTCATAAAACGACCCAAGGTGTTTCCAATACCCAAAAACACTGAATAAAGCCATAGATGGGCTGGAAAATTCAGGAGCCTAACCCAAATAGGTAGCTTTTTGATCACAATTGTGGAGGGGTCAAAATCTGGGAACCAAGGGTCAGGAAGAGCCCAACTTTTCCCCAAAACCAGATCCCCTTGGAAAGAGAATTATGATAATCCACATCCTCCTCAAAAGTGACAATGAAGAAATCCTTGGAACAAAAGAGGACCCTGCATGCCTTGGTCTAAGTTGAGTGGATCCATTGGTAAAGGTTTGTTGTACACGACCATAGCCCATTGAAACGACAGATGAGACCATTACCTGCCAAAAAATCATAGATTCCATCTAGATCTGGATGAGTGATTTCCACTGAAGGAACATCCTCAACTTTGTCTACTATAAAAGGACCTGGAGCAACCTGGGCCTAAGCCACCTTGCCTAAGGGCAGGGGACGTTCTTGAGGCGACTTTTTACTTTGGGGAACCTGTTTTTGGACTGCGTCTTTGTAAAAGAAGGATTAGGAAGAGGAAGGCTTTTTGAATTGTCCCCCACACAATTGAAGAGGTAAGAAAACTATGTCATCCCTGCATATATTATAAACAGAGAGAGGAAATATATCTTCCATTTGCTTACCTTTGAAAATAATGCGTTGTAATCTAGAGGGTAGCTCTGTTTTGAGTTCCAACGATAAATTGAGGTCTTTTACCAGATCCGTATATCTAACTGAAAAAAACATTGAATGCCCCAAAATAAATTTGATCGAGATTTGAAAAGGGTTCAGAGCGGTGGCAGGCTCAACCTTCTCACTAGCAGCTTCCCCAACATCGATGTGCTTCAGAACCCTGTGGAAAACCTTAAGGAAAAAGAAAGGCCATGTCAGTGGTGAAAGAATGAGGATATTTAGACACCCTTTTAAATAAATCTCTATTTAAAATCTCAATATTGTTGGAGATATTTTGAAAGCCAAGAAGCTAAAAAAAAAAACAACAACAACAGTCATTTAATCCAATTACATGGCTAAAACATTATTGTAATTCATTTTAATATTTAAAAAAAGCAAAACAAACTAGATAACTTCATACCTTAAATCCTCTTAATAAGCTATGAAAAGAGGATCTTAAAAGAGTAAAACAAGTTAGTGCAAAATTTATGATCATAATGCACTTAAAGTGATGGGGACAATATTCACCCAACCCACTTTTAATTTGGAATTTATATCACTTTAATAATAAATATCTAGAACAATTATATTAGAAAAACTTAGTCTTTTGTCCAAAATTCTATAGAAATTTTTAAGAATTACAAGTTTAAGTTGTTTAATTAGAAAAGTTTGAGTATTTAGAGGTTTATTAGGTGCTAAATTCATTTATGCATTCAAAAATGCATTTTAAACAAGAAGAAATCAAAATCTTACTTGAAATTGTATTGTTGAATTACAATATAAAAAGCCATTTTGTCTAACTCGTCCATATTAAAAAAAACATATAAAAAAAAACATAATTTTCCACCCAAAGTGGCTTGTTGACCGCCTTATCACATCATCTTTATTAATTTTGTTAGTGTACCGCCTTACCACTATAACCATAAAGCCTACAAGAGAATTTATTATTATGCTCATTATTTAGTTAAATTTTGTTTTTCTCTGGCCTATAGGGAACAACGCAATTGCATTTGACATTGTGAAGTACTATGTAAACCACGTACTTCAAAATTGAAATCCGAGTCCAACAATTTTTTTTTTTTTTTTTTTTCCCTGAAAGTTTGGATAATTTAATTTATAATAATAAAATTTTAATATATTTATAAATAAAATATAATTTTATAGAAGATAAATATCTAATTAAAAAATTAATTTACTAAAATATCAAAGTAAACATTTCCACATATAGAAGTAATTTAAAATTTAAAGTTAAGGTGTTGTCTACGGAGGTCACAAATTCGTCTGATGCTTGGAAAGTTATTTTTAGTTGAATCCAACTATTTTCTCTTTAAAAAAATATGATCTTAAGAGTGTTTGAATCATTTTTTTGATGGGGAAAATGGATTTAGATTTCGACAAAAATCATGCTAGAATTTCCATCATTTTAAAAGCAATTTTTTTTTTTTTTTTTTCAACAGATGGAAAACCTATCATAACTCTTTAAACTACTATTATAATTAATATCACTTTTTATTAAAAACAAAATTTAAACAACATTATATATATATATATATAGTATGCAATTTTAAGGTCACGACCAAGTTAGACACCAAATTGGTGTGTGAGACCCCCTTGTTTGTGGGACAAATGACCCATCTTCATCAAATTGGAGTATGAGACCCCCTTGTTTGTGGGACAAAGGGCCCACACCACTTTGTTTGTGGGACAAAGGACTCACTTCTGCCAAATTGGTGTATGAGACCCCCATGTTTGTGGGACAAAGGACCCACACCCCCTTGTTTGCGGGACAAAGGACTCACCCCCGCCAAATTGGTGTATAAGACCCCCTTGTTTGTGGGACAAAGGACCCACCTCCGCATAGCGATTTGACTGCTAAATCTACGAAGACATACATACTCTATCCCTCTCTCGTTTTGAACTTGTGACTTCTTAGGAGGAAACACATACTCTTAACCATTAGGCCCACTCAAAATATATATATTCTTTCACTAATTTTAATGGTAATAATATAAACTAGTAATAATTATTGCAGCGAAACATCTTAATATTCATTTTGCTGGGAATAGATTTATATTTTATTTTTATTATATATATATATTTTAATTAAACAACGCTGAGGGAGAAATCAGTAGTAATTAACCTTACTGTTAAATAGAAAAATTATTATTTAAAATACTCATTTTACCCATTTTGCAGGGAATATATATATATTCTTTTCTGAATTTTTGTTAAGCCAAGACCAACTCCTAAAAAAACAGTCAAAATAGACTTGTGAGATTATATTGGAGTTGTCTACCAAGCCCGCGTTTTGGCCCGGACGGCAGAAATCTGCCGGAATCCGGTCAACTAAATTTGCAAAAATCAGGTAGTTGCAGTGCTTGGAATCCATTTTTGATAGTGGAAATGGATTCAGCACTATCAAAAACCCCTGGGGCACTCAAAATACTAATGTTTAAGAACTATAAACAAGTTTCTGGGCAAATCTTTGCCGGATTATCTGAAAATCGTGGCCGGAATTTGGATCAAAACGCGGGCTCTTTAGACTACGCTGATTATATTCACATTCATCCCTAACTTCACTGAAATATCCATAACTTCGCTGAAATATCCATAACTTCGCTGAAATAAATTGAAATGAAGGAGAAAGCGAGACAGAAAGAAGTACTTAAAAACACACACACTCAACTAAATTATAGGCTCAGGTTCGAATTTTGGCGTCCACGTTTGGTGGATTTTGTCGCTTTGTTTTCATATATGGCTTGGCTTTTGATGTTGTTCAGTCTTGTTACACGTTTGTTCACGGCTTTCAAATATTTAAAACCCAATTACAACTTTCATAGCTCAGTAGAGCACAGCACTTTATTAAACTTTTTCAGATTATATAACATTTAAAGGTTAGCAGCTTAGCACTTTATTAAACATTTTCAGATTCTATAACATTTAAAAGTTGGACATCGCAGCTTTCATAGCTCAGTTGGTTAGAGCACCCGTTTAGTAAGCGGGAGGTCATGAGTTCAACTCTCATTGAAAGCATAACGTACAGTATTCCGTTCGTTTTGTTGAACATTCGAGTTCTGAAAATTTAATCCCCTCTCCTGTAATCGGGTTTGCACGAAAATCTTGATTGAAGTTTTGTTGAACATTTGAGGCCTGAAAATTTAATCCCTTCTCCTTTAATCGGTTTGTAAAATTTGAGGTCCCGCATTAACCGCTATATTCGATTTGCAGAGATATTTTAATTTCACTCTGCTGTATTCGGTTTGCTGGGGTAATTTAATTTCACTCTGTTGTATTTAGTTTGTATGGAAAATTTGAGGTTATTAGGTCAATTTTCATTGAAAGTATTGTATAGAAAATTTAATTCCCTTAGCTATATTAGGTTTGCTTATTATATGGAAAATTTAATTTTTTAGTTGTATTAGATTTGCCAAAAAAATTTAAGATCACGAGTTCAATTCTCATTCAAATCATTGCCTGTGTGTTACTTTTTCATGGATCCGTTAGCACAGAAAGTTTGAGTTCATGAATTCAACTCTCCTGGAAAGCATTACAGCTGTAAAATTTGAGGTCACGCATTAGCTGCTATGTTCGATTAGCAGGGAAAATCTAATTTTACTCTGCTGTATGCGGTTTGCATGGAAAATCTAATTTTACTCTGCTGTATGCGGTTTACTCTCATTGAAAGCATTACCTGTGGTGAAATTTGAGGCCATGAGTCCAATTTTGATTGAAAGCATTACCCGCTGTAAAATGTGAGGTCATAAGTTCAATTTTTATTGCAAGCATTATTCGCTGTAAAATGTGAGGTTAAAAATTCAATTCTCATTGAAAGCATTACCCACTGTAAAATGTGAGGTCATGCTTTCAAATCTTATTGAAAGCATTACCTGCTGTATTCCGCGGTTTGCATGGAAACTTTAATCTCACACTGCTAAGAAAAATAGTGAACTCACAAGTTTTTGTGGAGATGATCTCCTATTAAATTACATTTCTTAATATGATATTTAAAAGTTATATAATTATTAATTTTAGATTTTTATATTATTTAGAATGTTTTTAGGATTACTCATACCATTAATTTAAGTCGATTTATTAATCATATCATTACTTATATTAATATTTTTTATTTAATTATAAGAAAATTTTCAAAAATATATAATTATAGTAATACTTCTTATCTAATCATAAGAAAACCTAAAGCATGAACTATGAAGATTATCTCCAAATAGAGGAAGAAAACAATTAAAAGAAAAATGTTAAATTTTGATTATTTTAAATGTATTGAATTTAAAAATCATGCATGAATATTGCAATAATATTTGGAAATTATGAGATAAAATATGTCAGGTAGTTATTTACATGGCATTATATTGTACAAAGTCTCCAATAAGACCTTCAAATTATGGTCTGTTAGGCTCTTATAAATTTCTTGACAAGTAAGCAAGGGGCTAATTTGTTTTATAAGCCTGCAAGGAATGCATTTCCGTTGAAAACACATTATCCTTGTAGCCTTTTCATGTTCCCTGCCTTGTGGTTGTTTTCCTTCTGCTGTACTGAATCTATGAGCCTCACTGATTGCTGAAATTTTTGCTCCCAAAAAAGCCTTGTTGGCCCCTTGCACCTCTGCAGAAATCTTCATTTTACCCCTTTCCCTTTCCTCCCTCGATGGCTCCCCTTTACCCTCTAAATCATACCCGAAATTCCCTTTAAATCCTATAAGTCCCCTTTGTTTGACCATTTTCCCATTTTATCTCCCTACTGTTACCCTCTTTAGGCCTTGAAATGCATTAAAATGGTTAGAAACCCACTTTCCGATCTTATAATAGGCCTTAGCCCCTTTCCTGCCAGCCCCTTTCAACCGCTTCTCCATACACCCGTAGCCCAGGACCGAGCGCTTAAACCTTAGGCGCTAATCGCATCGGAGAAACAGAGCGGCACATTAAAATTCTTGTGTAATCACCGAGAAACTCTGATGCGATTGTTTTGTTGTTAAAGTCCTTCGCTGTGTTCTGCACCGTTGATCTTCACAGAATGGACGGCGATTGCCGCCCCCGCAACTTTCACCGTGCAACTCGTTCACCGCCCGTAGTCGCATCTCTGCCGTTCGTTGATTCGTCAGATCAACGGTCCGCAGTTCATCCATATCGGGCGCATTTTCAACAGTTCATCTGTACAGATCCGACGGTGCGGAATCCGCCCGTCCCGGTGGTCCCCGCCTGCTTTCACTGTTCAAAAACCATCTGGTTTCCATCACACCGCCTTTCAGGGGTAGGCGGTATTTACCGATCGGCCAACGATTCCATACATCGCGTGACACGCGTCCACTGTACCTTTTTCAAAACCGTCGTCCTTGCGCGTTAACCACCGTCCATCGCGCATTATTGTTCGGACGAGGATGCCCAGCGATATAGCCGTAGACCGTCCGATCTGGGGCGGGCCATCCAACAACTATCGCTCGCCGGAGATGCACGATAGTTAACTCAGATGCACACGCGATAACTCAGGGTACGGCGCACCATCCAATTAATCTCCGCCGACGATCTGATCTGCAGATCGACGGTCCGCATTTGTCTTCCCCCCACTGTTGACTATTCCGCTGTCAACCAGTCCCGCCACGTCACCTCCATGTGTCTCACCGTACATTCACCCCTCCCATTTTATATATTCATTGAAAAGGTCAAGTTTAAGGTTTTTTACGTTAAATTTCTCTGTTTTCCGCCAACCTTCCATCAGAGCATTTCTCCACCATTCCTCTGCGTTTTTCGCCTTTCGTCCGAAGTCCCACTGTCATCCTCGCAGTCATCCACATCATCCGACCCCATGCATGTTTTTCTTAACAGTTTTCGTATTTTGCAGGGTTATCAGAGGCAAAAAACCGCCATGATTCATAGGAATCGTTGTAAACGACGCGTTGAGCAGAGAAGGTTGAATTTGGAAGCTGGTACTACAGCGAGGTGTTCAGAAAGGTAGTGGTGGCATAAATATTATCCAAGGACAATTCAATCTCCGCAAAGAAAAACCTATCCGGCGCCATTAAAGCCCAGATTTTGCAGATCAAGACATTTATGGAGCAGTGGAAAAAAACCAGCTTATGATCAAGGATTTCAGCGTTCAGTATTGAAGTTTTGGGCCTTTATGTAGCAGTTTAGAGGCAAAACACCAGATTAGTGACATCATAGATCATGCAGAAGGTACAACAAGCAGAAAACAATGCATATCAGGGTTTCTACAGCAGCAGAATGTTTTTCCCTTCATAAAGGACAGAGCACCCATGCAGTGTTCAATCTATGTCGTGTTCGGGAGAGATTTCCTACTCTGAAACAACTCCGGTACTATCAGAGCATTTATTTCATCAGTATGACAGACTTCTTTATCATTCATTTATCTTTTGTTTATGCACCATAAGTACTACATAGTACTGCAGTCAGAGTACTTCAGAATCATTTTAGAGCTATCTGTAGTCTGAAGCAGATCATTCGTTCACCCAAAGAACATCAGAGATTAATGCACAAGATCTATACAGAATGGGCTTCGGCCCTCTTTCTTTCAGAAGTTTTAATACTGCATTCAGTTCTTCACCTACCTCCTCTGCTCCTCCGGAGCTATAAATTCATGAAGAAACTCATTGTAAAGGTTGTTGATCAGTTATCAGAAAACTGCAAGTAGTTTCTTTTGAGACACAGTCTCTGTGTAAAGTTGTATGATAGGTTGAAGGAGATGTTTTCAGACTGAGTATTCAGATATTGGCAATGTTGTACTTGACTGATATTGCTATTTAATATGACAAGCACATTTATTTGGATCTTGATCTGAAGCAGCGGTGATGTTTTCCTATCTTTGTGTTTACATTCATTTCATTTCGTTTTCTACTGGTTTGCATCAGAAATATTGGCATAGGATTTACCCTTGTTAGGTACCCTATGTTTATGCTCTCCTTGCCATTAATGTTTCTCTTCTGAATGTATTATCTAAGAAATGATTTCAGTTGGTTTAACCAGTGTAGTGGATGTTATTGCCTGCTCTCTGATGTATGAATTAAATGAATTCAGTTCTTAGATGTTTCTTGTTATAGATTTGGTTGGAAGATTTGGGAACATTGGGGATTAGAGTTAGCCCTGTCCACTAGGATCCTTGTGCAACCAACTAGTCTTTAACTTTGTGCTCTAAATCTGTGTTATCTCCTCCCCTCCTACTTTTCCATATCACATAATCATCTTTAAGATCCTATGTTTTAGATGACTAGCCCAATTGAAAGCCTGCCTATTGAGTAGCAAGAAAATCCTTTCCTGACTCCATTGCCCAATGGTTTTGAATATTTCCTGGAATACTTCACCTCTGCCCTTATTCCTCTTTGCTCATTCTGGTCTTACACTGAATCCTTCTTTCCTGATAACCAACAACTGAACAAACAAATCAAACAAACAAACCTTGTGCCTATAACTAGCCTAACATCTTTAACCTTTGAACTTCAAAGACATACACCTTTGATATATCATAGAGAGATCCCTCTCTGGACCCAAGAGGGCTAGATCCTGAGGTCTGAAAGTGGTTTTGATGTTGTCTCATCTTTTGGTATTTCCAACCTTGCCAAAACATGGGAACCCCAACATAATGGTGACTCCACTGGGGAGCTTCTGAGTTTTTCCGTACTATAAGCCTCACAAAACCTACAATCTCTGGTTAGGTTGGTAGTTAAACATTCCTATTCTCACATCAACCTCTATACCATTTGTTGTGTTCTCCCATACTCCTGGACAAAGTCTGGAAAGGGCCAGGTAGCCTCCAGATCTCACACTCTTTCAGAGGTGACATATCTGGTAAATGCCCTCCCAGTCAATCTTTGGGTAGAGTTTGTTGTGTTTGGAAGGTATCCTTGAAAGGGGACATCTCATAAGCACTGTGGTGGACAATGTACCCTCCAAAAACATCCTAAACCTTTCCACCTGGCGACTCCATATTCCCTAAACGTTTCAAAGACTCCACTGGTGATCAGTAGGTCTGCTGATTATCTTGGTTTACAATAGACTCCACTAGGAGACCAGCCTCCATCAAAACATCAACCACAGTAGAAGTAACAAGTAGGGCTAAGCTACTTGGTCAGAAACAACATTCTGGCTTCTAGAACCATTCATACAAGAGCTTACCCTAACCCTGATCCACCTGAAATAGTTGACAATCCTGAGAGCATCCTCAAGGGAGCTCCTACACCTAAAAGGTCAACTATTTCTCGTCACATCTATAGAGCTAATTCTGCAACAGAAGGTCTTACAGCTCTATCGCACTTTCACCTTGACCTAGACTTACCTGATAGATTACCTAGAACTAGGTCATTCAATATCTTAGACCAGCCAGACCTTGAGCTTCCTGATTCACCACAGCAAAGCAGTAGGCACCTAGGGAATAGACAGACCCTTCCATCTACACCTCCAGATATACATTTCATACAAAACTTGGGGCTCAGCCACCCTAGATCCGTTCATCAGCCCACTGTTGGTCATAATATCCCTAGCATCCAAATACCAGCTGCTCAGGTCAATCCTTTACCTCATCAGAACATCATCATGGCAGCCTGGTACGCACCCCTGGTTTTACCTCAGCCTCTAGTACCCTTACCAAATGATTATCAGTCAAAGATCCCACACTTCACTGCAAAAGAGTCCATCAGAGCCCAACAACATGTAGATAAGATGGAAGATTCTTTTGACTACATGGAAATAGATGGTGATACAGTCAAAATGAGAATCTTTGCCCATAGCTTAGGGGGTGATGTGAAGAAACGGTTTAAGGGCCTACCTCCAAGTAGCATAAATGACCTCCCAGCTCTGTATCAGACTTTCATAAACAAATGGGAAGCTAGGGCAAATCCTCGCCAACTCCTAGCAGAATACATGACCCTCAGAAGAAACGTAGGAGAGAGTGTCCATGATTACACAACAAGGTTTAACATCATTTACAATGCCCTCCCTCCAGATATGAAACCTCCACAAGGCATGGCCCTAGCAAAATACCCTGAAGGCTTTGATGCTGACATGGCCTATGAGCTTAGGGATAAGGAATACAACACACTGGAGGACATGCAGAAAGGAGTAGTGAATATAGAAGCCAATCTGATTGAGAAAAGTGCAAGACTGAGATCTGAGAAAAGGGTAACATATAGAGATGACACTGTAGCTTCCACATCAAATCAAAATTATGATAAGTTGTCTAAAAATGTGGAAAGGTTACAACAAATGATGGAAAAAATGGTTGTCACAGTTAGCAATCAAAATAGAAACCAAAACTAGAACCAAAACTTTAGAAGAAACAATGTCACTCCCAACAGACAAAGAGAATCCGATCAGCAAGTTATTCCCCCATTCCAAGAGAATTTTCTTGATGAGGATGAGGGAATCATAGAAGAGTCTGAAGGGAACACAATAAACATGTTTGAAACAGAGGATTCAATCCATAACTGTTACTCAGAAGAAGATCAGCCCTCACCCTTTGGTTGGGAGGAGGAATGGTTGGAATCTGAATATTACAGGTTAGGGTTTGAAAATGCCATGATGCAGGTCAGAGAGCAATATGAACTTAGAAGCAAAAAGAGTCAAGAAACTGCCAAGCCCAAAGCTTCTGAGGTCACCATCAAGAAAATACCTGAGAAAACTTCTAAAACAACTGCTGAAAGTAACAAATCAACAGCTGAGAGTTCTGGAAGGAACAAAGAAAAAGACAACCAGAACACTAATACACAAGGTAAACCAGCTAGTAGCACTAGCATTGCAGTTAGTGCTCCTGATAAAACTGTCACGAACACTGTACATAGCAAGAATCAACACACTGATTCAGCCACTAAGGCAGTGGCTAACAAAACAGAGTTGAACATTCCAAAGAGTCAGTGTGCTTTCAATTTGGAGAGCGAGATTGCAAAAATCAAAATCTCTGTCCCACTCTCTGAGCTGGCCACCCAGGATGTATATAAAGGCCAAATTTTGAAAGCATTAAATTTAGGTGAGAACAGTGACACTGTAAATCTGAGTGATGATCAACCTGCCCTTCTGTTTGGTCCAAAGATAGAAGGAAAGTTTCAGGAAGGGGTAGTGCCCCATTTTTATATCAGTCTTAATATCCATGATAAGATTCTCCACAATGCAATGCATGATTCTGGGGCATCACACAACCTGATGCCTAAAGTAGTGATGGAAAGATTAGGCCTAGAGATAACCCGTCCCTATAAAGACCTATATTCATTTGACTCTAGTAGAGTAAAGTGTCTTGGCCTGATCAAATATTTATGTGTGAGCCTTACCCAGATTCTAGCAAAATGTATGGTCATGGATGTTGTGGTGGCAGATGTGCCACCCAAGTATGGCATGTTATTATCAAGATCATGGGGAGCCAAGCTGCAAGGAACAATGCAGATGGATGGGGCTTATGCCACAATCCCAATCTTTGGCCAACTTAGAAGACTATACAGGGAAGCACAAATGAAATTTCTGGTTAGTAGTCATGAAAAGCCTGAAAATTCTCCTCTATACTCTGTACATACAGACCTGGATTCCTTTATCTTCTGCAATGATGAATCTTTGGGGGGACCAGAATCTGAAAACATAGATACAAACAAAGGTGCACAGGATGAAATAGAGCCAATGGATCTCAACATAATGGCTACCCTAGACTCAGAGGAGGAAGACATAGAAGAATTTGAACAGTGCACTAAAACAACAACGCTAGGTGAACCAGAAATAGAATGCAATCAGCCAACTAGTCACCTCTCTGACTTCCACATCCATGACGAAAAACTAAACATCCCACATCCTAGTCCAGACCCTATAACGCAACTTAATGGCGAACCCAGCTGTAGAGAAAGGAATGATAACAAAAACAAGAGTGAACCCCTGTGGGAAATGAGTTTTGATGGGTCCTGCACAAGGAGAACTGCTGGGGTAGGAGTGTGGATACATAACACAGAGAGCCATTCCTGCAACCTGCACTTCAAATGTACAAACAATGTTGCAGAATACGAGGCCCTTATCCTTGGCTTGAATCTGTTGAGAAAATTAGGAGCCCGTAGGATAACTGTGCATGGGGAATCTGAGCTAATTATCAAACAGGTGAATGGTGAATACACAGCGAAACATCCAAGACTGAGAGCTTACAGGAATGACACAATGGATTTATTGAAAATGTTTTTTGAATAAGAATTAGCGTTTGTTCCTAGGAGTCAAAATATCATTGCAAACAGGTTAGCTTGCCTAGCTAGTTCATATCCTAAGACTCCCAGTGATCAGAAAATCATCATTTAGACCAAATTTAGACCTGCAGTGCCAGACAATGAAAAATATTGGTAGGTTTTTGAAGGTGATAAACAGATTGAGGATTTCCTGATAGGCAGAAATGAGTTTGAATTTTCTGATTCGGACTCCAAATCTGAGAACAACTGCCTAAGTGAAGAAAACTTTAACGAAGAAACTCCACCCTGTAACATAGAAATAAACACCCTAACTGAAGAAACTGGAAGTCCAACCGGAAAATGTGAAAACGCAGATAGCGAAGAAGTAGAAGTACTGCAGGCCAAAGATAAGAACATACCTCGAGGTCTGGCACCGCTAGAAGATCTTTTTGACTTTGATGATGTGGTTAAAAAGCCTACCATAGAGCATGCGGACTTTGACGTGGAAGAATGCAACATAGGCACTGAAGATAAGCCCAAAATGATTAAACTGGCTAAGTATTTACCTGCAGACATGAAGAAAAAATACATTGACCTTTTCAAGGAATTCATTGATGTGTTTTCCTGGAGTTATGAAGACTTAAAGGCCTATGACACCGACATTATACAACACAAAATACCTTTAAAAGAGAATCAGAAACCCTTCAGGCAGAAAATTCGTAGGATAAACCCAAAAAAATTGCCTGCAGTTGAAAAATAGATTAAAAAGATGTATGAGGCAGGCATAATAGTTCCTGTGAGGTTCTCTGATTGGGTGTCAAACCTAGTGGCTGTGAGAAAGAAAACTGAGGAAATCAGGCTGTGTATAGACTTCATAAATCTTAATAGAGCCTCACTCAAAGACAATTACCCTTTTCCTAAAATGGAACATATTCTTCAGAGGGTAGTGGGCTCTAAGAGAATCTCCTTGCTAGATGGTTTCTCAGGTTACAATCAAGTCTTAGTAATCCCGGAAGACCAACTCAAAACAGCCTTTACCACTCCATGGGGCACCTTTATGTATGTAAAAATGCCTTTTGGACTGATGAACGCTGGTGCAACCTTCCAAAGAGCGATGGACATAGATTTTTCATATGAGATAGGACACTTCATTGTTATTTACTTAGATGACATAACAGTCTATTCTAAGACTGAAGAAGAACATCTAAAACATCTGAGGAAAGTTTTTGAAAAATGTAGAAGGTTTTGTCTGTCATTGAATCCCAAAAAGACTGTATTTGGGCTGCAAGAAGGTAAACTTCTTGGCCACATTATATCCGAAAAGGGAATCAGGATAGAACCATAGAGAGTTGAGGGAATACTACAAATCACACACCCAAGAAACATCAAGGAATTACAGTCCTTCATTGGGAAGATCAACTTCCTTAGGAGATTTATCCCAAACCTAGCTGAACACCTTAGGAATATGACTAACATGCTGAAGAAAGGTGTGGGAGTTAAATGGACTGTTGGAGCTAAACAATCTTTTGAATCAGTCAAGCTTGCACTCACCCAAGCTCCTGTCCTAATCATCCCAGATTTCTCAAAAGACTTCTTGATCTTTTCATTTGCCTCTGAGCACACGGTGGCTGCAGTCTTGCTGCAGAAAAATACAGAGGGAATAGAACAACCCATTTCTTTCTTCAGCAAATCACTCAGATATGCACCCTTGAGATACAACATCATGGAAAAACAGGCCTATGCTCTGATTAAGGCCTTGAAAGACTTCAGAGTGTACATATTTCATTCTCACACTATAGCATATGTGCCCAACATCATTGTCAAAGATATACTATCCCAGGACCCAGATGGGAAAAGGGGAAAATGGATTGTTGTGATCTTAGAGTACGACCTTGAGATAAAACCAACCAAACTGATTAAAGGTCAGGGCTTAGCTCGGCTAATGGCCGAATCAAACTTACAAGCCTTGGACATTAACATGATAAATACCTTGGATGAGCAACAAGAATTTCCTGATCCCACTGTTGGGGAAAGGTTTCAGAGCTCTCCTTGGTATTCTGACATTTTATATGTGCTTACACACCTCAATGCCCCACCTGAACTATCAAAGACCAAGGCCAGATTCTTAAAGCTAAAAGCCAGAAAATACTGCATTTTGAATGAAAACTTATACTGGAAGAATCCTAATGGCCTATTGCTTAAATGTTTGCCTGAAAACAAGGCAGAGTGGGTTAAACAAGAATTCCATGCTGGAGAATGTGGAGGCCACCTGAGTTGGAAAGCCAATGCAAACAAAATACTCAGAGCTGGCTACTATTGGCCCACACTCTTCAATGATGTCCATAAAATGATAGTTGCCTGCCACAAATGCCAAATCTTCGAAGGCAAAAGAAAACTCCTCCCTTTACCCCTACAACCCATCATTGTTGAAGGTCGCTTTCTGCAATGGGGCCTAGATTTCATAGGGGAGATTCACCCGGCTTCTTCTGCACAACACAAATGGATCCTAACAGCCACATATTACTTCACTAAGTGGATAGAGGCCATACCCACTAGGAATGCCACAGATTCAGTCATCATTAGTTTCCTAGAAGGTCACATCCTCTCTCGGTTTGGCTGCCCAAGGAAAATAATCACTGATAATGCTACTGCTTTCAGATCCAAGAAAATGGTTAATTTTTGTCACAGGTATCAAATAGCACTTGGCCATTCAACTGCCTATTACCCTCAAGGAAATGGATTATTTGAATCATCAAACAAGAGCCTGGTGATCATCATCAAAAAGTTGTTGGAAGAGAACAAAAATTCATGGCATAACAAGTTAGTGCATGCTTTGTGGGCTGACAGGCTTACAACAAAGAAGTCCATTGGCATGTCACCATTTCAGCTTATCTATGGTACAGAAGCAGTATTCCCTACCAGCGTTGGGATACCAGTGATTAAGCTGGTCCAGGAGATCCAAACAGAAGAATACAGTATGGTGAGAAGGATAAACCAAATGATTCACCTTCAGCAAACAAGGGAATAGGTTTACAACAGAGCAGTGAAAGTTCAGGAAAATATAAAGAAATTGTTTGACAAGAGAACCAAAGCTGCTGATTTCAAAATTGGGGATAAAGTTCTGAAATGGGACTCAAGAAGAGAGGATAAAGGAAAGCACGGCAAGTTTGACAGTTTGTGGCAAGCTCCATTCATCATCCAGGCCATTGTGGGTCAAAATGCCTTTTTCTTACAAGAATTAGATGGTACAGAGCCGTTTGGGGGTCCTGTCAATGGCAGGATTCTCAAACACTACTTCTGCTGAGTTACAATTTCCAGCTTCCATTTCCATTGTACATACCATTGCAGTTTTTATTTTCAAAGAAAAAGAGAAAATGTTTCAAAAAATAGAGGAAAAGAAGAGGTTCATACATGCTTAAAACATGAACCTCTGATGTGCAAAAGATTGGCTCCAATAAGCTCAAAACCTGAGCCAAAGAAAGTAAAACAGCTGGTCCTAACATGCCCAAAATCTGGACCAGCCAAGAAGAAAGAAGAAATCAGCTCTAACATGCCCAAAACCAGAGCTGAAATGAAGAAAAAAAGTGACTCTAACATGCTCAAAAATTGAGTCACAAAGAGAAGAAGGATTTTTCAAGTTTCAGATCCCAAGCCTTCACAGTTTTGTTTTCAGTTTTCTGCAAATTTTGTCCATGTGCAACTGTCTTTATGCCTTGGATCCACAGCAAGTCAGATAGTCTAATCTTGGCTTGATTGTTTTTCAATTTCTGTCGTAGAATATAGAGAAGAAATATGCTGTACAGTTTAATCCCAACAGATATTAGATTAGGTAGAGAAACATATGAGACCAACAGTCTAATCTGGTCTCATGGAGTAATAAGTGTAGATTTAGAACAGGTTTATTTTCTGTTTGAAAAAATAAATGATGCTAAGGGTCTACTAGCTCAAATGCACCCTAGAAGAAGAAAAAATGTTAGGATTGTAGTGTGGGTAGGTAGTTTGTTGGGAAAGTTTTTCTGCTGATGTGATGTCTTCATATTGTGGCAGCTGAGCTAAAGAAAGAAAGGGATGTGTAAAGCAGAAGGCACCTGGCCTACACCAAAGATCTATTCTCTAAATTCTTGACTCCTTCAAGAAGAAGCCATCCCCATGTGGAGCCACTGTTAGCCCCTTATAAATTTCTTGACAAGCAAGCAAGGGGCTAATTTGTTTTATAAGCCTGCAAGGAATGCATTTCCGTTGAAAACACATCATCCTTGCAGCCTTTTCATGTTCCCTGCCTTGTGGCTGTTTTCCCTCTGCTGTACTGAATCTATGAGCCTCACTGATTGCTGAAATTTTTGCTCCCAAAAAAGCCTTGTTGGCCCCTTTCACCTCTGCAGAAATCCTCATTTTACCCCTTTCCCTTTCCTCCCTTGATGGCTCCCCTTTACCCTCTAAATCATACCCGAAATTCCCTTTAAATCCTATAAGTCCCCTTTGTTTGACCATTTTCCCATTTTATCTCCCTACCGTTACCCTCCTTAGGCCTTGAAATGCATTAAAATGGTTAGAAACCCACTTTCCGATCTTATAATAGGCCTTAGCCCCTTTCCTGCCAGCCCCTTTCAACTGCTTCCCCATACACCCGTAGCCTAGGACCGAGCGCTTAAGCCTTAGGCGCTAATCGCATTGGAGAAACAGAGTGGCACATTAAAATTCCTGTGTAATCACCAAGAAACTCCGATGCGATTGTTTTGTTGTTAAATTCCTCCGTTGTGTTCCGCGCCGTTGATCTTCACAGAATGGACGGCGATCGCCGCCCCCGCAGCTTTCACCGTGCAACCCGTTCACCGCCCGTAGTCACATCTCCGTCGTTCGTTGATTCGCCAGATCAACGGTCCGCAGTTCATCCATATCGGGCGCATTTTCAACCGTTGATCTGTACAGATCCGACGGTGCAGAATCCGCTCGTCCCGGTGGTCCCCGCCCGCTTTCACTGTTCAAAAACCATCTGGTTTCCATCGCACCGCCTTTCGGGGGTAGGCAGTATTTACCGATCGGCCAACAATTCCATACATCCTGTGACATGTGTCCCCTGTACCTTTTTCAAAACCGCTGTCCTCGCGCGTTAACCGCCGTCCATCGCGCATTATTGTTCGGACGAGGATGCCCAGCGATATAGCTGTAGACCGTCCGATCTGGGGTGGGCCATCCAACGGCTATCGCTCGCCGGAGATGCACGATAGCTAACTCAAATGCACACACCATCCAGTTAATCTCCGCCAACGATATGATCTGCAGATCGACGGTCCGCATTTGTCTTCCCCCCACTATTGAATATTCCGTTGTCAACCGGTCCCGCCACGTCACCTCCACGTGTCTCACCGTACATTCGCCCCTCCCATTTTATACATTCATTCAAAAGGTCAAGTTTAAGGTTTTTTACGTTAAATTTCTCCGTTTTCCGCCAACCTTCCATCAGAGCATTTCTCCACCATTCCTCTGAGTTTTTCGCCTTTCGTCTGAAGTCCCACTCTCATCCTCGCAGTCATCCACATCATCCGACCCCATGCATGTTTTTCTTAACAGTTTTCATATTTTGCAGGGTTATCAGAGGTGGAAAACCGCCATGATTCATAGGAATCGTTGTAAATGGTGCGTTGAGCAGAGAAGGTTGAATTTGGAAGATGGTACTACAGGGAGGTGTCCGGAAAGGTAGCGGCAGCATAAATATTATCCAAGGACAATTCAATCTCCGCAAAGAAAAACCTATCCGGCGCCATTAAAGCCCAGATTTTCCAGATCAAGACATTTATGGAGTAGTGGAGAAAAACCAGCTTATGATCAAGGATTTCAACGTTCAGTATTGAAGTTTTGGGCCTTTATGCAGTAGTTTAGAGGCAAAACACCTGGTTAGCGACATCATAGATCATGCAGAAGGTACAACAAGCAGAAAACAATGCATATTAGGGTTTCTACAGCAGCAGAATGTTTTTCCCTCCATAAAGGGCATAGCGCCCATGCAGTGTTAAATCTATGCCGTGTTCTGGAGAGATTTCCTACCCTGAAAAAGCTCCGGTATGTTGAAAATGCAGTAAGATGATGGAGCTTAGTGAAATGAAGTCGCCTTCACTAAGTGGGCCCGCAGGAAAATTCTGGCGCAAAGTCTATTTTTAGACTATGTCTATTTTTAGACATATGGAGCATGGTCCAGGGGTTGCAGTAAGTTATTCTTGGAGTATTGGTCATGTTGGTAAAAATAGATGGACCTCTATTTTTGGACCTATAGGTCGAAGTCTATTTTTAGACTGCCTATCCTAAAAATAGGGAAGCCAAATATTATTTACCCTTAATAATATTTGGACTCTAAACAGCAGTTTACTCTCTTGGAGCACTTCAGTTCGAGCTACAGAAGTGGCTCATGCATCTGACAGAGGAATTACGCTATTCCTAAGGGTTTGGTGAGCTCATGCATGGTTGACTTCAGTTAGGACTTCAATGGCAGAAGTTTGGTGGAGTTGATGAGACAGTTGGTGGAGTTGTGTTCGGTTTAACTTAGTTGAACTAGTTGAGATTAGTTTAACTAGCTAATCAACTAGTAATGAGTGGAGTGAATTAAATATTATTTAATTCATTAATTAGCAACTCATTATTCAACTCAAGAACACATCAGTTCACTACAGTGCATGGACAGTTCAGTGGAGACCAGTGAAAGAGGTAGATGAAAGGGTGGAGATAGCTATCAGTTGTGACATCAGTTGTGCATGAGATTTGCACCACACTTGGAGGCAATTGCCCATGATGATTGCGCTGTCAAGCCAAGGAGATTCGAACCTTGGATCTCTATTTAGATAGGCCATGATTGCGCAATAGAGGCAGGCAATTAATGGATGTGTTTTGAACCCGTGACTTGTTCAAAACCAAGCTAGTTTGTGTGTAACTTCATGAGATAGTACCGAGTACTTGTGAGGAGTATTGTACTGAGTTTGTTACATGTTTTCTCCATTATAATATACACAATAGCTGCGGGGTTTTCAGCTATAAGCTTTCCCCATACATACTGTGTTAATGTGTATGATGATTTGATGTGTTATCGCTTGATTTTATTTCCGCATGTTTGATGATCCGAGTGGAAGAGATTATGTGTTGCATATAAATTCGAATTGTATGTGATCAGGATAGTCTCGGTGGATAATTAATCATTATTCAGCAAATTTATACATGGTATCGTAGCTATTGAAGCAGAGATTGATCATCACAGTGATTACAAACTTATTTCGGTAGACAGAGTCTGCATGCGGGCCAGGTAGCCTCCGGATTCATCTTTCTTCGGAAAGTGAAAGGTCTGGTAAATGCCCCTTGCAGTCAATCTCCGTGCTAGAAATAATTTGTTCTCACAGATCTAGAGCGGCTGAGCTTTGAGGTGGAATTCGAAATTTTGCAGCAGTTTTGTTTTCTTGGTGCCAGTGTTGAAAATGTCTTTCAACGGTTTGCGACTCGAATATGCTCTTGAAGGCAGTTCGAATTATGTTGCATGGAAGGATCGCATGGAGGCATTATTAGAAGATAATGGTCTGAAGGAGTTCGTAGATATGGATGTCCAAAAGCCCACTGATCCTGCTGAAGTCGAAGCATGGCAAAAGAAGATGGCGAAATGTCAAAGGATCCTGTTGGAGGGCGTCAAGGATCATATTGTATCCAACCTGCATGGAAAGGCTTCTCCATATTTAATGTGGAAAGCTTTGACGGATCTATTCTAGAGTAAGAGCGACCAAAGGAAGCTGGCGCTCAAAGATAAGCTTAGGAACATCAAGATGGAGAAAGGCGATAGTATCGCCAAATACCTCACGAAGTTCACTCAATGCAGAGATGAGCTGGGAAGTGTGGGGGTGACTGTCGAAGATGAGGACATGGTCGACCTGGCTCTCCTTGGTCTTCCGAAGGCTTGGCACTCATATCAAGATAGTGTCAATGGTCGGGAGACGCTACCGGGATGGGAGTGCCTTTGGGCGGATCTCATGCAGGAGGAGATAAGGAGGACTACTTGGGATGGATCTTCATCAAAGGGAGCTGATGAAGAAAATTGCGCTTTGGTTGCCAAAGCAAAGAAGGGGAAGGGTAAGAAAACTTCTCATTCCGGTGCAAAGGGCAAGAAACAGGATATGGCTAAAGTGAAGTGTTTTCACTGCCATGATCACGGACATTATGCTACCAATTGTCTGAAGAAGAAGAAAAACAAGCAAGCGGGAAGATCTGCAGATGGAGAGGCTTTGGCTTCACAGTTCGAGCTTGACTTTTCACTGATCGCATGCTTGGTTTCAAGTGTGACGGGATCGGTATGGTTCTTGGATAGTGGTGCGTCATTTCATATGACGGGAGATCGAGATTTTTTCTCAGATCTGGAGGACAAAGATCTGGGTGTGCACATCGAGATGGGCGATGATGGTAGATATAGTGCGACTGGTATCGGTACCATATCCTTTCAGAGGGAGTCTGGTAAACCCTTTGTATTGAAGGATGTCATGCATGTACCTAGATTGAAGAAGAACCTGATTTCAGTAGCGATGTTGGAGGATAAGGGGTATGATGTGGTCTTCAGCGAAGGAAAAGCCTTCCTGCGCAGTAAGACTACTGGAGAGACCCAGAAGATATGGGTTCGAACCAAGAACCTTTATCAGTTACAGGTAGATGGCTGCGCAGCTATGGCATGCAAGGCGGGAGAAGTGGTGAGTCGGGATGATGAGGGCGAACCGTGGCACAGGAGATTGGGCCACCTTCACCATGGAGCTTTGAAGATCCTGCAGCAGATTTCTACTGGGCTTCCTAAGGGCACTCTTGCGCAGTCAGATCAGTGCAAGGGGTATACCTTGGGGAAGTATGTGAAAGCCACCTTTCACGAGAAGGATAGTCGCGCCACGACGATCCTTGAGAGAGTTCACACAGACGTGTGTGGTCCTTTCTTAGTTGCTTCGACAGCAAAGCACAAGTACTACGTGATCTTTGTTGATGATTTCTCTCGAAAGTGCTGGATCTTCTTCATGCAGAAGAAGAGTGATACATTCGCGAAGTTCTATGAGTTTAAAGCATTAGTCGAGAAGGAGTCGGGGAAGAAGGTGATTGCTCTAAGGAGCGACAATGGTGGTGAATTCATCTCGGCTGAATTCAAGGAGTTCTGCAGCGCAGGAGGGATTCGGAGAGAGCTCATCACACCCCATAACCCACAGCAGAACGGGGTGGCTGAGCGGAAGAACAGAACGATCGTGGGTGCTGCACGGGCGATGTTGCATGATCAGGGCCTACCCCTTCACTTGTGGGCTGAGGCATGCAATACAGCAGTGTATGTGCATAACCGTTGTCCTCACAAGGTTCTTGGCATGAGTACACCAGAGGAGGCTTATTCTGGCAAGAGGCCTGATATTTCCCATTTGCGGATTTTTGGTTCTCCCGTCTACATGCATGTGACGAAGGATGCGAGAAGGAAGCTGGATCCAACTACTGAGGTTGGAATATTTGTGGGGTACACTGATACACCTCACAACTATCGGGTGTATTTGTCAGACAGTCGAAAGACTGTTGTGCGACGGGATATAAAATTTCAAGAGGAGAAAGCCATGCAGTGTTCGCTTGAGAGGGAGCTACACTTGCATGCAGATGAGGAGCTGTTAGTTCCTAAGGAGGAGCTTCCAGATGTGGATCAGCCACAAGAGGAAGTTCAAGAGGTGGAAGAAACCACCCATGCAGCGCCAACCATCAGAGGGTGCATGCGCACTACAGAAGCTGAGCGACTGGCTCGGGATGCAGAGAAGGTTGTAGGACCACCTACAGCACAGCGTAGACAGAGGCAGTCACCGGATCGGTACACTGGATACATGGCTCTTGTGAGTCAATGTGTCGTGATGGAGCCATCCTCTTTTGAGGAAGCTGTGGAGGAACCCGCATGGGTAGATTCCATGATCGAAGAATATGATTCGATCGTCAGAAACAGTGCATGGGAGATTGTCCCAAGACCGGAGGGGAAATCAGTGGTGGGTTCGCGATGGATCTACAAAGTGAAGAAGGCGGCTGACGGGAGTGTGGAGAAGTACAAGGTGAGATTTGTCGCCCGTGGCTTCTCACAGATCGAGGGGATCGATTATGAGGAGACCTTTGCACCTGTCGCAAGGTACTCTTCCATACGGACGATCCTTGCTCTCTCAGCGCAGATGGGGTGGCACATTCATCAGATGGATGTGAAGACTGCGCTCCTCAACGGAGTTATTGAGGAAGAGGTGTACATAGAGCAGCCTGAAGGTTTTGAGATCTTCAGCAGTGAGTCGCATGTGTGCCGACTCAAGAGAGCACTGTACGGGCTGAAGCAAGCACCTCGTGCTTGGTACACTCGCATAGACAACTACTTCACCGGGCTTGGATTCTCCAAGAGTGAGGCGGATCCAAACCTGTACCAGATTGTGGTGGAGGGGAAGCTGTTGATCATCGTACCGTATGTAGATGATCTGATTTTGACTGGCGATGAGCAGTTGATACTTTCATGCAAGGAGGATCTTGCACGAGAGTTTGAGATGAAGGACTTGGGCATCCTTCATTATTTCCCGGGATTGGAGATTTGGCAGCGCAGCGGAGGACTGTTTATTTCTCAGGGAAAGTATGCTCGGGATATTCTTGAGAGGTTCAACATGCAAGGCTGCAAGCCTGTTGACACTCCTCTTCCTGGTGGTTGGAGGAAGGAGGATGCTACTTCAGCGGAGGTAGTGGATGCCATTGTCTATCGATAGTTGGTGGGGTCGCTTATGTATCTGGTCAATACACGACCCGATATATGCTATGATGTTAACCAGCTTTCGCAAGCTATGGTTAAGCCTACCAAGCTCTTTTGGAAGGCAGGCAAGCATGTATTGCGTTATATTAGAGGCACATCGGGATATGGTCTATGGTACAGACAGGAGGATGGAGCGAAGCTTTCTGGCTTCACTGATGCAGATTGGGCAGGGAGCCCAACGGACCGGAAGAGCACATCCGGAGGAGTTTTCAGCATTGGGTCGACAGCAGTTTCCTGGTACAGCAGGAAGCAGAGATCCGTGGCACTCAGTTCAGCAGAGGCCGAGTACATGGCAGCTAGCTTGGCTGCATGCGAGGCTATTTGGATGAGGAAGATCCTCGTTGGATTGTTCAGGTTGCATTTGGAGCCTACGGTGATTTACTGTGATAACCAGAGTTGCATTAAACTCTCGGCTAATCCAGTATTTCATGATAGATCCAAACAAATTGACATCAGGTACCATCATATCAGAGATTGTGTTCAGCGGAGAATCATGATGCTTTCATATGTTCCCACGGAGGATCAGGATGCCGACATCCTGACGAAGGCGCTCACCAGGAGCAAGTTCGAATTCCACAGAGGCAGGATGGGGGTTGCAGATAATCCATATCTTGCTGAGAGGGAGTGTTGAAAATGCAGCAAGATGATGGAGCTTAGTGAAATGAAGTCGCCTTCACTAAGTGGGCCCGCAGGCAAATTCTCGCGCAAAGTCTATTTTTAGACTATGTCTATTTTTAGACATATGGAGCATGGTCCAGGGATTGCAGTATGTTATTCTTGGAGTATTGGTCATGTTGGTAAAAATATATGGACCTCTATTTTTTGACCTATAGGTCGAAGTCTATATTTAGACTGCCTATCCTAAAATAGGGAAGTCAAATATTATTTACCCTTAATAATATTTGGACTCTAAACTTCAGTTTACTCTCTTGGAGCACTTCAGTTCGAGCTACAGAAGTGGATCATGCATCTGATAGAGGAATTACGCTATTCCTAGGGGTTTGGTGAGCTCATGCATGGTTGACTTCAGTTAGGACTTCAGTGGCAGAAGTTTGGTGGAGTTAATGAGACAGCTAGTGGAGTTGTGTTCGGTTTAACTTAGTTGAACTAGTTGAGATTAGTTTAACTAGCTAATCAACTAGTTATGAGTTGAGTGAATTAAATATTATTTAATTCATTAATTAGTAACTCATTATTCAACTCAATAACACATCAGTTCACTACAGTGCATGGACAGTTCAGTGGAGACCAGTGGAAGAGGTAGATGAAAGGGTGAGTACAGCTATCAGTTGGGACATCAGTTGTGCATGAGATTTGCACCACACTTGGAGGCAATTGCCCATGATGATTGCGATGTCAAGCCAAGGAGATTCGAACCTTGGATCTCTATTTAGACAGGCCATGATTGCGCAATAGAGGCAGGCAATTAGTGGATGTGTTTTGAACCTGTGACTTGTTCAAAACCAAGCTAGTTTGTGTGTAACTTCATGAGATAGTAATGAGTACTTGTGAGGAGTATTGTACTGAGTTTGTTACATGTTTTCTCCATTATAATATACACAATAGCTGCGGGGTTTTCAGCTATAAGCTTTCCCTATACATACTGTGTTAATGTGTATGATGATTTGATGTGCTATCGCTTGTTTTATTTCCGCATGTGTGATGATCTGAGTGGAAGAGATTATGTGTTGCATATGAATTCGAATTGATATGTGATCAGGATAGTCTCTGTGGATAATTAATCATTATTCAGCAAATTTCTACACGGTACTATCAGAGCATTTATTTCATCAGTATGGCAGACTTCTTTATCATTCATTTATCTTTTGTTTATGCACCAGAAGTACTACACAATACTACAGTCAGAGTACTTCAGAATCATATTAGAGCTATCTGTAGTCTGAAGCAGATCATTCGTTCACCAAAAGAACATCAGAGATTAATGCACAGGATCTATACAGAATGGGCTTTGGCCCTCTTTCTTTCAGAAGTTTTAATACTGCATTCAGTTCTTCACCTACCCCCTCTGCTCCTCCGGAGCTATAAATTCATGAAGAAACTCATTGTAAAGGTTGTTGATCAGTTATTAGAAAACTGCAAGTAGTTTCTTTTGAGACACAGTCTCTATGTAGAGTTGTATGATAGGTTGAAGGAGATGTTTTCAGACTGAGTATTCAGCTATTGGAAATGTTGTACTTGACTGGTATTGCTATTTAATATGACAAGTACATTTCTTTGGATCCTGATCTGAAGCAGCGGTGATGTTTTCCTATATTTGTGTTTACATTCATTTCATTTCGTTTTCTACTGGCTTGCATCAGAAATATTGGCATAGGATTTACCCTTGTTAGGTACTCTATGTTTCTGCTCTCCTTGCCATTAATGTTTCTCTTCTGAATGTATTATCTAAGAAATGATTTCAGTTGGTTTAACCAATGTAGTGGATGTTATTGCCTGCTCTCTGATGTATGAATTAAATGAATTCAGTTCTTAGATGTTTCTTGTTTTAGATTTGGTTGGAAGATTTGGGAACACTAGGGATTAGAGTTAGCCCTGTCCACTAGGATCCTTGTGCGACCAGATGGTCTTTAACTTTGTGCTCTAAATCTGTGTTATCTCCTCCCCTCTTACTTTTCCATATCACATAATCATCTTTAAGATCCTATGTTTTAGATGACTAGCCCAATTGAAAGCCTGCCTATTGAGTAGAAAGCAAATCCTTTCCTGACTCCATTGCCCAATGGTTTTGAATATTTCCTGGAATACTTCACCTCTGCCCTTATTCATCTTTGCTCATTCTAGTCTTACACTGAATCCTTCTTTCCTGATAACCAGCAACCAAACAAACAAATCAAACAAACAAACCTTGTGCCTATAACTAGCCTAACATCTTTAATCTTTGAACTTCAAAGACATACACCTTTGATATATCATAGAGAGATCCTTCTCTGGACCCAGGAGGGCTAGATCCTGAGGTCTGAAAGTGGTTGTTACACTGAAAATTGTCATCCTGACATTCTACTGTGTGTATGAGTTCATTATTACTCATACTTCTCCCTTTGCAAGTCTAACATATCAGTTCCTCATGTCAAGCCTTGAAAATCAGAGAAAGGTTCCTAAAAATCTCCTAAACTTTGGTGTCGCACTTTCTCTCTATCTTGCCTGCGGTCCCGCACCTAATGTTCATCTCTCTTGCGTATTTGAACGCACTTTATCTGTGTGAAAAGTGCAGACCCCTGTAAGATAAAAAAGGCACAAGTAATTTCCAAAAAGCTCAATAAAAGTGAATTCTAGAAGCTTCCAGAAAAGATCTTGCAGTGATAGAACCACTCTTATGAGGTGCATGTATCCCTTACCTTATGGAGCTAACCCCTTGATGTGAGGAGCTTATCCCTTTGAAGGAGGGTTCTATCCCTTCATAGTTGGAACAGAAAACCTCCTCTATTCTACTATAAAAAGAGGCATTGGGTAGCCTCAAAGGGGGTTGAAGCTTTAGAATATTTGAAGTTAAGTGCTGTTGAGATTCAGACTCAGTTAATTAAGACTTTTGTGAGGAAATATTACATACCTCTATTCGTCTTGGTTGGAGGAGTGCAGAGCTTATCAAAGTAAAGGAGATTCCTGCTTCGGACCCCGCAAAGTCCTGTGCAACATAAAGGCTCAGGTTGTAAGGATTTTCTTCTTTTGAAATTAATACAAATATACTCATTTTTCTCAATAAGCTTTCAATCAATGGTTTATTTCATAGATTCCTTGATCACTATGATAAGCATGGTTTATGATGATTTCTATACAGGTGCTATGTAATATTTTGCTTGTTTGTGGCTGCAGGTTTACGAGAAAATCTCCTTCAAGCGCGCGAGGGACAACAACGACTTCAAACAAGCACTGGAAAAATGGTAAGTCCTTAACACTTCAATAGATCTTTTCATGGATCATATATGCTTAGAGAAAGATTAGTTTATTTGGCTGTTTGTTGCTAGATACTTTTAGTACTAGGGAGATCGGTCTTGTTCGCAAGACAGATTAATCCTCCAACAGTGGTTTTGATGTTGTCTCATCTTTTGGTATTTCCAACCTTGCCAAAACATGGGAACCCCAACATGGTCCACTCAAACATTTAAAAAATATTTTTCTTAATAAAATTGAAAAAATATTTCATTTTCAAAATTAAACATTATAAATGACATTGGTCAATATTAATGTTAAGCTAATAATAATTAATGTTATTTTAAAATCAAATTTTCATTTTAAAACTTATATTAAAACTAATTATTTTTAAAATTTAAAATGTTAACAAAAAAAGCAACCACACTTCATATATTATAAGCAATATTTTAAATCCAAACTTTTCACTATTTTATTTATTTATCATTATTGCTATTTTTTAAATTCAAACATATTCCATCTTTAAAAGTGAAATACTATTATTATTGGATGACATTTTGATTTCATACGCTGACATTTTGACCTAAGTTTATCATATATAAAGTCTTACTTTTCTATTGTTTTGTTTCTCTAGAAACAAAGCCAATTTGTTTCTCATAATGCAATTAACATATTTTTGTATTTCTTGTAACTTGGGATTGCTTAATTCTACACTGAGTACCTATCAAATTAATATCACTCCATTTGAATGTTAAAATTGCATGGAGTACATTCTTAGGCAGTGAAAGAGCATATCTTTTGGTAGTAGTAAAACTTTACTAGTTTAATTCATTTAATATTTTTAATTATGAAGATTTTTATAAGAATTTTTATTACTCTTTATTGTTATTATTCTTTATCAATTAAAAAAAGATGGAATTGTAAACGATCATAAGTTTATATATTAAATGAATTAAACAAATAAAACATTAAAATGAAATAGTACATAAATAAAAATAATTAAAATTTAAAAATAATAATAATAACACGCATATGGACCTCATGCAAGGGAGGGATTTGCATGAGGCCCATTTGGTGTCTCCACTGAACGCTTACACCTACCCTCCTTCCCCTTTCGCAACACAAGCTCAGTTCCTCGACCAGGATTTGAGTGAAGGTTTGCGACAACTATGACTTCTTGGTCACTCTGCGAAGTGGGAAGTCTTTTACACTAGCCTCATCTATGAGTTGTTGTTTTATTGTTAGCTGTGCCGATTAGAGAGGTTCGATGGTTTACCAAGTGAGTGATGAAGGAGGGACATAGGAAGTGGTTGATCTCCCATTAGAAGAGAAAATGGCAAAGGACATAGAGGTAACATCGACAAACTCGACTTTATCATTTTCTTGGGGTACATTAGAACTTTGTGCTAAATTATATTTATCACAGTTTATTACAGTTTTGGGATTGATAAAGGTCATGACCATTATAATTTTAACAATGATGAGCATGCAAATCGAAATGTGGATATAATCAGAGACTTGCGCTTGAGCAAAACGTAAAGTATTTTTATGGTCCATCACAAATCACAATGATTTTCGGGCAAATCTAGATTATATAGGAATTTTTCATATTAATCTTGCCCAGGAACGTCATTGCAGACTAGGGGATGTTCAAAACCTGGAAGAAGTCAATCTTGCTTGATATGTGGAAAAATGTAGTGTTATGCAGGTAAATCCTCTCTGTGGACATAGACGATCCCTCTAGCCCTAGGGTGGGTCTAGAAACAAAGAGACATGCCAGAATGTAGGTTCCTAACTAAAGAATGAAAGAGGACACGGTAGATCGACCTACCTGGGGTCCAATGCTGTTGTGGCGGTTGTAATGGTGGTGACCTCTCGCTCTTGCCCTGGAAAGTCACAATCCGTTCGTGGTCACACTCGGATACCTGCACATAACACAGTACACAAGAGAAGCATACAACATAATAATTTCATTCGCAATCACTAACCAGTCAAAGAGGGATAAGCATGTTGTGTTAAATCAAACGAATATAACACAAAACGGGAACCCAAACACTAGTCATGTATATATATAAGCAGAGGAAGAGGTACAACTGATGCTTTGACGTCGCAGTCTCCTCCAGCGGGGTTCAGCTGAAGCACGTCTTAATACTTGTCAAGGGATTCAGATGGAATGAAGGCATGGACTCAAGCTCTCTCAACGAAGTTCCTCCTTGCTCTATCTCTTTCACAATGCAACTCTTCAATCTATGCTTAATTATTCAGCTATAGTATCAATTCTACAAGTTCAGCTAGTTGATGCAAAGAAAGATAGCTTATTTTATAGAGGAAAAGGAGGAGGTTGGGATCCCTACAAAGGTGGGAGGGAGGCCTATCCTTTAGGAGGTTCTCATGGGAGGTGGAAAACCATAAAATAAAGGAGGGAGTCCGTGGTTATTTAGTTCAACCACTCCCAATGACTCATCCTCGAAGTTGTTGAGGTGGAATCTTTGCCTCTATTTTTAAAAAACATTCCATAAACAGCTTGGCCCGGGTGCTTAACTGGCACAGAGCGTCAACTGGCGCAGGCTTAGTGTTAATTTTCCAAATCGGTGCGAGGGTGTAACTGGCTACTCGTGCGAAGGCAAAAACAAGGGTTTTTACAGTTCTTCTTAGGGAATTGTTAACAGGAGGAATATTGCTCTCATGTAAAGGGATGCAATGATGGTCTTTGCAAGGCATGGCACTTCTTATTAGTCATAGAAATGACCCTCCAATGTGCGAGTTTGGGATTGCAGGGACAGTGAAAAAATGCTGTGTAACAAATGCCCCCTAAAGCATGAGGTCCAAGGGAGAGGGAGGGGCGAAATGCTTTATGAGAACGCGTTCGAACCAAACACCACTGTCGGAAAACCTGCAATTACAAATAAAACTGATATCTGTGATACATGAACATGTGGCATGGGTGCAACCATCCATAATAGAGTACATAGAAACTGAGATCCGAGGTATGGACGTAGCCATCCAACAGTAAGGATCAACAAATGGACTTAGGTATGGTCGTAGCCATCCAATCAAAAGAGTCATGTAATAAGTCATGATAATCCACAAAAATCTGTAGCTTGGATTTTATCAGACAAAACCCAGGGTCTTGCGCTCCATCTCGACTCGAACAAGTACAATTTCAAGCATGTGAATATATGAGCTGAAGTCGAACATGCAAGAAAATCGTCTGATTACCAGCCAATAATGAAAGCTGTTAACGGACGCGAGAGAAACCACAATGATGACGATGGCCCCCAAGGTACAAAAGGTACAATCTACAGAATGTGAATAGTGATGATGTCGAACACCTGCATAATCACTCGATTGAAGGCCAATGACGTGAACCTTGCGTCGAATGCGAAAAACCTGTCATTGAGGCATGCGGCTCCAGGGTACCAGAAGGGAGTCTCTAGATCAAATTCATAGATAATGAGCTGAAGTTGACAAGAAATGACCTGGTCGAAAGAGGGCCATAATGTTTCCCACATCATCGACACGAGACAGAGGAACATGATGAAAGTGAATTAGGACAAACAGGGAATCAGAGGAAGGTTGACAACTGCAAAGGCAAAAATTCTCTTGAAAATATCAGTGACACGACACTGGATCTGGCAGTATTTGACATCAAGGGATCTGAGGTCATAATGACGTGGCAGAGAGAAAATGAGAGGTAAAAATAGATTACCCAAACCCATGAAGGCAAAAAATAATGATGAAATGAGATGTCCTCAACCCGACATGAATGCAGACAAGTGTCATGTTCAAGAGTGACATACTGCCAACATAACTAGAACTGGGTTCCATTTTCCCTCACCATTTCTGGCGAGTACCCCAATTATTTTTTAAAACAAGCTTGAAGGGGATAGCATACGCTAGCAATGTAAGTTTGTCCTTTGGACAAATCAAAACTAGTACATTTTACGAGCCCTAGGAAGGAGGAACTTGAGTAATGTCATGGTGACGAAGTCCGATGTCATCAGGGTTTAACGAGTTTGACAAAGGGAGAACTCGGCACCTTTTCATGTTTAGAGAGTTTGAAAAGCAGGCAGAAAAGAAGACTCCAGCATGGCCCTTTTCGTAAATAGTCTCTCAGATCCAAAAAGGTAGAAAACAAATTCTGAAAGAACCTCTTAGTCACGATAGGCTAAGGTATTCCTTTTTCATAAATAATCCATCCCAACCCAAAAAAGGGGTAAACATATACTGGGTAGATATCGTTTCGCAGCCATTTAACGAATTCAAAACGACAAGAATCTCGACAATATTATCAATTTTAGAGAGTTAGAAAAGAGCTGAAAGATGACTCCAGTAGTGAATTTTTCATGTTTTTACCGAGTTCGAAAAAGTATAAAATATAACTCGTTAATTCATCATTGTTGTATGAAAACCTGTCGCTGCACAAGAGACACATGTAAAACCCATTTATCGAAATAATATAACAAAATAATCGAAAAATATGTCTTAAAACCTAATTAGGGTTGTGAAAAAGTTATAAAATGCCAAAAATGGTAAAAAATAATTACTTTTCACTTTTTGCCTCTTGTGGAACAATAGTTACCATTTAGCACTGTGCTTTTGCGGCAATGATTGTGGACGATCTGACAGTCCAATCTCAATTCTGTTAGTTCCAGGTAAGAGCCGACACCTTTCCCTTCATTTTGAGTCATTCCTTTCTACCTGCAATTTCCAGTTTTGAATTATGGGGGAGGAAATGTAAATATTAGGGCACGACGGTTGGCGCGGGTTTCGGGCACGGAGTCGCGCCAACTGCCCAATTTTATACACTAGGTTGCGCCAATGGTGCAAACCATTTTCATGTCTAAATTTCCAAGTGATAGACCAAAATTCCACAAATTTCGAGGTTCTCATTAGGCTAACAATGTCCATGTAACAATCTTTGCAGGTATAAAGCAGCAAAATGGTCATAGAATCGAAAGAACGGGAACATAGTGAAGAAGACGAGCTTTCCATGGAAAATGAGAGAGTCATGGAAGCTCTCAGAAACTGTGGACTGAAGAAGTTCTTCTTAGCACCATGCCTCCAATCTCAACTAGAGATATTATAGTATTTGATCAGCATATGGGACGAAAATCAAGAAAAGTTTATCTTGCAAGATCAGGAACTTGAGATTGATGTCTCTGATGTCTATTTTATCACAGGATTATCGCGGAGGGGAGCAACACCAATTCTAACTGGCATCCGGCCTTGCATGGAGAACACGACCATGGTGATGGACAGGGTATGTTCAGGGGCACGGAAGGGATCAGGCAGTGGGAAAGTTGATATCCAAACTATCCCAAAATTGACACTAAAAGTAGTGTTACATACCATCACATGAGCTGCAGGATTGCAAGCACATCATGAAGCAACAAAAACACAGTTGCTTCTTGCTGTAGACTGCTTGTCACCGACCATCTACAACTAGGCAGAGGCCGTGACAATAAATATGAAACGCCAGCTAACAAAATGCAAGAAGGGAAAATTGAAGAAATTTGGTTATGGGTCTATTCTGTTATCGTTCTTCTTGGAACGATTACCAATATTTCAGTGGCAGGAGGTCATAGTCCCAACACCACCAATGAGAGAACCATGGATGGCCCGATGGGAAGCTCTGATGCCAAGGACAAGGGGCGGTCAATAGATGTCTTGGAGACCAGAATTTTTTGATTGGCCCTACTCTGGTATAAATTTTACTGATGATCCAAACCTCCCACTCCCAAAGGGAGATGATTGGGATGAAGATTTGGGTGAGACTCATCTTTAATTTTCATGAGTTTTATGATTTTTTTTACTTATGCATGTTCTGACATAAAATCGATGCGTTTGTAGATGTTGGCCCAGAGAGACCCGCAGGCATGTCACCGATAGAAAGACGAATCCCTTGCGATTTTGACCCTCAAGGTGAGGGCGGCGAGGAAGACGATATTGTGCGCAATCTGGAGGGAATCACACGTGGAGTCTTGGACTATGCAATATTTGACGAAGTTCCTCGTGCCTATCAGAAGCATACCATAGGGGTGCCTAGCCGAATTCACTGCTTGCTGAGGCGGCTCGTATGGGCAGTGACATGCTACCATGAGCATCATGCCGATTAGACACCTAGGTTTTATCTGAAAATTTTGAGAGACGTGATGTCTCAGGATGTAACAGAAACACACATATTTTTTGAATTTATGATGCACAGTGATGAAAACATTCGATATATATATATATATATATATATATATATATATATATATATATATATATAGATATATATATATAGTTTCCTACATGGATCTTTTACATATGATGATGTTTTTACAAATTACACAAATGTCTATCTAATACAATGTTAGCCATTGTATCAATTAATGCATTCATTCATCTAGGAATATGTTGATATGTAATAAAATCAAAATGTATTTCCAACAAACGAATACGTAAATACAATCTTAGAATGTGTGGATTTCTAACTGAATAATGACCATTTAGTTGCAAAACGACAAGTTGTGAATCTAGATTTACAAGCAATGCGCGTATGCCGAGGTTGATTGCCTCGGTTAATAGTTCAATGACAGCGCTATATTCAGCGACATTGTTTGTAGCGCGTCCTAGACAAATACCTTGCAGATCTATCAACTCACCAGTAGGATTATAAATTACCCAGGCTGTTGAAGACAAATTCCTGGTACTGCAGGAAGCACCATCCGCGAAACCGACATAAGGGGTAACAGACATCTGCATAAAAAGCAAGACCCAATAAGCAGGAAAACGCTCACAAAGCACACTAAACCAAAAACATGTACACAAATGAAAACAACACTTATGTACATCAATTACGCATGAATGCCTCACGCATAATATTTTTTTGAGATATAACCCATTTCTGGGCTGTTCAAGAGGATGACCTTCGTAATCCATGAGCTCATAGGCCGCATTATTCAATACATGTTTAACGATGTAGGGCCCATGCCATATGGGTTGAAATTTTCCTGCCTCCAGCTTGTCATGAGCTAGGTCATACAGGAGGACGAGGTCTCCTTCAACGAAATAATGAGGGGAAACTGACTGGTCAAATGAGCTTTGACCCACTTCTTCTGTGCCTCTATAACTAAAGCAGTAAAGCGGCGAGTTTCATCCAGCCTTTCTAAATAAAGGAGATGCTCTTCTTCTGGCAAAGTATTTGGAAGTAATTCAACAACAAACTTGAGCGAAGGTATTTCACATTCAATCGGAAGATTGGCTTCCAGACCATATACCAACTAGAAAGGAGTAAACCCAGTTGCATTCTTAATCGAGGTTCGGTACGCCTAAATAGCCGAAAATAACATGAGATTCCAATTGGATTTGTGGATCCCAATCGTACATTTAAGCATGGTGACAAGAACTTTTTTTACAGCTTCAACCTGGCCATTGGCCCGAGGGTAGTACGATGTTGAGTTGTCGTGATGCAGACCCAACTTAGAAGTCAACTCTGCCACCATATAATGCCAAAAATGAGAACCATGATCAGTAACGATGGCTTGAGGGACACCAAACCTAGCAATGATGTGATTGAACATGAATTGAGCAGTTTTTTTACTGTCGACGACAAGTGTAGGCATTGCTTCGGCCCATTTGGTGAAGTAGTCCAGGGCTACGATAATATAGGCATGCCCCCCGGCCGAGTGAGGGTTACACGTCATAAAATCGATGCCCCACTTCGCAAAGGGACCAAAAGTAATGACAGGGTGAACAAGAACAGGTGTCGCATGCATCTTGCGTTGGTAAATCTGGAAGTCATGGAATTTACGAACCGCGACAATGCAATATTTGAAAATAGATGGCCAAAAATAACCAGCACGAAGAATTTTTTGTGCAGTAGCATAAATAGACATGTGACCGCCACAGGAACCACTGTGACAATCATTCAGGGCTTTCTCATCCTCCTTGAGAGTCAAACATCGATGGAGTACGGAATCGACTCCGATGCGATAAAGGGTATCTCCAACTATATGATAAGGTTGTGACTGATGACAGATGCGTCGGCAGGCATCCTTCGTCAATTCAAATCTAAAAGAGGAAGTTTGGAGATATACGATGATATCATCGTACCAAGGATCGAGGGTGCTAATCAAGACAATCAAATTGTCTGGAATGTACTCCTCAGAATGAGAAGGAGCAAAAAGGGAGAGAACAGAGTAAATTAGCAAAGACCAATGATTTCTTACACTTGGCAGCAGTAAATTCCAAATCAAACTCTTGGAGGATGACAATCCACTTTGAGTATTTTCCCCCCAGCAATTGTCGAGACAATATGTAGGTCATAGGGTTGCAATCAGAAATCATAACCACAGTACGCAAAAGAATATAATGACGAAAATGCTGGACTTCTTGAATTGCAGCTAATGCTAACTTCTTGACATGACCATAACGCGTTTATGTGTCAAGAAGGTTACGAGACAAGTAATAGATAACATGCTTGTGACTGTCATCATCGTCTTATACCAAAACCATGGCAATTGTGCTGAAAATGACACCTAAATAGAGGGAAAAATAACGATGATAATTTGGAGGGAAAAGTAGAGGAACATTGACAAGCAATGTCTTCAATGTATCAAAATACTTATAAGTGATTTCATCCCAACAGAAAGGGATGCCCTGCTTCAAGAATTGTGTGAATCCTTTAGCTACTTCAGCATATTTAGGTATATAACGGCATAGAAAATTAGCCTTCCCTTGTAGAATCTGCAACTGATGCAATGAGGAGGGAGAGGGGAGATTGACAATAGACTCAACCTTGAGAGGATCGAGGCGAATTCTGTCTTTAGACACGATAAACCATAAAAGTCTACCAGAATCAACACAGAAGATGCACTTGTGCAGATTAAACCGAATATTGTAGCGTCCACAACGAAGAAAAATCTGACGAAGATGGTCAGGGTGATCCCTACGCTTAGCCGAATGAGATGGAAGGTCATCCAGATAAGGCTGCACGATGTGTCGAATATCATGAAAGGCATAGGACATCGCGCACTGAAATGTAGCCCCAACATTCTTTAAACCAAAAGGAAGCTTCTTATATGCGAAGGTACCCCAAGGACAGATAAAGGCAGTTTTGTGTTGATCAGTCGGGAGAATGTTAATATGATTATAGCCAGAAAAACCGTCCATAAGGGAAAAAATCTCGCTCTAGGCACAGTCGTCAATGATTTTATCGATGAAGGGAGTAGGATAATTATCCTTAGGACAAGCACGATTGATATCACGATAGTCAACAAAAACATGAATAGTTCCTTGTTTCTTATCTATAGGAACAATATTAGAAACCCATTCTATCAATGGAATTAGATAAATGAAACTAGATTTAAGAAGCTTTTCAACTTTATCCTTAATGGCAACAACTTTCCTAGGATGCACCGGATGAAGACGCTGGCGAATAGGTTTTGAACTAGGGTAGGTAGGAATCTCATGTACCACGATGTTAGGATCATACAATTGTTGCAAACACTGTACAATAACAAAAGGTCCTCACTGTGTCTGTATTCAAAGATATGGACAAAAAGAAACATGTCTCAGAGGATTCTCCTTCAGTTTTGGAGAGATGCGCACTGCCTATTTTCTAATCTGGCTGTTTCTTTCTACATTCATGTTCATAATTCCCAAATTTCTTGTAGTAATACCATTGGAAATTAGATTTTATTGATGTTTTTCTTCTCTAAATTTTGTTTTGTGGAGGTCTCCACTGCTCTACGGCATGATGATGTTTTGATCTGCCTTTTCCTCGGCCTCTTCCTCACTTGCTGGCACCTCTATATACATTGTCTTGTTTCGTGTGCCAAAAGTGATCCAATCAACTGTTATACTGAGAAAATTCTAAAATTTTTTGATTCCAGAATGGATGTCAAAATCATTTCATATTATTTTGGTAGAATTCAAAGGAATTTTTCAACAATATTTTGCTCTATAATGGTTTCACCAATGAGTTTGATATGATTGACTATGACCATGAATCTAGTCGTAAACTGATCCACATTTTATATGGTTGACATCTTTACGGTTTCAAATTGAGTTCTTAATGTCTACAATTTAACAGTCTTCACTATATCATTACCTTGATACACAAATTTCAAAATATACCAAGCTTCTTTTGCTATTGATGCGCCAGTTATCTTGTCGAAGATAGAGTCATTAACTAAGTTTTTACTCAACATTTGGATATGTACTCCTTATTTCTTAGTTTTGCAGAGTCATTCCTCTGATTATTGTTTATGGTTTCTAGTTGTCCTTGGGTCAGCTCTACATAACCATTCGGCAGGGTATCCTAACATTCTTGGGCTTGCAAACAAATCTTCATTATTAAAGACTAAAACTCATAATTTTTGCCAAGAAGAGTCGAGGTCAGTGGAAACGCACTGGAAGAAGCCATTTTTGAATGTAGATATGTGCCCTCTTTTAAAAAAAAAACTACTTTTCAAAATTTCAAAAAAATCTCTTACAAAAATGTAGCACCCTTACAAGCTTTACTTCAAATCCTTTGAATTTTTTCTTTTTTACCAATTTTTAAAAAAATAAGGAAACCCCTTTTTTTCTAACAAACTCAATTTAAAAAAAAAACTTTTGTAATAACAGACTCCTCCTCTTTTTGAGAAAAAAAATACATACTCTTTGCAATCCTTTAAATAAATTTTAAATAAATCCTTTAAATAAACTTTGGAAAGGTCTTTTTTTTTTGTTCTTACAAATTCTTCCTCGTATAAAAAAAGAAACCCTTAAAAAATGATTCATGCACCATTTTAAAAGGCATTTTGAATTTTGACGTGTTGTTTGTGGCTTGTAGTCCTCAATATTTGAAATGAAAGCATATTGGATGTTCTTAAAACTTGGCTCGTGCTCCAACTGACCTTGATCTCCTTTAAACTATGTGCATCAAGCTTCCTGGTTCAACGCACTTCCCGAGAAAGTCAATTTCTTCTGTGTTAATGGCTCAACACACCTCTCTGGAACCTCTGCCTGCGTTGAGCCACTATTTCTTCAAGTTTCCTAAGTTTTCCATGGTCATTGCTTTTTATCCTTTGAGCATGGGTGCATTGGGTACTCAATTAAAAAAAAAAATCTCCCGGCCTTAGATGAGATAACTACCTACTTTGTCCTCTTCGCCTTCCTGAATTCTTGTTCTCTTCTTCTATCTTTGGAGTCTTATGTGACCTATAGTTCTAATACCATGAAAAAGAATGGAGAGAAAACATGGAGCAGAGATTTCTCTTCTTAGTATTTAAAATATCTAAATAGATTACATGGAAAAAATCAACAATAAATCACTGCAGTAGAACTCGACTAAAATGAAGTAATTCTAAACTGACTACGACACCTAGTAGAATATGAAATCAAATGTGATGAGACCTAGCAGACAATGAAATTATTATATCAACAATTTTTTGGTGAGAAATGAACTTTGTTTTCCATATGACATGCAAATAATAGAAATTCAAAGATATTATATGATTAGGCGAGAGTGGGTATGATTTTCCCTAACATGGTGGATATGATTCCATCTGAAGGAAAGAAATTAGTTCCTTTATAGTATTATATGAGACGGTAAATAGGAAACTTCCAAGAAGCTGAAATTCCCAATAGGTATTAAGAGAAACTATACAAATAACACAAAGATATTCATTCTCTATATTGGTTAGTTCGTTAATGAAATTACTATGCTAACAATTTCTTCCAACTGTGTGTATTTTGATTTGGTACATCTAACTCTGAATTAAACTTGGAGTTCGACATTTATATGTCTAATACTCTGAAGCTGAAGTTCACAAATCCGCCTCTCTATTACTAAGATGTGTTATATGAGATCAATATAGGTATGCAGGCTAAGGTTGGTTACATAGTAAGTTTTAAATTGCATTGAAGGTTAATATTCCTTTTAGCTAGTGTAAAGATTAGATCAATCAAATTGAGTAACTGAGGACTCCTAGAAAAAGTTTTTCTATATGGCTTATCCAAATCTTAGGCCCTCAAGGTAGCTACTCATAACTTATATGCTATTTGGACTTAGTATGATCTGTTTCCAATTATATATCCATATGTTGTGATTGGTAACACTATTACAGATTCAACACAAAGTCACATTGCTGGAGCTGATGAATCAAAGGAAAATCGTGCTACATCTGAATATATGTAATAAGAATCGATCTACAGAAACAAAAGTTCTCAAAGGAAACACATTGTAGGTTTCCTTTATAAAATGTTTTTTTTTTCATGTAAACCACTCCCTTTTCATTCGTTTAAATTTTACTTATCGTAGAAAATATATCAATGGGATTCAATCTGATCCTGTAATGTACTAAACGAAATACTAAATCCTTCAACAATTTGCAAAAACAAAACATGAACGCACAATCACATAAGAATTAAGAGAAAGAAACAATCGATCACACAACAAAAGATGTATATGGGGAAAGCACACTGCCTAAAACCCCGATATCTATATATCGTATAAAGTCAAGATCATGGAAAAATACAATTCTTTTCTCTCACAAAGAAATTCCTGCACTCTGCTAGCTATCTCACCCTGATCTAGGAAAAATTAGTCAAATACTTAACAAATTCTCAGCCTTTACTAGACTAGCCTTTCTCACGAATTCTTGAAGGAATTATCACCCCATTCAATAGGAAATTCAATTTAATTGATTACACAATGCATAACAGGCATGAATCTATAACTCACTTGTACAATTTTCTAATTATACAACTAATAGTTATCATCCATTTAACCTCAGTCTCAACTGGGCCTTCCTTAGAATTGACATGAAACAACTATTTATGGCAAATTATTGATTAACTGATTGATCACTCCTTGTGAATTAAGTTATATTTAGTTCACTGGACCTATCACTAGCTTATCTCTCAGTTAGAACTAGTTAAACTGATTTAAACTCAATTAATTGAGTTAACTGATTACAACTCACAAATAAATGTAACCATGCCCCCTTAAATCATGGGATAAATCTACATGCCTCCTCTCTAACCCTCCACTCGAATTTCCTAAGCTAACTCAGTCTTTCTGACTTAGTTAACTAATACAAGTTGTCATGAGATGAAATTATAATTTCTCTTCCAATTTAATTAAGGGAAAATTAAATTAGAATCCCCCAATTTCTCTTCCAATTTAATTAAGGTAAAATTAAATTAGAATCCCCCTTTGGGTGCCATTTCAACATTCCATCTCAATAAGAAAGGGATTATCTACTACCTTGATCCCGTCCCTGTGGAATTCTAATTTTCTTCTTGCTAACACCTTCATCAAGATGTTTGCATCCTACTCCTCCGTGGGAATGTACTCTAATGAAATAATCCACCTTTGAGCACAATCTCTAAGATGACGATATTTAAAATCAATATTCTTGGACATGTCACTAAAAACAGGATTAACCGAGAGTTTGATGCAACTATGGTTATCACAATGTATCACCGTCGGATCCATATGTTGACCAAACAAACCAACATGTATCTTCCTCATCAAGATGGCCTCACATGCTGTTTGAAAAGCTACCATGTATTTGTCTCTATTGAAATGAGTGAAATTTATCTCCCTTTCCTACTGTACCAAGAAACTGTTGATGATCCTATGCTAACTATGCCCCCTGATGTGCTCTTCCTATCGAATGGACTCCCTTCCCAATCTGCATCGATGAATCCTTAAAGCTTCACTCCCTCTGTCTATCTGTACCATAGCCCATACTCTATAGCTCCTCTGAGGTATATCAACACATGCTTTCCCGCCTTCCAAAAGAGCTTGGAATGCTTAACCATAGATTGGCTCAGCTGGTTAACTGTGTAGCATATGTGTGGTCGCGTGTTCACCAAATACATGAGTGAACCCACAATATGACTATAAACACATCTACTACTTCGCCTGAAGTAGCATACTCCTTCCTCCAGTTTCCTGCTAGAGGAGTCTCCATGGGTTTGTTTCCCTCCATGTGGAACTTCCTCAGAATCTCCTTGGCATACTTTCCATGAGATACAAATAGATCCCCATCTGTTTGCCATATTTCCAATCCCAGAAAAGAGTGCAAGAGCCCCATGTCCTTCATCACAAAGTATCTTGCAAGATCCTCTTTGCAAGAATTGATGAGGTACTCTTCAGCTGTCAGTATCAGATCATCGACATAAAGTAAAATAATCAAAAGCTTACCATTAACCATAATATGATCTAGGTTCGCATCTTCTTCAATTTTGGTGAATCCCAATCAGGTGAAATAGTTGTTGATCTTGATGTACCAAGCACAAGGTTCTTTCTTCATCCCATATAATGCTCCCTTGAGTCTACACACGTGTGAATCCCTGTATAAGGTCTCAAAATCTTCCGGTTTCTCAATGTACACATCTTCCCCAATAAATCCATTGAGAAATGTTGTATTTACTTGCATCTGTTGTATCTTCCATCCCATCTATGTTGAGAGTCAAAGGATGGATCTAGTAGATGAGTACCTTGCGACTGGTGCAAAAGTATAATCATAGTAAATCCCCTCCACCTATGAGAACCCTTTGGTCGCAAATCTAGCCTTTTGTTTCTCCACACTCCCATATGCTCCCTGCTTCAACTTGTAGACCCATATGGATCCTACAATTGACTTCCCCACCAGTCTTGGGAAAAATTCTCATGCACTGTTTCTGATAATGGAGTCGTACTCCTCAACCATGGCATCGACCCACACTCGCTACTGCACTGATTCCTCGAAAAAGGATGGTTTTTTCTGAATCCCTTCGCTCATAAGAGCCATGTATCTAGTGTACCACTCTAGGAACCTTCTCTGTTTGTGCCGTGATGTGGGTGCTCCCACATTATCTCTTGCATCTAGCAATAGTCTGTCAGCATCTATGGTGCACTTCCTTCCATCTCTAGTGGTTGGCTCTGCATGAGTGGTTTCTACCACTCTCTTTTATTATTCTTGTGGCTGCTCCACATCCTGAGGTTCATCCTTTGGAGCTAAGAGCTCCTCAACTGCATGCAACAAAAGCTCCCTCTCAATGGAAGTTTTCATGGCTTTCTCTTCATCGAATTCCACATCTCTTCTGACCATTGTCATCCTATGTGCTGGAATGTACACTCGATAGTTGTGAGGTGTATCAGTGTACCCCAAAAATATCCCCAACTCCACTATTGGATCTAACTTCTTCCTGGCATATTTGGTCACATGGCAATAAACAGATGAACCACAAATTTTAAAATACGACACATCTAGTTCCTTACCTGAAAAGTCCTACTCTAGTGTACTCATCCCAAGTATCCGATGAGGAATTATTTTCTATACAAGTACTGTTGTATTGCATGCTTCCACCCACAGATGCAATGGTAGGACATGATCATGCAACATATCTTGTGCTGCTCCCATAATCATTTTTTTCTTCCTTTATGCAACCCCCTTCTATTGTGGGTTATGAGGTGCAATCAATTCTCTTCAAATTCCTTTCGAGGCACTAACGTTATTGAAATAGTTAGAGATGTATTCTCCACCATTGTTTCTCCTCAAAGCCTTCACCTTATTCCCTGTATATTTCTTGAAAAGTGCCTTGAACTCACAAAACTTGGAGAACTTCCGATGTTTCTTCTGCATGAAGACAATACAACACTTTCTTGAAAAATCATCAACAAAAAATCACATAATACCCGTGCTTTGTTATGGAAGCTGTCAATAACAATCCACACACGTCTAGGTGAACTCTCTTAAGGATTTCCTTCGCTCGGCTTTGCTATACTTCCCCAATGTGTACCCTTTTCATGTATCTCTCTATGCAAATGCACCCTTTGTAAGTCCTGTAGAAATATGCTGCATGATCTTCAAAGCACTGTGGTGTAGATGGCCCAAGATCCTGTGCCATAACTCATCGATGTCTCGGTTGTCCACCTTCTCCGCTTTCTAATCAATGCATCACAATCTTATACATCTAGTTTATAGAGGTCCCCTACTCGAACCCAATATTTTTCACCCGTCCCGCGGTTTTGTGACGAAGGGATGCATTTCCTTCACTGAATATCACATCATATCCATGATGTTCCAAAATAGCAACATAAACCAGATTCTTCTTTAAACCAAGAACATACATGACATATTTTATTGTGAGTGGATTACCTGACTCCCTATGAAAGGTAACTGTACCTACACCAGTGGCGCTATACCTCCCATCGTCACCCATCACGATGTGCATTTGGAGATCCTTCTCCTCCAATCTACAAAATACTTATTTGTTGCCAGTCATATGGAATGAAGCTCCACTATCCCAAGTACCACACAAAGCCCATCACCGATGACAACAAGCATACGATGAAAGTGAAGTACAACTAGAATTGTGAAGAAATTTCTTCACCTACTGCTCCTCCTAAGGCCTTATTGTTGATCTTCATTTGTGGAAAATTTGTGGCATATTGTCCATGCTCATGATAGTTGAAACATTTTACCTTTGACAAGTATTTCTTCTTTCCTTCCATGCCAGACTCCAATTTGGAATGGGACGCCTTCCCTTTCCCTTTCTTCACCTTTCCACCCAAGGTATAGTTATCCTCATCATCAGTCTTTGATGAGGATCCATCTATGGTGCTCTACCGACTCTCTCCTTGTACCAAGTTAGACCATAATCGCTCCCAATCTGGTGGCTTCTCCCTCCCATTCACAAAGTCCTGGTAGCTATGCGAGCTCTTGGGAAGGCCTAAAAGAGCTAGGCTCACCAAATCATCTGGGGAAACTGTTATCCCGACACCTCCAAGCTCATCGTGACATTGAGTGAACTTCGTCAAGTATTTTTGGATTGTGTCGCACATCTCCATCTTGATCTTTCTGAGCTTGTCTTTCAGCACCAACTTCTTATGGTTGCTACTATTCTGAAACAAATATGTCAAGGTATTCCACATAGCATATGGAGTCACCTTTCCATGGAGACTTGAGACAATATTAGTTAGAACTCTCTCTAACAAGATCCTTCTCGCCTTTCCTACATTCTTCTTCCATGCATCAAGTTGTTGAGCATCTCCTACTACGGGCTGGGGAATATCATTGTCTATGAATGCCTTTAGTCCTTTATCCTCGAGTGCTGCCTCCATCATGTCCTTCCATTCTAGGTAATTTGAATTTCTCTCAAGGGCATGTTCGAGTCTCAAGGCATTGAAAGACATCTTGATTTGTTGCTGGGTCTTGAAGGATGAATCTGCAAATTTGAACCTGTTCAAAACAAACTCTAATTCTTCTCTTCTACTGTGATTCCTGGTGCTTTGATACCATGAATTTATTTTATCTGATCTTGTAATGGACTAAAAATAATAGTAAATCCTTCTACAATTTGTGGAAACAAAACACGATCTTACAATCACATAACAAGTAAGAGAAAGAAATAATCGATCACACAACACAAGATCTATCTGGGGAAGCACACTACCTAAAACCCCGCTACCTGTATATTCTATAAAGTCAAGATCATGAAACAATACAATGTTTTTCTCTCATCGAGAAATTCATGCACTCTGTCAACTGTCTCACTCTGATCTAGGAAAAATTAGTCAAATACTTAACCAATTCTCAGTCTCTACTTGACCAACCTTGCTCATGCATTCCTAAAGGAATTGTCGCCCTATTAAATGGGAAATTACTTGGAATTAATTGCACAATGCATCATAGGATTTCTCATGACTCTATAACTGACCTATACAATTTTCTAATTATATAACGGATAGTTATCATCCCTCTAAGATCAGTCTCAACTAGGCCTTCCTTAGAACTAACATGCAACAACTATTTATAGCAAATTACCGGTTAACTGATTGATCACTAATTTTTAATTAAATCAAATTTAATTCACTTGACCTATCACTAGCTCATCTGTTAGTTAGAACCTGCTAAATTTATTTTAACTAAATTAATTGAGTTAACTAATTACAACTCATAAATAAATGTAACTTGAACCCCTTAAATCATGGGATAACTCTACATGCCTCCTCTCAAACCCTCAACTCAAATTTCCTAGGATAATTCAATCTTTTCGACTGAGTTAACTTATACAAGTTGTTGTGAGATGAAATTACAATTTCTCTTCCAATTTAATTAGGGGAAAATTAAATCAGAAGCCCAATTTGGGTGCCATTTTAACACTTACTATACTTTCCACATAGTAAATTGTAATTGCCACAAATTTTATTAAAGCTTTTATAAAATTAAATATTAAATTTATCTTTTTGGAAAAAAAAGTTAATTTTTGAATTTTTTAAATTTAAATTTCTAATTTTTGATTGGTGGAAGTTTAATATTATGTGGTTTAAAATTAAATTTCCAAAATTAAAAATTGTTTAAAAAAATTAAAAAGAAAAAACCTCTAATCACCAATTATTTTCATAAAGTAATTATCCAATAAATAAATAAATATATAGATTTAAACCATGCCAATGTATGTTTTAATTTTGGAAATAACTATTCTATTTTAATTTCGTTCTACTTGATTCTGACTCTAGATGTGCATAATATCTTTCATTTTCTTCCAAAATATTTGGAAATATTTAAGACTTTCTCTATGTTTTTTAATAAAACAAAGACTATGAAATACGATTAATTATGTAAAAGATTTTTTCCATAATTAATATTTTGTTTCCCTTCATTATCGTACTTATTCTTAACAATAAATATTTATTAAACTATAATCTTTCCTTGCTAACTTTCTATTAATTGATGTATTTTTCTAATAACAATGTTTCTTCACCTTTTCCATTACTATATTTTATTAATCGTAATATTTTTTATAGTTTAATTATTTAATTGTTGCTATCCCTTTTTTCATAAAACTATGTTATCATGTACCAATAGATTATTAGCAATTTGATCCCCCTTCAAGGTTGTGGTGCTTAAATTATATGGCCACATTCATCCCTTGTTTTTTATTTTAGTAAAAAAAAACATTGACTTTGAATCAGTTTTGAAAATTTTAAACATATTCTATGAAGTTTATTAAAGTTTTTAAATCATAAATAAAACTATTTCACTATACCTTAATATAAATACAATCAAATTAAAATCAATAATTCAAATAAAAAAAGTTGAAAATATAAAATATATATGAATTAATCACTATATTACTCCATCCAAAAAATGGACAACTTAAAACTTATCATGATTCAAATCTAACTTTAGTTCTCTTACATAGTTTCAATTATTGTAATTATGATATTTGAATAATGATTTTAATAAATAAAACTTTTCCTTTTTATTTTTTTTACTTTAATATTGCTATCAATTACTTTTTTCATAAGACACAAGTACTAAACAACAAAAACCCCAAGGGTTAGCTCAATTGGTGGAGTCCCCGCTTGAAGTACTCCCTGATTAAGAGGTCACAGGATCAAATCTCGTTGATGCCTGTAGGGTTAGGTCGACATTAGATCCCCTCGGGAGGATGTACTGTGATTTATTAAGATCTTTCATGTAGCCAGTACGTGTGTGTGGGCACATAGGAAAGTGAACCACCAAGATATAAAAAAAAAAGAAAAAAAAAGAAAAGAAAAGAAAAGAAAAGAAGAAGTACTAAACAACAACGCTGCATATTAAACTTTTTTTACTACTATTGGACCCAATTTGATGGATTAATGCACATTCAATTAATAAATTAAATGTTATTGTTTGGAAAAATTTAATACCATAATTTTTGATTTAAAAAGTAAAATAGAATACAAAATTATGGCAAAAAAAAAATATGAACTCTTGATATTGAATTAGAAAATATCTCCACCCAAGCTTAGTTGGAGGTGCACATGAGTGTCTTCCTCTATCATAATTTTTCTGCCTTGCTGATCTGTTAATTTAAATATGGAGTACACAACCGAGAGGTCGACAAGACAATGCATGAGATATGGTAGAGCCCTGCCCCCTACTGAATCCCTAATCTCAGAGAAACTAAGGTTGAGGAAGGGGCATCGATGGAAAAGAAAAACAAGAGAAGAACTAAATCCCAAGAATACACAATTACAATGAAGAGACTGATAGGGAAAGATTTAGAGTCATAGCCATGACGATTCTTAAAGCCTAATTTGGGACATGGTCATACCTTGACCACTGTCACATGCATGTAATTCCTATTTCGATAAGTGGTGATCAAACCTTACTCAAATTATTCAACATCACTATCTCGAGCAAATTGGATATCTTCCCTTGCCAAATGGATCCAAGATTTGGAAGAACTAGCCCTCACTTTCTGCAACGATAAATGATTATATAATAACATCATCGAATTCGAGCCTAACTTAAGAATCCCATAGAATACCTCGACTCATTCGACCAACATCTTAAATGAAAAATTGCCAATTGGAGCTTGGATAGCATTCTTGCAACCAATTAAGACCCTACTATACTCTCCTCTGCATACCCTTCAAAGGATAAATTAAATAAAACTTGACAAAAGGTGCCACTAAATGATGTTTACTCTGCATGCATCATGCATGGGAGGTCCTACGATACCACCCCCTTTCTTAATCGTCATGGGAGTCGATGGGGTGGTGGGCACCCTCCCCCTCAAGATCCTTTTCACCTCATCCACCCCCATTAGGTGTGCATATTGAAATATTTCATTTATAACACACAATAAAATATTTTTTGTTACTAATATTTTTCACCGTGGAAAGTATATATATATATATATATATATATATGGACATTGAAATATTTTATTTATATCTAACATTTAGATATTATTTTTCTATTAATTACGTCGTAAGGCGTTCTTGTTTCCAAACAACTCCCCAAGTTTCCACTGTTTATAGCTTTCCAACGTCGGATTGAATGTTATATGATTGAATATTTGTGTGCCACCAGATTAGTAGTTAGAAAAAATAATTAGCCTGCCTTAACAATTAGAGAAAAACTACATAGAGCACTTCTTGTCAAATCTAAAAACCCAGGAAACGTGAAAAAGTTAAGGTTTTCCAACACCAAAAGTCATGGGTTATAGGTTCCCACACCTGGGATTAGGTTGCAGGCAATACATACTATATAGCACTTGGGAGAACTAGACGTCGAATCTTGCGAATTCTTCTTTGAATGCCAAAAAAAATGATGGCCAGAGGGGGGGCGAGCTTCTCCATTTGAGACCTCCTCTCTGCCTGCTCATCGAGGCTCTTCGCCAACTACTTGTATGCTAGGTGTTAGCCACCTATAAAATTTGTTATATCAAAAGGTGGCTAAAATAATTTTTGAAGCCTTCAAGAAACAAGTTTTATTGCTAAAAATGTTATCTCTTGGAGACTCGTGAAGACATCATGCCCTCTGATTAAATCTAAACTGCTGTTCCCATTTCAAACTCTGAAATTCTGCTGATTTCATAGAGGAAAGACTGCTGCAAAACACCCTTTTTTCCTTCTTTTCACTTCAAACTAACCTTCATTTTTACCCCTTTCATTCCCATGAAATTCCTCTATTTTCCATTTTTCTCCATTTCCCCTTCATAAGATCCTCTTTACAAAGTTTAAAACTCACTTTTAAACTTTGCCGAAACCCCCAAATCCATCAAAAACTGTGAAAAATTTCATAAAAATAAAGTTTTTTTAAATTTTTTACTCCAGGCTTAAGCCCCCTTGGGCTAAGTCCTAAACCACTTCCCCACATATGCCCGCGCCCTAGAACCAGGCGCTAGACTCATAAAGTGCTTATCGCAATCGAGATTTTCCATCCAACGCAAGTATTTTTGTTATTTGAAAAGTCCGATGCCGATTGGCCCTTTGTGTATAACACTCCGGTCCTTTAATCCCTTTCATATAACCCAGCAGCCCCACAATCGGGCGCTTAAACATTGTAATAATTCATCTCCGATGCATATTTCCCTTTGTAAGTTCATAAAACCACTTTTTCCTAAGTTTGGTCTAAATGCACCAATATAATGTGTCTAAATGATAAAGACCGTTGATCTCAAAACCTGATCAAAGATCCGCGCGTTATCGCATCGCAAAATTCTAAATGGGTAGATTGAAAAGCCCAAAGGCCCGATCCAAAGTTCCAATGCGATTGGCCCTTATACATATAAGCCCTGGGCCTATCACATTTCATATAAACCAGGCCCCGCAACTGGGCGCCATTTCATATATATATCACCCGCCTCGAAGCCAAAACCTTTATATCTTATTAAAATTTGGGTTTTCATATAATATAATGGTCCTCGCTCATTCAATGGTCGGAGCTTTTCTCCGCCATTGATCATTGGGCTGATCCAATGGTCTACGCAAAATCGAATCGACATTTTTCATCGGGTGCGTTAAACATTTTCCCACCTTTGATTGAAATCCCCCGATTCATTCTCCGCCGTCGATCTGATCTGTAGATCAATGGCCCACAATCAATTGCTCTGACGCTTCCATGTTCTTTTCCCCACCGATGCTGATAGCTCCGACTGCATCTGGGTCGTCCACGTGTCCAAATCGGACGGTCCAGATTGCATTTCCCGACTTTGGTTTAAATCATGTGGCCCGCTTCATAATGTTTTACGCAAAATCCCGGCCGTTGATCTCTGCAGATCAACGGTCCTTATTAACCCTTTCTCCGCTTTGTTATTATTTCGTTCAAGCCCCAGTTTCAATCCTAGTTGTTGATTTTTTCCATCTAACGACTTACATTAACCTCGACAGGCCTGCCTCCTGTGGGTCCTGCCTTCCTCAGTTTTTAATCTCAGTCGTCCAATCCTTGATCCGACGACCCATATCAAAACCACCCTACCTGTTATGACCCGCACATCATATCCATATCACGCTCATTCCTCTCCATTAGATCTGAGGTCCCAGATCTGACGGCCCAAGTTCCATGTCGCGTAACTTTAAGCGTGGGGGTTAATTCCCAGAAATCACGCGATATAAGCTGTATTTAAAATCCACGTGTCAACCTCTGATGCATATCGCGTTCAAAAAGGAAAAACTGCCTCTCCGCCTTTTATCCACGTGAAACCCGTGGCTTTCTCCACCAAAACCACCTTTCCCCATTTCTATTATGTTTTATCGCATGCATTGCCTGTCATTGATCTCTGCAGATCAAAAACCCGGATTTAATCTGGCCTTACGCTATCGCTCTCCACCTCTTCCAAAGGTTTTCAACGTGAAATCTCCACCGTTGATCTCGTGGGCTGATCTCATCCAACGACCCATGATCATCTCGAAACCCCATTTTCCATTTTCAACACATTATCTCCACCCAAGGGATTTTTTCCCTTTTCCTTTGTATTTTTCACATTTTCCGCCATAACATATTATATGTGACCCCTTCACATTATTATGGCCCCGATTTATCTTGACCGTCGATCAAATCAGATCTATGGCCCGGATTTAATCCTATGCTCCTTTCTTCCAACCACCTTCTATCTGACCCCCGCAAGCGCATCCCCACCGTTGGATGCTTTCATCCAACGGTTGCAACCTAATACGCAACCTCCGAAGTAGTTAAACCTTAAAAACGCAGGATTTATTAATTTTTATTGTTTTATGCAGGATTTAATGGTTTTTCCATTATATTGAAGAAAACCCAAAGGTCGGGAATGACGATTCCCATGCCTTTGATTCATAAAATGGAAGCCATTCATAGGGTTCACCTCCACATTTCATCGATGCTTCATGGGAATTGATGCCATATGAACCCTTTGCGGCACCTGCACATCAACAAGACACAATGAAGGTTAAAAGAGACAGAGAGTATCAATGTTGAAGAACAAAAATCAGCAGAACAGAGGATTGAAGTCTGTTTTCACAAGTTTTGGAGGATTATGGCTAAGATCGAAAATCAAAATCCTAATCCTCCGAATTAAAGCACAATTAAAGAAAAATCCAAAGATTTATCAGTCAGAGGATGCCTCCACTGCCACATGCCACATCAGAGGCCATTTGATTCCTCTCAACTACCCAATGCCACCTATAGCCTCAAAGCATTCAATAGAGGCCGAGTTATGATCAGAAAAGAAGATATTTGCCTTAGCGTAGCCGAATAGTTAATTCTGCTAAAGAAACTTAATGCAAAAAATATCAGCAGAGTCATTACAACATGAAACAGAGCCTTAAAGTCAAAAAAATCTCCCACCGAGCTTATTTCTTAAATGTAAAACAATTAATACAGACAGAACATCTGTAAACTTATCCATCGAGCCCCTCAAAGGCCGAGAAGCATTAAGTCTGTATTAATTGACCTTGAAGATCTTTTATCAGATCCCACCTCCTCATTTCTTCTATAAATACTTCTGTAGAAGATGAGAAAATGTTGGTTGCAGAACTTTGAAATATACTTGAGCTTGAAACTTCTACTTGTAAATAGTGTTCACGGGCTCTTGAAGCTCTGCTTGTGATTAAATAAGTTAGGCTGAGAAGTGAAGATGATTGCTGAACTGAACATTGGACTTAAAGCTGTAACTGGTTTGAAGCATCAATACAAGCTGATTTATGGGATCCTGGTCTATGTCGACGGTGATGTTATTTCTTATTGTAAATTGTTATTTTATTTCTGTTTCCACTTTGTCCATCTTCTCTGATAAAGAACAAAATGCATAGAGTTAGGATTTACTGTATATCAGTACCCTTCTCTGACTGATAAGATTTATCTACATGTTTTCTTCCAAATTGTGTTGTTTAGGAATGATTTAATTTAGTTTAAGCAGTTAGGAATGTTGGCGTTCCCTCGTCCTACTGTCTAGGCCAATTGTTATTCTTGAATGTTATTTTTCAGTTTATGTTAAGTAGAGATGAACTAAGGAAGTTATGGTGAGCCCTGTCCTTTAGTTTTATCCCCAAAGACTGTCTGAAAGTTTCCCTAAGAATGTGTTGAAAGCTAGCTAGTTTCAAAGTACTTACCGGATCTTAGACATTTATTTTTTATCATATGTGTTTCCCTTTGTGTTTAAAGTGTTTTTCTATTGAAAGTGCATCAAAATTTGGATAGTTTCAAAGTACTTACCAAATCTTAGATTACTTTTATGTTTTTCTTAAGTGTATGTCAAAATCTGGCTAGTTTCAAAGTGCTTACCAGATCTTAGGCTGCTCTTTGTTCTTCATTTGTTAATTCCCCTTCTTTTTGTATCATTTCATTCCATAAAATCAACTTTAAAGAGATCCTTAGACATAGATGACTTTCCCCATGGACCACTCTTGAACCTTTCTATTTCACCCACCTGAGATAGTTGATAACCCGGAAAGTATTTTTAGGAAGTATCCTAGGATTAAATATTCAATTGTTTTTAGATCACCCTCGAGAGCTAATTCAGTTCCTGAAGATCTTGCAGCTCTACAAAAATCACAAGTAGACTTAAGAAATCCATTTAGAACTAGGTCTCTTGGTGATTTAGATCAACTATATTCTGAGTCTTCACTTTCATCTCCTGAAACAAGTGAACATCTTGATAGTAGATAAACAACACCACCTGATTCACATTTCCTTCACAATTTAGGTGTCTCTCATCCAAGGTCAACTCGGTAATCTATTCCTGGTCCATCCACATCTGTTCATCCTACATCCACTGTTCAAACCACTCCACTTCAGCCCACTTTCCCTTTTGTTAATCCACCTCTTGTAAATCCACCTCCACCACATATCATGGCAGCATGGTATGCTCCCTTAGTCCTTCCTGTACCATTAGTCAATATTCCACAGGATTATCAGTCCAAAATACCATTATACGATGCTAGTAATGCTACAACTGCATCACAACATGTGGATAAGATGAATGAATACTTTGACAGAAATGAAATTGATGATGAATCCGTCAAACTAAGACTATTTGCTCAAAGTTTGGGGGGAGAAGTAAGAAAATGGTTTAAAGGCTTAGCCTCCCATAGTATAAACGATCTCCAAGCCTTCCATCAGTCATTCTTAAACAAATGGGAAGTAAAGAAGAATCCTCTCCAGATCCTCTCCGATTACAAGAACCTCCACAGAAACACTGGGGAAAGTGTACAAGCTTACTGCACTAGATTTAATAGTGTGTATAATGCCCTTCCCCCAGATCTAAAACCTCCAAAAGGCTCAGCATTAAACAAGTTTCCTGAAGGGTTTGACCTTAAGATGGCCTATCAACTGAGAGAAAGAGATCCTCTAACCCTTGAAGATATGAAAAAATGGGCTCTTGTCGTGGAAGTTAACTTAATGGAGAAAAGAGCAAGAATGAAAAATGAGAAGAGAGTGTCCTTTAGAGAAGAGTCTACACCTTCTACTTCCATCTCTAAGATGGAAAGAATGATGGAGGAGATGATGGAGAAAATGAGCATCCTTGAGAGAGCACAAGCAAGTCAAAACCAAACTGCTCCTCAAAACAGAAACCAGAACCAGAATCAGGATTTTAGAAGAACTCAACCTCAAAACAGACCTAGGGAAGATGATCAACAGATCACTCCTCCCTTTCATCAAAACTATGTGAGTGAGGTTGAGGAAATAGATGAGCAAATAGAGGAAGATGATATCAACATGCTGGGAGTAGATAATGATGACTTTGAGGTTCATTATGATAGAAAACAAGGTCTATACACACCTTATGATGACAAAAGAGATGAGGATGAAAACTATTATCAAGAAATGGAGAATGTCATCATTGAGTCTCAAAGAGAGTATGACCTTCGAAGTAAAACCAATCAACAAACCCCCAACACCAAAACCTATGACAAATATTTACAAAACAACACTGTAAGTAAACCGAAAATTGTAAAACAAAAGGACAAAACAGTGGCTGGAAATTCTGATAAAGGTAAAGAGAAAGGCACTCAAAACAATGATAAACAGAGTGCAGACCTTAGCAGTACTAACACTTCAGCTAGTACTCCTGTTATAACCATTTTTTCAAATGTAAATAGAACAAATCAACAAACAGATTTTACTGACAGAGTGGCAGCTAATAAGGCCGAGACAAGCATTTCAAAGAATCAAATTCCTTTCAGCCTGGAGCAGGAAATTTCCAAAATTAAAATCTCTGTTCCCCTGACTGAGTTAGTTGCCCAAAATGTATATAGGACCCAAATTTTGAAGGCTTTAAACATAGAGGAGAATAATGACACAGTCAATCTTAATGATGACCAACCAGAGCTTATTTTTGGTCCAAAGATTGAGGGTAGATATCAAGAGGGACCTGTTCCTCCTTTTTATGTAAGTTTAAACGTTCATGACAAGATTTTGCACAACACTATGAATGAATCAGGGGCTTCTCATAATTTAATGCCTAAAGCGGTGATGGAGAGCCTGGGTCTAGAAATCACCAGACCTTATAAAGACCTTTACTCCTTTGACTCAAGCAGAGTAAAATGTTTAGGATTAATCAAAGACCTCTGCGTTAATTTAGCACAGATTCCAGCCAAATGTTTGGTTATGGACATTGTTGTGGCTGATGTTCCCCTAAAGTATGGAATTCTGTTATCACGATCTTGGGGGGCTAAGTTACAAGGAACTATGCAAATGGACATGACCTATGCGACCATCCCTGTGTTTAATCAGACAAGAAGACTGTACAGGGAGTCCCATATGCAGTACATGGTTACTATTCAAGACAGACTGCAAAACTCTCCTCTGTATTCTGTAAATACAGGCCTTGATTCATTTATCCTGTTTAACGATGAAACATTCACTGAACAGGTGACTTTGACAGAATTAATGGCCAATAGAGAGGAAGAGGTAAACAACACATAACCATCAAAACAGTTTGCTGAACCTTTAAAATTTAGCAAACCAAACACGGGTCTTGAGCTACAAATCATGCGTCCATTGTTTTTTAACCTTGACAGTCAAGACAACATTCCTAAAATAAACGAAAAACCTGAGGAGTCAAAACAAATTCAACAGAGTGCTGATTTTCAAGAACAATCTGAAAGTACGATAGTTGAAGAGGATGGTAACCAAGATGAAACTGAAACTAGTCCTCTATGGAGTATGAAATTTGACGGGTCGTGCACTAGAACTAACGCTGGTGCAGGTGTCTGGATTTGCAACACTGAGAACAACCACACAGAAAGCATTTCCTGTAGATTAAAATTCTAGTGTTCAAATAACATAGTGGAATATGAATCCCTTCTTTTAGGCTTACATTTGTTGAAAAAGTTAGGAGCCAAAAGAATTAAAGTCTATGGGGATTCAGAACTAATCATTAGGCAAGTCAACGGGGAATACAACACAAATCACCCAAGACTTAGGGCCTATCGAAACGATGTCGTGGATCTTTTAAAAACTTTTGAGGAGTACCATTTAATTTTTGTCCCAAGAAAAAGAAATATCGCGGCCCACAGGCTAGCTTTCGCGGATAGAACATGCTTAATGCCATACGAGACCAAAGAATGTACAACTCAGATTAAATTCAGATCAGCTGTTCCCGATAACAAAAAATATTGGCAAGTGTTCGACGGAGACAAACAAATAGAAGACTTCATGCAATTTAGAAATGAATTTGAGCTACACAGTTCAAATTCTCATTATGAAACAGACTGCAATAGTGAAGAAAATTTTCTTGGTGAAGAAGAACTGTCTCCTAAGCTTGCTGATATAAATCTACTGTCTGGAAAAATTAAAAACAAAATAGAGATGAGTGCAGAGTCAGAAACAGAAGATTTAGAAACCCTGCAGTCAAAATATCAGAGTTTTCCCAAGGGTTTGGCCCCTTTAGAAGAGTTGTTTGATTTTAACGATGTGGCCAAGAAGCCAAAACTGGAGCCTGTAGAGATTGAAGTGGAAGAGTGCAATATAAGCAGTGAACTAAAACCTATGATGATTAAACTGTCTAAGACTTTATCAGCTCACATTAAACTCAAACACATAGAGCTGTTCAAAGAATTTTCTGATGTTTTTGCATGGAGTTACGAAGATCTTAAATCCTATGACACTGAAATAATGCAGCACAAAATCCCTCTCAAGGAAAACCAAAGGCCATTCAAACATAATCTGTGCAGAATAAACCTAGTACAGCTGCCATTGGTTGAGAAGGAAATCAAGAAAATGTATGAAGCTGGTATTATTGTCCCTATTAGATATTCTGAGTGGGTGTCTAATCTGGTGTCGGTTAGGAAGAAAATAGGAGAGATTAGGCTTTGTATAGACTTTAGAGACTTAAAAAAAGCTTCACTCAAGGACAACTACCCTTTACCCAAGATGGACCATATTTTACAAAGGGTAGTTGGTTCAAAAAGAATTTCTTTGCTTGATGGCTATTCAGGGTACAAGCAGATCTTAGTCCACCTTGATGATCAATTAAAGACAATGTTTACTACACCTTGGGGCAGTTTCATGTATGTGAAAATGCCCTTTGGTCTAATGAATGTTGGAGCAACTTTTCAAAGAGCCATGGACATAACATTCTCCGAAGAACTGGGCTACTTCATCATTATATACCTTGATGATGTTACTGTTTTTTCAAACATAGATGAAGAGCACTTAGAACATTTGAGAAAATTTTTCGAGAGATGCAGGAAGTTTGGGATATCTTTAAACCCTAAGAAGACACTATTCGGTCTCCAAGAAGGTAAGCTTATTGGGCACATTATTTTAGAAGAGGGTATTAAGATAGATCCAACAAGGATTGAGGCCATATTGCAAATCTCTCATCCTCGAAAGATCAAGGAATTGCAATCTTTCATTGGAAAGATTAATTTCTTGAGAAGGTTCATCCCCAACTTGGTTGAGCTCCTCAGGAACATTATAAACATGCTTAAGAAGGAGCAAGGGGTAAAATGGACCTTAGAAGTAAAGAAGTCCTTTGAGCTGGTGAAACAAGCGTTAACCAAAACACCTGTTCTAATAAGTCCTGATTTTTCAAAATATTTTTATATTTTTTCATTTGCATCAGAACATACCATAGCTGCTATCCTTTTACAGAAAAATCCACAAGGACAAGAGCAGCCCATTGCATTCTTTAGAAAGGCATTGAGGGATGCTTTGAATTATAACATTATGGAAAAGCAAGCCTTTGCTTTGGTTAAGGTTTTAAAAGACTTCAGAGTATACATCTTGCACGCACACATCATTGCCTTTGTCCCAAATTCAGTTGTGAAAGACATTCTAACACAGGACCCAGATGGTAAGAGAGGTAAGTGGATTGCTGTTATTCTTGAATATGATTTAGAGATAAAGCCCACTAAACTCATCAAAGGCCAAAGTCTAGCTAGATTAATGGCTGAATCCAATTTTGAAGTTCTTGATATTAATATGATTGATGCTTTGGATGATCAAGAGGAAATCTCAACACCCATTGTTGAAGATCATTTTATGAATTCCTCTTGGTATGCTGATATTCTTTATGTTTTGCTAAATTTGAACACACCTCCTGGTTTGACAAAAACAAAGGCAAGGTTTCTAAAGTTAAAAGATGTAAACTATTGCATTATAGATAAATGTCTTTATTGGAAAAATGCAAGTGGGATAATATTGCTTAAATGTTTGCCTGAGTTCGATGCAGAGAAGGTTAAGCATGAGTTCCATGGAGAGTGTGGAGGCCATTTATACTGGAAGACAACAACCAACAAAATTCTAAGGGCTGGTTACTATTGGCCTACTCTTTTTCTTGATGTGCACAAGATGATAATTGCCTGTCATAAATGTAAAATTTTTGAAGGCAAAAAGAAGCTTCTACCCCTACCTTTGCATCCAATTATTGTTGAAGCTTCATTTCAACAGTGGTGACTTGAATTCATAGGAGAAATCCATCCACCATCCTCTACCCAACATAGATGGATTCTCACTGCCATAGGTTACTTCACTAAATGGATAGAAGCCATCCCCTGTAGGCAAGCCAATGATTCTGTCATTATAAAATTTATGGAGACTAATATTCTCTCTAGATTTGGCTATCCTACCAAAATCATCACTGATAATGCAGTAGAATTTGGATCAAAGAAGATGGTTGAGTTCTGTCAAAAATATCAGATAACATTGGGGCATTCCACGGCCTATTACCCTCAACGTAATGGACTTGTAAAATCTTCAAACAAAAGTTTAGTGAACATAATCAAGAAGCTGTTGGAGGACAACAAGAAGTCTTGGCACACAAAGCTTGTTCATGCACTTTGGGCTAACAGATTGACATTGAAGAAATCTATTGGTATGTCACCCTACTAGCTTGTGTATGGTACAGATGCAATTTTTCCCACCAGCTTTGGTGTACCAGTTATGAAGTTGATTCAAGAGGTTCAGTCTGAAGAAAATGACATGATCAGAAGGATAAATCAGACTATTCACCTTCAGCAAACTAGAGAGGAGGTTTATAACAAAGCATTGCAAAAGCAGGACAACATTAAAAATCTTTTTGACAGAAGAACAAAGGCCAACAATTTCAATGTTGGGGACAAAGTTTTAAAGTGGGATTCAAGGAGAGAAGACAAGGGAAAGCATGGGAAATTTGAAAACTTATGGCTTGGCCTTTATCTCATTCATTCTGTTGCTGGTAATAATGCATATTTTTTGCAGGAGTTGAATGGAGCAGAGCTGTTTGGGGGTCCTGTCAATGGCAGGATGCTTAAGCATTAATTATCTTGATCCATGTCATGTTCTGAAAGCCTTTTTATCTTTTTCTCATTATAAATATTTCACCCATCATTGCATTCAAAGTTAGAAAAATCAAAAATACTAAAACAGTGAAAGAAACAAAAGAGGGCAGATTGTAAAAACAATAAAGGTACAACCCCATACCAAAAAGAGAAACAAATATGAAAGTGTGCAAGCTTAAATGCCACTCCTGAAAAAAACACTCCTAATTAGTCATACAGCCTAATCTTGACTAATTAGTTTTAAATTTACTGCTGATAGGATAGTGAATTCGATTTTCCAAACAGTTTAATCTTGGCTTATCAGTAGGTAGTTTAGGCTAGAAATTAAAGGTTCAAACATGCTCAAAATTAGAACCTAAGTTTCCAAAGAGAGATGACTCATTTATTACTTGAGTAAAAAACATAGGTAAATCTGGTTCTAATCAGCTCAAAATATGAACCAGAGGACAAGCAAAGAACAACTCAAACAAAAGTAAAAACGGAGCTAAAAAAAGATGAAGGAAGTGCTTTGAACTTTCATATCTTAAGCCTTACATTTTGATTTAACTTTTATGCAAAATAATATCTATGTGCAGCTTGTTTTTTATGCCATATATCAACATCAAGTTAGACTGTTCAATCCTGACTTGTATGCTTTTAAATTTCTGTTTTAGAAATTAGAGAATAAAAATCTGTTAGACCCTTTAATCCTAACAGATTGATAGATTAGGTAGAGAAGCATTTGGATTCAACTGTTTAATCTGAGTTCATGGAGAAATAAGGAGTAGAATTAGATTAGATTTTTTTCTTTCAAAAGAATAAAATGTTGTAAAAAGAGTTTGCCAATCCAAGTGCACTCTAAAGAAGAAAAACCGTTAGATCAGTAGGATTGGGTAGGTAGAAAGCTTGTATTGATGAACATCCAATATTCTTCATGGCTGCTAATATTTTCAGAAGCAAAAGAAGAACATCCAAGTAAAGAAAAGTAGCCCAATAGATAAGGCATTGATCAGCCTCCGAGAGAATGCAAGTCTGAAATTCTTGATGCCTTCAAGAAGGCACCATCCCCAAGTGGAGCCACTGTTAGCCACCTATAAAAATTTTTATATCAAAAGGAACCTAAAATCATTTTTGAAGCCTTCAAGAAACAAGTTTTATTGCTAAAAATTTTATCTCTTGAAGACTCGTGAAGACATCATGCCCTTTGATTATATCTTCACTGCTGTCCCCATTTCAAACTCTGAAATTCTGCTGATCTCATAAAGGAAAGACTGCTGCAAAACACCATTTTTCCCTTCTTTTCACTTCAAACTAACTTTCATTTTTTCCCCTTTCATTCCCATGAAATTAATCTATTTTCCATTTTTCTCCATTTCCCCTTCATAAGATCCTCTTTACAAAGTTTAAAACTCACTTTTAAACTTTGCCGAAACCCCCAAATCCATCAAAAACTGTGAAAAATTTCATTAAAATATATATATATATATATATATATATATATATATATATATATATATTTTACTGCAGGCTTAAGCCCCCTTGGGTTAAGTCCTAAACCACTTCCCCACATATGCCCGCGCCCTAGAACCAGGTGCTAGACTCATAAAGCACTTATTGCAATCGGGATTTTCCATCCAACGCAAGTCTTTTTGTTATTTGAAAAGTTCGATGCCGATTGGCCCTTTGTATATAACACTCCGGTCCTTTGATCCCTTTCATATAACCTAGCAGCCCCGCAATCGGGCACTTAAACATTGTAATAATTCATCTCTGATGCATATTTCCCTTTGTAAGTTCATAAAACCACTTTTTCCTAAGTTTGGTCTAAACGCGCCAATACAATGTTTCTAAATGATAAAGACCGTTGATTTCAAAACCTGATCAACGATCCGCGCGTTATCGCATCACAAAATTCTAAATGGGTAGCTTGAAAAGCCCAAAGGCCTGATCCGAAGTTCCGATGCGATTTGCCCTTATACATATAAGCCCTGGGCCTATTGCATTTCATATAAACCAGGCCCCGAAACCGGGTGCCATTTCATATATATATCACCCGCCCCCAAAGCCAAAACATTTATATCTTATTAAATTTTGGGTTTTCATATAATATAATGGTCCCTGCTCGTTCAATGGTCAGAGCTTTTCTTCGCCGTTGATCATTGGGCCGATCCGATGGTCTGCGCAAAATCACATCGAAAATTTTCATTGGGCGCGTTAAACATTTCCCCACCTCCGATTGACATCCCCCGATCCATTCTACAGATCGACGACCCACAATCAATCGCTCCGATGCTTCCATGTTCTTTGCCCCGCTGATGCCGATAGCTCCGATTGCATCTGGGCCATCCACGTGTCCAGATCGGACAGTCCAGATTGCATTTCTCGACTTTGGTTTAAATCATGTGGCCCGCTTCATAATGTTTTAGGCCAAATCCCTGCCCTTGATCTATGCAGATCAACGGTCCTTATTAACCCTTTCTCCGCTTTGTTATTATTTCGTTCAAGCCCCAGTTTCAATCCTAGCCATTGATTTGTTCCATCTAATGGCTTACATTAACCTCGATAGGCCTGCCTCCTGTGGGTCCTGCCTTCCTCAGTTTTTAATCTCAGCCGTCCAATCCTTGATCCGACGACCCGTATCAAAACCACCCCGCCTGTTATGACCCACACATCATATCCATATCATGCTCATTCCTCTCCATTAGATCTGAGGTCGCAGATCTGACGGCCCAAGTTCCATGTCATGTAACTTTAAGCACGAGGGTTAATTCCTGGAAATCACGCGATATAAGCTGTATTTAAAATCCATGTGTCAACCTCTGATGAATATCGCGTTCAAAAAGGCAAAACCGCCTCTCCGCCTTTTCTCCGCGGGAAACCCGTGGTTTTCTCCACCAAAACCACCTTTCCCCATTTCTATTATGTTTTATCGCGTGCATTTCCTGCCGTTGATCTTTGCAGATCAACAGCCCAGATTTAATCTGGCCTTACGCTATCGCCCTCCACCTCTTCCAAAGGTTTTCAACGTAAAATCTCCGCCGTTGATCTCATGGGCCAATCTCATCCGATGGCCCACGATCATCTCGAAACCCCATTTTCCATTTTCAATACATTATCTCCGCCCAAGGGATTTTTTCCCTTTTCCTTTGTATTTTTCACATTTTTCACCATAAAATATTATATGTGACCCCTTCACATTATTATGGCCCCGATTTATCTTGACCATCGATCAAATCAGATCTATGGCCCAGATTTAATCCTATGCTCCTTTCTTCCAACCACCTTCTATCTGACCCCCGAAAGCGCATCTCCACCGTTGGATGCTTTCATCCAACGGTTGCAACCTAATATGCAACCTCTGAAGCAGTTAAACCTTAAAAACGTAGAATTTATTGATTTTTATTGTTTTATGCAGGATTTAATGGTTTTTCCATTATATTGAAGAAAAGCCAAAGGTTGGGAATGACGATTCCCATGCCTTCGATTCATAAAAGGGAAGCCATTCACAGGGTTCACCTCCACGTTTCGTCAATGCTTCATGGGCATTGATGCCATATGAACCCTTTGCTGCACCTGCACATCAACAAGACACAATGAAGGTTAAAAGAGACAGAGAGTATCAGTGTTGAAGAACAAAACTCAGCAGAACAGAGGATTGAAGATTGTTTTCACAAGTTTTGGAGGATTACGGCTAAGATCGGAAATCAAAAGCCTAATCCTCCGAATTAAAGCACAATTAAAGAAAAATCAAAAGATTTATCAGTCAGAGGATGCCTCCACTGCCACATCAAAGGCCAATTGATTCCTCTTAGCTACCCAATGCCACCTGTAGCCTCAAAGCATTCAACAGAGGCCGAGTTATGATAAAAAAATAATATATTTGTCTCAGCGTAGCCGAATAGTTAATTCTGCTAAAGAAACTTAATGCAAAAAATATCAGCAGAGTTATTACAACATGAAACAGAGCCTTAAAGTCAACAAAAGCTCCCACCGAGATTATTTCTTAAATGTAAATCAATTAATACAGATAGAACATCTGTAAACTTCTCCATCGAGCCCCTCAAAGGCCGAGAAGCATTAAGTCTCTATTAATTGACCTTGGAGATCTTTTATTAGATCCCACCTCCTCATTTCTTCTATAAATACTTCAGTAGAAGATGAGAAAATGTTGGTTGCAGAACTTTGAAATATACTTGAGCTTGAAACTTCTACTTGTAAATAGTGTTCATAGGCTCTTGAAGCTCTGCTTGTGATTACATAATTTAGGCTGAGAAGTGAAGATGATTGCTAAACTGAAACATTGGAATTAAAGCTGTAACTGGTTTGAAGCATCAATACAAGCTGATTTATGGGATCCTGGTCTATGTCGACGGTGATGTTATTTCTTATTGTAAATTGTTAATTTATTTCTGTTTCCACTTTTTCCATCTTCTCTGATAAAGAAAAACATGCATAGAGTTAGGATTTACTGTATATCAGTACCCTTCTCTGACTGATAAGCTTTATCTACATGTTTTCTTCCAAATTGTGTTGTTTAGGAATAATTTAATTTAGTTTAAGAAGTTAGGAATGTTGGCGTTCCCTCATCCTATTGTCTAGGCTAATTGTTATTCTTGAATGTTATTTTCAGTGTATGTTAAGTAGAGATGAACTAAGGAAGTTATGGTGAGCCCCGTCCTTTAGTTTTATCCCCAAAGACTGTTTGAAAGTTTCCCTAAGAATGTGTTGAAAGCTAGCTAGTTTCAAAGTACTTACCAGATCTTAGACATTTCTTTGTTATCATATGTGTTTCCCTTTGTGTTTAAAGTGTTTTTATATTGAAAGTGCATCAAAATCTGGCTAGTTTCAAAGTACTTACTAGATCTTAGGCTGCTCTTTGTTCTTCATTTGTTAATTCCCCTTCTTATTGTATCATTTCATTCCATAAAATCAACTTTAAAGAGATCCTTAGACATATATGACTTGCCCCATGGAACACTCTTGAACCTTGCTGTTTCAATTAAACCCTATTATGACTCCATAGCTCAATGGACTAAAAACCAACATTATATCTATCTTTTTAGCCAAAGCTTGTTCTGATTGCTTGCAACTTCACACCTTTGAAACTCTTTCCATGTAGGACTTTCCACTCAAATAATAATCATGCTCAACCATCCAAAACAAACAAAAACCCTCGGACTTCGTAACAAGCCTAATATCATTACCCAAAAGCTTTAAAGATAAATCCATCTTTGCACTCATTGGAGAGATCCATCTCTGGATTCAGGAGGGATAGATCCTAGAATCCCAAAGTGGTTGAAATAGTGTTTCTCCCTGCAATTGGACTTTTGGAAATCTTGCTAATTACAGGGAGCTAACACTAGGCTAATGGGAGATGCAGAGGCATGGTCCACCCATGTCTAATCCATTGGAGTGATTGGATTCAAAGTTTTTTTGATCTATGTGGTCGTGAAACTTCCATAATGTTTTTTCAGGTGTGATATTTGCTTATATGACAGGGCTAGAATGAAGGTGCACTATGAAGAAACATTGAAGCTTTACAAGACCTTGCTATCTATGTTTACAGAGAGTCTGGGCTTGCCATTGGACTATCTAGAGGGAGCTTTTGGAAAAGAAGAGGGCATTGGAATTTGCGTTCAAATCAATTATTATCCCGTGTGCCCACAACCTGAACTGACTTATGGGCTCTTCCCTCACTCAGACCCTGGAGGAATAACCATTCTACTACAGAATGATGTCGTTGGCTTGCAGGTTCGAAAAAATGATTCTTGGGTGCCCATGCGGCTTGTTGCTAATGCTTTGACGATAATAAGTATCTTTGTTTGGAACAAGTTCTAGATCTCTTTAATCCATTATGTAGTGATATTTGTTTGTTTATGACTCGATCCTCCATAGATTTAGTTGTGGCTTTGATTCTGGTAAACTATGTCTGTTTAAGGCGCATGTGAAACATGTTCTTTCCCTATTTGAAGCCTTGATTTAACCCTTTAACATTGTTTTTCAACTTTCAATAATGCAAAATTTGCACCTTTCTTCTGCCATGGCTACGTATTATGTTGTGAAACTTGCTTATTGTGCATTTTTTCATATTGTAGTTATAGTTTACAACATTACCTCGTTTTCATGCCCACGACATGAAGAATTATTTTGTTTTGATGTGTCCCATTCATAATAATAAGCTCATTTCTTGAAACTATTTTTCCTGTATTATCCTCTTTATAAGTTTGTTTTTTTATCAAGATTTTTTATTGTAGAAATTCTGCGTCAACATATTTTTTATTGTAAAAATTCTGCGTCAACATATTGGAAGAGAGACAAATTTGACACTAAGCTTCCTCTTGAACGTCCTCCCATAGGTAGTTTGGGTTTCCTATCAAACGGATTGTTGGCAACCACCACTGCTCAAGAGGGATTTATATTCAAATGCGTAAACAAAGCAAACCTGGTAATATTCAGTGATCCTGCTATCAATCACATCGAAATATACGTTCTTTTACTCCAGAAGACACTCAATCACATTGCCGATGACGAATTCAGTTGTATCTTCTAAGTGCAGATCCTTAATGGTCTCCACCACGATGTCATCACGCGCCTTACAAACGATGTGGCCATCAATCTTCCGAGTTGCTGCTGCTGAACCTATGGTACACATTTGTGTTGCGCTTCGACATGCTTCTACAATAAACTGTGTGTTTATGCCCACTGCGAGAGCTGATATGAATTTTGTTGTTGATGCAGGAGCATTAGCTTCGAAAAACACCTTGTATTTTATTTAAGCTAGGGGGTTTCATGTTTTGAAGAAATATTAAGATTCATGTAAATATTAATATTATTTTGAGTGATTAATTATATTTTAATTAATTATTTGTGAGAATTTGTAAATGTTTCCAAACAACTGGAAACATGAGAGAAATTAGTTTCAAGATAATTTAGAATTAATGATGGAGCCTAAGTTGGAATTAGTTTCAAAGTTTTAGGGATAAAAATCTATCTTTTAGGGATGTTGAGAGATTTAGGGATTTGTTGAGATTTTAAAGGGATAGAACTCAATTTAGTGCATTTTTAATTTGTATAAATTAGAAGGCCTCAAAGGCAAAAGAGACTTGAATGGGAGAGTGAGAGTGATTGAGAGTAGGTTTTGAACAGCCAAGGCTGTAAGCCTTTGGAAAATTGTAAGGGCCATGAACGTTGAATACTTGGTCAGGAAGAAAAGGTTGTAAGTATTTTCATTGTTAATGTGGAAGTGTTTTCAAAATTTTGTGTTTAATTCATTGAGTAATGTATATTTCTGTATATCGACTTCGAATTCGTTAAGGCACACTCACTTTGGTGAAATCAAATTAAACTGTTGTGATGAGGTACCAGAATTTGGACTGGTAATGATGGATCGACTTAGTGATGGTATGGGATACGAATGTATGGTACGTTGACTGTAATAAATAGCATCGAAGAGTTGTGTTTCACATGTGAGATGGAACGTTTTTTTTTAACTGTTTTGAAACAGGGACAACGTTCAAATTAGAACGTAAGGCATTGGGTGAATCGATGGAAATAGAATAATTTAATCTGCTACAGATTGGGAATTTCCATGACACGCTGCAGCATTGAAATTTGGCAGTATGCAGATTTGAAATCGTATAATCTACTTATAAGATCTGTTTGCAAATGCCAGATAACTGTGGATCGAAACAAAAGGAATTTAATCATTCTTTGTGAAAAACGCTTTAATTAAAGACCAGTGAGTAATTATCAAATAAGTCTAGTCCGCGTTTGAATCCTGTGGTGGAATGCTGGCGCTGTGATCAATCCATAAGGTGTAATGCCAAAGCAAATGAGTTGTGAGTAGCGGCATTAATTTTTATTATTTGCAGAACATTGTTGCTAAAATCATTCTCATCTGGTTAAGTGTGTGCAGTGAAGTAGAAATTCGATGTAGTCGACGAGCGTTGGTCTTGGTAACTGGCAACGTATATGAAAATTTGATATAGCGCTTATGGGACAGCGCTGGAAAAGGAAGTCAATTGAGGTTTTTGTATATTTGTTCTGTAGGTGAGAAGTCAGAACAGTAAGCACTGGAGAGCTGCAGAAACATAAGTCTGGAAAAATTCGTTGAAATCCAGCGTTGAGGAAATTGTGACGTTGTCATAAAGGGTTTCATTCATGAATTTGCAGAACAGAAATCGAGTGCAGAATACAAGTTTATAACAAAAGAGTAACGTGGCTTTAAAACCCAGTTTGACTATCCATCTATTGAATGTTCTTTGTGTATTTATATTGCGTGGAGAAGATTAGTATAGAGATGTGATAATGCAGGGTAAACGAAACAAACCAGTTCGAATCCGATGTAAATGTTGAAGCGCCGGACGTGAACAATGGAACGCAGGTAGGCACAACATTTAATTGGCAATTGTATTGATGCGTTGAGTTTTGGTATAGATTTTGAATTTTAAGAGAGCGCTGGTATTTTCTCAAATTAAAGCCGTATGAAATCTCATAGGCATTAAATCAAACAAGAATGAAATATTTGAATTAGAACCTTCACATGAGCGTGGTTTGACTGTATAAATGAGGGATTGGTGCTATTTAAAGTGCATAAGAGTTATTGGGATTGTTTGGTTATGAGACATTGGAATGTAAAAGATTTAATATGTGTTGCCAAAGTTCGACCTTTAAGTTATGAAGGGTGCATTGAGTAAGGACAAGTCCAAGTCTTTCATTGATTAAAATAAATACATGGGCACATTGTTTCATTGAATTTTGGTCATATATGAATGATGTTATTGGGTTGATGAGCATTTGAATGATTTGAGTCATTGGGTTTAATTGAAGGTTTCAAAAGTTATGAATTTGCCTGAAGATGAGTAGATATTGGAATTGAGATAATTCCATATATGATGGCTTTTAATAAAAGTATGAAATCAATGGTGAATGATTTTGAACCACATGAAAGATAAGTTCCGCATGCAAATAGTACAGTTATTGAAAGTGCCAGCTATTGAGGTTTTTGATTTGGGTAAAAGCTGAGATGCACGCTGATATGCACAAAGATTAAAGATTCTGGGTATTGCAGGCTAGACCTGCATCAGTTGTGGAGTTGAATCTATCCATATTGCAGATTTTACAAAAATAACCATTACTTATAAAAACCTAAACAATGAACTCTTTACACTAAACTAACTAAATTATCTATAAACACAATCAGTCTGTTTCATTATTCTAAGTATTGCCTCTTATAATTAGCCGAAAATACCCCCATAAATATGACTTGTGGTTTGAAATTCATCGAATCATTGGAAACCTACCAAAGTTTGAACATAAAATTTCAATATCATAACATTTCATGTCATTTTACTACCGTGAACCTCAATTAGCCCAACCTTAATGTTATGTAATCGAAGTGAAAGGTTCCCCACCCTAAACCTTAAGAAAACGTGCAGGGTTAAAGGCAAGAAAACGTGCAGGGTTAAAGGCAAGGAACTACTTTTACAAGATTTTGGAACTATTGACAAATGATTGCCAGCTTCTATTTATATGAATACCGAATTAATCAACAAAATAAAAATCATCTTAACTCATTTGTGAAATTGAGTAATGTATTAAAACAAAATACTAAATGCTTCTACAATTTGTGAAAACAAAACACCATCGTATAATTATATAATAAGTAAGAGAAAGAAATAATTGATCACACAACACAAGATGTATCTTGGGAAGCACACTGCCTAAAACTGGCTATATGTATATTCTATAAAGTCAAGATCATGAAACAATACAATGTTTTTCTCTCACCGAGAAATTCATTCACTCTGCCAACTCTCTGTCTCACTCTAATCTAGGAGGAAAAATCAGTCAAATACTTAACCAATTCTCAGCCTCTACTTGACCAACCTTACTCATGCATTCCTAGAGGAATTTTCGCCCTATTAAATAGGAAATTACTTGAAATTAATTGCACAATGCATCATAAGATTTCTCATGACTCTATAACTGACCTATACAATTTTATTATTATACAATTGATAGTTATCATCCCTCTAACATCAGTCTCAACCGGGCCTTCCTTAGAACTAACATGCAACAACTATTTATAGCAAATTATCACTTAACTGATCGATCAATTTTTTTTAATTAAATCAGATTTAATTCACTCGACCTATCACTAGCTCATCTCTCAATTAGAACTAGCTAAATTTATTTTAACTAAATTAATTGAGTTAACTAATTACAACTGAGAAATAGATATAACTTGACCCCCTTAAATCATGGGATAACTCTACATGCCTCTCCTCTTTGACCGTCAACTTGAATTTCCTAAGCTAATTCAATCTTTCTAAATTAGTTAACTAATACAGTCATCATGAGATGAAATTACAATTTCTCTTCCAATTTAATTAGGGGAAAATTAAATCAGAAGCCAAATTTGGGTGCCATTTAAACACTTATTATACTTTCCACATAGTAAATTGCAATTGCCGCAATTTTTTTTTAAAGTTTTATAAAATTAAATATTATATTTATTTTTTTTGGAAAGAATTTAATTTTTGAATTTTTCAAATTTTAATTTCTTATTATTGCGTGGTGGAAGTTCAATATTATGTGATTTAAAATCAAATTTCCAGAATTAAAAATTGTTTAAAAAAATTAAAATTAAAAAACCTCTAATCACCAATTTTTCTAAATAAATTTAAACCATGCCAAGGTATGTTTAAATTTTGGAAATAACTATTTTCTATTTTCATTTCGTTCTACTTGATTCTGACTCTAGATGCGCATAATATCTTTCATTTTCTTCCAAAATATTTGGAAATATTTAAGAATTTCTCTATGTTTTCTAATAAAACAAAGACTATGAAGTACAATTAATTATGTAGAATATTTTTTCCATAATTAATATTTTGTTTCCCTTCATTATCATACTTATTTTTAACAATAAATATTTACTAAAGTATAATCTTTCCTTGCTAACTTTCTATTAGTTGTTGTATTTTTTTAATAACAATGTTTCTTCACCTTTTTCCATTACTATATTTTATTAATCGTAGTATTTTTTTATAGTTTAATTATTTAATTGTTGCTAATCCTTTTTTCATAAAACTATGTTATCATGTACCAATATATTACTAGCAATTTGATCCCCCTTCAAGGTTGCGGTGCTTAAATTATATGATCACATTCATCCCTTGTTTTTTATTTTAGTAAAAAAAACATTGACTTTGAATTAGTTTTGAAAATTTTAAACATATTCTATGAAGTTTATTAAAGTTTTAAAATCATAAATAAAAATATTTCACTATATCTTAATATAAATATTACAATAAAATTAAAATCAATAATTCAAATAAGTAAAGTTGAAAATATAAAATATATATGAATTAATCACTATATTACTCCATCCAAAAAATGGACAACTTAAAACTTATCATGATTCAAATCTAACTTTAGTTCTCTTACATAGTTTCAATTATTGAAATTATGATATTTGAATAATGATTTTAATAAATAAAACTTTTCCATTTTATTATTTTTACTTTAATATTGCTATTAATTACTTTTTGCATAAGACACAAGTACTAAACAATAAGGCTGCATGTTAAACTTGTTTTAACTACTATTAGACCCATTTTGATGGATTGATGCACATTCAATTAATAAATTAAATGTTATTGTTTGGAAAAATTTAATACCATAATTTTAATTGATTTTTAAAATAAAATAAAATACAAATTTGCGGCAAAAATAAAAAATATGAACTCTTGATATTGAATCAGAAAATATCTCCACCCAAGCTTAGTTGGAGGTGCACAAGAGTGTTGTCCTCTAACCTAATTTTCTGTCTTGCTGATCTGTTAATTCAAACATGGAGTACACAAACGAGAGGTCGACAAGATAATGCATGAAATATGGTAGAGCCTTGTCCCCTATTGAATCCATAATCTCAGAGAAACTAAGGTTGAGGAAGGAGCACCGACGGAAAAGTAGAACAAGACAAGAACTAAATCACAAAAATACATAATTACAATGAATAGATTGATAGGGAAAGATTTAGAGTCATAGCCATGACAGTTCTTCAAGCCTAATTTGGGACATGGTGAGACCTTGACCACTGTCGCATGCTTGTAATTCCTGTTTCGATAAGTGGTGATCAAACCTTGACTCAGATTCTTCAACATCACTGTCTTGAGTGAATCGACTATCTTCCCTTGCCAAATGGATCCAAGAGTTGCAGAGCTAGCCCTCACTTGCTGCAACAATAAATAATTATATAATAACATCACCGAATTCGAGCCTAACCTAAGAATCCCACAGAATACCTTGACTCATTCGACCAACATCTTCAATGAAAAGTTTCCAATTGGAGCTTGGCTAACAATATTGCAACCAATTAAGACCCTACTATACTCTCCTCTACATACCCTTCAAAGGATAAATTAAATAACACTTGACGCAAGGTGCCACTAAATGATGTTTACTCTGCATGCATCATGCATGGGAGGGCCTGCGACACCACCCCTTTCTTAATCGTCATGGGAGTTGGTGGGGTGGTGGGCACCCTCCCCCTCGAGATCCTTTTCACCTCATCCACCCCCATTAGGAATGAATATTGAAATATTTCATTTATAACACACAATAAAATCATTTTTGTTACTAATATTTTGCACTGTGGAAAGTGCATATATATATATGGACATTGAAATATTTTATTTATATCTAACATTTAGATATTATTTTGCTATTAATTACGTCGTAAGGTGTTCGTTTTTCCAAACAAATCCCCAAGTTGCCACTGTTTGTAGCTCTCCAATGTCGTATTGAATATTAGACGATTGAAGATTTGTGTGCCGCCACATTAGTTGTTAGAAAAAATAATTAGTCTACCTTAAAAATTAAAGAAAAACTACATAGAGAACTTCTTCTTGTCAAATCTAAAAACCCAGGAAACGTGGAAAAGTTAAGGGTTTCCAATGCCAAAAGTCATCGGTTACAGGTTCCCACACCTGGGATTGGGTTGCAGGCAGTACATACTATATAGCGCTTGGGAGAACTAGACGTTTAATCCCGCAAATTCTTCTTCGACTGTCAAAAAGTTGATGGCTAGAGGGGGGACGAGCTTCTCCATTTGGGACCTCCTCTCTGCTTGCTCATCGAGGCTCTTCGCTAGCTGCTTGTATGCTAGGCTAATGGGAGATGCAGAGGTATGGTCCACCCATGTCCAATCCAGTGGAGTGATTGGATTCAAAGTTTTTTTTGATCTATGTAGTCGTGAAACTTCCATAATGTTTTTTTAGGTGTGATATTTTCTTATATGACAGGGCTAGAATGAAGGTGCAATGTGAATAAGCATTGAAGCTTTGTAATACCTTGCTGTCTGTGTTTACAGAAAATCTGGGCTTTCCATTTGACTATCTAGAGGGAGATTTTGGCAAAGAAGAGGGCATTGGAATTTTCGTTTGAATCAATTATTATCCCGCATGCCCACAACCTGAACTGACTTATGGGCTCTCCCCTCACTCAGACCCTGGAGGAATAACCATTCTACTACAGAATGATGTTGTTCACGTGCAGGTTCGAAAAAAATGATTATTGGGTGCCCATGCGGCCTGTTGCTAATTCTTTGATGATAATTACGCCGAAGGCATTATCTTTGTTGGAGTGGGGTGAGCAAACACTGCTCACCCCATCCAATTAAAACCTTTTCTCATCGTCCTTCTGTCAAATAAAAAATTAACAAGTGTAACCTCTCTATTCGAACCCGTGGGGACAAAGCTGAAGGTTTATCGGACACCATGATGACCCAAAACCCTGCTCTCTTAATCTCCCCTGCAAGCCCATAACCGACCTTGGGCACCAAAAGTTAAAACTTGCCTGGCCACTTCCCTATATTTCCCCTGCAAGCCCATAGCCCACCTTGGGCACCAAAACCTGCCTGAGCTGCTCTTTCTCGTGCAATTTCCTGAAGTGTTTATGGAATTTGATGTGCGTTTTGAACTTTTCACCGTAGTGCTTTTGGAATTTGATGTGGGTTTTGAACTTGTCACTGCAGACTTCGCAGATGTAGGGTTCCTCTGGTTGTATTATGCCCCTCACCTCCAGTATATCGAGGGTTTTTCTCTGCTGCCTCTTGATTTGAACCCGTGGTGGGACAAAGTTGAAGGCGTGGTGGTTGGCGTAGGCAACCATCTGAATGACGAATCCAAAGGCTCTGCTGACAGACCTGAGCCTAAGAGTGGCATCGTAAAGGGGGACGCTGTTAGGTGGCTTGTTGTCCGAGTCCCAGAAGATGGCTAAGTTTCTACTTCCTTTGCTGGTATTTTCATTTCGGGGTCTGTTGCGAATGGACTTGTGTGGTAGGGCATTACTCGACAAGTTGGCCATGGTAGTCTCTGGGTTTTTGTGAATGGGAGGATATTTGGAGTTCAAGGAGCCGAACCATATTTAAAATGGATTAACATGTGATAAGAAGCGCACAACTGCTGCCATTGAACATTGAAGTGAGAATATTTAACTGAATATCATAATGCTCTACTGCTATGTTATTTGAAAATGACCAGAGACCTGCTGGCTCATATTAGTGGTGTAATATTTGAAGTCCATATGAATATATTCATTGAGTATATCGTCTCTCTGTGTTGAATGAAATGGCCATGACGCCGACGAGCTGTGGATGCATATCGGACGAGGCCCTGGAGTGCGTTATGGGCCAGCTGGAGGATCCAAGAGACCGTGGCTCGGTCTCTCTGGTATGCAAGAAGTCGTACAACGTGGATGCCTTCACAAGAAAGCATGTGACCGTGGCTTTCTGCTACTCGATACACGCCAGCGACCTCACCCGCAGGTTTACTAGGCTGGAGTCCCTTACTGTGAAGGGGAAACCTAGGGTAGCCATGTATAATCTACTCCCTGACGATTGGGGGGGTTATGCCAAGCCCTGGATAGACCAGATCTCCTTCACATGTCTCTGCCTCAAGGCGCTCCATTTGCGCAAAATGATTGTTACCGATGATGATCTCGCCACTCTCGTTAGGGGCCGAGGTCACATGTTGCAGGAGCTCAAACTCGAGAAGTGCTCTGGGTTCTCTACGAGGGGGCTTGAGGAAGTGGCTCACGGTTGTAGGTATGTGGGTGCTGAATTTTTGTGTTTCGAAGCTCAGGCTTGAATGCAATTCCGTGTCAGGGATTTTCAATTATTGCAGTTGACCTGCTCTAGATTTTGGTTAGAAGTGATCTAGACACTTTCCCAGTCACTTTCCCTTGGTGAACAACAGAAGTCCATTAGTTGGGCTCTACTGGCCAGATGTTTAGTTGGTTAAGCTAGAGAATATATATAAATCTGAAGCCCAATATGTTAGTCCTACAACAGTTGACAGCAATGCTAAGCTAAGCTTTTCATTATTTACAAGGGTTTCGGTGAAGAGGAGTACATATATCTGAAGCCCAATAAGTTTGTGTTGCAACAGTTGAATTGCTACTAGTTTTAAGTTTTTCAGCAGCTTACTTTAATTGTATACATCTAAATTGGGTATTTAGATTTATAAAACTAATCTATTCGCTGATTACATGGGTTTTACTGAAGAGGATTATATATCTCTGAAACCCAATAATTTTGTGCTGCAACAGTTGACCTGCAAAGCTTTTAAGCTAAGCTATTGGTTTATTAGATCGGTATAATGAAAGAGGAGTATGTATATCTGAAGCCAAATAAGTTTGTGTTGCAACAGTTGACCTGTTACTAGCTATAAGCTCTTTAGTAGCTTTCTTTAATTGCATCTTAATTGAGTGTTCAGATCTACAGAACTAAGCTATTCGATGTTTACATGGGTTTGATTGAAGAGGAGCATATGCCTCTCAAGCTTAATAAGTTTGTGCTGTGATATTTGACTTGCAATAAGTTTGTACTGCAACAGTTGACCTGCAAAGCTAAGCTAAGCTATTCGTTGGTTACAAACTTACATGGGTTTGGCCGGAGAGGAGTACATGTCTCTGAAGCCAAATAAGTTTGTTTTGCAACAATTGACCTGCTACCATCTATAAGCTATTTAGCTACTATCTTTACATGTAGGCAACTAAATTGGGTAGTTAGATTTAGAAAACTAAGCTATTCGTTGATTATACGACTAAAGAGGAGAAGATGACTCTGAAGCCCAATAAGTTTGTGTTGCCACAGTTGACCTTCTACTAGCTAAGCCATTCAGGAGCTTGCTTTAGTTGTAGGCATCTAAATTGGGTAATTAGATTGGCAAACCAAATCCCTGTCATCTTTTCTTCTAAGTTCTCACAATATCAATGTAATTGTAATATTTAAAATCCCCACAGTAAGTAATGGAGCACTTACTGCGGTACCAAAAGCCAGTTTCAATACTCCAGTGAGATGAATAGAAAAAACCTATGAGTTGGGCTCTACGGGCCACATGTTTGTCAGAGAGTATATATTTCTGAAGCTCAATAAGTTTGTGCAACATTTGAACTGCAAAGCGAAGCTAAGTTATTAGTTGGTTACAGGGATTTGGTTAACCGTTAAAGAGGAGTACATGCCTTTGAAGCCCAATAAGTTTGTGCAACTGTCGAATTGAAAAGTTAAGCTAAGCTATGATCCAGGTGGATATTGGTGGTCACCCACCTATTCCACTTGGGGCTCCACCATTGTCTATTTCAGTTTTTCAGTTTCGGCACAGTTTACTATTTTTAGCAGTGTTTCGGGTCCTAAACTTCCAGAGCCGTTTTGAGGCCCTAAACGACGTTTTTTGGGAAAACGGAGGGCAACATGGGTCCATGGACCGATGTTGCCCATTCCAAATTTGTAGTCCTCGGATAGATCTTTCTAACGAGGTATGGTACGCGTCAAACGGAGATCGTATGCCAAAGTTACGCCCCTTGGAAGTTGAAACACCAATTTACCCAAACGGGGCCCATAGTTTTGGCGCTTCATCTCCTAGGGTTAGGGTTTTGGCTGTTTAGGATTTCCCATTGTTTCTAAATGATAAATAGGCCCTCGAGCCTCATTGTAACACGGTTCAGAGGCCTGTAGCCGCCACATCTCTTCTCAGAGATAGCTACCAGCACCCTAGCTAGTTTTATTTCCATTCTGTCTGTAAGCAAATTTCAGTTCTTTGATATTAATGAAATGAAGTGTTATTTCCGCTACATCTCTGTATTTATGGTTATGTGTTTATTCTGTTGCGTTCCTGCATAAATCCGGATCAGTGGTATCAGAGCGGTCTGCACTATTTTTAGCAGTGTTTCGGGTCCTAAACTTCCAGAGCCGTTTTGAGGCCCTAAACGACGTTTTTTGGGAAAACGGAGGGCAACATGGGTCCATGGACCGATGTTGCCCATTCCCAGAACCCAGCAGTCCTCAAATAGATCTCTAACGAGGTATGGTACGCGTCAAACGGAGATCGTATGCCAAAGTTACGTCCCTGGGAAGTTGAAACACCAATTTACCCAAACGGGGCCCATAGTTTTGCCGCTTCATCTCCTAGGGTTAGGTTTTTGGGATGTTTAGGGTTCTCCATTGTTTCTCAATAATAAATAGGCCCTCGCGCCTCATTGTAAAGCAGTTCAGAGGCCTGTAGCCGCCACATCTCTTCTCGGAGATAGCTACCAGTGCCCTAGCTAGTTTTATTTCCTTTCTGTCTGTAAGCAAATTTCAGTTCTTTGATATTAATGAAATGAAGTGTTATTTCCGCTGCATCTCTATCTTTATGGTTATGTGTTTATTCTGTTGCGTTCTGTAGGATCAGTGGTATAGGAGAGTGCCTTTTCTCGATCCTTCTTTGCATGTCCCCAACGAGGTCGGGGTATAAGGAGCTAAGGCTGATACGGTGGAACCTTTGCAAGATCAGCCTCGCAAACCTCGACGGACGCCCATGGGGGACGAAAAGAAAGATGAGGGAGCAAGAGATCCTATCAAAATATTGCTCAAGGAGGCCCTCGAAAGACAAAGGAACGTGATGATGGATAACTTTGCTCAGATCCTTCAACGGCTACCCACCGGCGGCGCATCTGCATCCAGCAGCCACTCTGGAGGCGCGACTCCTTTTAAGGTACAAGTAAATTTTGACATTCCCATATTTGAGGGTCAAATAGACGCAGCTGCTGTAGATAAATGGTTGAATTTGTTAGAAGGATATTTCTCGGTTCATGAATTTTCAGACCGGGAGAAGATTATTTTTGCACTCCTCAAAGCTACTCCCCATGTTAAGGACTGGTGGGAAACCTACTGTGAGAACAAGGACCAGACAGAACCCTCTCTGTTCTCGGCCGTACCAACTTGGAATTCTTTCCGAGACGCCGTCAAGGAACAGTACTATCCCGTGGGGAGCTATGAGGACAAATACATACAATGGACCACGCTGCGACAACAAAGGGATCAAGATGTGCACGAGCTGACGAATCTGTTCCATACCCTGCGCACAAAGTTGGGTATCAAAGATTCAGAGAAACATTTGGTGCTAAAGTATCGCAGTTGTCTGCACAGATACATTCGGGAGGAAATGGAGTTCCTCGACATCTCCTCGCTTGGTACGGCATACCGGTATGCTGCCAAGATTGAGCAGAAATTCAAACAGAAGAAGCGAGACTTTGGATCTACGAATCAAAAGCAAGGAAAGGTGCTTCCAAACCGCAGAACAAAGGACAGAGCCAAGGCATGGCGGCTAAAGACAACCCATCAAAGCCACAAGAAAAGAACAACACCGTAAAGCCAAAGAAGGACACGGGAAAGTGGTGTGAGTTCCATAAGAGCTCCACTCACAACACAAGTGAGTGTCGGGCCAAGCGGTCGCTAGTGGCCGAGATGAGGGCTTCTGAGTCAGATGCATGCTCTGACTCCGAATCAGAACCTGAAAAGGCGAATGAAAAAGGGAAACAGATTATTGATGCGGAGCCCAACGCCACTGTTGCCACTGCAAAGATCCAAAAGGAGGAGCCGGAAGATCCAGAGGAGGAGGAACGTCTCTTCCACTCCCAGATGTGGGTAAAGGGCTCCCCGGTACAGTTCATTGTCGACAATGGGAGCCAAAGGAACCTCATTTCAGCAGACGCCGTGAAGCGGTTGGGCTTGCCGACCACAGCTCACCCACATCCATACACCATCGGGTGGCTTCACCAAGGACGAGATCTCCGCGTCAGCCAGCAGTGCCGCCTTCCCTATAGCATCAAGCCCTTCACGGATGAGGTATTATGTGAAGTTGCTCCTATTGATGTTTCTGATGTATTATTAGGACAACCATACTTGTGGAAGCGTCATGCTGTGTATGAGTCTCGACCTCGTGCTGTTATTATTACTTTGGGAAATAAGTTGTACGGGATACCAGAGGTACCACCTCCTACGACTATCTCTTTGGTTACTGCAAAACAATGTAGTAAGCTCATTTCCCAAACCAGGAAATTCGTTTTCTTGATGATCCGCCCCCAGGGCAAGAAGAAGACTGTGGCCACGACCTCCAGACAGGGCCCCTCTGCACGACAACAACAAATGGATAAGGTCGTGGAGGAGTACGAGGACATCTTCACCTCACCCACGGGGGTTCCTCTGCACTGCCAGGTCAAGCACCCGATTGATCTGACCCCAGGTGCGCCACTACCCAATGGACCGATCTATCGACGCTCTGTTCTGGAAAATGATGAAATCAAGAGGCAGATTCAGGAGCTGTTGCGGAAAGGTCACATCAGACCAAGTTCATCGCCCTGTGGGAGCCCGATCGTGTTGGTACAGAAGAAGGATGGGACGTGGAGACTCTGTATTGACTATCGGGCGCTGAACAAGATCACTGGCCGGAATAGGTACCCAATCCCACGGATTGATGACCTTCTGGACCAACTCAAAGGTGCAAAATATTTCAGCAAGATCGACCTGAAGTCTGGGTATCACCAGGTACCAATTGAACCCTCCGATGTGTGTAAGACTGCCTTCAAAGCCAAGGAAGGCCTTTTCGAATGGCTGGTCATGCCTTTCGGGTTGACGAATGCTCCCGCCACCTTCATGAGGATGATGGATGACATCTTGCGGCCATTCACCAGCTCATTTGTAGTGGTGTACTTGGATGATATTCTGATCTTCAGCCAGACTTGGGAAGAGCACCTTCACCACATCCGACAAGTCCTCCAAACACTGCGGCAACACAAGTTGTGTGCCAATTTGGAGAAGTGCACTTTTGGCATGACCCGGGTTCAATATCTGGGATACATTATTGATGAAAGGGGGGTGCATGTGGATCCAGCCAAGATCCAAGTCATTCGGGATTGGCCAGCCCCAACCACTATAACAGAGCTTCGCAGCTTTCTGGGTCTTGCTAATTTCTATCGGAGGTTCGGGTTGGGATTCTCTCATATCACTTGGCCCTTGAGTCAAGTCACCAAGGGAGGAGCGAGAGAAAATTTTTTTTGGTCGGAACCTCAACAGAAGGCGTTCACAGAACTGAAAAACCGCCTCTGTTCTGCCCCAGTGCTCACTTTACCAGACTTGCAACAGCCATTTGAGATCGAGACAGATGCCTCTGACTATGCTATTGGGGCGGTTCTTACTCAACAGGGACATCCAGTGGCATTTCACAGTGAGACATTGTCTCACACAGTTCGCAAGTACCCCACATATGACAAAGAAATGTACTCCATTGTGCAAGCTTGTCGACAATGGAAGCATTACATTTTGGGGAAGGAAACAATCATCCATACAGAACACAGGCCCCTGCAGTTCATACAGACACAAGGGAAGTTGCAGAATGATCGCCATCAGAAGTGGTCTACATATCTGCAACAGTTTCATTTGAACATCAAGTATAAGAAGGGTAGCACCAATCATGTTGCGGACTGCCTCAGCCGACCACCGATCGTGGCGCTCACCACTGTGCTCAACTCTTGTGGGCACGAGACTTCTGATTGGCCGCTTCTCTATGAGAGTGACCCAGAATTTGGCCAAACTTACAAGGCACTCTTGGGGGTTACGCAAGTTCCAAATTTTCACCTCCAAGATGCACTTTTATGTCACATGGGACACCTTTGTGTTCCTTCAAGCGAGCGTGCCAAGATGATATGGGAAGCACACTACAGTCGAGTCGCTGGGCATTTCGGGGTCGAGAAAACAGTAGCAATCCTGCAGAAGTATTTCTATTGGCCGAACCTTCGGAAGGATGTCGAGAAGCACATCAGATCCTACACTGCTTGTGCCATTGCCAAACCGACCATCAAGAAGCAAGGCCTATATACTCCTCTACCTACCCCTAGTCGACCTTGGGAATCCATCTCCATGGATTACATGTCGGGCCTACCTTCTACTAAGCAGGGAAATGACTGTGTTTTTGTGGTCGTCGATAGATTCACGAAGATGGCCATTATGGTGGCCTGCAAGAAGAATATCACAGCAGAAGCCACTGCTAAACTCTTCTTTGAACGAGTGTGGGTGCACTTTGGGATCCCACAGTCTATCATATCAGATCGGGATAGCAGGTTCCTCAGCACATTTTGGTCCAACCTCTGGTCAATGTTGGATACCAAGCTCACCAAGTCCACGGCTTTCCATCCCCAAACAGATGGCCAGACAGAGGTCGTCAACAGAATGATTGTACACATTCTGCGCATGTACAATTCAAAGCATCCACGCACATGGGACGAGAGCCTCCCTTATGTACAACATAGTTATAATCGGGCTCTCCACAATTCAATCGGCCATAGCCCCTTTCAGGTGGGCTTGGGATTCCAGCCACTATGTCCCATTGACGTATCCATGCCATTTGCAGCTGCTCAGGCCAATTCAGCTCATGTCCAGTCTGAAGTTGACAAAGCCAGTAGCTTCATCGAGCGCATTCAACACATCCGCCAACAGGTTCATGATATATTGGACAGAGCCAATGCCAAGTACAAGCAACGCCATGATCAACACCGGGTGCCACACAACTTCCGGGTGGGTGACAAAGTATGGCTACATTTGCAGAAGGAGCGCCTCACTGGACCCCACCGCAAGCTTCGCCCGCTCCGATACGGGCCGTACACCATCACCAAGGCTGTAGGGAACAATGCATTCGAGCTCAGTATTCCACCATTCCTTGGTCTGCACCCAATCTTCAATGTGGATCGCCTTCGTCCTTACTTCCCACCTCTATTGGACACCTCGGACATTGCAGAACAACTCACACCAACTGAGTTAAATCCAGACTGCATGGAACAGGCCACCACAGATTGCATCATGGACATGCAAATCAAGAACACTCGCCAGCAGAAGATCCAATTATATCGGGTTGTCAAAGCTGGCCAACTCCTGCACCAAGGAAAGTGGTTCACCAGGGACCAAGTTCAGCAGAAATTTCCTCATCTCATGGAGGAACTTAACGCAATGGGGACCATTGCTTCCTAGGGGGGGAGGAATGATCCAGGTGGATATTGGTGGTCACCCGCCTATTCCACTTGGGGCTCCACCATTGTCTATTTCAGTTTTTCAGTTTCGGCACAGTTTACTATTTTTAGCAGTTTTTCGGGTCCTAAACTTCCGGAGCCTGGGAAGTTGAAACACCAATTTACCCAAACGGGGCCCATAGTTTTGGCGCTTCATCTCCTAGGGTTAGGGTTTTGACTGTTTAGGATTTCCCATTGTTTCTAAATGATAAATAGGCCCTCGAGCCTCATTGTAACACGGTTCAGAGGCCTGTAGCCGCCACATCTCTTCTCAGAGATAGCTACCAGCGCCCTAGCTAGTTTTATTTCCATTCTGTCTGTAAGCAAAATTCAGTTCGTTGATATTAATGAAATGAAGTGTTATTTCCGCTGCATCTCTGTATTTATGTTTATATTTTTATTCTGTTGTGTTCCTGCATAAATCCAGATCAAGCTATTTGTTGGTTACATGGTTTTAGCTAAGGTTTATATTTCTGAAGCTCAATAAGTTTGCGCTGCAACAGTTGATCTACTACTAGCTAAGCTTAAGCTTTTTGACACCTTATTTAAGTTTAGGCATCGAAATTCGGTATTTAGATCTAGAAAAATTAATACCTGTGATCTTGACTTCTAAGTTATCATGGTATGTAATTATAATATGTAAACCTCGCCTCTGAAAGTAATAAAGAGCTTACTGCAGCACTAAAACCCAGTTTCAATACTCCAGCCCAGGAAATGGGGTGTCACTATTAGGAAAAAAATTGGTTTTAAATTTGAACAATGGAAAATAGAGTATCTATTGAAGAACAAGTGCTGTTATGGCCAAGGACAGACCAGTCCTAAGATCTCTGTATAAATAAATGTTTTCTCTTGATTTTATGAAAAGAGTTGGAAAGTAGGTCAAGATAAATGCAGCAGTTGACCTGCTACTAGCAATAGGGTGCAATAGTTGTCATGTTACTAGTTAAACTATTCAACAGCTTGCCTTAATCGTAGGCATCTAAATTGGGTATTTAGATCTAGAAAATCTGATCCCTATCATCTTGCCTTCTCTTAATATCACTGCAATTGTAGCATGTAAAATCCCCCACAGTAAGTAATGGAGTGCTTACTGCAGCACCAAGACCCAGTTTCAATACTCGTCCTCTTCTCCTTGGGATGGTAGTCCACTCAAGTCCTATGGAGTGGCAAGGTGCAAGCTCCAGTGGGACACACAATTATTTCCTCTAATATTGGCAGGAAGATAGATTTTTGTGTGTGAGATTAAATTTTATGGGTTTGAAAATTGAATCTATGGCACTAGGAGGCCATGACCATGTGCACATTATAGGAACCAAGCCCACTTCCATTTTGATTTTTTGGTTGGGATGTGGTCCAGCCGTAGATCTGTGGAAGTTTATCACAAATGACCAAGGTTCAGTTCATAGTGCATTCTGTATGGCTCTACCTAAGAATCCCCATAATGACATGTCCCATGTGATTGACCCTACTCCAGCTAAAAAAAATGGGGGGTTTCTGTTAGAATTTATTTTATTTTATTTCAAATTATGGAAAGCAGAAGAACTGCTCTTTGATGGTCGCCGCAACTGTTTCATGGAACACACTGATTGCGGGATGTGCATAGAATGGATTAGTGGATGAAGCCCTTGAGCTTTTCGAGATAATGCCGGATAGAAATGTGGTCTCATGGACCGCAATGATTGCAAGATTTGCGCAAAATGGGTATTGTCACGAGGCTTTAAACTCTTTCAAAAAATGCAGCTGAATGGTGTGGAGCTCGATTCGAGAACCTTTGTCAGTTTTCTTCCCATGTGTGCTGACTTGAAAGCTTTGGGATATGGCAAAGCTGATCATGAGAAAATAATTGTAAGTGGATTTTATTCTGATTTCTTTGTGGGCAGTGATCTTGTGGATATGTATGTTAAATGTGGAAGCATTGAGGATGTTAGGACAATATTCCATAGAATGCCCAAGAAAAATGTGGTCTCATGGAATGTGATGATTGCAGGATTTATATAGTATGCATGTCTTGACGATGCCCTGGAATCCTTTCATAAAATTCCGGAGCGAAACGTCGTTTCTTGGACCACAATGATTGTAGGATATGCACAAAATGGTCGTATGAGGGAGGCATTGGAAATATTTCGGAGAATGCCGGAAAGAAATGCAGTCTCATGGAATGCAATGCTTGTTGGCTTCACATGGAATGGCGATGTTGACAAATCACTGGAACTCTTTTAGGTAATGCCTGAACAAGATGTGGCCTCATGGAATGCAATTATTACAGGGCTTGCACAGAATGGACGTCTTGATGAAGCCTTGAAACTTTTTGACGAAATTCCTAAACAAAACGTGGTTTCATGGACTTCAGTGATTGTGGGGTAAGACGTTTCCAAAGTTCCATGTTATGTATAGAGGATTGGTTTTGAAGTAGAATGGATCAGTCAAAGAATCTCTTTTATATTTAAACATTTCCAACACAAAATTTATATTAAAACAAGGTCTGAACAGTTTCGACAAAATAATGAGACATTGACTCAACATTTAGCATGAATGCTACTCAGAAAGTTGACTTATTAGCCAACGAGATTATTCAAAATGCTTTCACATGATTTTGCTGAAACAAAAGCTTGTAAGTTTCTTTTTATTTTGATGAGTTTTTCAAAGATTATGTAGGTTGTAAGTTTCCTTTTATTTGATGAGTTTTTCAATGATTCCGTTACAATCCTTGAAACATGAGGTAAATATTCCATAACTTTAATCATGTGAAAATTATGACTATTACTCACACTCTTTTGAAAATCATAACATACTTTGAATTAGCGTAGAAATCCGTTACTAGAGATATGTGTATTTAGAATCCTCATTAGATTTCTGAAGTAGATTTACGTTGTTTCAAACGCTCATCAAGTCATAGATAAGTCGTTTTTAACTTTTTGTTCCGCCGGAAACTAAAGTTTCTTTTCATGAAGGACAAAAATATTCATTTCTATATATTTCAATAGGAAATTTCTTAGCCCAATTTCTTCTCATTTAAATGTTTTCAGAAAATTTAAATGGCATACATACTTATTATCATGAATGACTTCATTATAATTTGTTCAAAAAAATATTATCTGTTTTTTCAAAATATATGCTTTCCTTTCCATTTTTCTGCCCCATTTCCTATTTACATCACTCATTATTTATGTCCAACTACGATCCTCATACTCACATAATTTTATTCCAAAGTCATTTTCATATTTACATAGACACAAATTCAAGACATTTTCATATTTACATAGACAATTTATATTACCTAGCTAGGGATAACACAAAAAAAATTATGTTTGACAGTTTAAAATCCAATATTCCATATCGTCACAAACTTTTTATTTTCATAAAATTATTTCCCTTACATATCTACCGCCTTCCGACGTTCCTTTGCGCCTCTTGGTGCAATTGCTAGTAAGTATCTTTGTTTGGAACAAGTTCTAGATCCCTTTAATCCATTATGTAGTGATATTTGTTCATTTATTACTCGATCGTCCGCAGATTTAGTTGTGGCTTTGATTCTGGTAAAATATGCCGGTTTAAAGCACATGTGAAACATGTTCTTTCATGATTTGAAGATTTGATTTAACCCTTTAACATTGTTTTTTAACTTTCAATAATGCAAAATTTGCACCTTTCTTTTGCCATGGTTACTTATTATGTTGTGAAACTTGCTTATTGAACATTTTTTCATATTGTAGTTATAGTTTACAACATCACCTCGTTTTCATTCCCACGACATGAATAATTTTTTACAGCTTTTGTTTTGATGTGTCCCATTCATAATAATAAGTTCGTTTCTTGAAACTGTTTTTCCTGTATTATCCTCTTTTTAAGTTTGTCTTTTTATCAAGTTTTTTTATTGTAGAAATTCCACATCAATATATTTTTCCTTTTTAGTTTGTCCCAAGTGGGATGGATTTCATTTGTTATATTTGTTTTTAAGGGAAACCTCTGGTTTTTTGGTAATTTTTGCACATAGTGTGTTGAATCTATTCTCTCCATGTGGTTGCGCACCGAAGCTTGTGCAACATGCCTGTTGATGAGTGAGGAAATAAATCACTTAGAAGTAGTGCAAGGTGGTTGAGAATGTAATAGTGTGATTCTACAGGCTTGATTATTTTGGTCAACTGTATTTCTAATATCGGATGGGGATATTGACAATTAAAAATGCATTGTAAAAAAAACAATCTTAAAGAAAATTAGGATTTTGGAACTGTAAAGTTAAAAAAAAAAAAGATAAACCAAAAAACATTAAAATTTTGGTGCTAGACAACTTAGAAAACTTAGTCACAAATAAGAAGGGAATTCAGTCCAAATAATCACCAATCACATGGAATTTTCTTGTTAAAAACTCTCTCATAATTAGAATATGTTGCAGTAAATCGTGTTAGAATAACATATCACATAGCTTTCAAAGAGAGAAAAACTTGGAGACATGAAGATTATGACACCAGAAATCTTGAAAATCTAAAGTCTGGATGAGATTTGATTACAGGACAAAAGACATCGACTTAGTGTCAATATTTTTTTTTAAAATAAACAGAATATGGCATGGTATATTTTTTCAAGATAGGATGGGTAGGTTTTTATGTTAGAAATAATCCATTTAAATTGAACTTATGCTTTGTTATGTTCTTTTAACTTGTATATTTTATTTAAATTGAATTCATGCTTTGTTATTTGCTTTTAACTTGTATATTTTAAATTGTATATCAAAAATTTGAAAAAGGTGTAATTTATTGAAAATGTAATTTCAAAGACCCTATCACTTATATAGAAAAAAATATGTAAATATTATATAAAAAAATTAAAAAAAAAATCTTAGTTATAATAATATTATTTTATTATTCTACATTTTGTTTATTTTTTGGATATATTTTTCATTTAACTTTGTTTTGAATTTAATAAAAAATTATTAGAATTATAAATTTAATTTGTTTAATTTACACACTTTAAGTATTTTAAGAAAATTCCAAAGTGTTGAATCTATTGATACATTATAAAATAAAATTCTAAAAATAAAAAATTATACATTTATGAAAAAAATTACATCTCAAAATATTATATCCTTTTAACATTGACTAAATTTATAAATCATAATTAAATAGAAAATTAGTTGTATTAACAACATCCCAACTTCGAATATTACAAATTTGAAAACTTTTACAAGTTTAACGTTAAATTTACAACTATTTACAAACACAAATACACGCCATGTAAACTTTAGAGATTTAATTGGGATTAAGATCCAAAACGCTAATTTCAAGTTTCTCGCCGGTCATATAAGTTTGGAGGTTTAATTGGGAATAAGATCTGAAAGGCTAATTGAAAGTTTTTGTAAGAGTGGCAGTGGCAGGGTCTGTGTTTGTATACCTTGAATGCATGTTAATCACCTGTTCGTTCATCTTTTTTTCAGAAGAAAAAAACACTGATTATATTATAGTATAAACAATACATTTTCAATAACATTCTCAACTAGTGAGAATAGCAAGAGATCAGTCATTATGCCAAAGCATGTACTGCTCATAAATGAAAGAGAAAAACTGTGAGCAGTAAACTGGCTACCACATCTTGGAGATGAATAACCCATCCCAAAAAACATATATATTTTTGTCCAAAACAGGAAGACATAAAGATTGAGGAAGAAGATTAGGAGAAAAAACACCCTATAAAGCTATACAGAAAGGTAACTATTTTTTAAAAAACAAGCATAGCTAAGGATATGATGAAGCTTTCCGTGATGAAGAGATTAACGATAAGAAAGCACGTCCCACCAAAACAGTGAGTAGTCCATTGTGGGGGGGAAAAGACTGTGTACAGGCTCGCTTGAAGATTCTGAAACATAAGGACAACAATGGCATGTGCAGGAGAAATGAAATATATAAGCAGGCCCGAATAATAGCTATCCAAATCCGACAAAAAAAGGAGACCCAGGCTCGCTTGAACTGATTGTAACCGACTTGCCTAGAGCGTAGAGCTGATAAACTTGTATAGAACTAAGTCTGGCTCATTTGTGTGGTTCCATTATGAGCAGGTGCGATAAAATAGGACCTCCGGATAGAAAAAATAGAAACACTCAGGCCCGTGATAAGGAAAATACAAATAACTGGCTCGCTTGAAAGTACGTCGACAGGCTCGCTTGAAGACCATCTACAGGCTCGCTTGAGGCGGAATGAACAGATCAAAAGAAAATACGAAATACTGTTCCCAAGTTTTGAAAATCCTCAGGCTCGCTTGAAAGAAAAAGGTGAGAAGAAAAAACCACATAGCGAATGCCATTCTGTAGCATATAGAGTTGAGGATAAAACAGATAACAATAGCTAAAACAGTAAGGGGAAGGATATCATGAAAAGGAGCAGAAACAATTCCAAGTAAAGAACCAAAGGAAAAAAGTGCCCAAAAGGAAAGACAGAGAAAACATTTAGCTCATGGAATGGGGATGGATGACTCCTCTATCAGCATCCCGTCTCTGTAGTGTTCGACCCTCATGGATCCATAGTCTGCCAAAAGACCTTTTTTAGACAGACCATCTGCTCGAGTGTTATTCTCATGATATATATGGGTAATATCTGGGCAATCCATTCTCCTCCAAAGTCTTCAAGCTCTATCCATCCGTCCTTGTAAACATGGAGACATCATGTGATAATCATTGGAGACCCACCCAATGACCAGTTTTGAGTCCCCGTATATACTGATATTCTGGATTTGTAAATCATATGCAAAGAGAAGGCCACCCTAGAGAGCCATGATCTCTGCTTTGTTTTTAGACCCTGGGCCCCCATTCCAAAATATATGAAACCGCTCCAGATTTGAAAGCTTGATCCAAACACCACATCCAGTGATCCCTTCCGCCGAAGCACCATCAAAGAAAACTGCAGGTAAGGAGATCTCGTGTGGCCTAATACGGTGAGATCCATCCATGATCGAGGGAATATGTTGTGAACGATCATCCATCCATCTTTTAATGGCCAGGTAGACACAGTGTATCATGAAGGGTTGGTTCTCAAATATGAGATTATTCCTAGCCAACCATATCTCCCAAATGAGAAAAAAGGGAAGAGAATTATATTTAGACTTCAGTTTGTCCCAATCATATACAACTGTAATGAAATCCACCGGTGTCCAGGCATGATTTAAACAAAGGAATAAACAGCTTCCACACAGCCACTGATATTTGGTAGGTGAAAAATAAATGAGAGATGGATTCTTCACCCATTCCACAAAGGGCACATCGACTGGGGCCCTGGAATCCACGCTTCAAAAGGTTGTCCCATGTAAGGACCTTGCCCTACCAGACCAGCCAGCCAAAAAGGATAATTTTGGTAGGAATATTCTGGTGCCAGAATGGAGAGAAAATCCTGGTTGCATGAGCGAGAAGAGTCTGGGCATTAATATTTCGATAAATATCCTGAACTATAACCATGTCCTCCTTTAGAGGTCCATTCCAAACAACCCGATCACCACCAACAACATAGCAAAATCTAGCGCATCTGAACTGATCCCGTAGCTGATCCCACTCAATAACATCCACATCAACTAGCCCCAGTTTAAAAGCAGTTTTAAAAATAGGAGCTGCTCCAGTCCATGTATAAATGGTTTGGGATAAATACAATATACCCATCTGGGCCAATGTGTGGATGAGGCGAAGCGATGGAGCAGACACAGATGACAGAGATAGAATGCCTGGAGCTCCAATTGGGATGCGACCTCCATCACGAAATTGCCATGTAAGTCGACGGCGCAGATGTGGCAATATTTTCTTGAAACTGCTCCAGATGAAGGATATATTGCGCGGGAAAGTCATAGAATTACAGCTGATCATAAAAGGGATATCACCATCAACATACTTGGTTCTTATGATGTCGGACCAGATGCCAGTCCCATTAATGGCCCGCCAGAATGATTTAATAAGAAGGGCGCTGTTAAAATCCCTGGTATTCAATATACCCCAACCATCTCTATCCTTAGGCCTACATAAAAGATCGAGACGACAAAGATGCAGTTTATTATCCATTTTAGCTCCACCCCAAAGAAAACGGGAGATAATACCGTTGATATTGTTAACGACATCAGTCGGCAGGAAAAAAAGATGACCCTAGTATACCATCATTTGAGATAATACAACTTGAATCATGATGAGACGACCCCCCATGGATAGCCAGCGATGAGTCCATCTGCGGATCCAGGCACGGAATCTGTCAACGAACCAGGTCCAATCTCTAATTTTATAGCCACATGGTTTAATAAAACAGCCCAGATATTTAATACCCATGGACGCTATTCTATACTCGACACCTAGAAAGTTCGCAATGAACATAACCTTATGTATTTCCCCGCATTCATAGATGATAAAGGATTTATCACTGTTAATACCCAGACCCGAGGCTGATTGAAAGCGCATAAAAATAATATGAATGTAGAACTAGTGATTACGCTTCAAATAGCCAAACAACAATATATCATCAACAAAAAGAGAATGTGATGATGACACAACATTAGAGAAAGCAAAACCCTTAATAAAGCCCTTCTGCTCTGCACTGTGCATTAACTTTCTAAAGCCATCCATAATGAGAATGAATATCAACGGAGATAAAGCACATCCCTGCCTCAAGCCACGTCCAGCCACAAAAAATTTGGTGGGCATACCATTTACAATGACGGCATATCGAACAGTGGAAATGCAGGACATAATCCACTGGATAATGCGAATGGGGAGACCAATCTTGAGCAAAACGATTCTGATGTATGACCAATCCACTGAGTCATACGCCTTATGCAAATCGACCTTCATAACCAGGGCCTCCTTTTTACCCAGGTGCATAGAATGAAGAACTTCTTGTGCTATGGCAATAGTGTCGTGAATCGACCGCCCCTTTAGAAAACCGAATTGTTCCTTTGAAATACTGCTAGATAGGACATCTTTAATTCGGTTAGCAATTATCTTTGATGTGATCTTATATAGAAGGTTACAAAGTGCAATGGGTTGAAAATCTGAAAAGGATTGAGGATCAACAACTTTTGGAATGAGAGCAATAAACGTTGAATTCAAATTAGTTGGCATATAACCCTATAAACGGAAACACTCCAAACAGTCAGTGAGCTCAGCGCCAAGTAAATCAAAAAATAAGATGAAAAATTCCGCAGGCCACCCATCTGGCCCCAAACATTTGTCATGAGGAAAAGATTTCAGGACCATAAGAACCTCATTCCCTGTGATGCAATGATCAATCATTGCAATGGCTTCTTCATCGAAGAATCTACTAATATGCTCCATAACCCAATTTTGATTCTCCGCGCAGATAGATTGATCCTTCATGTAAAAAGAAGAAAAATAGGCATAAGCTTCATCTTGAATCTCGGAAGTAGACACGGCATAGGAATTATCATTTCTTTTGATGCGCCATATAGCATTACGACTCCTTCTATCGTTTACCGATTTGTGAAAAAACCGAGTGTTATGGTCACCATCCTTTAACCATAAAATTCTGCTTTTTAATCGCCATGTAACCTCCTCAATTCTTAAAATCTCTCTTTTGAGATCCAAGAATATTTATAGATTCCAAAACAGAATCATCAGGAGCAGAATCAGAAAAGGATTCATATAGAATCGCCATTTGTCTGGAAATCTCCCGCAGCTCAATTTTGAGCGCCTGCTTTTTCCGAAGCTCCCATTCTTTTGAAAATTTCTTAATCTTCTGGAGCTTGCAATGAAAGCGACTCCAGCCACTGAGGTCAAGGATATCCTCATCATTTTGCCAAATCCGATGAATAATTTTGGATTACTCCTCATCCTCAAGCCAAATACGATTGAATTTGTAGGGCCTACCTTTTGTCTCAGCAAAAACATTCCAGGACAATACAATTGGCATATGATCTGAAATGTCGTAAACCAGAATCCGTGAGCGAAGCCCCCTCCATTTCTCCAGTAGAATATCGCTGATGATAGCACGATCCAGACGCTTACCAATGAAGTCAACCCCAACATGTCTGTTTGACCAAGTAGGCAGAAGAGGATTCGGGCGGATATCGACCAAGTGAAAGTCCGTGATCAGATCATTCAAATATGTGGCAAGAGGATCCATTCTAGCCGCATTACCCCAAATTTCATCAGCATGTAATGTAAAATTCAAATCCCCCATCATTATAAGATTAGGCAAAGAGAGAATTCCTGATGTAGCCATCCGCCGCCAAAAGGACAGCCTGCAGTTGTATGGCGCATAAAGGTTGATGATATTTATAGAACCTTCCATACCCCTGAAACGACCCGAGAGCAAAATGCCGCCAAAAAATTTATAAGCCTTAAACTTAACCCTGTCCGGATCCCATATAGAAATTAGACCCCCAGAGTGACCCACCGCATCCACAGCAGCCGCATGCCACCCAGACTTGAAACTTAAAAACAATCTGATAGCCTTCTCCCGACAACACATAGATTCTTGACCCAGAAAAATGACCGGTTTCTCAGTGAACAGAAGATCCTTAAGGCAATGTGCTTTGGAGGAATTTCCCAACCCCCTTATGTTCACAGACAGGATGTGAGTCATGGCGACAAATTCTCAGGGTTGCTTGCTCTAAGCACCCTAGAATTCTCCCATGAGCCTTCACTCACCGATATGGGGATATCAGTGAGATTATCATCAGATTTTGTGAATAGAGAAATAGCCTTGAACTTGCCTCAGGAGTTTTTGTTGACCACCCTCGACTTGTGTCTTGGAGATGTGGGTGGTCGCTCAAAAACAGTAAGAGCAGCCAGATCGACATTTGGGTTGGCCAGGATGGGATCTAAATCAATCCCAATGGAATTCGTAGGGGAGTCCGAAAGGATGACCGAGTCATCTGGCTCAGGTGATATGTCTAGATATAGATGGGCCGTAGAAGTAGAAAGACTAGGCGCAGATGATTCCCCGACAGTGTAGGTGGATGAAGGAAAAAGTGGGGGGTTGGCATGAGGCATACGAAGGGGGTTCTTAGAACATGGATTCACATGATTGGACTCAGCAACACCTAAACGAGGAAGATCAGAAAGAGGAAGACCCGACGAGTCAAATTGGCCCTCAAGTGAGTCATTCCCAACCCCACAGTTATCGGAGGGAATGATATTAATAGAGACACTATTATGCCCCACATCCGACATACCCAAGGTAGTGACCTCATCCGGAGGAGACATATTAGATTCTGGCTCTAAGACTCGATAGTTGGCCATTGGGACACAACAGATATCATTACCCGGTTCGACCAAACCATGCAAAGGACTACTCCTATCAAAGTGACCTTGAGCAGAGACATATACATCATCATCTGAATTAGGAGAGCTAGGATTACCTGATTCAATAGCAACAGAGGAGCCCGATCCCTTATTATACCGTCGCCTTTCAGCCGCAGCACTTGGCTGTCGTTTTTCAGCGAGTCCAGCCACCACATCCCCTGCTCGGACCATTCGCATGCGGAAAGGGCAGTGCTCCCGAATATGCCCAGTACGATGACATATGAGGCACCGAAAAGGAATGCCCCAAAAGTCGATACGTTGACAGTGACGCCTCTGACCCCAAACAAGATCAACATTCCCAGGCAGGCCGCTCGAAAAATCAAGTTCTACCAGTATCCAGGCAATCCGCGTGTCACTTGAGCCCAAAATACTGGGATCAATATACTTGGTACTGCCAATTGAGTCGCCAATAGCCCTTAGAGCTTTGAGAGTCCAAAATTCCAAAGGGAGGCCCGACAACTTCACCCAGATGACCCTACTGCGAGGAGCCTCCATAACTGGGTTGAAGCCGAGATACCAAGGAAAGAGCTGCATAAAACTTCTCCCTCAGACCCATGTTCGACTGATAATCTTATAAACATCCTTGTCATCCATAAAGTGTACACTGAACCAGCTGTTTATAAGGATACTTACCTTTGGAATGTAACCAATAATAGGCTTCCACTAATTTCCGATCCAAGAGGATGTATCAAAATCAGAATTCTCCGGAAACAACCAACGACCCATGACCGCTCGCTTCTGCAAACTAGCGACGCGGCCACAGAGATCATCATAATCTAATACCACTTCCTTAATGTCCATATTGTGCTTAAAAACTGGTCTCTTCTTTTTGCTGCGTCCACCTCAGATATTTCTTTTCTTACCACCCTGTAAACTTTCCACCACCTTTGGAATGGAATTGATACCCTGTCTGATGATAAGGTCGTCGATATTGTCCAAACCCTCCGAAAAACATACACCCGCCTCTTTTGATTTGGAAAGTAATGCCCTATTAATGGAAGTATCCATATTGGGATCGTTCCTGATCGCCCTTTGACAGTACGAAGAACAGAAAGCCATGAAAATATGCCAAAACAGCAATTGAAAGATAGTAGTTGAGATATGCAGAAAGCCGTCACTGCATTAAGCAAGTACAACTGGGCAAGATATTGTAGCAAAATAATGACACCTGTGAAGTCTGATTGCCATCACTGCCTCAGAGTCAGAAACAACTGGACATTAAGGACTGTGGAAAGCTTGTGTGTCACATACAGGCCCACCACCTCAGATAGGATCGATTTGAAAAAATCGATGTAAAGTTTAGCCCAAATAAATAATGTCATAAAATCGTCAGAGAAGCATCTGAGAAAAACATAAAATATTATATATGATCCTCAATAATGCCATCATCCCCGAACGACAGGACATTGAGCAGGAGAAACGCCAAGACAGGGGTGATGACCATACCGAAATGCCGAGTCAGACCCAAAACGGCAAAGAATTCATAGAAAAAGGGAAATCGAAAATGGCTAAATGAGGATAACAGAGGACAGAAAGGCCATAATCAACGGGCAACCAAATGAAAGGGAGAGAAAAGAAAAGGCAGAATAATTACGATACTCAATTCCCCAGATGCCTTTACTGACGACAGAAATGCTCCATAAAACTTGTGCCCTGACAGATGTACAGGGGGGACGTCAGAGATGGCCGCCAATTCGATAAAACCAAAAGGAGATAGAATAAAAACCCCAGAGATAAGGTCATATAGATTGAAATAGATCAAGCCAAGACCAAATAACGACCTAGAGAGTATAAAACAAAACAATCCACCCAGATCATATACTCATCATCTGCCTGACAATAACAGAGGAGCCTAGAGAATGTAGATAACAATTATTGCCAGATAGGAAGGGTAGTTGACATTAAAGGTAGTCAGTGATCGTGTTCAGTGAACCGAATTAGGAAGCCCAGAAAAACATTCAAATTAGACGGAAAGTGTCCATGATCGTGCCGGAGATAGAAAGAGCCAATCGGAAAAACCAGAGCACATCTAAAGATGACAACAACGACAGCGCAAGCATCCCGGAAAAGCCCACCATCTTTTACAGATGCGAATACCAAAACTCTTGCATGGACGTGAGATTATGAGGGAATCCACCCATTTACACCATAATTGATGCCATCTACTCGAAAGGGAGTGAGCGTTGGTAGATGTCTCCGAAGAAGAAACATACGACAAACTATCGATATCCAGGCAATAGTCCTCTGAATTCAGCATCAAGCATGATCAGAAACCGAAGACATACATCCCCACCAAAAGCATCCAGATACAGAAACACCGCCCAAAGTCACCCAATTCATAAAAACCCTATATGCGAATAGTGATGCAATGAAGACCAAGAGTGACCCGATAGCAGATAGATTAGTGAGAAGACTTATGATGGACGAAAATGGCCGCGAGAATATAGATAGCTACTAAGATAAGAACTATAGTTTCACAAATCTCCACAATATCTATGACACTCAACATTGTAAAATAGGGGCATATGAAAAACCCAGCGACAAAGCCTATGCCAAACAACCATCCAAAGGAAACCCCGATAACCCTGTGAGCTACAGGAGAGAGGAAAAATCTAGAAATGTAGATACTCGACATACAGCGCACCAGTACTAAAAGTATGATGATAAACAAGAGAAGATGCAGCCCCCACCCACAAACCAGCAAGAAAGTGATATTCTTAACGTAGTATGCGGAAAGAGCGTCCAATAAAGAGTAAAGAGCAGTACACCATAAGCCAAAGAGAGACCACCCCCACAAACCAGCAAGAAAAAGTTATTCTCAACCAGGAAAGCAGAGAGATTTAGTCAATGGCTTACCAGCTTCTTCAACAATTTCATACCCATGCTCAGAACTCCGCCATTATCCTCTCTGTTATCCTTCGCGGGAGGTGCAAAAGTTGACCTGAGCTTGAAATCCGCCGGGCTTATTTATCTAATCATCTTCACGAGCAGCGAGCCGTGACATTCCGAGCACCTGTTCGTTCATCTACGTGTATAATCCATCTCGCCGGTGTTGCTTCTGGAAGTTGTAGTTTTCACATTTATATAATCAAAACATTTATATACACTCCCTGTTGTGTTTGAGGCAAGGAGTACTAATTTTTATAGTCAATATCGATTATGGTCACCTATGAGCCTTTGCGAATAGGAAGAGAGACAAATTTGACACTAAGCTTCCTCTTGAACGTACCTCCCATAAGTAGTTTGGGTTTCCTAATAAATAAATGTGGTACAATATATAGGATCTGGTTGGTCATATAAAAGGATTTTAATTTCACACCAACGGCTATAGATATGTGAGTTTTCTTTTTAAAGCATAACGATAATGCTAATTGCAAAATACAAAGTACTTGGTATTTTAAGTGTTATATATACTCAGTCAGTGTTATATATATACTCACTTACTTACTTAGGATTATTTTATAATATAATAATTTACTTTTATTTTCGGATAGGAATGTTCAATGAATTTTAGATTAATAATAATTTAAGATTAAAATTTCTCTGTGGTAAATGGCAAAAAAGAGATTATTATTTTATGAGAAAGGAATGAATAAGATTTAGGGAATGTAATTTTAGATAGTCCAGTAATAAGTTAAAGTATATTTTTTTAGTGGATTTATTGTCATGTATCTTGGTAGGAATGTTGGTTGATGTTGTTGGATGTAATTGTGAGAATTCTCCTATCCTATATCAATAGCCATATGTGAGAAAAATGAGTAGCACGAATTTTAGGCTATCCATCTATTTTGTATTATGTGATTCACAGAAAATGAGAGGCAAAATGCAAAGCTTTGTGAAAACCCTAACTCACAAGTAAGTGGAAGCTCTCCATACTATTGATAATGTGAAGGAAAAGTGGGGATTCCCCAATTCAACATAGATTGATCTTTGCAAGGAAGAAACTAGAGGATGGGAGGACCTTCATAGATTATAATATTCATAAGGCTTTAACCTTGCATCTTGTCTTCAGGCTCTATGGCGGTATGAAGATATTTGTGAAAATGATTATGGGTAATCACTCTAGAGGTTGAGAGCTCTGACACGATTGATAAAGTAAAAGCGAAGATTCAATTTTCTAATTTGTGATTCATTGATACAACTTTCAAAAGAGCATTCTATGAAAAAATAAAAACCCACCTATAACACTTTACCTAAGGCATGTGCTAATGACCAAATCCAGTAAAGAAGTCTAAAATATTTTCAAGATAAATTCATAGATGTGAAATTTTCCCAATTTAAATTACAAGACTAATTTATGAAAATATCATCTGTCGACATTAAAATGGAACACATAGAAATTTTGGTTATGAAGTAACTTTCTTATGTTCAATTTGAAAATGGAATTTTATCTAAAATAAGGAACGAATGTACAATATCTCTATGGAGCTCTCATTTTCATCTAATCTCAATAAAATAATTTTTTAATTGAGATATCAGAGTTGGCCTCTATTTGAAGTTACAACATTCTATTTAACCCCAAATGCTTGGGGATTGAATGTACCCTGCAAAATTACAACGAGGACTAGGATGAAAGCCAACCTCTTATCGTATATATGTTGTAAGATTTGTTGCTCAATCCAAAAGAGTAAAGGAATTTGTCGTTGAATAATAATATAATCAGAGATGCCACTTGTTTTCCTACTCATTACATTGTAATATGTATATTTTGTAAACCCAACAAAAAGAAACTTGAGTGTCTTTCATGCATGAACCAATTGAGTCAAATACAAATGACTATGTTGTTCATTTGAGCAATGTTGTTTTCTTTCGGGCTTTATCAAAAACATATAAATTAGATATCAACTTTATGCTCACTCTCTAATATTTTTCCCTCTTTTTGGCAATAAAGGCCAAACAAGGCATTGGTATTATGTTTAATAACTTTTTAGTAGCGGTTTATTGGAAATGATGTTTACATCTTCCAAAATTTTGGTATATTTTGTTTTTATTTTTTTATTTTTGTTATGACTTTTTGCAAGAGAGATTGGATTTTTCTACCAACAAGATAAAAAGAAATCAATAAAAAGAAACCATCAAGATTCATTTATGTTCTTCTTTCATATGGGTTAAGACGTTCTCTTTGCAACATTTGGTGCAAATGCTAGTATAATTTTTTTAAATAACATATATTAATTAAACACAAAATTAATGACAAACCCATATTGAGTAATGAAGGAATTACACATCTCTCTCACATTAAAAAGTAGAAAACAAGTATAAATAACTTTTTTACTTTCAATTACGTAATCTTTGTATAAAGTGAATGTAAAATTAAGGTGGAAATTGTTAACATTGAAAGATATTTTTTTGTTAATACTATTTTGAAATTTGTTAATATAAGTATTAATTTATTATTTTTAAATGTAACCAGACAACATCTCCCCATACCCCATTGCAGAACACGTCTTGGCACAAAAATTACATTAAAATATTATTAAATTGAGATTAAATAGTATGAAAGAAATATCGTCACGAACAAATATAACATAACTCTCCCCATACCCCATACTAGGCTGCAGAACACGTCTTGGCACAAAAATTACATTAAAATATTATTAAATTGAGATTAAATAGTATGAAGGAAATATCGTCACGAACAAATATAACATAACATTACACAAGCATAACATTACACTAGCATAGCTATATAAATTAAATGACTCGTAAATGTTGATAAACTTCAACCCATTATAAACATCAAAACACTTAGTTAATCATAAATTATATGTTGCTAAAAAAACTATATTATTATTATTATTATTTATAAAAAATCAATATATAAATTAACCACATATAAAAAATAAGAATATGTAACAAGATTCATAACCATGAAGATTCACCCCTACTTTATCATGGATATTCTTAATTTATAAATAGCCATTGTTACAATACCATGGGCCAAAATCGTGGCAATTATGGCTTATAAATATTACATGCCCAAAAAACAATAAGTCATTTCATATGACACTTGTTTATATGATTTTTTTTTAATTAGTTAATTTAATTAATGGTGGCATAAATACTTGGAGATAAATCTTAATTTTTGATTTGTGTATATTACTAAAATTATCTTAAAATATTTTATGGAAGTTAAATTCTTACCCATCAATCAAATAATTATTAACAATTAAATTAAAATTATAAAATTTCTATTCTAAAATAGAAAAGCTTAATGAACCTAGTTTAAAAAATAAATAAATTATATTATAAAAAAACAACTTATATTCATCTTCATCATCCAAGTTAAGTATACATTTTTTTTAATGTGTATTCCTTTTACGTATTTAATATAAAACAATAATTAATAACATGAAATTAAATAATGAAAAGAAATATACATTCAAAATAATAATCAACATTCGATAATTCTAAATTTAAAATAGATTTAAACTATTTCTCTGAAACAATAGCGGAATAGATAGGAATACTTGAAGACATAGCAACAATCCACACACCTAAAATCAATTACAAGTTCGAATTATATTACTAATTACGATTAAATAATTTTGAGATGCTTTTTAAATAAAAAGTGGACGTGCCGGAGTGGTTATCGGGCATGACTAGAAATCATGTGGGCTTTGCCCGCGCAGGTTCGAATCCTGCCGTCCACGTCACGTATTTTGCTTAAAAATTCGGTTGATGATTGTTTTGAAATCTGCATTCTCCTATGTTTTCTCTTTATTTTTGCAGAACGATCAAATCATATCAATCCATTGGATCTCAAACTCTATTTTTCAGCAGAATCCTCATGTGGGCTTTGCCCGCGCAGGTTCGAATCCTGCCGTCCACGTCACGTATTTTGCTTAAAAATTCGGTTGATGATTGTTTTGAAATCTGCATTCTCCTATGTTTTCTCTTTATTTTTGCAGAACGATCAAATCATATCAATCCATTGGATCTCAAACTCTATTTTTCAGCAGAATCCTCCAATCATTTCAAGCAATGACTATATTTTGATTTCGTGCTCCTCTTTATTTTGATTGTTTTTTGGGTAGTAATCGTCAAATCATGTCAATCAATAGTTGGAATTTGATTTAGCAAGAACTGCTTTTTGGATATTGTCCTCTTTATTCTCACAACATTCTTCTTGTAGCATGAACTGTAAAATCATCACGATTACAGGTTAGAATTTGAATTTTTTTTGGACTATTAGCATAAAATGTTTCTAGATCTCCAACTTTATTTTTGTAGTGGGGACAATCAAATTATTTTAATGATAAGATTCTTTACCTTCCTTTCCTTATTTAAGTTCTTTTGGGTTGAACTCTCGATGAGTTTTCAACACTCATTTTTTAACGTAACTATTAGAACTATCAATGTTACCATAGTTGTTAAAATCATTGCATAGGTTTGTTGTGGTTGTCTTTTTTTTTTTTCCAATTTTCCACTTCTTTTTCTTGAAAGTTTCCTTGTGCTCCTTTTACTTTGAATCACTTCACTGCCTTTTCTTTTGGACTATATTTTCTTAACATTGTGGTTATACATAAGTTTAGCTCAATTGGTTAGAGCACTTGTTTAGTAAGCAAGAGGTCAGGAGTTCAACTCTCATCGAAAGCATTTTTGTGGTTCCTCTATTATTTGTGTGCCTGCAATGACTTTTGAATCTCATCCTCTTTATTTTTGCAGTAGGAACCATCAAATCATCTCCATCAAGGATTATAATTTGATTTTTTGACAATCGGCATAAATGGTTTTTGGATCTCAAACTTTATATTTGTAGGGACTGTAAAATTATCTCAAGCAATGGCTAGAATTTGATTCTTCATCCCTCTTTACTTTTATTTTTTAATTTTTGTGGCAATGATCATCAAATCATCTCAATCAATGGTTGGAGTATGAACATTTGACGATTAGCAGGAATAAATTTTGGATCTTGTCCTCTTTATATGCCTGTGTGTCTGCCTAAAGTGATGGAATTGGATCCATTGATCCTCTACATACCCAATATGGTAGAGTTGGGACTTTACGAGAGTTTTAAAATCCCCTCACTTGGTTATTGGAGGACCCCCCTCTAGCCTAAGTGTCTCCATATTCCTTTTTGGCCAGGTTAGGGCAAGGCCCTTTAGTTTCAAATGAGAAATGAAATTTTATGTTCCACATCTATGTGGTGAACACTAAAATAAACCTCCAATTTCCACAATTAGTGATTTAATTTCAAAACATTGACGTCACCTTGATATGAATAATATGTCCACCTTTTCTTCCATCTTGAAGAGGGACTATGAATGGTTCTTGAAATTTGAATGCAAATGCTCCTTTTTAGGTTCATTCTTGGATTCCTTCTAATATTTTTTCCTAAACCGAAATTTTCCCGTTGATCTGACCTTTAAGTTGAAACATCAATATTCTCCAATTCCAAACTTGTTTTCCAGACCTTCCATAAGGAGGTAAATGTTACAACTGATATTTGCCACTTATGCTCCCAACCTTGACAAGCTCTCCTCTGCTGAATCTTCAGGGTTATTATATATAGATTTGTCGATCATGGCTAAGGTTTTATTGTTTCTTTCTTAAACCATTTCATATATCCTCTTCAACTTCCCACAAACACCCAAAGAAACCTACTTTGATATCAATATGATCTATAAACTGCCATGGATATTCAATTGGACATTTCATCACAATAGATCTATTAAAATATAACAAAATATATACTATGAATGATTAATTCCTTTATATTCTAGATAGGTAGTTATTATTATTATTTTTTTTATGCCCAAGGGATTTGACAAATATATCTATATATATATATATATATATATATATATATATATATATATATATATATAACTCAAGCAAAGAAAGATAATTTTATTATGCCACTGCAGTGGAGATCCTTCTATATGAACAATCTTCATATCATTGTTGGACTAGCCATTACCAATATTTCTTATGAAGGCTTCCTTGGATAGTGGCTTCTTATAAAATCAAAATTGTGCTCATTAACCATTAATGGAGTCTTGACCTCAGCGTTTGCATGAAAATTAATGGATCCATTATCATATATTGTATCAATTCATAGGGTCTTGGATATCAAGCATTAAATTTCCTTTCAAGTATTTGAATTTCAAATCAAAAAAAAAATCCCAGTCTCCAACATGGAACTTTCTTTTCTTGATGAACCTGTCATGCCACTTATCCCTTTCTTGTTAGATGATAGAGGTATGATGCAAGGATGCTTGACGGATTTCATCCAGTTTGCTGAGTTTTGGGAGACATTGGTGTGTTGCTTTGGAGCTCCATGCCTAGTTGTAGTGTAATCAACAATGTTTTCACCTTTGTTTCTGTCAGTGGGATAGCCTCCTTACAATAAAAATGATCACATGAAGTACATCTTATGGTGTTTCTACACATGGTTTTATAGGCCCATAAGGATGCTGGAAGCTTATCTTGCCAATCCTTTAGGTGAAGTTGAACAACATTGGTTAGAATAGACTTAAGTATTTTTTTTGTACCTCTACTATTCCATTGTCTTATGGGCGGCAGGGTGTAGTTTTTTAATGTTTGATCTGATCAAGTTTCATGATGATTTTGAGGATGTGTGAAGTGAAATGGGCCCCTACATCTCTATCATTCTCTTGGGGTATTCCAAATTTGAAAAAAATATCCTTGTAAAGGAAATCTACCACTACCTTTTCCATGGATGTTGGATGAAACTTCACTTCCATACATTTGGTGAAAAATCTATGCAAACAAGGATGTAATAATTATGGCGATATGGAGTATTGATTGGTCCCATAAATTTAAGGGCCCATTTCTTCGATAGATCCACCACTAACTATGTCTATAAGGGCATCTCTTTAAACTGAACTCCGTGTCCCATCCTCAATACATTTTCATATCATTTTACATATTCTTTGGCATTGCAGAAGATGGTGGAACAATAGTACCCCGAATGGAATATCTTATGGTTAGTCCTCTTGTCAGCAGAGTGTTTGTTTCATTGTCTAGCATAACAAGCATTTAGGATGTCATAAATTTAATCTTAAAATCATAGGATACTAAATTATATAGTGTCGAAACTTATTTATGGCATGGATTACAACAATAAACTAATTTTCTATGTCTAATAATTCAATTTAGTGGGAGTAAAATTTTACCAATGAAATATATTGCATAAGGCTAGTGTCCTTGTTTTATAAGAATGGCTCATATTTCATTTTCTGAGGAATATATAATTATATGAAATGGTAGGGACCATTTTGGTCCTCTTAATATGGATTCCTCCAAACAACCTTTTTGTCGAGGATTTAAAATCATGTTGACAACTATCAGTCAAAACAAAGTTTGCATTTTTAGTGAGAAATGAAAGCAAATGACTTACTATTTTGGTAAAATTCTCAATAAAGTGCTTGTAGCAACCATCATGTCCTAGAAACTACATACATCCTTTGGGATTCTTGGGGCTGATAGTTTTAACATTGAGCAATTTTTTTTTCTCTTCGAATCCACCTTAATACCTTTAGAGGAGATATGGTATGCTAAAAAATACATTCCTTCAGTTAGGAGCATGATGCATTTTTCATTGTTGAGGGTCACATTAGATTATTTTCATATTTTAAGTACCTTTTCTAAGTTGTCCAATGATAATTCAAAGGTATCATCATAATTAAGAAATCATCCACATATATCTCCACATAGCCATGAATTAAATCTAAAAATATACCATTTACTGCTTGGTAAAAGGTAGTTAGTGCATTACAGGTCCTAAATGGTAGTAAAAAATAAGCAAATCTTCCCCATGGAAAGTTGAATGTAGTCTTGACCTAGTCCTATCGAGAAATCTCAATCTAGTTATAGCCACTAAACTCATACATGAAATAAAAGTAGTTGTTTCTTATTAATGTGTCCAAAACATAATTATTAAATGGTAAAAGAAAGTGGTTTCTATGAGTGGTTTTGTTTAAATTTATGTAGTCAATACAAATTCTCAATTTAACATTCGTTTTAGGGACACAAATAAAAGGGGGTACCCATTGGGTATCACAAATAGGATAAAATTTTTGGATAGCAATTTTCACAAATCTTCCTTAACTATCTCTTTCAATGTTGGGTTCATTCACATTTGGTGTTGGCAAGTGAGCCTAAAATATTCCTTGATATAGATATTATTAATGCATAAATATAGATGGATCCCCTTCATGTCAATGTATTCCCTACAAAAAACATGACTATTATTTTTTTCAGGACCTTAATCAATTGTTCCTTTTGGGATTCAAATAGCCCAAGGTTAATTTTTCAAAAATTTTCAAAGTTGATTTCCATAGTTTCAATGGTAGTTTGTATCGAATGGTGATTCATTTTCTAATGGTACTACCTCTATTGTAGAGAGAATATATTCAAAAGTTTAGGATTTAAGAATTTAAGGAGAATATGGGTAGGTGAAGTGGTTGAGGCTATGAAATCACCAATTTTTTCTTCCTAGGTTTTCCGCCAAAGGAAAAGATATTGGTGTAATGTGAGCACTTGGTGAGGAACCTCTTCTTCATCAATTTTTTCTCCATTTTCCCAAATGGGTACTTTTGGGTCAATGCTTGGTTTAGTTGGGGGATACAATTTAGGTTGTTTGGTGGAATTTTGATGATGTGTTTGGATTTTGGTTTTCTTACCATACATGGATCCAATTGCGTATTTCAATAAGGATTCGATGATGTGGATGATTTACTAACATTGATACAAAAGATCACTTGTAATTTTTAGCACACCATCCCCTAAAAATTACAATTAATTTTTTATATGAATAGACATTACCTATCATATATTTCTTCTTATTTTTGTTATGTTAACTAGTATTCCTCATAAAATTTATGGAAATGTGTATTCCAAGAGAGTGGAATGAAGTGAATGGGTATCAATATTACAACAAGATTGAGCTAGTGCAATGTGAAGATATAAACTTCTAGTGCCTCCTTGGGTGCTTATAATGAATGTATTTCTAAAGAGCACAAGGCTTCTAGTTAATTTTATGGTATCCCATGACTGTCCAAATTTTACAATGATGCTCAATATACAATTTATAATAATATATTTACTAGTGAGGAGAAGAAGCATCTTGATAAATTTGGGGATTCCAACCATTGGTGTTTACTAAACATCCCTAAAACAAGGAGCAAGATCTTATATGTCACTTTTCTTTTTCAAGGTTTGGAAAAGAGAGTAAGTGTGTGTGTATATATATATATATATATATATATATATATATATATATATATATATGTATATGTATGTATATGTATATGCATGTATATGTATATGTATATATATATATATATATATATATGTATATGTATGTATATATATAAAGAGAGAGAGAGAGAGTTTCAAATTTGGTTTTAACAATGAATTTGAAATTTAGCATTTTGTATTTATTGAGCACTCATTCAATATTTAATTGAAACATTTCACTATGAGATCATGTTATGTTATCAAACTTATCATTACTGTTTAAATTAAATTAACAAGTTTAAAGTTGATACAAACCACATTTTCTCAATTAAATTTTGTTGATTAAGTCTAATATTACAAAAAAGAGTTGGTTCCCTTAATTAAAATTGGATAATTAAGAAGAAAGAGGAATTATAATTTTCATTATTATGCATTCTATAAGAATAGGGTTTGTGACAAATAATGGAGAGAAATTGTGGAGCAGAGATTGCTCTTCATAGTATTCAAAATAACTAAATATATTACATGGAAAACATCCAAAATAAATGAATGGAGTGGAACTCGACTAAAATAGAGTAATTATGAAAGGATTGGTGACACCTAACATACAATCAAATCAAATGTGATGATACCTAGCAGACAATGAGATTAATACCTCAACATTCCCTCCTAATATTAATTGTTACAAGTAGAGGAACTTACGATGCCTAATTGCTCTCTTTGAAATTCAAATACATTTTTTCCTAATGACTTTGTGAAAATATTTGCAAGCTTATATTTGGAACCACAAAAAGCAAGTATTATGTCCCCATCATTGATAAGCTCATGGATGAAATGAAAATATGTGTCAATGTGCTTGCTCTTTTTATGAGAGACATGATTTTTTATAAAGAAATTGCTGAAATGTTATCATAGTAAAGAGGAGTTGTCTCCTTCCAAACATTTGAAATGTATTTCAATAACCTTCTCAACCACACTGCTTGACAAGCTGTTAAATTTGCTGCTACATATTCTGTCTCTGCAGAAGATATTGAAATAGTTGACTGTTTCTTGGATTCCCATGAATCAGATTGGTTCCAAGATGAAAATCATACCCTTAGGAGATTTTGTGATCATCTTGACTCCCTGCATAATCGTTTTCTGTATAAACCGAAAGTGAATAATTTTAAGAATGCGTGTAGAAAAAAATATAAAATATGTTCCTTGCAATATACCTTAAGATCCTTTTTGTAACCTTCCAATGAGAAATATGTGATGATTGCATAAACCAAGAGACAAAACTTGCTGTAAACATGATATCAGGTCTAGTTGCAGTGAGATAAAACAAACTACAAACTAAAATTTTATACAATGTGGTCCATCAACTAGTAGAGCTACATCTTCTTTGATAAACTTGGTGCCTTGAGTAATTGGTGTATCAACTGGTTTTAAATTGGTCATTATGAACTTTTGGACGATGTTAGTGGCCTATTTTGGTTGACCAACAAAAAATCCATTAGAATATTTCTGAATTTCAATTCCTAAGAAGTGTCTCATGAGCCCTAGATCAGTCATATCAAACTATGTTTGCATTGCTTATTTGAAGTATTCTAACATCATATTTTCCCATATAAATAATATCATCAATGTAAATGCATAAAATAAGGATTTTACCTTCATGAGTTTTGGTATACAAAGTTGGCTCATGGCTACTTCTAAAAAACCACTTTTGATGAGATAGGTGTTGATGCGACTGTACCAAGCTCTTGGAGTTTGTTTCAAACCATAAAAATATTTATTCAATTTGTATTCCTTACTCTCCTATCCCGAAACTTCCACACTAGGAGGCTGCTCTACATAAACTTCTTCTTGCAGTATACCATTTAGGAAGGCAGATTTTACATCAAGATGATAGACTTTCCATTTGTGTTGAGATGATGTGGATAAAATGGTTCTGACAGTATCTAACCTTTGTATTGGAGAAAAGGTTTTAGCATAATCGACACCAAAATGTTGTGAGAATCCTTTGGCAACCAACCTTATCTTATGTTTCTCAATTTATCCTTTTTCATTCAACTTGGTCTTATATATGCATTTTACACTAATCTTGGTTTTGTCCCTTGGGAATTCAGTTAATTCGCGAGTCTGGTTCTTATCTATGGAAAAAATTTCTTGGTTCATTGCATCAACCCAATTATTTTGTTAAACTACTCATTCAAAATGTGTTGGTTGAGATGAAAGAAATGAAAACATATTTTGTTGGTCAAAATCATGCTCCCTCTCATATATTTCTCTAGTGCTTCTTGTTTTCTGAATATCTTATGAAGATGTTGAATCACTGGTGGATTTACTGCTTGAAGATGTACCATTTTCAGAGTGGTATGGCTCTTCTTGAACCTACAATCTTGGTAGCTATGGTGGATAAAAAAACTGATGTGAAGTTTCATCAACATTATCAGACCAAGATTTATTTTCAAAAAATTTAACATCTTTTCTTAAAAAAAAATTCTTGGTAACTGGATTGTAAAGTCTGTAGGCATTTGACTTCTCACTATAGCCTACGAAAATACATCTTTCACTCATATCATCAAGCCTCTTTCTTCGATGCTCAAGAACATGTGAAAATAATACTGATCCAAAAATTCTAAAGTGAGATACATTTACCTTTTCACCATCTCATGCTTCTTGAGGTACTACATCTTGGACACTGGTTGTTGGATATATTTTGAGAACATACACTACTTTTGAAACTGATTCAAACGAATAGGTATTTGACAACTTCTTCTCATGAAGCATGCATTTGGCCATGTTCATGATCGACTGATTTTTTCTTTTTGCTACTCCATTTTGCCGTGGAGTATATCTTGTTGTGTTCTGCATTACAATTCCTTGTTGTTGAAAAAAAGCTTTGAAGTTATTGGATCTATACTCTCCTCCTATGTCTTACCTGAGGACTTTTAAAGGATTTCCACTCTTCTTTTTTGCTTCTACTTTGAATTCTTTGAATCTTGATGATCTATCTGATTTATTATTTAGAAAATAAACCCATTCTTCCTGCTATAATCATAAATAAAGGTGTTGACGATGCTGGACCCACAAACATTCAGGGGATCTCCCCTATATGAATTCCCAAATAAACCTCTCACCATTTGGAGTAGGAATCCCAATAGTGAGGTGTTTAATAATATGCCTTGGATCATAAAAATCACCGAGTGGTGTATGGTATATTTGGTTAAAGCAAGTGTGTGACCCTGTGGAAATTCAATATGATTCATGAGAAATTCTAACAATAAAGGGGGGAAGGAAATGAGCTCCTTGGAAGCCTGTAATAGTGTGCAACTTGAAAGGAGCACACAAGATGCAAATACATCACACAAAATAACAAGCATAATAGTCCACAAGTTAAAGGCGATGAGTTAAAACATGAGAACTCATTCAACAAGATTTGTACAAATTCACATGAAATAGTTCATAAGCATATGCGTAAGTTAAACAAAATACATCGAAAAATAAACAGAATAGTCCAACTACATTTATAATATATGCATGAAGAGATGCCAACTCTGATTATATTAAAAGTGAAAGTTCTTCTCATACATACAACATGATGAACCACTTTCCCTATTAGTGGAATGTGAAGTCAACAACACCTGCTCCCAAAAAAGTATACTCCCTCTACGCTACGGAGAAGCCACAACTGATACAAAACTCCCAAGCCTTCTCTAAGCTTAATCATAGCAAAAATCTTGGCTCCCAAAAGCCTTTAACAAGACTTATGAGGATGTATTTATAACCAAAGGGGGGTGAATCTTTGCATGCCTCCTTAGTGACTCTTGGAATCCCCTCATGAATCCTCACATTACATATGACTCTTCACATTCCATCATGGACACATGGATTTTCACTCATATAATAGTTACAATTTCCACTCATACCCATATAAGACAAAAAAGGGTAGAGACAAGTTGACAACCTAAAAAGACAAAATACTATGATGTTGGTGTTGGGGTTAACTCAAGCCAAGAATATTGGACTTGGTGTCTCTCAGTCAGGTACTCATACCAAGCTTGGTATTTTACGATGGTCTCTCCAAACCACGAGATAGTGTTCGACTCGAAGCAAAATCTTTCCTCCAATGCATCCAGGTACAATCTGTTGGAACCAGTCTTCACTTCTTCTTCACTCAGGTGCAACATTGTTTTGGTCTGAACCAGACCACCAATTCAAGTATGCAAAGTCTGTATGTTGATCTCCATGTCCTCCCAGGTGGCCTATTGCTCTAACTGCCTCAGGTACCGATCAATATCCTGTCATAATTTCTTCTTGCGCTTAGCCTCGGTGAGTGTACCAACTGATGGGATCCAGTGGGTTCTCACCATAAAATCTAGGCTACCGTAGATTTGCCCATATGTGGCCTAAATTCTTCTGATGAATGAGGCGAGTTTATTTTTGTTATGGATTAGAATCCAAACTTTGGATTTCTCTAACTCTACCTACAACTCTATATTCTTTACCAATGTAAGTGATGCAACCTTGTATCACATTGTCCACTCATGCATTGCAGTGATGGAAATTTTATATTCCTAAGCATTTGATAAACTATTTGCTTTGCCATAGCAAGTCATTCAAGGGGAAAAATTCCTTATGTATGGTTACCAACTCCTCATAAATATCCCGCGTAATGTCTCCAAAAGTGGATATTTCAGCAAGTATCATTTCTCTTATCTCCTCGAGGTAGACCTGTGAGGATGGTGCATTATACATTTCTGCAAGGAGTTGTTCATTCTCTTGCCGAAGTTTCTGTATGTTCTGTGCTAAATAATTTTTCTAATAAACCAACCACTGGTTGTTCGATCTGGCTACTCCTGCAAAGGCCCATCTATCATCGATAATGGCATTCAGATTCATGCTGGTGTCTGCCATGATCACCCTTTCTCTCATGAACACGGGTGATGCATGATCATCCAGGAAATTCTTTATTCATGCTTATACAATATTCTTATCCAACTTGTCAAATGATAGATTGTACACGTCCATGACGAGATCATCATCAAGGGGAATTACCTCCCATTCCTCACTCGATGTTTTCTCTGTGAATGGAGGTGGTGGAGTCGGAGCGGTGGCTTGAGGTGAACTAGCCATGAGGTCAACATCTTCATTTAGTGGCTTCAACACTACTTCCATGCCCATTAGTTCAATCATATGTTCAAGCTCTTGAGAAAATTTTGTTCCTGCATATGTTCGCTCAATCCTTCAATTGGTGGATTGTCTTGTACATGTTCTTCAGCCTATATGGGTGTCGTATCTTTCGTCCTAGCACCTTGCCTTTCTTCCTCTTCTTTCTTCTACCTCTCCTCTTTTTCTCTTGTTCTAAGCTCAAATTCTTCCTTACATTCTTGTTCTGCTCTTTGTGCTCTCTGCACTGCTTCTTCTAAGGATTGCTTCTCTCTCTTCCTCCGCTTTTCTCTTTGCTTATTTTATTCCCTCTTTTCTTTGATTTCAAAAGCTACTTTCTTAGTGAGAGGATCTTCTTTCATTTTACAACTTTTCTCTTCTTCCATATGGTCTGCTACCTTCCTCTTTCCTTTGTCACGTGCCACACTGCTGCCTATTCCTACTATTATTACTAGAACTATTGCCACCTATGGAACAACTTGAGAAGTCCCAACAGTATTGATCAGATCAAGGGTTCAGGAGGAGTTATAATATTTCTTCCATGGTTCCTACTATGGCCATTGATATATCCCACTGACCCAGTTGAAGTACACTCTCGCATAATTTTCTTTGAAAATTCCCCTAAGATCATAAAAATTATAACTCGCTATGTCGAACTCAAATTTGACCATGTATTTGCTTTTTGGATCCACGACCTTGAGATTCTTAATCTCATATTATCTTACATGGAAAGGAAGAGCTAGTCATGGCACCTTATTCATCCTATGAAGTGCTACTAACAATCATATGGAGAGGTGATAATATATCTCTTGCATGACCAGTTTGTCGGTGGCATATCTAGGTAAAATATGTAGAAAATGTTGTCCATCGAACACTCTAATGAATGTGCCATCCAGTAAGGAAAAGCAATCAAGGATCTCTGTTATGAAACTGGCTCCAAAAATAGAAGAGAAGAGAGATCAACATCTTATAAACCAACCACTTCGAGGGGGCAACCTCCAATACATTACAGAAATGAATAATTCTTGGATGCTACAAATGGAAAAACCTCCTTCTATATATAGGGGTCCATGGGGTCACAATATAATCCTAGCCAACCTAACAATAATAATGTAAGTAAACAATAATAACAATATGGGGGCTAGAGGGGTACACAAATAACAATAAGGGGGCTACACTAATAACAATAAGGGACTACACTAGTAATATGGGGACCTAACATGCCCCTCTCCTTCAAAAAAGTGTTGTCCTCAATGCTTGAGTAGTTTTGGATGCTTCTGTATAAAATTCTCATCCTCCCATGTAGAATCTTCCGTGGGTAAGTTCTTCCACTTGATGAGATACTTTTAAATTGATCAATTTTGTAGTTGTCGAGTTCTTGTGTCCGTGACTGTTTCAGGTTCCAATATGATTTTTCCTTCCTCATTAAGTTCTGGAAATATTGTTTGAACTGGAATTTTGTCACCTATAACCTTCTTTAAGCATGAAACATGGAAAACTAGATGCACTCGCAAAGAAGCAGAAAGCTCCAATTTGTATGCCATAGTACCAATCTTTTGCAACACCTTCTAAGGACCATAGTATTTTGGAGATAATTTATTTTACTTCTTAGCTTGCTTGAGGGACATTTGTTTGTATGGTTGTAGCTGTAAAAATACCCAGTCTCCTACATCAAAACTTCTCTCGTTGCGATGTTGATTTTCCTGTTGTTTCATTCGATTTTGTGCCAAATTTAGGTTATCCTTTAAGAGTTGGAGAACTTGTTGTTGATGCTCGATGTGATATTCCATTGATTGAACCTTAGAATTTTCTCTTAAATATGATGTGATGGATGGTGGATGATATCCATAAAGTGCCGTAAATGGGGTCATTTTTTCTGCAGTATGGAAGGAAGTGTTATACCACCATTCAGCCAGAGGTAACCACTTGACTCATTGTGTTTGTTTATTAGATACAAAACAACGAAGATATCCTTCCAAACATTTGTTCATTATCTAATTTTGACCATCAGATTGAGGATGATAAGATGAGCTATGAGCTAGTTGAGTACCCAAACCAGAAAATAATTCTGTCCAAAAATTTCCAGTAAAAATGGGATCTCTGTCGCTTACCATAATCTTTAGGTTTCCATGTAGCTTTTGAATTGTTTCCATAAATGTAGTAGCAAATGTACTTGCTTTAAATGGATGAGATAATGCAAAAAAGTGTGCATACTTGGTAATTCTATCAACTACCACCATGATGACACTCTTTCCTTCGAACTTAGGTAAACCTGTGATAAAATCCATTGAAATCTCCTCCCAATGTTGACTTGGAATGGATAAAGGTTGTAGAAGACCTAGGGTCTTAATTGTCTCAACTTTATTTTGTTGGCAAACCAAACATTTTGCCAAAAAATTTTGAATATCAAATTTAAGGCCATCCCAAAAAAATTCTTTCTTCACCCTGTGGTAAGTTTTTAAAAATATTGAGTGTCCTCCTAAAGGAGAAGTGTGCAATTCCAAAAGAAACTTTTGTTTTAGTTGGGAATTATTACAAAGATATAAGTGATCTTTGTACCATAAGGAATCATTTTTCCAACTAAATATATCAAATGTACTAGGATATTGCTTCAAATTTTGAATGAGTGTGCACACTTCTTCTTCCTTCTTCCATTCATCCCTTGCTTTGGTTATCCAATCTAGTTGGATAATTAAAATTGGACAAAATAATGCTTCCACCTCTTCATCCTTTCTCGAGAGTGCATCTGCAACAACATTTAGCTTCCCTTTTTTGTTGATGATTTCAAAGTCATAACCCAACATCTTTGTGACTCATTTTTTCTTCTCTTGTGAATATAGTCTTTGTTCTAAATTTTTTTTAAGACTATCATGATCAGTTTTTACCTTGAAGTGCATTCCCATTAGGTAAGGTCGCCATTTATTTAGTGCATGTAGTATTGCCAACATTTCCTTCTCATAAATAGCTTTCTGTAAATACTTTCCTTTGATTGGACGACTTTCAAAAGAAATGTGTCCTCCTTCTTTCATTAAAACAACACCAATTCCATTTCCTGAGGCATCACATTCCACAATAAAGGTTTTTGTGAAGTCTGGCATAGCTAAGACCGGTGCTAGGCACATTGTCTCTTTAAGATGTTCAAAGGCCTTAGTTGCTTCAAGAGTACATAAAAATTCATCTTTCTTCAATAATGTTGTTATAGGTGCTGCTATTCTCCCATAATTCTTAACAAACTTGTGATAATACCCTGTTAACTCAAGAAATCCTCGCAACTACTTTATGGATTTGGGGACTTTCCATTCCTTAATGGCTTTAATTTTGTTAGGGTCTACCTTAACACCCTTGTGAGATACAATATGAACGAGATATTCCACCTCTTGTACTCCAAAGAAACATTTGGATGTTTTTGCATATAATTCTTTCTCCTCCAATAGTTTGAGCACCCTATCAACATGTTGAACATGATCCTTCCAAGACGTGCTGTAGATTAATATGTCATCAAAAAATACTAGCACACATTTTCTAAGGTAGGGTTTGAAAATGGAATTCATCAAGCCTTGAAATGTAGAAGGTGCATTGGTAAGGCCAAAAGGCATGACCAAAAATTCATAATGAACCTCATGAGTTCGAAATGATGTTTTCAGAATATCTTCAGTCTTCATTCTAATTTGATGATATCCTGAATGAATATCCAACTTTGTAAAATAAATAGCGCCATGTAATTCATCCAATAATTCATCAATCACAAGAAAGGGAAATTTATCTTTAATAGTGAGCTTATTGAGCTCCCTATAATCTGGAAACACACGCCATGATCCATACTTCTTGTGCACCAATACTACTTGAGCAGAGAAATAACTTTGACTAGGTTGAATTATACTAGGCTCTAACATTTCTGCAATCATACGTTCAATTTTGCTCTTTTAGACAGTAGGATATCTATAAGGCTTGATCTTTGGAGGAACACTTCCTGGAATAAAATGAATAGCATGATCATGGTCACAAATAGGTGGGAGTCCTTTGGGAGTATCAAACACCTTGGAATGATTGTCCAAGACTTTTTGGGGATCTAGAGAAATAGATGATTTTGATGTTGGAACTTCTAGTGAGCATAATTGTGTAATTACGCCTCATTGTTATTTCTTCAAAATATTTGTCATGACATTAGAGCTTATTATCTTTCCCGGATTCCCTGTGATACCCCGTAATTCAATTTCCTTTCCTTCCGAAAAAAATTCAAGAAAAGTTATTGAAAATTAAAAGCTAATGTCACCAAAGATTGTAACCATTGTACTCCTAGTACAACATCAACACCTCCCATTGGAATGGAAAGTATTGGAATATTAAATACATATTCCCCCATGGTTAGATTGATATTATGGCATTTTCCAGAGCAATTTATAGTTCCTACATTTTCAACCATCACTTGACATTCTAGAGTTGGGTATAGGAAACAATTCAATTCCTTGGCTACCTTACAATGAATACAATTATGGGTACTACCCGAATCAATCAACACTATTGCCTTTTTCTTCTTGATATGTCCTTCTATCTTGAGAGTTTGAGGAGTGGTAGTTCCTACCAATGCATTACATGATATGGTCAGACTCATTTATTATTCTTATAGGGTTGGTTCCTGGTGTATATCCTCTTCTTTTGAAGTTTCTTGTTCATTTTCTTAATCCTCTTCACAATCTATGTAAAATAATTTCTTCTCAGCACACTTATGACTTTTAGTGTATTTTCTATCACAACTGTAGCAAATCCCTTTTTCTCTTTTTTCTTCCAATTGTTGTGGTGTCAACCTTGTATGTTGTGGAAGTCTAGGAGTAGCAACACTTCCATCTTTATAGATGTGAGTGGTAGGCTTCTTTGTCGACATTATTTTACATTCAATTTTTCTTGCCAACCTGAATTCCTTCTCCAGTGAATGAGGTTCCCAAACATGAACTTCATGTTGGATGTTATCCTTTAAAGTACCTATTAAGAAATCAATCTTGTGTTCCTCTAGAATATCAGTTACCCTTATATTCAATTTTTGGAAGTACTCAATCTGCGCCACCACTGAGCCCTTTTGTTTGAGATTTATCAATTGGATAAAGAAGGTGTTGCTCTTTGTATCCTCATAATGTGCTATCATTTCGTCTGTAAAAATTTACCAAGTGACAATTTTTTTTACGAGAGCAAAGCCATCGATACGATAAAATGTATTTTTTTCTAAATGTAAAGTTGCAATGCGTACATTTTGGGTGTTTTGCACATTATTGAGATCAAAATATTTCTCCATCTGTAGTATCCATGTTATGGGATCCTTGCCATCAAAATTCCTCATATCCATCTTTGGAATATGGTGGTTCTTCCATCCAACAATAGAGTTTATGAAATCACGATTAACATTTATTTTGTTCTCATCATAATTTTTTTCCACTAGGAAAAATTTATTGTATCAACTTTGTCAAACCTTCCATGTATACTTTTAGATCATTCTTCATGTTTTCCATGTTGTCTCTCATTTTTTCTTCCATGTCATCCATCTTAGCTTCCATGCTAGCTTCCATGCCATCCAACTTAGCTTCCATGCCATTCATCTTAGCTTCCACGCCTTTCTTCAAACCATGCATATTATTCTTCAAACCATCCATCTTCGCTTCCATGCCTTTCTTCAAGACTTCCATTTCATTTTTTGTTGCTCTTTGCGAGAGTGAATTTTGGTGCACTTTCTCTTGTAATTTTGATAGATCATGTTGCAATTTTTCATATTCATGAGTCATAGTAGAGTACTATGAGGATTTAATGGGTGTTGAATTCTTTTTAGGAGGCATTTTAGAACCAAATACTAATATCTATGCTCAATAGGCCTTTGGAATCACTTAAAACTATTTTTTCAAACAAGACTTATGCAATTTGAAAACAAAAATACACACCTTTTTCTTTATTTTGAGGAGCTCGATATTGAAATAGAATTATCTCTGTGATTTCAAATATTCAATATCTGAAATTTGGCCCTGTAGTAGCCCTTTGAATCTTCTTTCAAATTCCAGAGGTCTAACCTGATTTGGATTCTTCAATTCAAAGTTATCCCAAAACTCCCACAATGACCTAATTATGGACTGGTTCAGTAGAGCGAACTTGTACGACATACGACGTGTCACTGTTTCCTCCTTCAGCTCTGAAATTGATACACAAGAAACTACATTCTGTTTACTTGCGGCCAATTTTTATAAAATTCCAATCCCATGTTCATAGAGAGAGTTATGATGATTTTCCCATGATCACCTCTTTGAGGTGACATTCAGGAGCCTGAAAAATCCCTAACTTCCACAGACCCTCTCTTTGAAAATATTGCGAATCAAGCTCTGAAAATTTTCCACGACGTACCTCAAGATGTTTGCTTCGCTCTGCAAAAATTTCAGCTTTGGAACCCTCACAGAAAAAAGGTTATAGCGAAAATTTCATGATGAACTGTTTAGGTTAAATTCAGGAGCCTGCAAAACACCCTAACTTACATAGATCATATCTCCAAAAATATTACGAACTGAGATCTCAAATTTTTCCATGACGTTCCTCAGGATTTTGCCTTCACGCTATAAAATTTCTAGCTTATAAATCTTCATAGAAAAAACGTTATAGCAGAAATGCCACAAAGACCTATTTGGAGCTATGAAACCCTAGAATCCAAAGCTCTGATACCAAATGTTATGAAACCAGCTCCAAAAATAGAAGAGAAGAGAGATAAACGCCTTAGAAATCAACCACTTTGAGGGGGAAACCTCCAATACATTACATAAATGAACAATTCTTGGATGCTACAAATGATAAAACCTCCTTCTATACATAGGGGTCCATGGGGTCACAATATAATCCTAGCTAACCTAACAATAATAATGTAAGTAAACAATAATAACAATACGGGAGTTAGAGGGGTACAACAATAACAATAAGGGGGCTACACTAATAACAATAAGGGACCACACTAGTAATATGGGGATCTAACAATCTTCGATATCGCCTCCATAGCTGCTCGTGACATGCAAGGTGGGTCCTCTTAAAATATGAGCCTGTAGAGATGGATAATGAAATGATTAATTAGTTTCCCCATGACTTCGTGATGATGTAAATCTGAGAGTAGCCTGCAATAGATATGTATGGTAGTTTTTCTCACACAAATTTCATCTAGTAAGTATGTAGACATGTAGAAGCATGCCTGCTCACCCTTGGGTGGATTGTGAATTTTTGTCTCATGGAATATCACCTGATGTGTCAATATGTCTGATCAGTTGAAAATATTCCCCTCATTCACTACCTATTTCAGGAAGATAGACCACCCCTAATGAAAGCTCTCTGTGTCTGAATGGCCATATATTCTACAAGCTAGTATGACCAAAATATTATAAGCTTTCCTAAGTCCTATATTCTTATACATGTAGGTGGTTGTCTGTCTAAACTTGGTTGGCTCCTTCACCCGACCCTTGATGATATCGCTCATGTTTGTGTAGCCGAGAGTGGCACAGAACAGTGGGTCCATGTTCTTCACTAGCCCAAAAAGATGATACATCTATTTGAAGTCTTCTTCTAGGAATGTAGCAAGATTACCAATGTTGATGTTTTTCACTGTCAAGGTTTCTACATTGATGTTTGAGACAACTCAACTGATTACATATGCACATGGCAATGCTGGATACCTACATGCAACCTTGTAAAGCCTTGATTGCATAATGCTCAGATACACATGTTGGTCCTCTAATTCTACCTAAAAATTCTTTGTGAAATCATCCTTGATCCTTGATCCTTGAGAAGTGAACGAGATCGGTGAAGAGAGTCACCATAACGACAACCATTAGTGCAAAAATGCAGAAACCGATGTGACACTTTTTAAAGGAAAATAAAAAATTAAAACAACACTTCTAGAGGATAAATCATGTTAAAACACCAACCTGCATGCAAAGAAAGAAAAAAAAAACACTCATGCAAGCCAAATGATAAGAAGCGACTAAAAATGATAAATTCAAAACTCACATGGAAAAGAGAAGACAATCGCACCGAAGGTTCCTTGATCTCCTCGGGCATGGTAGAGCTTCAAGATCGAATGTAAGAATGAGCTCGAGTGGCATCGATTAAATATATTTGAGAAATGAGGGTTTATGATGTGCATGCCACAAATCAAGGGAAAAGCGAAACATGGTGAAATTTTCCAAAAATAACAAGTGTGCTTCCTTCAGGCTGCTAAAAATAGATCCCTAGATTTTGGGGATGCTTTTCCACTTTTTCACTTTTCTTCTTTTTCTGGGAAAATTTTCCATGCACCTCGTCAGGGAGGATTGCGTAGTTTTTGGGAACTATAAGCTCTCGATTCAGTGCACTGTGTCATTTATGAGCTCAGTGAGTGATTGCACAATTTATGATCGTAGTGTCCTTCCATGCCTGCGTAATTTCGAAGCTCAAGGCTGAGATACTAGTCATGATTGGACAATTATGATCAACAAAGACAAGAATGGCTCCAAGAATTACACAGTTTATGGAGGCAAGCCCATAACTACTGTGCAAGACATAGACAAGAGGTTAGATTTTGACTTATAGAAATTTTCTAAGTGGAAAAGCAAATTAACACAAGAAAAACTGAGAGATAAACAATAGTTAAAGCACTGATACCTGATATTAGTGCAAGGTAAGCACCTATGAAGGGAATTTAGGCTCAAAAATATAATAAATGGAAAAAATTTGGAGGGTCATTGTAGTTGTTGAAACATTGGTGACACACTGGTAGAACTATATCTCTCTGTGTGAATTTTGTCTTCATGTAAAACCGGGTCTCACCCTTATGAAAGTATTGCTAAATTCATTGATTACTATAACTCAGTCACTTAATCTGAGTTAAATACATAGCCCCTTCCATCCTCTTCATCGATGGAACACTAACCAAGCTGAGTCTCACTAAGTTGTTTCGATTGGGGATGAGGATAATTTAGATGCACAACTAAAAGCAAAATGTCAGATTATTTATTTTCATCTCTATTATTGCTCTGCTGCCAGCAGGCCTAGATACTACCTCGATGGAGTCACTTGAGAAACACAAAAATTTATCCACTTCCAACTAGCCTCGACAGTACCCCGATGGAGTTTCTTGCTTCACCTCTCTACATAGTAAGCGTTTATCTTCTTTCGCCCTTTCTTTCATTTTTTATTTTTTTCATTTTTCATTTTTCAAAGAGTTGTGCATAAACACTTATTGAATTCATGGGGAAAAAGAGGGATCCAAACTTCTTAAGAGAAAAAGAGGTTGTTCCTTCAGGTAAGTATGTTTATGTACACCTCTGGCATGCTTGTTAATTTTTTCCTCCCCTCCTTACTATACTTAACTAGAGTGAAAAGGATTAACCAAATATATAAAATTCAATAAGAGTAGGAGGAACCAGTTAAAACCCAAACATCATGATTTCACCATGACTCTCTCCGATAAGGAACATAGTTTCCATCTGAGTATCATCAACAAAAAAAAAAGAAATATTCACACAAAGAGAGGGAATAGCCTGAAGGCCAAGTGTTGGTAGAAGAACAACTTTCCTCTTGGATTTCACCATGCTTTCTTAAGAATCCAAACATGGTCTCATGAAGAAAATATATTAATGCTAAAAAAAAAACAAACAAAGGAATAAAGAAATACTGTAAATAAAATGAGTGAAAAAAACAAAAACAAACAACAATGAAAATAAAACACTACTCCTACTCCTAACCTAAGTAGAAATTAGGCAAATGCTCACGTAAACTGATATTTCCAATGCAACCATCGATGCATTGGTAGGCCTACAAGGGCGAGGGAATACATTTTAAGAAATATATATATGAATAACATTAAAAAATATAGATAAGACAATGCAAACCAAAATTTTTTAAGTTTGAATGTTCATGTAGAAAGGAAATAGCAAAAAGCACATGGAAGACATGCTGCGGACGTATCATGGTGGTGCGGGACATCGCAGACCAAAGATTTGTAGACAAAATATTTAGAACAAAGAAGGCGAGAAAACATAAAGAAATAATAAATGTTCGTTTTTATACTGTGCTTTCCAAGCATGACTCCTTGAATGATTGAGCGATTGGAACATGAAAAATAGATGGAGGACACAAAAATTGTAAATCAGAAGGATTTTTAATATGTGCAATGAAGTGATGAGGATCCTCAAAATATTCAACACTCTTCTGATTGGAGGTGGAACTGACCTCAAGGATACAAGAACCTGACATAACCATCAGATTGAGTTGAACTACTTTTTCAACTTAAGGAATATCCAACTCATTGGAAGATAGATCATTAAAGATTAGTGGCTTGGAAAAATGAATAACAAGAAAATCAATATCATGACTAGTTGAAATAATGAAAAGGTCGTGATAGACATAATAAGAAAGTTAAAGATCACAAACAGAGTTATCCTCATGATCTGATGAATCATATAGAGGGGGAGATGGAAAACAATAAACTTCACCCTCTACGTTTCCAAAAATATATGATGAGAGGTTGGGAATACCAATGATAGAATATTGATCCTCTCTGCATTTAAATGAAAAATTGGCATTCCACAAATTGTGCGAATGATACGAATTATTAACAATGTCATAAATTGAAGTTTCACATGATTGAACTAGAATGATATAATCATAGACTATGTTAGGATACTGCGGAAGAGATGTGGAAGGAAGTGAGTCATCATTGATCATATTTTCTTGTTCAATAATAGGGTCAAAACACACTCATCGTAAATGGCATAGCGATTTGGCTGCACACCAACAATTCCATCCAACACTTGATCTGCATGAACATTAAAGGAAGGATTTGCAATAATAGAACACACAAACTCACAATTTGAAGGATTAAAGGGACGAAAGGGTGAAGGATGAGGAGAAAAATCTTCAACACACTCTCTAGGCTTGCGGTCCAAGACTGCACAGGGATCCTGAATATGTGGGGTGGGAAAAGGTTGTGGTTCTAGAACAAATGTCTTGCGAATTCCCGCAACATATTGTGGCAGTAAAGCTGTTAGATGGAAAGTAGACAGGAGTTTTCTTAGAACAACACCTCTGTTTGTCGCAGATTTAGAAGCTTTACACACGAGGTTTTTTGGGTGTGGTTTAAGAAATCATAACTTGTGCAGAGTAAGTGAAATTTGAAAAAGATATAAAAATATTCTAGTTAATAAATCCCAATCAACTTTATCTTTTGGTAATTCAAAATAGAGATCCAAGGAAAAATTAAGAAAATGGTGTATAGTTTCATCAAGTGATTTTTGCAATTCTAAAATTCCGCCGCAGAGAAATTTATAATAAAAGTCATAAAAATCACGAAACAATTCTATGACAAGCTATTTGTAAGAGTGAAAACATGCATCAACCAATGTGTAACACCATTTCATTAAGTGCTCTTCGAATGTGAGGAAGAACAACCAACAACCAACATCCTCAATTGGGATGTTGCGTTCGGTGAAAAATTGAATAAAAAAATTTGTATGCTCAAAAATGGTTGTTTCATATTCACCATTGAATTTAAGATGCGACAAGTCATTGATGATATATGCCAACACTTGAAAAGTAAGTTTTCTAGAAAAACATGTCAGATGTATTATTTGAGAAGAATTCATAAAATCAGTTCAGAAATTCAATGCATACATCAACGACTTAACTTGTCATTTGGCCCTCATTCTAATGCCATAAATGTTGATGATGCTATACCCGCCAACATTCAGGGGCTCTCCCCAATATGAAGCCCCAACTAGACCACACACCGTTTGGAGTAGGAGTCCCAACAGTGGGGTGTTTAATGATATGCCTTGGATTGAAAAACACATAGAGTGGTGTATGATGTCTTTGGTTAAAGCAAGTGTGTGACCCTATGGAAAGTCAATATGATGCATGAGAGGTTATAACAACAAAGGGGGGAAAGAAGTGAGGTCCTTAGAAGCCTGTAATAGTACACATCTTGAAAGGAACACATGATCTGCAAAGACATCACACACACGAACAAGCATAATAGTCCAAAATTTAAACGTGATGAGTTAAAACATGTGCACACATTCAACAAAATTTATACAAAAATTCACACGAAATAGTTCATAAGGATATGCATAAGTTAAAAAACATACATCGCAAACATAACTAGAATAGTCTGACTACATTTATAATACATGAATGAAGACGTGTCAACTCTGATTATATTATAAGTGAAAGTTCCATTCATACATACAACATGGCGAACCACTTGCCCCAATAGTGGAATGTGGAGTCAACAACACCTGCTCCTCCCAAATAATTATACTCCCTCTATGCTACGAAGAAGCCAAGGTTGACACAAAACTCCCAAGCCTTCTTTAAGCCTAAGCCTAGCCAAAAGCCTGGCTCCCAAAATCCTCTTACAAGAGTTATGAGGATGTATTTATAACCAAAGGGGGGTGAATCTTGGAATGCCCACTTGGTGACTCTTGAAATCCCCTCAGAAGTCCTCATATTACATATGAATCTTCACATTCCACCACAGACACATGGAAGTTCACTCATATAATAATTAAAAATAATATTACAATTTCCACTTGTACCCATATAAGAAAAAATAGGGAAGAGACAAATTTCCAGCCTAACCAGAAAAAATACTACGATGCTGGTGTTGGGGTGAACTCAAGCTCGGCATCTTGGACTTTGTATCTCTCGGTCATGTACTCGTACCAATTTTGGTACTGTACGATGGTCTCTAGAAACCAAGATATTGTGTTAGGGTGGAAGTAGATTGTTGCCTCCAATGCATTTGAGTACAATCTCTTGGAACCGGTCTTCACTTCTTCTTCAATCCGGTGCAACATCATTTTGATCTGAACTGGGCCACCAATGCAAGTATGAAAAGTTTGTTTGTTAATATCCATGTCCTCCCAAGTGGCCTCTTGCTCCAACTGCTTCAGGTACTAATCGATATCTTGCTGGAATTTTTTCTTGCACTTATCCTCGGTGAGTGTAAAAATTGATGGGATACATTGGGTTCTCACCATGAAATATAGGCTGCTAAAATATGTCCATATGTGGCCTGAAGGCTTCCAATGAACGAAGTGATTTTCCTATTTTCCTAGATTATCATATGAACTCTATATTTATTTAACTTTGTTTGTGGCTTCATTTTCTTTACCAATGTAAGTGATGCAACCTTGTATCACATTTTACACTCATGCATGGAAGTGATGACACTTTGTATATTCCTTAAGATTCTGAAAAAACACTCTGCTCTACCGTAGAAATTCATTCGGGTGGAAAACTTCCTTATGGACGGTTACCGACTCCTCATAAATATCCCGCATAGTGTCTCCAAGTGCGAGTACTTCAACAAGTATCGCTGCTCTTATTTCCTCGCAGTAGACCTGTGTGGACAATGCATTATGCATTGCTGCACGAAGTTGTTCATTCTATTGCCAAAGAGCCAGTATGTTTTGTGCCAACTACGTTTTCTCAGAAACCAAGCACCGAGTGGTGAATTTGGCTGATCTTGCAAAGGCCCAGTTGGCATCGGAAATGACATTAAAAATTTTTCTAGTGTCCACCACGAGCACCCTTTCTCTCATGATCACGGGTGATGCATGATCATTCAGGAAATGATTTCTTCGCACTTGTACAATATTCTTCTGAAACTTGTCAAATAATATATTGTACACACCCATGACTGGATCATCATCAATTGGAATTTCCTCCCCTTGCTCACTCGGTTCTTTCTCTGCATTTGGAGGTGGTGGAGTTAGAGCAATGGCCTGAGGTGCGCTAGAAATGAGGTCCACATCTTCCTTTAGTGGTTTCAGTCCCACTTCCATGTCCATGAGTTCAATCAAATATTCAATCTCTTGAGAAAACTCCTATCCTGCATCTGTTCACTCACTCCTTTCTTTGCCGGCTAGTATTGTACCTATTCTTCAAACTATATTGGTGTCATCTCTTCCGTCACAACACCTTACCTTTATTCCTCTTCTTTCTTCTATCTCTCATCTTATTCTATTATTATAATCTCCCATTCTTCTTTCAACTCTTGTTCTGGTATTTGTGCTCTATGCACTGCTTCTTCTAAGGATTACTTCTCTATCTTCCTCCCCTCATCTCTTTTCTGCCTTTGTTCCCTCTTTTCTTCAATCGCCAAAGCTACTTTATGAGTGAGAGTATATTATTTAATTTTCTAGCTTTTATCCTCTTCTTTATGGTCTGCTACCTTCCTCTTTCCTTTGTCACGCGCCTGACTGCAACCTATTGTTGTTGTTGCTACTATAATTGCTACCAGTTGTGTAACAACTTGAGAAGTCCCATCCGTACTGATCCGCTCAAGGGGTCGGGAGGAGTTAAAAAAATTCTTCCATGGTTCCTCCTCTGGTCAGTGATATATCTAGCTGACCCAGTTGAAATACACTCTCACGCAATGTTCTTTGCAAATTCCCCTCAGATAATAAAAATTGCAACTCTTTGTGCCGAACTCAAATTTGACTATGTATTTTCTTTTGGCATCCGCGACTTTAAGATTCTTAATCTCGTACAATATGACCTGAAAAGGAAGAGATGGCCATGGTACCTTCTTTATCCTATGTAATTTTGTTGATAATCCTATGGAGAGGTGATAAGCTATCTCTTGCATGACCAGTTTTTCGGTGGCATATCTCGATAAAAGACGTGGTGAATTCTGTCTGCCGAATACTCTGATAAATGTGCCATTCGGCAAGGTGAAAAAATCAATGATCTCTGATATCACATCCATAGCTTCTCATGACATGTAATATGGGTCCTCCTGAAAGGTGAGCGTATAGAGATGGATAATTAAATGATCAGTAAGCTGCTCCATGACTCTACGATGATTGCAATATGAGAGTAGCTTGCAATAGATATGTATGGAAATGTTTCTCGGTGTACATGTATAATTCATGCCAGGGAACTGGTTCTGTGCATATATTTCATCCAGTAAGTAGGCATACATGTAGAAGCATGCTTGCTCACCCTTGGGTGGATTCTTAACATTTTTCACATGGACTCTCAGCTGGTGAGACAATAGGACTTGTTATCACCCTAGTAATTCTTAGGTTATGGGATTTTGGTTTATAGTTAAATAAAACTAGGGGTAACCAAGAACCTCTTTTAGATTTCAGGATCTAGCCTTCCTGAATTTCGGAGAGGGGTCTCTCCTTATGATCTAACTTTTTTTTAGATTTGAGTTTTAGGCTAGGTATGATTGAGAAGATGGTTTGTTTGAAAAGTTTGGTGGGAATAAGATTACTTGGAGACAAATTTAAAGAGGGATCTGCTAGTCCGTTGGGATATGGGGTCAAATTTAGCAAGCAATACTGAAAGGAAAGGCAAAAAGGATGCTAATGTACTTAGGGCAAGGTAGATAACCCTTTGAGATTTTGATAATTTGATTGGATGGGGCGGCTTGCTTTTGGGATAAAGGGCAGTGATGGATCCTTTAATCCAAAAATAAGGAAGAGGAGGCAGAATTCAAACAGGACTCAGGAGCAACTAAGGATTCCCAGGTCTGGAAATCAGTAGAAAATATTGAAATGATTACTTAGTTAATATAGGGAGTTTTTTTAACACTTATCCTGAAATAATACTCCTAATTAATCATTCAAATTTGAACACATATATGAAATTTAATGGAACTTCAGAAAAGGAAACAATGACATAAAGAAATCACTTTACTCATTAAGTTATTGCAAGAATCCTGAGTTATGAAGTCCAGTCAGCTATATTCCAGTCTGCTACTATGCAATCACCACATTAGCCTCCAAAGCACCAACAAAAATATCTATAATAATCTCAAAAAATTTTATTCCACACTTAATACTTCAAAAAGAGAAGTATTTATACAAAATTATTACAAAATATCTGAGAGACATGTAGGAATATCTCTAGGCAGAAATAAAGATTTATTACATAGAAAGAGGGACAACTACAAAGAAAACTGGCAAGCTGTCCTCTTATCAATAAAAAATAGAAATAATCATCTCTACTTGTTGCCAGGTTGTAGCTGCTGGAAATGCTTGCTGGCATTTTGGAAAAAGATCTTTGGAAGATAACTTGAAAGACACTCTTTCCATTTCACATCCTTTAACCTGTGCTTTATCATTGATATTCTTTACGCTATTTCTTTTACTGATTTATTGTTGTAAAATAAGGAATTATTTGCAGTAAAAGGGTATTTTGACTGATACTCTTTGACTCTGCTCCTTACCCTGATACACTTTGGCTGCAAATCTTCATATCAAATCAGTGAATTCCTGCCATTGTTCTGCACTGGGAATTCTCATATTCTTCAATTTTCTGTAACTCTCATCTACCTCTGTATACTTAGCAAAATTGGGCTTAACAATGAAAATATGTTTGATCTAATTTTGTATAAAGAAAAAGTTCTCAAAGTATTCCAAAATGACTTTACCAGTTGGAGACCCTTGTGGTAAAGGTTTGCTGACCTGCTCTTTAGCATAAGCCCTGATTTTGTTGTCATAATCCTTCTGTGCCATTAAATTTTCATTTAAAGCATGAATGTCTAGTAGGCCTGCTTGTGTCAGTACTGTGTATTTGGCCCAAAATTTTGTGATTTCCAAATTCATATCTTTACATCTTTCCTCCAAATTATTCATCATATTTCTTTTGTTTAGGACTTTCTTGATTTGTAATATGCTCTCAGTTCTGTCTTGAATATTAAGCTCTTCAAGCTCTTCTCTGTTTTTTCTATTTAGAAATGTAATAAGCTTTAAAGCTTGAGCAGGTTTGTCAGCCAGTTCTTCTTTTGTCTTCTGAATTTCAATTTGTGCAGCCTTGAGTAAATCCTTCTGTTCATAAATAATATAGATTGAAGGCCACTGTAAATGTATGCCTTGAATGATGTTGTTCCAAAGATAATTCTTGATATAAGATACCTGTTCAGTGATATTAACTTGTTGTTGTAGAATCTTCACCTATTCCTGAAATCTGTTGGTTCTCTGCTCATGTCCTTTGGATGTAATTAATGCATCTCTATTTGATATTTCAAGATTTTTGATAGTACCTTTTAAATTGATTATCTCTTTATCTTTTAAGGACATGTCTTCCATAGCCTTGACTATGGAAGTTGTTCCACCTGTTTTATTTACCTGTGATGTAGATGATGAAGTGGCAGAGATATATTTAGAAGTAATTGACACTGCAGTTGCCAATACTCCTTTCGGTGCCAAATGTTCTGCCAATGTAGAGGGAACAACTGTATTTATAGTTGGAATAACTGTGGGAATGGAGAATTCATGATCTTTCTTCAATGTTTCATTTTCTTGCATTAGAGATTCTATTTGATTTTCCATATCTTTAACCTGAGCTGTCATCTTCAAAACTAGATGCATAGTTTCATCCTTTTTTGTCTTTTCTTGAAGAATTTCTTTTGCCTGTGGGTTCTCACTCTGTGGCAATTTGAGTTGCTTTCTCAAGGCAACAATATCTTCATTCTTCCGCCTTATCAATTTCTTAGCAACTTCAGTGTTAGAGGGATCCACTCCAATTTCTATTACCAAATATTCTAAGGATTTTATCCTCAAGTCCTTAGCATGTAAAGATGCTTTATCTAATTTCATTTGGGTTTGTAAATTAGATACTGTTTTTGGAGCATGGTAGCACTCATGGTTTTGCTTACTACCTTTGAATACAAGATCTTGGAAGCACTTTTGTGGAACTCTATTTTCTCTAGTTCATGTATAGTATCAAAATTCACTTCAAACTCTATTTTACTGTAGTCTGTGGCTAATTTTGGATCTGTTACTACTGGTTGGAGAAAAGACATGATCATTTTATTTGTTGAGTAATCAAAGGATGTCACAAGTCTGTCTTTATCTCCTGGCTTTTCCTTCAGAAGTTAAGAATAAATTTCATTCTTGATTTCCTCATTCTTTTCCATGATTTGCTTGAACCTTTTCTGAATATCAGAATCAATTTCTGTTGTTTTAGAGGAAGAGGGAGCTTCTGTATTTATTTATGCTTCAACCATTTCTTTACCTTTTCCCTGTGCTTGTACCTGTTCATTCTGAATTTCCTTGAGTGTTTCATTAACAATCATTGTGGCCTCATCATCTGTTTGCTAATAATTATTATCATCTACATCTATGACTCCTTCTTTTTCTAGAGTAGTCATTCTGGCCTTCTTACTGTAGACCGTTTTAAATTTATTTTCAATAATTGTCTCTGCCAAATAGCGTTCTTCTTTTCTAGGCCTTTTATTAGATACCTCTTCTTGTTGGTTATCTGTAACCACTTGCGCACTGTCCATCTGATTTTCCTACAGGCTATTTGTTTACATCTCCTGAATATCCTCAATCAAAGTGTTTGCAACCCATTCAATTTGATTAACATATTTTTCAATTTGAGGCTTTGAATCATGGAGGAATTGGGTTAACTTACACTTGACCCTAAGGTTACTTATAACACCCTGAGGGTCATAATTGCAATAGAAACTTTCTTGGAATTTGAATTGTGATAATTTACTGACTATGTCTCTCAAAGCATCTCTACTGTTGACTATGAATGGGCCTAGTTTACTTTTCAGCTTGAATTGTGCTTTATTTTTGGAGCTGATGAAGTTCACTATATCTGCGTTCAATATCTGTCTTAAATACTCCAAGGCAAAAATCTTGGTGGTTATAAACTTTGGTAATTTGTATGGAGCCAAGAGTGCACCATACACTCTGATTTCTATGTAATTTTCACACAAATACCAATCCCCAACTTTATAGTTTTCAGACAACTGTAAAATTCTTTTGATTTATTCATTGATCCTTGGTGGTTCTGCTTTGTTCAACAAAATCATGGCAGGTATGATAAAAAAATCATTGAAATCCATGTAGTTGTACTCACTGTTGTTTTTCCTGAGCAGAGAAGTCCATAATATCACTGAAAGAGGTTTACCCTCCATATCCATCTTCTATAATGCAATTGGAAAATTATCTGCCTGAGAAAATAGGAAGAGATGTAACAGATATGATGTATATCTGAACACTCCTTCATTAGGTAATTTTATTAACTGATAATGCATATTATCAACAATGAATTTGGAAAAGTTGAAGACCGATTTTGGCTGTTGTCCTGGAGACAAGGTGGAGAGGAAACCTAGAATAGAGGCATATGTAAATTCTTCATTAGTATAGCCTAATATGAAGGAGAGCATTGAAATGTTCTATCTTGAGCCTTCAAGGAAATCAAAAGTATCATAGGGTGGATTTACTTTAGGAAGGTTAACATGATTGGGCATGAAGTTTTGAAGGATCATAAACTTCCGAGGGAAATCCAAGTCTAAATACATTTGAGTCAAATCTTCTATGGATAATGATACTGCTCGTGGATCATGGCTTAGTTGGAGCATATCATTGATGGCTTCAACAGTTATGTAAAACATGATCTCACTATATTTATTTACCATGCATCTCTGGTCAAGGATATAGTGCATCTAACACAACCTAATGAAATCTTGAGCTGGATGTGTGATAGGAACTACATATTTAGGTAAGTTGGAGTCCCATACAGGTATATCATTTGCCTCTTTCTTCTCAAAATTTTCATGACATCAGCTCTGTAGTTAAAGTAAATCAAAATCTAAGGTAGGATCAGCAATTCTATAGTCTGAATCAATCAATGGAATGCTCTCTTCAGAGGATATAGGTGGCTACAATGGTTTGATTATCTCAGTATAATCTGCAGTTAGGACAGGAGTGGGTTTGTCAACTTTTGATGTTTTAGGGTTTGGAAGCTTGCTGGAGGCAGGCTTTTGTGGTTTGGGACCTCTAGTCCTAGGGTTGATCTGCTTTTTAGTCATTTTTAATGAAACTGAGCAAGATTAGACTGTTTGCTCAGATCTTTATGGAAACAAAAGGTTAATTAAGCTTCCTTTGGGAAAAATTCAGAATCTGGGCGAGGGTTTTATGATGAAAATGCAGATTCTGAATATACAGAGGACTGGAAAGGGATTTCAATGGTTTATTTAGTAATTCAAATGTATTTTCATCGTGGGAATAGATTTTGGAGGGTCAAAATTCTTCAAGGGGAAGTGGAAAATTCTGGGAAAATTTTGACAGGGTTTCCCCTGTTTTTTCAAGGTTTGAGTACTCTCAGATGAGTACTATTGGCTTTTAAATTCAAATTGGTTTAATTTTTCTTGAAAATTATGAATTTGCAGGTTTGGATTACTGAAAAATACCTTTGGATAGGTATGGTTACGGTTGAAGAGGGTTGCAGATGGTACCAGTCTTCAAACTGGTTGCAGTTGTTTAGTAGGAGGAACTGGGAGTCTTCGAAGGAAAAATTAATAGGGGAAATGGCTTCTGGGACTAAAAACAACTTCGAAATGGTGTCTGTGAGTGTTTTCTAAGAGGGTGTAGGCACAAAATGCATGTAAACAATAAGAGCTAAATCCGAAACCTTAAGTCTTATCAATAAACATGACATTTATTGTAGGTCGATATTAACGGCGGGAGTGGTTTTTGCGTTTGAAGGTGAAACCACTAGTGGTTATCACATTGCTCCTGGGCGGTAAATGGTTTTTAGTTTTTGTAATGAGATCTAGTAAAATTAAGACACGTAGTGGGCGGTGGTTTCGTAAAACAACTTTTATCGCAAATTTTTTTGCCAACTTCGCCTGATCACTTTTGTAATGCGATATGGGAACCGCGCCGTCAGATTTGGTTGAGCGATGTGAACGATTGAGATGCATCGGGAAGCTGCGGGGAAATAAGGTGGGACCAGGTACTTTGATATGTGTCGTTGATTCGGCAAGAGGAGATCGATGGTTTAAAATCAATGGGATATGGAATGGTGGGGGAGGGGGAATGATTTATCGGGTTTAGTTTAAACTGTAGGATTAAAGGGATTAGGATGATCGGAGGGTTAGGAACGAATGTGAGGATGCTTCATTTTTATTAACGAAATTTATGTATAAAAGGATTTTACACATAGAATTGGGCGGGTTTAAATATTTAACCAAGGTTTAATCTTATGGTAAGGGGATATATATCGAGGGGAAGGTGCGAGGTTAAAATGGTAACGTTGGGTAAAGTTTGTGCAGGAGAAATGATAAAAATATTTTTCTTTGCTATTGTATATACACAATGGTAAATAAATTGCACATTTTCAATATTATTTATATTATATAGTTTCAGATTTATCAAAGGTATAAAACTATAGGGGAGGGGGGATATTTTATTATGGATAAGTTTCATGTCAAAGGGTTAATTTCGGGATGTTTTTCAACATGTGTTTAATATCTTTGACATAAAAAAATATATAATAAGAGGGTTTTGGAAATATTAAATAAAAGGGAGCTATATTAATAGGACTAGGATAATTGATAGGGAGTTAATAAATATGTTAAGTGTTAATATGAAAAGGGACAAAGAATACTCAAAATACATAAATAAAACTAAGGAAAGTGAAAATTAAAGAAAAGTTTCATTATCATAACTTAATCACTTTCACTTATGATATCATGTTTTTGAGGGTTTTGTGTCTTGTAAAATGGGGGAAGTTAATTAGATGGGATTTTGTGTAATATTTAAGTAAGGAAAGAGTTCCCACTTTATGAAGTTAAATGGTGATGAGTGCATGAAGTGGTAAATGATGAAAATTTCAGTGATTAATATAGAAACTTAACATTTTCAACTAATCAGTCTTTGAGCCTTGGGTCCGGTCCCAACAGAAGTCAAGGAAATGCCTTGAGCCTCTTTCACTGATAGTTTAGAATATCAAATTTGCTATGGGGAGGTGAAATTAGTTATTTATAATCTGGTGAAATATATTTACAATGATGTTTCCCACCTTCATCTACCTACCCAGTCATATCTTATAACATTTTTCCCTTCTATTTTAATCAAGTGCATTTGAACTAGCAACCTTACAACATTTTATTCTTTTTGAAAGTAGTAAACTATCTAATTCTACACTTATTTCAACCAAGAATCCATATTAAACTGTTGGATTCTTTTATTCTCTACCTAACTACTGAATTGTCATGATTAAACTGTATGGCAATTCTCTATTCTCTATCTACAACAAGTAAAATTGAAACATGATAAGTCAAGATTGAACATTTCAACTCATCATAGATTATGGCATTTATTGACATTCTGTCATAATCAACTGCAAAAGTAAAAAGTAGTGGCATTTAGACTTGCACACTTTCATTTTTTATTCGTATTTTTTCTCTTTTTTGGGGTATATCATTTTTTCTAAGTCCTTTGATTTTTCTTTTAGGACTTTTTACCCTCTTTTTGATTTTTTTTTCTATTTTTTCATTTTTTACAAAATATGGGAAAATAACTTGCAGAAAGAAAAGTTTGTACATATTTACACAACTATCATCAGTCAAGTCAAAATTATGAATCCTATATTTATAGGTTACTAACATCGGCTTCACTTGGGGATGACATTTCTTGGTGGAATGTCAAGAACTCTGAGATCAGTAGCCTTCTTCTTTGAACTTGGTGATCCTATAATTGTCTTCTGGTTTCTGCAATAATTTATACTTATGACATTTTATACTGCAAATCTTAGGGCCTTCTCTTCGGGCTTCAACTTTGTAGATAAAATCTCCAATCCAATCTACACACTTGCAATGAATATTTACAATGATAAAAATAAATGAATCTAACTGATGACTGGCTCAAAAGAATAGTAGTGTTTCAACATCCTACCATTCACTGGTTCTTCTTGTAGTTCAGTTCCATCCAAATTCTTGATGAAAAAAAATTTGTTACCTCTGTAACCATATATCACATAAGGTCCTTGCCATAGAAAGTCAAACTTTCCTTGTTTTCCTTTATCTTCTCTTCGTGAATCCCATTTCAAAACTTGATCTCCAATGAAAAAATCATATTATTTAATCCTTTTGTCAAAATTATTTTTAATTTTATCTTGTACAACTTGTGATATTTCATAAACTTCTTCCCTTGTCTGTTGGAGATGTATAGTTTCATTAATTCTTCATTGAATATAATCGGTTTCCACCTGTGATTCCTGAATGATCTTCATGACTGGAACACCCAAGGAAGAGGGGAAAACTGCATCCATTCCATAAACAATATGATAAGGTGAAGTTCCAATGGACTTCTTTATGGTAAGTCTATCAGCCCATAAGGCATAGACAAGATTTTTGTTCTAGGTCTTTTTGTTTTCTTGTAGTAATTTTTTGATGATATCGATTAGGCTTTTGTTTGATGATTCAGCTAAACCATTACCTTGGGGATAATATGAAGTGGAATGATCTAAGGTAATATGGTATTTATGATAGAAGGAAATAATTTTCTTGGATTTGAATGCAACTGCATTGTTAGTGATAATCTTATGTGGGCATCCAAATCTTGACAGAATATTACCTTTTATAAATGAGATTATAACTGAATCAGTGGCTTTCCTAGTGGGAATGGCTTCTATCCACTTTGTAAAGTAATATGTAGCAGTTCAAATCCATTTATGTTGGCCTGAGGATGGAGGGTGGATTTCACCAATGAAGTCTAACCCCCAGAGTTGAAATGGCTTTTCAGTAGATATAGGCTTAAGAGGTAAGGGAAATACTTTTTTTTTCCCTTCAAAAATTTGGCATTTGTGACAGGATGTAACAATTTTTTCGACATCAGAAAATAAAGTTGGCTAGTAGAAACCTGCTCTCAGTATTTTGTCTGCTGTACTCTTCCAGTAAAGGTGGCCTCCACAGTCACCTGCATGAAATTCCTCAAGAATTTTGTTAACCTCTAATTTTAATACACAATTTAGTAAAATCCCATTACTTTCTTTCCAATAAAGTGCATTGTTTAAGATACAAAACCTCATTTCTTTCTATTTGATGAATCTTTCTTTGGTTTTAGTTAGCCCAGGAGGAGCTTGTAAACGTGTTAGTGCAAAGATAATATTAGAGTACCATGGTGAGTCTAGATAGGCCTCACTGATCAATGGAGTCGCCATCTCCTCTTGGTCATCTATTTGTGCAATGAAATTAATATCTAAAGCATTACAATTAGATTTAGCCATCAATCTGGCTAAACCCTATCCTTTAATGAGCTTTGTTGGTTTGATTTCCAGATCGTATTCAAGGATAGTGGCAATACACTTTCCTCTTCTACTCTCAGGTCCATCTTGTGTCAGAATGTCTTTGATTACAGCATTAGGGACATATGCAATGATGTGGGAATGGAGTATGTAAACTCAGAAGTCCTTTATGGCTTTAACTAGGGCTAAACCCTTATTTTCCATTATATTGTACTTCAGTGGTACATCTCTGAGGGCTTTACTAAAGAATGCAATTGGTTGTTCAAAACCTTGATTGTTTTTATGCAGAAGAATTGCAGCTATGGTATGTTCAGATGCAAAGGAAAATATTATGAAATCTTTTGTATAATCTGGGCTGATGAGGACTGGTGCTTTTGTTAGGGCTTGTTTTTTGGTTTTGAAAGATTGTTTGGCCTTTACTGTCCACTTTATTGCAGAGTCATTTTTAAGCATATTGTTGAGTTATTTTATGATTTCAGCTAGATTAGAGATAAATCTTCTTAAAAAATTGATTTCACCCAAGAATTCTTGAAGTTCTTTTATGTTTCTTAGTGGTTGAATGTTCAAAATAGCTTCAATTCTTGCAGGGTCTATTCTAATGCATTCCTTGGAGATTATGTGTCCTAATAGTTTTCCTTCTTCTAGTCTGAAAAGAGTCTTTTTAGGGTTTAAAGATATACCATATTTTCTACATTTGATAAAGACTTTTCTCAAGTGATCCAAGTGGTCATCATTTGTTTTTGAAAAAACAGTAATATCATCAAGATAGATAACTAAAAATTCATGGATTTCCTTAGCAAAGGAAATATCCACGGCCCTCTGAAAAATAGCTCCTGCATTTTTCAAACCAAAAGGAATTTTCACGTACATGAAAGTGCCCCAAGGAGTGGTAAATGAAGTTTTATTTTGATCATATTTATGAAATAGAATTTGATTATAACCAGAGAAACCATCTTGTAAAGAAATTCTTGAAGAACCTACCACCCTTTGCAAAATATGATTGATTTTAGGCAAGGGGTAATTTTCTTTCAAGGAAGCTTTATTAAGATTTATAAAGTCTATACACAGTTGAATTTCTCCTGTTTTCTTTCTGGTGGGCACTAAATTAGAAACCCAATCAGAATACCTGACTGGTGCAATTATTTGTGCATCAAACATTATTTTAACTTATTTTTCAATTAAAGGTAACAAAATTGGATTAATCCTTCTTAGATTTTGTTAAAAAGGTTTTTTATTTTCTTTCAAAGGAATCTTATGTTGAATTATGTCTTTGTTTTACGTTTTCAGATCTTCATAACCCCATGCAAAGACATCCTGGTATTATTTCAAAAGTTCTATATATTTAACCTTTTCTTCTGATGATAAGGACTTTGATAGTTTGATCATTTTTGGTTTTTCATTTGTTCCTATGTTGCACTCTTCTATATTAGACTTGACTGGTTCCATTTTTGGCCTTTTGGTCACATCATTGGAATCAAACAAGTCTCCTAAGGGAGTTAAACCTCTGGGTAAAATGTTATGTTTTAAATCTATCAAATCTGGTTCATCTTCCATTATTTCCTCTATATCTACTTTTTCTAAGTCATCTATGTAACTCTGAGTAAATATAGTACGTCTATCAAAATTATGTACATCTAAATCATCTGTTTGAGAAAAATTTGAATCTATGTTACAAGGTGAATCTATATTACAATCATTATCAATTTGGAAATTCTGAAACTCTTGCTTATTGTTAAAAAAGTGATAGATTTGTTCATCTTCTGAGAAAATTTTCCAGTATTTTACATTATCTGGGACAATAGGTCTATGTTTGATTTCAGCAGTGTATTTTTGTATTACTGAAAACAGAAGTTTGCAAGTGCTGGCAAAGGTTGCTAAACAATGGGCTTGTAAATTCTATTTCCTAGGAATAATGGAAAACTTGCATTCTAACAAATCTTCAACCAAATCATGTGTTGTGTCCCTGTATCTGGCCAATCTGGGATTGTAAACAGAGTATTCTGCGTTTATTTGTTTGATAACTAACTCTGAATCTCCCATCATCAATATTCTTTGCCCTCCCAATTTTCTAATGATTTGAAGACCTAAGATTAAATCTTCATATTCAGCCATGTTATTGGTACACTTGAAATTAAATCTAAAGGCATGCCCTTGGGAATGGCTAGTTTCAATGTTGGTAATCCATACACCAGCTCCAGATCCTGATTTATTCACTGATCCATCAAAGTCCAAATGCCATAAAGCTTCATGACCAATGTAATCATCCATTATTTTAGGTTTCTTATCAGTGAGTTCAGTTTGGATGTTATTATGGTCAGAGTTACAGAGAATAAAGGAATCAAGATCAGTAGGAGTTGAATAGATTGGGTAATTGGTAGGTCTTTCTGCACTGCCAATCATAAATTTCATTAAGGTTTCTCTGTAGAGCTTTTTCGGCTGTCCAAATACTAAGATAGTATCATAACTCATATCAAGTTGTAGAGATCCCTGCAACTTTGCTCCCCATGAGTGAGAAAGAAGCATGCCATATTTTGGTGGGATATCAGCTACCAAAACATCCATGATCATGCTTTTACCAAGATATTAGACCAAGTTTACACACAAATATTTAATCAATCCTATCCATTGGAATTTATATGAACCAAATGAGAACAAATATTTATATGGTCGGGTTATGTCTAGATTCAGGGTTTCCATTATTGCTCTGGGCATTAGATTATGGGAAGCTCCAGTATATAGCATTGCATTATGTAATATATGGTCATGTATAGTAAGACTTAAATAAAATGGAGGTACTAGCCCATCTGAATGCTTACCATATACATTTGGACCAAAGATTAATTCAGGTCTATCATCACTCATATTAATTGTATCCTCATTTTCATTTACATTCAATGTTTCAGTAATAATAGATCTATACAAGTCATTTTTAGCCAATTCAACTAAAGGAACAACTATCTTTAACTTAGATATTTCAGATTGAATGTTAAATGTCGACTGAGGTTTGATAGCTTGAATTAATTCATCTTTTGGAACTGTTCTTTGGGATGATTTTTCTTGAGTTTCAGCAGTTTTACCTTTAGCTTTAGATTTTCTTTTATCTTCTGTTTGAGTTTCCTGATTTCTACTATCTTTGATTATTTTTTTAGGAACAGTTTGAGTGTTAACATATGCTTTGTCAGATTTGGAATTCTTAGTAGAAGATTTAGGATTTGATGATTTTGAGTCAGCTGGCTTCTTTTTTGGATCAGTAATTGTTATTGAATTGGTGGCCTTTGTGATATTAGCTTTTTGGGCATCTTTGGAGGTTTGAGCCACCTCATCAGTGATATCTACAATATTTGGACTAGGCTGCTTTTTAGGACTGGGTGGGTTCGAATTTTGTTTATTTTCTCTGGGAAGAATCTGCAAAAGTTTTATTTTGGGAGCCTCTATATTCTTTTTATTTTGATTTTTTTGAGTTGGAGCATTGTTTTTTGTAGTAGGCTCATTTGTTTTCTTTCTCCTAAGGTTATATTGACTATGAATTTCATTGATTTCAAAGTCATAACCTTGCTTATAATCAAAGGATTCACCAGATTCCACTTTGAATTGTTGTAGCTCAAAGAGTTATTTATCCTCCCGAGTGAGGAAAATTGTATTGCTCTCATCTATCCCCATAACTATGTTGATGTATTCCTCATCCTCAACATTGTTTTGAGAACTTTCAGCAAAGTTCTCTTGAAATGGGGGTCTAACGTTTTGATCTGGGGAAGTTTCTTTACCTTTCCCAAGATTGTTGTTTTTTTTGTAGTTGGGATTTCTAATTTGGGATTTATTATCCCATTGCGGTTTCCTCTCAATGTGGTCTAATCTCTCAACTTCTTTTTCTAAAGTTTTGTTGATAAAATCAAATTTACTATCTAAGTTTGAAGCCTCTTCTTTGATGGTAACCCTCCTCTCATTTTTATGTCTGGATTTTTTGGCAAGGATGTTGATTTCTACACCAGCAACATTCAGTTGCATTTGTTCTAAAGTCTCTGCATATTTTTCTCTAAGTTGGTAAGCCATGTCTACATCAAAAAAATCAGGGAATTTGAGTAGCATGGAATATGGAGTGGGTTTAAGGTCTGCAGGAATAGATTTGTAAACACTATTGTATCTAGTGCAAAAATCTTGGACAGACTCATTAGGAGCTCTTTTAACAGCATCAAAATCAGATAATATTTGCATGGGATTCTTCTTCTTTTCCCATTTATTTAAGAAATCTCTATGAAATGCAGCTAAGTATGCTATACTATCGGCACCTAAATTTATAAACCATGTTTTTACTTCTCTAGTTAAGCTTTGTGCAAACAACCTCATTCGGACATCAGACTCATCTATCTCAGAAATTTTCCAAAAATTGTTCATTCTGGTGATATGTTGTTGTGCAGTAATTTGTGAACAATTATCAAATAATGGGGTATCCTTTTGATACTTTTGGGGCATGTCATGGAGGTTTTGAGGTAAGACTAGGGGAGCATATCTGGCTGCCATGGCTTGAATTTTTGCTAAACTGGGAGATACAGTAATAGCGGTAGGAATAGTGCTATTTATAACAGTAGATGTGCTGAAGGGTGTACTTGAAGAGCTTGGAAAAGATGATGGAAAATGAGTGGTATGGGTAGGAAATATAGATGAAGTGCTTATCAAGCTAGTAGGTATAGTGGTAGTGGATGTAGTGGACTAAGTAAATGATGGAAATACTACTTTAGACTGCAAAGGTAGCTCAGGGATAAATGGTCCTGTGGATGAACTGGAGGTATCTCGAGGATATGATGAATATATGATCCTAGGTTGCCGAGGCAACTTAGGACTTACAGGCTCTAGGGGTGAACTGACAGTAGAATCTGTAAATGAAGTGACAACATACAGAGTAGAATTTGCTGCTGGAAAAACTGTGGTGTATAGTTGGGAAACTGGAGGTTTGAACTGAGACAAAAAATTGGCTAATTTAATAGCTTCATCAATGGCTTTTATTCATGTAACTCTTACCCTTTCTATTGGACTTTGAATTTTAGTTTTGTCTAATTTTATAGGTGCTGAAATAAATTTCTGTTTCTCATTCACAAAAGAAGTAAAATCAGGATCTATAACAGTTTCCTTTAAATCAGTTTCAGACTTGGTTCTAAATAATTATTTTTCAAAATTCAAATCAAATTCAATATCTAATAAGCTTACTAATTCTTTGGGTAAAGAATAAGCCCTTCTTAGGGGTACTTCAGTTTCTGAACTAACAATTTTTTTTTTCTTTTTTCCTATCTGGTCTAGATTGTCTACTATATCTGCAGGGTTGGGATCAGGGTTGGATCTAGTCTAATAGACTTTCTTGGGAGCCAGAATGATTATTGTATAAATACCCACAACCTTTAAATTTAATCTTAAAGTAGAAAATATGTGTTTTAAAAATCTTCCTCTAAGCTTAAACTTAAAACTGGAGAGTGGTTATTTCCCCAGTATGGTCGCCAGTATGTTATCACCCTAGTAATTCTTAGGTAGTGGGATTTTGGTTTATAGTTAAAGAAAACCAAGGGTAACCAAGAAAATATTTTAGATTTCAGGATCTAGCCTTCCTGAATTCTGGAGAGGGATCTCTCCTTATGATCTAACTTTGTTTTAGATTTGAGTTTTAGACTAGGTATGATTGAGCAGTAGGTTTGTTTGAAAATTTTGGTGGGAATAAGATTACTTGGAGACAAATTTAAAGAGGGATCTGCTAGTCCATTGGGATATGGGGTCGAATGTAGCAAGCAAGACTGAAAGGCAAGGCTAAAAGGATGCTAATGTACTCAGGGCAAGGTAGATAACCCTCTGATATTTGGATAGTTTGATTGGATAGTATTCCAAAATGAATTTACCAGTTGGAGACCCTTGTGGTAAAGGTTTTATGACCTGCTCTTCGGCATAAGCCTTGATTTTGTTGTCATAATCCTTCTATGCCATTAAATTTTCATTTAAAGCATGAATGTCTGGTAGGCTTGCTTGTGTCAATATTGTGTATTTGGCCCAAAATTTTGTGATTGCCAAATTCATATCTTTACATATTTCCTCCAAATTATTCATCACATTTCTTTTGTTCAAGACTTTCTTGATTTGTAATATGCTCTCAGTTCCGTCCTGAATCTTCAGCTCTTCAAACTCTTCTCTGTTTTTTCTATTTAGAAATGTAATAAGCTTTAAAGCTTGAGCAGGTTTGTTAGCCAGTTCTTCTTTTGTCTTCTGAATTTCAATTTGTGCAGCCTTGAGTAAATCCTTCTGTTCATAAATAATCTGGATTGAAGGCCACTGTAAATGTATGCCTTGAATGATGTTGTTCTAAAGATAATTCTTGATATAAGATATGTTGATCCCCAAAGATGTCCTTTTCTTTCACCAAATTCCACTTCATTTCCTTTGTCCTTTATCAGTTATAGGCTTAAAATATCAATAGGATTTATTAAAGTCACTTTAGGAATGCATACAATAACTGACTTACTAAACTTTTGTGGTCTTGTTGTTGTAGTAATTTTTTACCAGACTTAGCTACAGAATGCAGCCATTCTGTAGCTAGTCGCCTATTCCGCAGCTATCTTCATGTTCACACAGGTTACAGGTGTCACTTAAAGGAAAAACACATATGGTTGAATTCTAGAACTCACCTACATCATTCCTTTCTCTCTACGAAGTCTGAGCAAAAATCTGCAAGTGGTTATGCACGTGGAGGAAACCCAAACTAAGAAGTAGATTCCTACCAGGACAAGGACTCTACAGATGTCTTCAGCAAAGTACGAGGCCTCCATAAGAGTTCTAATTTGATTTTAATTGAAAAAGACACTTATCCCTATTTCTTCTCCAGGGCAGTTATGTATTTCTCTTATAATAATAACTTGGGAAACCGAGAGACAGTTAGTCAGTTAATGTTTTATTGTTAAGTTTTCCAAGACTGTAATACTCTGTTTTTGAAGCGTTTTCCTTTAATGAAAGAAGAACAAATTTAATACATGATCTGAAGAAATATTGAAGAGATTCGTGCACTAATCTGGTGGTAGAGGGTCCCTACTGCCCGAGAGGCTCTGTGCATATTGTTTAGATAAGTAATTTTAGCTATGTTTCGTTCCTAATTTAGGTAGTTTTCTGAACTTTATGTTTTATGCTCACTTACATCGAATGTTACCGCCAGTCTTGTTCTTATCAATTGTTCCAAAATATCACTAAAAATGAATAAGATAGAGCTGTAATATTTCAGAGATTAATTGCATTTTAGTTCAGCTGTAGTATTTCGGAGGTTAATTTCATATTAGTTCGGTTCTGTTTAGTGTATTTTAAGTTTTATTATCTAGTTGTATTCTAGTTTTGTTAAATTACACTTAAAGGCCTTCATTATTTGCAAACTTCTCTTGTTCTTAATCTCTGCTAATACATCATTGTCATAGGAACAAGAATTGGTAATGTCATTTTGAAGTCTTGACTGTTCTGTAATTTCTCATAATTTTACAAACTTGCCTTTTCCCAAAACTATTCCAAAAGATTTCTAACCCTTGAATGAGGCTTAATAGTGACATTTTGAGTTGCAGAATGGATTAATTTTAGTGTCATATGTTAATTTAGAGTAAGGTTCCTTACTATGTTGCAGATAATCTTTTCCAAATGTGTTCCAACAAATTTCTAACTATGGATGAGATTTTCTCTGTGATAATTGTAAGTTGTTGTTTACTTAGAAGAACCTCATTGCATTAGACTTATCCTTTTCTCAATTTTTTCCAACATACTTATAGTGAAATGAATTGGACTGAGTTCATGTTATGAGTTATTTTTCTTGTCAAGTTTTGCAATCTGTGAATTAGCATTTTCTGTTCTTAGGTTCATTACATAGTTTAGAATAGTTTTTTCTCTGTTTTAGTGTGACCAACAACTCCTCTTTGCGAATAACTTAGTTCTTTTCCTCTTAGCATAAAAACACAAAACCAAAAACACTAGAAAAACACTAAACACAACAAAGTAGGAAGAAGATACCTAGGCACATATAGTGCACTTCACTTCAACAGTTTACTAGCCCTGGTTGACAATTTATGACATCAATTTAGGAACACTAAGTTGAGCAGACAAGATACATGTTCAGTGAGATTAACCTGTTGTTGTAGAATCTTCACCTGTTCCTGCAATCTGTTGGCTCTTTTCTCATGTCCTTTGGATGTAATTAATGCATCTCTGTTTGATGTTTCAAGATTTCTGATAGTACCTTTTAAATTGATTATCTCTTTATCTTTTAAGGACATGTCTTCCATAGCCTTGACTATGGCAGCTATTCCACCTATTTGATTTTCCTGTGATGTAGATGATGAAGTGGCAGAGATATCTTTAGAAGTAATTGAAACTACAGTTGCCAATACTCCTTTCAGTGCCAAATGTTCTGCCAATGTAGAGGGAACAGCTATACTTACAGTTCGAATAACTGTGGGAATGAAGAATTCATGATCTTTCTTCAATGTTTCATTTTCTTGCATTAGAGATTCTATTTTATTTTCCATCTCTTTAACCTGTGCTGTCATCTTCAAAACTAGCTGCATAGTTTCATCCTTTTCTGTAGTTTCTTGAAGAATTTATTTTGCCAGTGGGTGCTCACTCTGTCGAAATTTGAGTTTCTTTCTCAAGGCAGCAATATCTCAAGGCAACAATATCTTCATTCTTCTACCTTATCAATTTCTTAGCAATTTCAGCATTAGAGGGATCCACTCCAATTTCTATTACGAAATCTTCTAAGGATTTTATCCTCAAGTCCTTAGCATGTAAAGATGCTTTATCTAATTTAATTTGGGTTTGTAAATTAGATACTATTTTTTGGAGCATGGTAGCACTCATGGTTTTTCTTACTACCTTTGAATACAACATCTCTGAAGCACTTCTGTGGAACTCTATTTTCTCTAGTTCATGTATAGTATCAACATTCACTTCAAATTCTATTTTCCTATAGTCTGTGGCTGATTTTGGATCTGTTACTACTGGTTGGAGAAAATACATGATCATTTTATTTGTTGAGTAATCAAAGTCTGTCACAAATCTATCTTTATGTCCTAGCTTTTCCTTCAGAACTTTAGAATAAATTTCATTCTTGATTTCCTCATTCTTTTCCCTGATTTGCTTGAACCTTTTCTGAATATCAGAATTAGTTTCTATTGTTTTAGAGGAAGAGGGAGATTCTGTATTTATCTCTGCTTCAACCATTTCTTTACCTTTTCCCTGTGCTTGTACCTGTTCATTATGAATTTCCTTGAGTGTTTCATTAACAATCATTATGGCCTCATCATCTGTTTACTGATCATTATTATCATCTACATCTATGTCTCCTTCTTTTTCTAGAGTAGTCATTCTGGCCTTCTTACTGTAGACTGTTTTAAATTTATTTTCAATAATTGTCTCTGCCAAATAACCTTCTTCTTTTCTAGGCCTTTTATTAGATACCTCTTCTTGTTGGTTAACTGTAACCACCTGCGTACTACCCATCTGATTTTCCTGCAGGTTATCTATTTGCATCTCTCGAATATCATCAATCAAAGTGTTTGCAACCCATTCAATTTGATTAGAATATTTTTCAATTTGAGGCTTTGAATCATGGAGGAATGGGGTTAACTTACACTTTCCCCTAAGGTTACTTATAACACCCTGAGGGTCATAATTCCAATAGAAACTTTCTTGGAATTTTAATTGTGATAATTTACTGACTATGTCTCTCCAAGCATCTCTACTGTTGACTATGAATGGGCCTATTTGACTTTTTAGCTTGAATTGTGCTTTCTTTTTGGAGTTGATGAAGTTAACTGTATCTGCATTCAATATGTGTCTTAAATACTCCAAGGAAAAATTCCTGGTGGTTAGAAAATTTGGTAATTTGTATGGAGCCAAGAGTGCACCATACACTCTGATTTGTGTAATTTTCATACAATTACCAGTCCCCAACTTTACAGTTTTCAGAAAACTGTAAAATTATTTTGATTTCTTCATTGATCCTTGGTGGTTCTACTTTATTCAAAAAACTCATGGTAGGTATGATAAAAAAATCATTGAAATCCCTGTAGTTGTACTCACTGTTGTTTTTCCTGAGAAGAGAAGTCCATAATATCACTGAAAGAGGTTTACCCTCCATATCCATCTTCTGTAATGAAATTGGAAAATTATTTGCCTGAGAAAATAGGAAGAGATGTAACAGATATGATGTATATCTGAACACTCCTTCATTAGGTAACTTTATTAACTGATAATGCATATTATCAATAATGAATTTGGAAAATTTGAAGACCAATTCTGGTTGTTGTCCTGGAGACAAGTTTGAGAGGAAACCTAGAATAGAGGCATCTGTAAATTCATCATTAGCATAGCCTAATATGAAGGAGAACATTGAAATGATCTGTCTTGAGCCTTCAGGGAAATCAAAAGTATCATAGGGTGGATTTACTTTAGGAAGGTTAACATTATTTGGCATGAAGTTTTGAAGGATCATAAACTTCCTAGGGAAATCCAAGTCTAAATAGATCTGAGTCAAATCTTCTATGGATAATGATACTGCTCGTGGAACATGGCTTAGTTGGAGCATATCATTGATGGCTTCAGCAGTTATGTAAAACATGACCTCACTATCTTTATTTACCATGGATCTCTGGTAAGGGATATAGTGCATCTGACACAACCTAATGAAATATTGAGCTGGATGTGTGATAGGAACTACATATTTAGGTAAGTTGGAGTCCCATACAGGTATATCATTTGCCTCTTTATTCTCAATTTTTTCATGACACCAGCTTTGTACTTCAAGTAAATCAAACTCTAAGGTAGCATCAACAATTCTATAGTATAAATCAATCAAGGGACTGCTCTCTTTAGAGGAGATAGGTGGCTGCAATGGTCTGACTACCTCAGTAGAATCTGCAGTTAGGATAGGAGGGGATTTATCAATTTTGGAAGTTTTGGGGTTTGGAAGCTTGTTGGAGGTAGGCTTCTGTTGTTTGGGACCTCCAATCCTAGGGGTGATCTTCTTTTTAGTCATTTTTAATGAAAGTGAGCAAGATTAGACTGTTTTCTCAGCTCTTTATGGAACCAAAAGGTTAATTAATCTGCCTTTGGGAAAAATTCAGAATCTGGGTGAGGGTTTTATGATGAAAATGCAGATTCTGAATATATAGAGGACTGGAAAGGGATTTCAATGGTTTCTTCAGTAATTCAAATGTATTTTCATTGTGGGAATAGCTTTTGGAGGGTCAAAATTCTTCAGGCGAAAGTGGAAAATTCTGGGAAAATTTTGTCGGGGTTTCCCCTGTTTTTTCAAGGTTTGAGTACTCTCAGATGAGTACTTTTGGATTTTAAATTCAAATTGGTTTAATTTTTCTTGAAAATTATGAATTTTCAAGTTTGGATTACTGAAAAATACCTTTCGACAGGTATGGTTGCGGTCGAAGAGGGTTGCAGATGGTACCAGTCTTCAAACTGGTTGCAGCAGTTTAGTAGGAGGAACTAGGAGTCTTCGAAGGAAAAAATAAGAGGGGAAATGGCTTCTGGGATTCAAAACAGCTTCGAAATGGTGTCTTTGAGTGTTTTCTAAGAGGGTGTAGGTGCAAAATGCATGTAAACAATAAGATTTAAATCTGAAACCTTAAGTATTATCAATAAACATGACATTTATTGCAAGTCAATATTAATGGCGGGAGTGGTTTTTGTGCTTGAAGGCGAAACCACTAGTGGTTATCGCATTGCTCCTGGGCGGTAAATGATTTTTAGTTTTTGCAATGAGATCTAGTAAAATTAAGACATGTAGTAGGCGGTGGTTTCGTAAAACAACTTTTATCACAAAATTTTTTGCCAACTTCACCCGATCACTTTTGTAATGCGATATGGGATCCATGCCGTCAGATTTGGTTGAGCGATTCGAACGGCTAAGATGCATCGGGAAGCTGCGGGAAAATAAAGTGGGATCGGGTACTTTGATATGCACCGTTGATTCGATAATAGGAGATCAACGGTTTAAAATCAATGCGATAGGGAATGGTGGGGGCGGGGGAATGTTTTATCGGGTTTAGTTTAGACCGTAGGATTAAAGGGATTAGGATGATCAGATGGTTAGGAACGAATGCGAGGATTCTTCGTTTTTATTAATTAAATTTATGTATAAAAGGATTTTACACATAGAATGGGGTGGGTTTAAATATTTAACCAAGGTTTAATCTTATGGTAAGGGGATATATATCGAGGGGAAGGGGTGAGGTTAAAATTTCAACCTTGGGTAAAGTTTGTGCGGGAGAAATGATAAAACTCTTTTTCTTTACTGTTGTATATACAAAATGGTAAATAAATTGTGCATTTTCAATATTATTTATAATGTATAGTTTCAGATTTATCAAAGGTCTAAAACTATAGGGGAGAGGGGATATTTTATTATGGATAAGTTTCATGTCAAATGAGTAATTTCGGGGTGTTTTTCAACATGTGTTTAATATCTTTGACATAAAAAAGTATATAATAAGAGGGTTTTTGGAATATTAAATAAAAGGGAGCTATATTAATAAGACTAGGATAATTGATAGGGAGTTAATAAATATGTTAAGTGTTAATATGAAAAGGGACAAAGAGTACTCAAAATACATAAATAAAACTAAGTAAAGTGAAAATCAAAGCAAAGTTTCATTATCATAACTTAATCACTTTCACTTAGGATATCATGTTTTTGAGGGTTTTGTATATTGTAAAATGGGGGAAGTTAATTAGATGGGATTTTGTGTAATATTTAAGTAAGAAAAGAGTTCCCACTTTATGAAGTTAAATGGTGATGAGTGCATGAAGGGGTAAATGATGAAATTTTCAGGGATTAATATAGAAACTTAACATTTTCAACTAATGAGTCTTTGAGCCTTGGGTCCGGTCCCAACAGAAGTCAAGGAAATGCCTTGAGCCTCTTTGACTGATAGTTTAGAATATCAAATTTGATATGGGGAGGGGAAATTAGTTATTTATAGTCTGGTGAAATATATTTACAATGATGTCTCCCACCTTCATCTACCTTCCCAGTCATATCTTCTAACATTTTTTCCTTCGATTTTAATCATGTGCATTTGAACTAGCAACCTTACAACATTTTATTCTTTTTGAAAGCAGTAAACTATCTAATTCTACACTTATTTCAACCAAGAATCCAGATTAAACTGTTGGATTCTTTTATTCTCTACCTAACTACTAAATTGTCATGATTAAACTATATGGAAACTCTCTATTCTCTATCTACAACAAGTAAAATTGAAACATGATAAGTCAAGATTGAACATTTCAACTCATCATAGATTATGGCATTTATTGACATTTTTCCATAATCAACTGCAAAAGTAAAAAGTAATGGCATTTAGACTTGCACACTTTCATGTTTTATTCATCTTTTTTCTCCTTTTTGGGGTATATCATTTTTTCTAAGTCCTTTGATTTTTCTTTTAGGAATTTTTACCCTCTTTTGGATTTTTTTCTATTATTTAATTTTTTACAAAATATGGGAAAGTAACTTGCAGAAAGCAAAGTTTGTACATATTTACACAACTATCATCAGTCAAGTCAAAATTATGAATCCTATATTTATAGGTTACTAACAGGTCTGACCAGTTGAATAGATTCATCTCATTCACTACCTAGTTTAGCAATATAACCCATCTTCGAGTAAAGGTTTTTGTGTCTGACTAGCCATAGATTCTGCAAACTAGTATGACAAAAATATGATATGCTTTCCTGAGTGCTCTTGTCTTATTCAAGTAGGTGGCTATATGTATAAAATTGGTTGGCTCCTTCTCCCACCCCTTAATGATATCCATAATGTTTGTGTAGTTGTGACTGGCATAGAACAATGAGTCCATGTTCTACACTCGCTCGGGAAGATGACACAACTATTTGAAGTCTTTTGCTAGGAATGTAGCAAGCTTCTCCTCGCTAGTGTTTTTCATTGTCATGGTTTCTACATTGATGTTTGAGACAACTCATCTGATTACATCTGCACATGGGAAGGCTGGATACCTACATGCAAACATGTAAAGCCATGACTACATAATTCTTAGATACACTTGCAGGTCCTCTAAGTCTTCCTGAAAGTCCATTTTGAAATTATCCTTGATCTGCTTCCATGTCAGTTTAGAACCCTTCTCTATGAACAACTGAGTGTCCGAGAAAACAAACACATTAACCAAGACTTTCTCAACTGCTTCTCCAGTACTGCTTCCAATGGTTTCCTTTGAGTATGCTCACTTTGATGGCATTATGACAGTGAATTCTAGAGAGATTCTCAATGACGGTTATACTTATGGGAAAAAAAAGACATAGATGGCAAGCAAATGTCAACTATAAGCCAAAAAAATTCGGGAAATATTCATACAACACACCAGCCAACTGAAAGGAAGGGTTGTGTAATTATTGGTGGGAAGAGTGTCTAATTGGCTAGGGAAACTGCGCACTACGCAATACCAATAGTTAGTGTCAAATCTTGTGGCTTGAGTCTGCACAATGCGTAGTTCAGCTTGGGGAGAGAGTGTGGAGAGATTTTAGTGTCTAAGTTTGTTGGATGCATCATGGTACTACAAAATGCATAGTGAGGGTAGCCAATAGTTCCCATTGAACAATTCCATAATCCAGTCTTGGAGCTTGAGCTTCCAGATTGCGCAATGCCCAACTGGGCAAAGTGAGTTCTGGGAAAGGGAAAGGCAAATCTACCCAAGAGAAGTGTAAAAAATGAGCATATATGAAATATGGTGAAGGCATGATCGTATATATGAATAAGTGTTTATGAAAAAAAGTAAATAAAATGAAAAAACTGAGCAAATGAGAAGTGAACGATATCAGTGAGGAGAGTCGCCGCAATGATGACCATTAGTGCAAAAATGCAGAAACCGATGCAACACTTTTGAAAGGAAAACGAAAACATAAAACAACACTTCTACATGCTAAATCATGTTAAAATTCTAGCATGCTTGCAAAGAAATAAGAAAAATAACACTCATGCAAGCCAACTGACAAAAAGCGACAAATAAAGCGACTAAAAATGATAAATGTAAAACTCACCCATAAAAGCGATGACGATCACACCGAAGGTTGCTTTATCTCCTTAGGAATTCTAGAGATCCAAGATCGAATGTAAGAATGTGATCTAGGGGCATTGATTAAATAGATTTAAGAGATTAGGGTTTATGACGCGCATGCCACAAATCAAGGGAAAAGTGACACTTGGTGGTAGTTTCCAAAAATAGGAAGTGTTCTTACTTCAAGTTGTTAAAAATAGATCCCTAGATTTTTGAGTTGCTTTTTCGCTTTTCTAATTTTTCTAGGAAAACTTTCTATACACCTCACCGAGGAGGATTACGCAGTTCCGGGGATCTAGAAACTCTTGAATGAGTGCACTGCGTAGCTTCTTAGCTCAATGAGTGATTACACATTTTATGAGCTTAGTGCTGAGCTTCCTATCTTGAACTCACATTTCCCAAGCTCAAGGTTGGGCTTCCAGTCATGACTGCACAATTCTGATCAACAAGGACAAGTCTGGCTACAATAATTAAGAAGTTTCTGGAGGCAAGCCGAGAATTGGTGTGAAAGACTTAGAAAGGAGGTCAACTTGTGACTTAGAGATTTTTTCTAAGCAGAAAAAAAAATGAATACAAACAAAAGTAAAAGATAAACAATAGTTAAATCATGAATACTTAATATTAGTGAAAGGTAAGCTCTTGCGACAGGAAGTTAGGCTCCAAAATCTAAGCAATGACAAAATTTTGGAGGGTGGTTGTAGCCGCTACAATAGAAGGTTAGAAAATAAATATTAATACCAATGGATTGTGTCTGCATTCAGCCACATATATCTGTATGGAATAGATATAAAGGTTATTTTTTTCTAGAGGAATATGTGGGAAATATATATCTTTTATGCTTGGATAGAACACAAATTTCATAGTTACAATTTTTTCATTCATAGCATTAAGACCAATGATGATTGAATGTTTCTGAAGTAGAGTTATAATATTTAATGGGATATGCCCATACCTAGAATGCCAAAGCTGAAACTCATCTACTCTTGAGAAATTTTGGGCAAAATACTATGAGAGATTTCGCTTTGAGTTGTAAGAGTCAAGGGAAACATCCTATTCTTGGGGTTTTCAACCTTTGCTATTAGTTTTTTATTGGGAAAATTGTCATAGATATAACATGTGTTTCCTTGGAATATTACATCATAACCATGTTCCATCAGTTGATCTACACTAATGAGGTTATGCTTTAGATGTGGAACATAATAAACATTAGGTATGCATTTTTGTTGATTCTGTTTAGTAAGAATAGGGAAAATACATTTCCCTTCAACTTTAATTCATGAACAAACTCCTAGAGTAATTTATGATGTTATGGAAGCATCAAGATAAAAAATCATATTTTTTTTACCTATCATATGATTGCTACAGCCATTGTCCAATAGCCAAAGGTCTTCGCTATATTTGTCTTTAGAAAGATGGCTGGAAAGAAATATTGTATCATAGGATTCTCCTTCATTTTTGGAGAGATGAAAACTTCCTCTTTACTAATTTGGATGTTTCTTTCTACAGTCATGTTCATAATGCCAAAATTTCTTACATTAATAACATTGGCCATTAAATTTTCCCCATTTTCTTCTTCTCTAAATTTGGTTTTGTGAATGTCTTCACTACTATGTTGCATGATAATTTTCTGATCTGCATTTTCCTCGACCTCTTCCTCGCTTGCTGCCTCCTCTATATCCTCCTCCTTTGCCTCTTCAAAGAGAGATGTTTTATTTGAAGGATTGTTCCATGGAGTCTTTTACCAAGTTGAATCCCGTTTCATGTGGCAAAAATGATCTAGTCAATTGTTCTAATGAGAAAGTTATAAAATATTTAGATTGCAAAATGGATGTTACAATCATGTTATATTTCTTGGGCACATTTCGAAGGAAATTTTCAACAATATTCTAATATTTAATGGTTTCACCAATGAATTTGATTTGATTGATTATGCCCATGACTCTATTCATGTACTGATCCACATTCTCCATGCCATTCTTCATTTTTCCAGTCTTCATTTTATCATTACCTTGATACAAAACTTTCAAAATATCCCAACCTTTTTTTGTTGTTTATGCGCAATTTATCTAGTCGAAGATAGAGTCATCAACTAGTTTTGTATCCAACATTTGGCTCTATGCTCCTTATTTCTTAGTTCTTAAGAAACATTCCTCTGATTATTGTTCATGGATGCTAATTTTTCTTGGGTTAGCTCTAAATAACCATTCAGAAGGGTATCCCAACATTCTTGGGCTTGCAAAAAAATCTTCATTCTTAAATACCAAAACTTGTAATTTTTTCCAGGCGGATTCAGGGTCTATGGCAAAGCGCTAGAAGAAGCCAATTTTTCATGTAGATGTGCTTTTAAAAAAATCTCCTTTCACCCTTAGAAACTTTATCTTGAATCCTTTGATTTTTTTTTTACCATTTAAAAAATAAAATAAAATAAGGTAGCCCCCTTTTTTTAAAACTTCAAGTTAAAAAAAAAAAACTTAATAAGAAAATTTTTTGTAATAACAAAATCCTCTTTTTGAGAAAAAAACGTACATACCATTTGAAATCCTTTAAACAAAATTTAAATAAATCCTTTAAATAAACTTTTGAAAGGTCTTTTTTTTGTTTTTATAAATTCCTCCTCTAATAAAAAAAAAACCCTTAAAAAATTATTCATGCACCATTTTAAAAGGAAACTTGACTTTTGAATTGTCGTTTGTGGCTCGTAATCCTCGAGCTTTGAAATGAAAGTGTATTGGTTCTTAAAACTTGGCTCGTGCTCCAATTGATATTACTCTCCTTTAAAATGTGTGCTTCAAGCTTCCTGGTTCAACGCACTTCCTAAGAGAGTTAATTTTCACAGTGTTAACGGGTCAATGCACCTCTCGAGACCCTATTCCTATGTTGAGCCAATGTTTCTTTGAGTTTCATAATTTTTCCAGGGACAACACATTTGGTCCTTTGTGCATGGGTGCATTGGTTACTCAATTTTATTTTTTATTTTTAAACTTCTCCTGGACTTAGTTGAGATAACTATCTACTTTTTCCTCTTCACCTTCTTAACTTATTGGTCTCTACTTCTCTTTCTATAGTCTTATGCAACCTAGAGCTCTAATATCATGACAAAGGATAGAAATAAATCATGGAGTAGATAGCTCTATTCTCAGTATTCATAATAGCTAAATAGATTATATGTAAAACATCAACAATAAATGACCGGAGTGGAACTCAAATAAATTGAAGTAATTCTGAAGTCACTATGACACCTAGTAGAAAATGACATCAAATGTGACGAAACCTAGCAAACAATGAGATTATTTTCTCAACATACCCTCCTAATATCACTACTGTTACAAGTAGAGACACTTTCTTTGCATAATTGCTCTCTTTGAAATTCAAATACATTTTTTCTTAATGGGTTTGTGAAAATATATGCAAGATGTTGTTTGGAACCACAAAAATAAATTTTTATGTCACCATCATTGACAATCTCACGGATGAAATGAAAATGTGTGCCAATGTGCTTGCTCTTTTTATGAAATAAATTATTTTTTGATAAATAAATTGGTAAACCGTTATCAAACTAAATAGGATTTGGCTCCTTTTGAACATTTGAAATATTTTTCAATAATATTCTCAACCACACTGCTTGAAAATATGTTGAATTTACTGCTACATATTCTTCCTCTGCAGAAGATATTAAAATGATTGGTTGTTTCTTGTATTCCTATGAAATCAGTATGGTTGAGAGATGAAAATCATACCCTGAGGTGCTTTTGAGATCATATAGACTCCTTGCATAATCACCGTTTGTATAACCTGAAAGTGAACAATTTTTAGAATGTGTGTAGAATAAACCATAGTCTATGGTCCCTGAAATATACCTTAAGTTGATTTTTGAAACCTTCCAATGATAAATATTTGGTGATTGCATATACTTGGAGGAAAAACCTGCTGCAAACATGATATCATGTCTAGTTTTAGTGAGATACAAGAAAATGTCAACTAGACTTTTATACAATGTGGGATCAACTGGTGGAGCTACATATTCTTTGCTTAGCTTGGTTCCTTGAGAAATTGGTGTACCATTTGGTTTGAAATTGGTGATTCTAAAATTTTGGATGATGTCGGTGGCAAATTTTATTGACCAACAAAAATTCCACTATCAAATTGTTTAATTTCAATTCCTATGAAGTATTTCATGACCCCTAGATCAATCATATCAAAATCAGTATGCGTTGCTGCCTTGAAGTGCTCTAACTTCATATTTTATGTATAAAGAAGATCATCAATGTAAAGACATAAAATAAGGATTTTACCTTCATTATTGTTGGTATACAAATTTGGCTCATGGTTTCTTCTCAAAAAACCACTTTTGATGAGATAGGTTTCAATGCATCTGTAGCAAGCTCTTAGAGATTGTTTCAAATCGTACAAAGATTTATTCAATTTTTATACCTTATGATCCTATCTTAGAACCTAAAAACCAACTTGAGGCTTCTCTACATAAAATTCTTCCTTCAATATACCATTTATGAAGGTAGATTTTACATCAAGCTAATATAATTTCTATTTGTGTTGAGCTATTGTGGATAAAATTTTTAAGACAATGTCTAACTTTGCTACTTGAGCAATGTTTTTTCCATATTTGACATCAAACTGTTGTGAGAATCCTTTGGCAAGTAGTATTTCCTTATGTTTCTTAATTTATCCTTTTTTATTCAGCTTGGCCTTATATATCCATTTTACACCAATCTTGGTTTTGTCTCTTGGGATATCAACTAATTCCAAAGTCTAGTTCTCCATGGAAACAATTTCTTGTTTCATTGCAACAACCCAATGCTTTTTGTTAATTGATTCTTCAAAATCTGTTGGTTGAGATGAAAGAAATGAAAAACTATTTTGTTGATAAAACTCATGATCTTGCCCATATATTTATCTGATGCTTCTTTTTTTTTAACTGTCTTTGGAAGATGTTGAATCATTGGTGGATTCACTGCTTGAAGGTGTACCATTTTCAGAATGGTATGGTTCTTCTTAAGCCTACAATCTTGGTAGTTGTGGTGGATAAAAATATTGATTTGAAGCTTCATCAACATGATTACACCAAGATTTATTTTCAAAAAATTTAATATATCTACTTAAAAAAAACTTCTTAGTAATTAGATTGTAAATTTTGTAGGCATTTGAATGCTCACTATAGCCTACAAAAATACATTATTCACTCATATCATCAAGATTATTTCTTAGCTACTCAAGAACATGTGCAGATGTTATTAATCCAAAAATTCTAAAGTGAGATACATTTATCTTTTTACCTTCCCATGCTTCTTGAGGTAATGCATCTTGGAGACTATTTTTTGGAGATCTATTGAGAACATACACTATTGTCGAAATTGCTTCAACCCAGTAGCCATTTGAGAACTTCTTCTCAGGAAGCATACAACTGTCCATGTTCATGATTGACTGATTTTTCCTTTCTGCTATCCAATTATGTTGTGGATTGTATCTTGTTGTGTTATACATTATGATTCCTTATTGTTGAAAAAAATCTTTGAAGTCATTGGAGCTATACTCTCCTCCTCATTTTGACCTGAGGACTTTTAGATGCTTTCAAATCTATTTTTTTTCTTCTACATTGAATTCTTTGAATCTTGAGAATCTATCTGATTTAATTTTGAGAAAATAAACCTATGTCTTCCTGTTATAATCATCAATGAAGGTTAGAAAATAAATACTACCATCGATGGACTGTGTCTACATTGGGCCACATATATCTGTATGGACTAGCTCTAAAGGCTATTTTGTTCTAGAGAAAGATGTGGGAAAGCTATCTATTTTATTTTTGGATAGAACACAAATTTCATAATTACAATATTTTTCATTCATAACAGGGAGACCAATGACGATTGAATGTTTCAGAAGTAGACTTAGACTATTGAATTGGATATTCCCACACCTATAATGCCAAAAATGAGTATCATATATTCTTGGAACATTATGGGAAAAATAATGTGAGAGATATTGAATTCTAAGAGTCAAGGGAAACATCCCATTCTTGGTTTTTTTCTACATTTTCTATCATTTATATTGGGTTATTTTTTATAGATATAACATGTGTTCCCTTGGAATATTACATCATAACCATGTTCCATCAATTGACCTATAAAAATGAGGTTATGATTTAGATTTGGAACATAATAAACATTAGATATGTATTTCTATTGATTCTGTTTAGTAAGAATAGGTACAATACCTTTCCATTCAACTTTAATACATGAACAATCTACAAGAGCAATTTATGATGTTATGGAAGCATTGAGATAATAAAGAAGAAATTTGTTATGTGTCATATGATTGTTGCAACCATTGTCCAACAACCAAAGGTTCTCACTATGTCTGTCTTCAAAAAGATGATAGGAAAGAAACATTGTCTTAGAGGATTCTCCTTCATTGTTGGAGAGATAGACACTTCCTCTTTGCTGATATTACTATTTATTTCTACATTCATGTTCATAATGCCCAAATTTCTTTCACTATTATTATTGGATATTATATTTTATCCATGTTCTTCTTCTTTGAATTTGGTTTTATGGAGGTCTTGATTGCTTTGGTGCATGATGATGTTATCCTTGAAGTTTTCCTTGCTTGCTTTTGCCTTTATACCATATGCCTTTGCCTCTGGCGAGAGAGATTTTTTCTTTGAAGGCTTGTTCCATGGAGTCTTCTCCCAAATTGAGTCTTGTTTCGTGTGCGAGAAGTGATACAGTCAATTGTTCTACTAAGAAAGTTATAAAATATTTGGATTCCAAACTGGTTATTACAATCATGTCATATTTATTGGGAAGAATTCAAAGGAAATTTTCAACAATCTTTTGATCTATAATGGGTTCACCAATGAGTTTGATCTGATTGACTATGCCCATGAATCTAGTCATGAGATGATCCACATTATTTGTGTCATTCATCTTTAGGCTTTCCAATTAACCTCTTAATGTTTGAAATTTGAAAGTATTCACTGTATCATTACCTTGATACACAAGTTTCAAATATCCCAAGCTTCTTTTGTTGTTGATGCTTTAGTTATCTTGTCGAAGATAGAGTCATCGACTGAGTTTTGTATCCAAAATTTGGATTTGTGCTCCTTCTTTCTTAGTTCTGTAGCAACATTCCTTTGATTATTGTTTTTGTGTCAAGTCTACATAACCGTTTGGCAGGGTATCTCAACATTTTTGGGCTTGCAAAAAATTATTCATTCTTAAAGACCAAAACAAGTAATTTTTTCCAAGCACAGTCAAGGTCTATGTCCAAGCGTTGGAAGAAGACATTTTTCAATTTAGACGTGTGCCCACTTTTTAAAAAAAATATCCTTTTCAATATATATTTTTTTTAAATCTCTTAAAAAAAATATTCTTTTCAATTTTTTTTTTTAAATCTCTTAAAAAAAATGCAGCACCCTTACAAAATTTATCTTGAATCTTTTGATTTTGTTTTACTATTTTTTATATATATATAAGGAAACCCCTTTATTTTTTTAACAACTTCAATTTTTTTAAATTAAAAAAAAAAATGTAATAACAAAATCCTCTTTTTGAGAAAAAAAATGTACATACCCTTTGAAATCCTTTAAATAAACTTTAAATAAATCCTTTAAATAAACTTTGGAAAGGTCCTTTCTTTTGTTTTTACAAATTCATCCTCTTATAAAAAAACACACCCTTAAAAAATTATTCATGCACCATTTTAAAAAGAAGCTCAACATTCGAATTGTCATTTGTGGATCATACTCCTTGAGATTTGAAATGAAAGTGTATTTGTTCTTAAAACTTGGCTTGTGCTCCAATTTACCTCGATATCCTTTAAACTATATGTTTCAAGCTTCTTGGTTGAACACACTTCTTGAGAGAGTTGATTTTTGTTGTGTTAAAGGGTCAACACACCTCTTGAGACCCTCTGCATGCATTGAGCCATTATTTTTTTCGAGTTTCGTAAGTTTTACAGGGTCAATGCATTTTCTCCTTTGAGCATGGGTGAATTGGGCACTAAATAAATAAATAAATAAAATCCTTCTCTCGACCTTAGCTGCGATGACTACCTACTTCTTCCTCTTAGTCTTCTCGACTTCTTGGTCTCTGCTGCTCTCTCTGGAGTCTTATGCGACCTAGAGCTCTGATACCATGAAAAATAATGGATAGAAATCATGGAAAAAATATTTATCTTCTCAAAATTCAAAATAGCTAAATAGATTACATGGAAAACATCATCAATAAATGACTGGAGTGGAACTCGAATAAACTGAAGTAATTCGGAATTGAATATGACACCTAGAAGACAATGTAATTAAATGTGATGATACCTAGTAGACAATGAGAATATTATCTCAAAATCCCCTCCTTATCTCAACTGTTACAAGTAGAGGCACTTACATTTCCTAATTGATCTCTTTGAAATGAAAATACATTTTTGCCTAATGGCTTTGTGAGAATATTTGCAAGTTGATCTTTGGAACCAAAAATATCAAGTATTATGTCCCCATCATTGACAAGCTCACAAATTATATGAAAAGGTGTATCAATGTGCTTGATATTTTTATGAAAGACATGATTTTTTGATAAAGAAATTTCTGAATTTTTATCACAGTAAATAGGAGTTGGCTCCTTTTGAACATTTGAAATATCTTTCAATAATCTTCTCAACCACACTGCTTGAAAAGATGTTGAATTTGCTGGTTCATATTCTTCCTCTACAGAGGATATTTAAACGATTGAATATTTATTGGATTCCCACAAAATCATATTGGTTCCAAGATGAAAATAACACCTTGAGGTGCTTTTGCAATCATTTAGAATCCCTGCATAATCATTGTCTATATAACTTAGTGAATAATTTTCAGAATGTGTGTAGAATAAACCATACTCTATTTTCCTTGCAATATACCTTAAGATTATTTTTGCATACTTCCACTGAAAAATAATTGTTGATTTCATAAACATGGAGATAAAACTTGCTGCAAACATGATATCAGGTCTAGTTGTAGTGGGATACAACAAACTAACAACTAGAATTTTATATAATGTGTGATCAACTGGTGGAGCTACATCTTCTTTGCTCAGTTTATTGCCTTAAGAAATTTGTGTATCAAATGGTTTTCAATTGGTCATTCTAAACTTTTGGATGATGTTAGTGGCATATTTGTGTTGACAAAAAAAATTTCCATTAGCAGATGTTGAATTTCAATGCCTAGGAACTATTTCATAAACCCTAGATGAGTCATATCAAAATCTATTTTCATTGCTTCTTTGAATTCTTCTAAAATCATATTTCCTAAATAAATAAGATGATAAACGTCAAGGAATGAAGTAAGGATTTTAACTTCATGAGTTTTGGTATAAAAATTTGGCTCATGGTTGCTTCTGCAAAACCCACTTTTGATGAGATGGGTGTCGATGTGACTGTACCAAGCTCTTGGAGCTTGTTTCAAACCATACAAATATTTATTCTATATGTATACCTTATTCTCTTATCCTGGAACTTCAAAACTAGGAGACTTCTCTACATAAAATTGTTCTTGCAATATACCATTTAGGAAGGCATATTTTAAATCAAGCTGACATAATTTCCATTTGTGTTGAGTTGTTGAGGATAAAATGGTTCTAAAAGTGTCTAACATTTCTATTGGAGCAAAGCTTTAACCATAGTCGAAACCAAACTATTGTGAGAATAATTTGGAAACCAAACTTTCCTTATGTTTCTCAATTTCTCCTTTTTCATTCAGCTTGTTCTTAAATACCCATTTTACACCAATCTTGGTTTTGTCTATTGGGAGATAAACTAATTCCCAAGTCTGATTATTCTCCATGGAAAAAATTTCTTGGTACATTTAATCAACCCAATGTTTGTCTTTAACTTATTCCAAATGGGTTGGTTGAGATGAAAGAAATACAAACATATTCTATTGCTCAAACTCATGCTCCTGCTCGTATATTTCTCTGATGATTCTTATTTTCTGATTGTATTTTAAAGATGTTGAATCACTGGTGGATTCACTGCGTGAAGATGTACCATTTTTAGAATGGTATCTCTCTTCTTGAACCTGCAATATTGGTATTTATGGTGGATAAAAATACCACTTTGAAGCTTCATCAACATGATCGAACCAAAGTTTATTTCCAAAAAATTTGACATCTCTTCTTAAAACAAACTTCTTGGTAACTGGATTGTAAATTATGTAGGACTTTGACTGATCACTATAGCCTATGAAAATAAATATTTCACTACTATCCTCAAGCTTATTTCTTAGTTATTTAGGAACATGTGCAAATTATACCAATCTAAACATTATAAAGTGTGAAAAATTTATGTTTTTACCATCCCATGGTTCTTGATGTACTGTATCTTGGAGACTGGCTATTGGATATCTATGTCTTCCTACTATAATCATCAATGAAGGTTAGAAAATAAATACTACCACCAATGGAATGTGTTTGCATTGCGACACATATATATGTATGGAATAGCTCTAAAGACTCTTTTTTTCCAGAGGAAGATGTGGGAAAGCTATCTGTTTTATGTTTGGATAGAACACAAATTTCACATTACAATTTTTTTCATTCATAACAGGAAGGCCAATGAAATTTGGATGTTTTTGAAGAAAAATTAGACTCTTGAATGGGATATGCCCATACCTAGAATTCCAAATATGAGACTCATATATTCCTGACACATTGTGGGAAAAATAATGTGAGAGATTTCAACTTCTAAGAGTCAAGGGAACCATCCTATTCTTGGTTTTTTCAACCATTGCTATAATTTTTCTATTGGGAGATTTTTCATAGATGTGTTCCCTTGGAATATTACATCATAACCATGTTCCATGAGTTGAGCTACACTATTGAGGTTATTCTTAAGATGTGGAACATAATAAACATCAGGTATGTATTTATGTTGATTCTGTTTAGTAAGAATAGGGAAAATACATTTCCCTTCAACTTTAATATAGGAACGATCTCCAAGAGTAATTTTTTATTTTATGGAAGAATTAAGATAAGAAATTAGATTTTTCTTACCTATCATATGATTTTTGCAACCACTGTCCAACAACCAAAGGTCCTCATTGTGTTTTTCTTCAGAGAGAGCATAGGAAGGAAACATTGTCTCCTATAATTCTTTCATTGTTGGAGAGATGGACACTGCCTCTTTGCTGATATGACTGTTTCTTTTTTAATTCATGCTCATAATGCCCAAATTTCTTACAGTAATAACATTGGACAATATATTTTCTCCATGTCCTGGTTATCTGAATTTGGTTTTGTGGAGGTCTCCACATCTCTGCTGCATGATGATGTTCTAATCTTCCTCTGCCTCGACCTCTACCTCACTTTCTGCCACCTCTATATCCTCTACCTCTGCCTATGCCAGGAGAAATTTTTGCATTGAAGGCTTGTTCCATGGAGTCTTCTTCTAAGTTTAGTATTGTTTTGTGTGCCAAAAGTGATCTAATCAACTGTTCTACTAAGAAAATTGTAAAATCTTGGGATTCCAAAATGGTTGTTACAATCATGTCATATTTCTTCGATAGAATTCAAAGGACTTTTTCAACAATCTTCTGATTTGTAATGGCTTCACTAATGAGTTTGATCTGATTGATTATTCCCATGACTCTAGTCATGAAATGATCCACATTCCTCATGTCAGTCATCTTTAGGGTTTCAAATTGAGCTCTCAATGCCTGCAATTAGTTCATTGTATCATTACCTTGATACAAAAATTTCAAGATATCCCAATCTTCTTTTATTGTTGATGCGTGAGTTATCTTGTCGAAGATAGAGTCATTGATTGAGTTTTGTATCCAACATTTGGATCTCTTCTTCTTACTTAGTTATGCAACATCATTCCCGTGACTATTTTTCATGGTTGATAATTCTTCTTGGGTTGAATCTACATAAATGTTCGGTATGGTATCCCAACATTCTTGGGCTTGCAAAAAAATATTCATTCTTAAAGACCAAAACTTGTAATTTTTTCCAAGTAGAGTTGAGGTCTGTGGTAAAGTGCTAGAAGAAGGCACTTTTGAATGTAGATGTGTGCCTTCTATGCTTTTCAAAATTTTTAAAAAATAAAAATATCTTAAAAAAAATGTAGCACCCTTACAAAATTTACCTCAAATGCTTTGAATTTCCTTTTTTACCATTAAAAAAAAGAAAGGAAACCCCCTTTTTTTTTAACAACTTCATGTTTTTTTTTTTTATAAATTAAAAAGGGAAAAAACTTTTTCAATAACAAACTCCTCCTCTTTTTGAGAAAAAAAATGTACATACCCTTTGAAATCCTTTAATAAAATTTAAATAAATACTTTAAATAAACTTTGGAAAGGTCCGTTTTTTTGTTTTTACAAATTCCTCCTTTTACATTAAACAAACCCTTAAAAAATTATTCATGCACCATTTTAAAAGGTAGTTGGACTTTTGAATTGTCGTTGTGGCTCGTACTTCTCAATATTTGAAATGGAAGCATATTGGTTCTTAAAATTCAACTCGATCTCCTTTAAACAATGTGCTTCAAGCTTCCTGTTTCAACACACTTCCCAAGAGAGTCGATTTTCCTTGTGTTAACAGGTCAATACAACTCTTGAGACCCTTTTCCTCGGTTGATAAATTTTTTTTCTAGGGTCAACTTATTTTCTCCTTTGAGCATGGGTGCATTAGGCACTAGAAAAAAATAAAAAAAATCTCTCGACCTTAGCTAAGATACCTACCTGCTTTGTCCTCTTCGTATTCTCAACTTCTTGGTTTCTTCATCTCTCTCTGGAGTCTTATGCGACCTAGAGCTTTGATACCATGAAAAACAATGGATAGAAATTGTGGAGAAGATTGTTTTTCTCAGTATTCAAATAGCTAAATAGATTACATGGAAAACATAAACAATATATGACTGGAGTGGAAATCGACTAAACTGAAGAACTTATGAACTGACTATGACACCTAGCAGATAGTGAGATTATTATCTCAATAGTTTGTTGGTGATAAATGAACTTTGTTTTCCATATGACATGTAAATAATTGGAATTCAAAGAGATTATATGATAATTGAGACTGATTATGGTTTTCCCTAGCAGGGAGGATATGATTCCATCCATTGGAAATCGAGTAGTTCCTCTATAGTATTATATGAGACAGGGAATAGGAGAAAATCCTTGGAAAAAATTCCTAGAAGACTTTCCCAACAGGTATTTAGAGAAAATGTATGTTGGGCTGTTATTTTTTCATTATTATTATCACTTTTTAACACCTATTTCATCCATTTCTACCATTCTTTATCATGTCATTTATCATGGTTTATCATATAATTCCATTTTATAAATATTTATGCTCTTATGGATAAATATTCTTCTCCTTTATTTTTAATAAATTGATGATTATTATGCATGATTTTATCAATGATGGTTTATTAATAATTTTTTTGTAACATAACTCACCATTTTAGCATCCAATATATTCTCCAGATTGCATATTTGATCTCCAGCTCATCATTAAATATTCCAACTCAGAAATTTTTTGGAATAAGAAGTGACAATTTTGTATGGGAAGTTGTGGGCAAATGGAGAAGAATATGGAAAATATGAAACATGGGTTTTGTCTAGAACGGACCGAATTAACTTCATGAATGAGAAATTTTCCCAAATTCGGTTCGTATTAAGAGAAACAGAAGGTTCTATGAAGATGATTTTCCCAGATTCGTTGTTGCAACCATTTTCCAAATTATCTCAGTTGCAATACCAAATTTGACTTGTTCTTGTTAAATGATTGATGGAAATATATTTTCTTGTTGATCAAGTTGTTGGGAACAATCCAATTTTGTTATGAGGGATTGCGTTTACTATTTACTCTTCACCCTTTCTGATTATAAAAGGAAACGATTGTAGGAAGAAAGGGGAATCTCTGTTATTTTCCAAATTGTAAGCTTAATTGCAGACTACGTCATTGGAGAACGAAATTTATTTTAATGCTACTCAAGTTCGATGATTAATATTTAATTAAAGTTTTTGTTCTCTCACGTTGTCTGAAGTAACTTAGCAGTGCTCACTAACGGCTAAGGGCCCGACCCCTGGTGGAGTCTATAGCTTCTTTGTATTATGCTTTTGATATTTCTAGCGTTTAATTGGTTTGATAATTTCCTGTTTCTGTGAGTTTATTTATTTCATTAGTTGTTTATTATTTCCTTTTATTGAGATAATCTATTCTGCTGATTATTTTTATTGCTACCATTTGATCACAACGTGAGTTATATAGACAGTGCATTACATTGATTTAATCATCTGTAAGAGTTTGATTATTGCTATTAGACTCTCAGAAGTGATATCATTCCTGTATTAATTGCTTTCTAGAGATTGAGTATCATTTGGATTGAATTAGCTAAGAAGAGATGAGTTATCGCTACTGTTCTCTCGACTGATGCTATTGTTAATTAAAATTTCTTATGTGAGATTTAATTATGATTTTAGTAGAGTTTTGAGTCTTGAATCTTAGATGTATTATTTCCTTTAAAAATTACAACTTGAGATTTATGATTGCATTTATAATCAACGATTGGTTTTATCATTACTCTCTAGGATTATAGCTTGCACATATTGTGTACACCCTTGAAACAAAAATACTTACCCTGGTTGATAATTAATGTGAGGCGATTAGGAGTTTTAAAAGACACCTTTTAGCACCCAACATTTTGGTGCCGTTGCTAGGGAGAGTGTTGCCATTTCACAGAGAGTGATGTATGTTTGATATTTGTTGTTGGGAAAGAATTGGGTATTAAAAATGGAAGGTAAGAACCTATGTAACGAGCAAGTAAAGTACTTTCTCCTCTGCTCGATTTTCAGCACAATTGCATAGAAATTGAAGTAGGAATTTTAGAGGTAGAATTTTTGAAATTTTTTTTGTAATTCCACTCAAGTGGTGATGTAAGCACCACCCATTTCACTAACCAATTGACAGGAACATTTGAGGGAGAATCCTCAATGAAACCCATGAATAACATCTTCTATTATCGTAAGAAATGGCTCACACTGCAACTTTTGAATTCCCTATCAAAGATCTAGGAGGAGTGACACAAATGCACATAATTCCCCCATCGTCTCTACCAAATTTTCATGGTTTGAAAAATGAAGATCAAAATAAATTCTTATTTGAGTTTGAAATACTTTGTAGAGGATATTATTATTGTACTAATGATCGAAGGTTGAAAGTGTTTCCTCTTACTCTAAAAGGAGAAGCTCTCCGATGGTTCATGAACCTTGGTGGGAACTACATCCAAACATGGGAGGACATGAAGAACATATTCTTGAAAAAGTACCAAGACTACTGTAAATCCAATGAAGATATTTTCGATATGATACAAGGGGAATATGAAAGCTTGGAGACTATGTAGAGCGATTTCAATATAACCTTCAAAAATCAAAGCATAAGCATTTGGAAAAAGAGATCTTGAAAACACTCCTTCTTAAAGGAATCAAAAATGAATTTTTAGAACTCTTAAATCTGATAGGAAAAGGTGATGTTTTCCAGTTATCATATGATGATGTTTGTGAATTGTGCATAAGGTATTCAAGAGGAATTTCCAAGGCTGGTAAGAATTCTAGAGAATTTTCTTCTTTCTTTTCCAAATTTACTACAAGAATAAGAGACATAAGAGTTGAAATCAATGTTTTATTTGAAAATTTTAAATATGATTTTATTAGCTCTCTAAATTCACAATTGAATGTTTTGCAGGTTCAAAAAAATCAAGAATTTGATGAAGTGTTTTGCCCTCATTATCGAAAGGAGCATCCCATAGATAGTTGTTCTTCCTTATCTAGGATGGAAGTAGCATATCAAAGAGATGGGGAAGCTGCAACAAGGTCAAAACCATGGAAATCGTGGCCTACAGGTATGGTTCAAAACACTTCCTCTCCATTCACTTACTTGCATAATCCATTATGGAATACTCATATGTTAGGGCAACCATGCCAATCTCAATATAACCACCACCAATCTTGTTTACAAGTTTGGCACTGTTCATCTTATGATTGCATGACTACTCTCCCTCATATTGTAGCACAAACACATCTTCCAGATCTTCCACAACATCTTGCTTGCCTATCAAAATCATCCATTCAATGCAATCAACTACATCATCAAAATGATCCACTCCCTACACAATTTCCTGCTCAACTCATTCCACATCCTCACCATAATAAACCAGTACAACATGCTTACAGTGTTGAACTGCAAAATTTACCCACCCTTCCCACTCATTCTATCTCACATGCACCACTGGAGAAAACTTATACTGAGATTCAAAATGTATCAAATCCAAAAATTTTAGAGGTTATGAAAGACAATGAGGTTTCTTGTAGCCTGCATCAACAAGCTGTTTTAAAAACTCAAGAACTTCATGATATGATGGCTATGGGAAATCAAGAAAGTAAGTGATACATTGAATATTGGTTTCACTCCATGCTTCAACAATTTTTGGTACCATCTTTTCAAGGGAAGTTGGCTTCTCATACCCTACTATTTATTAACATGTATTTTTCAAATTTGGGTATGTACATAATAGAAGCCTTATTTTGAAAATGGCTCCACTAGAAGTATTCTTACACGTAAGCATATTCAATTTAAAAAAAATATTAGGTTAGTGTAGAAAATAAATAAATAAGGGCATAAATAAATACATTTTTATTATTATGTAAAAAAAGAAGCAGAAGAAGAAGAAGAAGAAGAAGTTTTTGTTGCAACACGTTGTGAATATCAACATCGGTGATAAATATTTTAATTTATTTATGTATGTAGATGTATTATATTGAAAATAATAGTTCTACAAATACTCATATTCATTTTTATTACCAATATGGAAAAATTGGTTGAATATCATATTTTTTTTGGCTTGTGGGCTTGATGAAATTTTTGAAAACAGAGTTGGGACAGTCATGTTTTGAGGGACCAAAAGTGAATATTTAAAAAAAATGTTTCTATCCTAATTATCCTTTGATTTCTACTTTTCAAACCAATTTGAATCACTCCATTTTTATTTGAAACAAAAAATTTAGAACCAAAACATTGACAGGGCGTCTAGTAGGCAGCTCAGGAACAAAGTCGGGACAATCATGTTTTGAGGGACCAAAAGTGAATATTTTTTACAAAAAATTCTATCCTAAGTAGCCCTTTATTTATAATTTCCAACCCAATTTGAATCACTCCATTTGGATTTGAAACTAAAACGTTATAACCAATATATTGACAGGGCGTCTAGTAGGCAGCTCAGGAACAGAGTTGGGATAACAAGTTTTTGGAGGCCTAAATGACTATATTTTAAAACCTATTTTTATGGTATATTACTCTATGAATCTAGTTTACAATAAAATTTGAATCACTTGAATTAAATATCGTATGAGGAAACTATGACCCAAATACTGACTGTCTATCCTAAATCAACACTCTTAAAACTCTGTTTTTCTAGCTGTTCATTGACATATTTGACCCATCAATTCTCATTGTCTTCAAAACTTGTTTATATTGGAGATAAATAAATGAATATATTCATTTCCAATTTTAATAAACTTAATCCGTCATCAAATGAAAAAGTTATGCTTGAAATATCCATTGTTGGTCTAAAATAGATAATCGAAAATGACTCTGTTATGCAAGTTGTTCTAAGAAAATTTAACATACCATTACATGGAATTTTAAAAACCTATTTCTATTAGAGACATCTCCATGAATTATATTTCATTTGGCTTTTGAATCACTCAAATTGGACAAAAAAAGAAGAAGTTATGATTAAAACACTGCTGGTTAGTATGGTCGACCACTTCTCTCACGCAGGTGACAAATACAATTTGTTTTATTTTTATATGGATTTGTTTTGAAGAGTAGCTAATTTTTTTTTTTACATATTTCTTGGATTAAGGTAGCCTGATCACCTCTATTTCTCTATGATTTAATGTTTTATTGCAAGTAGACACTCATTTTTTGCAGGTCTTAGGAGAATAAAGAAGGTCAATTAATGGATGAGTGATTTTTGAAAGAAATTTTAATGAAACAAGGGCATTTCATCCAATTCATTACCTAATGGATTCATACTAGGAAAAATGAAGAATTGATTCCCATTTGAAGATTCATGTCACTACTGTTAATACATTTTTCCAAAGGATCATTTTTTTCCATTGACAGATTGATATTTCATTAGGAAATAACTTCATAGCTATTGTAACTTAACTTATTTATTTATATCTTGTTTTTAAATAAAGTGTTGCTTCTTTTCTGATTTCTCTGTTTTTGTGTTTCAGGTGTTGCTTCCTTCAAATTGTAGTTTCCGCTCCATTGGCGATTGAACAATGAGGACCCCACCATGCAAGTTTCAGTTGCAGAAGGAAATTCTTCGGCAGCACCAATTCTGTAAAAAGTTACTTTTTCCTTAGATCTGTACATACAATCATTTTTTCTATTGTTATTCTTTCTATATCATCGCTTTTCTGTTGTTTCGATCAGGAGGGATGATTGTTTTTTTTCTCTCTTTGTATTTTCTCTTACTGTTCCTTACAGGGAATCGCTGTTGTTCCCTACAGGGAACACCAATTTATGCATGCATTTTCTTTGTTGTTCCTTATAGGGAACAACTATTGTTCCCTACAAGGAACAACAATTTCAGCATGCATTTTTCTTTGTTGTTCCCTATAGGGAACAACTGTTGTTCACTACAGGGAAAAACGATTTCTGCGTGCATTTTGCTTTGCTGTTCCTTACAGGGAACAGCTGCTGTTCCCTACAGGGAACAAAAATTTCTACTTGCATTTTTCTTTGCTATTCCTTACAGGGAATAGTTGTTGTTCCCTACATGGAACAACCATTTCTACGTGCATTTTGCTTTGCTGTTGTTTACAGGGAACAACTACTATTCTCTACAGGGAACAACGATTTCTACGTGCATTTTGCTTTGTTGTTCCTTATAGGGAACAACTGTTGTTCCCTACAGGGAACAACAATTTCTGCGTGCATTTTTCTTTTCTGTTCCCTACAAGGAACAACTGCTGTTCCTTATAGGGAACAAAAATTTTTGTTTGTATTTCATTTTGTTGTTCCCTACAAGAAACAACATTTTTCATGTAAATTCTACTTTACTGTTCCCTATAGGGAACATCTGCTGTTCCCTCTAAGGAACAACAATTTTGGTGTGTACTTTTTCTTTCTATTCCCTACAGGGAATGAAAATTTTGTGTGTAGCTTGCTTTGTTGTTCCTTACAGGGAACAGTTGATGTTCCCTATATAAGGAACAACAATTTTTGCGTGTGTTTTCTCTTGTTGTTCCCTATAAGGAACAACACATTTTTTTGTGTATTTTTTTTTGCTGTTCCCAACAGGGAACAACTGCTATTCCCTTTAAGGAACATCGATTTTTGTGTGGTTTTTTTTCTCTTTTTCTATTCCTTTCAATAAACAACACTCTCTTTTGTTTTTTCTTGCATATTTTTTGTGTGTTTTGAACAGTATCCTTGTCATATATTTTCCCAAACACTAGCTCATTTTCAGCCCCATTTTTCTGATTCCCTTTCATGACATGAAGTACAATACTTATATGAGGACAAGAATTATGGATTCTATTGAAGCAAGAGAATATCATTAACATTATGATCTTTAATAGGACAACTTCTGGATGAGATATTATTTTTAAGAAAATAGACACAGTTATTTATATACTACATTACTACATCGTTTTATGTTGTACATGATATTGATTGATCATCTTAATACCATGCTGGTTCCACCCATTCTGGTTATAATATTCTCTATCTATAATAAATGATATTATGGGTATATATTTTTTTCCATTGACATGTTCAACTTCTTCCACCATCCCTACTCTTAAGGAGTATTGAGCCTCCCTCTTTTTATTATAAAATCGTGTAATCACAACAAAATTTTGTTTGCAGATGGAGGATAGGGGGTCTCATTACAAGCCAACCTACCATGTTCATAAGGCTATAATGAAGTGACATTCCCATTGTGGTCACCACACCAGAGTTATGATCCATTGGATAGCCAAAATATCCTTGGAACAGGAGGTCTCATCATGAGCCAGCCTGATCACTTTTGCTACATCCCAGTGAATGGCAGTGTGGTTATCTGGTTACCATGCCAACACAATGATCTCTTTTGTAGAACAACAATGGAACTCTCTATTTGTAAATTGAGGATCCTAGCTCATACGTGTTAAAAAGCAACCCTACCAAGGCTATGGACGCCTGCTGGCAGGAGAGGCTTTGCTTATGGTATTGAAGTTATATCTTATCGTCAATTATTTCTATAAATACCCTTTTCTTATTTTATTGATTTATTTTTTATCGGAGAATTTATTTCCTTAATTTTTCCCTGTTTTGAACCTTTACGCATGAGAAATTGTTTTCCGATCAATCGCATCATTTTCGGCTAGAATACTATAAAAAAGCATCTTTTTGGCATATTGATGTCCTTTTCTTTTTCACATAACTTATCAACATCCAAAGCATCCTATATCTTATTCATAACTATCTTTACACACTCCGCTCTCATTATAACCATACTTCTTTCCATCCTGTCATTGATATGTGTACTCTGTTTCATTTACTGCCGTATTGATCATTCCCTTGCCTTGCCGTCAGCACAACACCTTTCATATGCTTTATGGTCATGGAATCCCTTTTCAAATTGGAGGGGGGAATGTATGCATTATGGGATAACATGCGATATAATTACTGAACTCTGTCATAACTTGATGATTTGAAAAAATATTAGTACTGCATTTATACAAAAGTTTTTCTGATTAAAATTTTTGCATGCATCTTATCTGTTGCTATTCAAAAATAAAAATGTGGATTCAAGAAATTTGCATGCAAAATAGTGACTTGTTACAAGAGAAAAACAAGTATGGGGGGAATTCTATTCGCATCTAGGCCACAATATTTCCCCTAACGACAAAGGCTCATGCAACTCACGAATGCACAAAATTGTTTAGACATGATGTGCTTGCATGTCTTCCACATTTTGCATCACTTTCAGTATCCGCTCAGCTTACATCAGCTTCAACAAATGCTAGTCCATACATGTCATTACACATTTTTTTTTCGAGGTAAAACTTGAGGTAAAATAACATACTTTTCTAATTTATTACAAATTTAGGAGAATTTCATGCCAAATCCATTGAGCATTATTTCTCATCATTCATTCCACATATTTACCACTTCCCATTCTTCAAAGACAAAATCTTTCAGTTTGGGGGAAGTGTTTCTTTCATTTATTTATTTATTATGATCATCTTATTCATTCCCAACATCTCCCTTCTTCCATGTTGTTTTACACCAAGCATAGATTTCAACAGATTGTAGCAACCACCTCTATTTGTTTTCTAGCATTGCATGAGGGCATGTTAATTATTCAGTTTGGGGGAGGCATTGCTACACATGATGGATGTTTTCTACTTTATTTCTCATTAAGATATACAATTTCATTTTTATACAGTGCAGAAATTGATTTGCATATATCCTTAAAACTATGAACTGAATTCTTGTGATTTCTGGATAACAAAGAGGTGCCATTAAAATACACAAACCCAGATAATTTCACGCTAAATTAGTTCATAAAATTTTGAAAATCATGCTATATCACCTACAGCCATTTTGTTTATATCTCATGATCTGTGCGTCAAAACGATCTGATTTTTGGATCACAGAAGCATTAATATAGTAGAAATCTTGTTTTTGAGAAAATGGTTAATGAAATTTGTTGTTACTTATATTATATTTTGCTGCAACTTCATATACATATAGTTGAACGTCAAATGTAAAAATTGTTACGCCTTCATGAAGATTGCAAAAATTGAATATTCATTATTTGAGGAAGAATTCATTTGTTCCATCCATTTCATGAGTTGGGATGAACAATTTTTGTATTATTGCTTGGTTAATAAAGAAGCTTTGGGTTGCATAAGGACATGCAATATATTCAGTTTGAGGGTATGTTGGGCCGCTAGTTTTTCATTATTATTATCACTTTTTAACACCTATTTCATCCATTTATACCATTCTTTATCACGTCATTTATGATGGTTTATCATATAAATCCATTTTATAATTATTTATGCTCTTATGGATAAATATTATTTCTTCTCCTTTGTTTTTAATAAATTGATGATTATTATGCATGATTTATCAATGATGGTCTATTAATAAATTTGTTGTAACATCACTCACCATTTTTGCCTCCAAGATATTCTCTAGATTGCAGATTTGATCTCCAGCTCATCATTAAATATTCCAACTTAGAAATTTTCTAGAATAAGAAGTGACAGTTTTGTATTGGAAGTTGTGGGCAAATGGAGAAGAATCTGGAAAATACGAAACATGGGTTTTGTCCAGAACAGAACGAATTAACTTTAGTAGGAGGTAGTTTGCCCAAATTCGGTTCGTATTGAGAGAAACTGAAGGTTCTCTGAAGACGATTTTCCCAGATTCATTGTTGCGGCCATTTTCCAAATTATCTCAGTTGCAATACCAAATTCGACTTGTTCCTATTGAATGATTGATGGAAATATATTTTCTTGTTGATCAAGTTGTTGGAAACAATCCAATTTTGTTATGATGGATTGCATTTACTATTTACCCTTCACCCTTTTTGATTATAAAAGGAAACGATTGTAGGAAGAAAGGGAATCTCTATTATTTTCCAAATTGTAGGCTTAATTGCACACTGCGTCATTGGAGAACGCAATTTATTGTAATGCTACTCAAGTTCGATGATTAATATTTAATTGAAGTTGTTGTTCTCTCACATTGTTTGAAGTAACTTAGCAGTGCTCACTGGTGGCTAAGGGCCCGACCCCTGGTGGAGTCTACTGCTTCTTTGTATTATGCTTATGATATTTCTAGTGTTTAATTGGTTTGATAATTTCCTGTTTTCATGAGTTTATTTATTTCATTAGCTGTTCATTATTTCCTATTATTGAGATAATCTATTCTGCTGATTATTTGTATTGCTATCATTTGATCACAGCGTGAGTTATATAGACAGCGCATTGCATTGATTTAATCATCTGTAAGAGTTTGATTATTGCTATTAGACTCTTAGAAGTGATATCATTCCTGTCTTAATTGATTTCTAGAGATTGAGTATGATTTGGATTGAATCAGCTAAGAAGAGATGAGTTATCGCTACTGTGCTCTTGGTTGATGCTATTGTTAATTAAAATTTCTTATGTGAGATTTAATTATGATTTTAGTAGAGGTTTGAGTCTTGAATATTAGATGTATTATTTCCTTTAAAATTTACAACTTGAGATTTATGATTTCATTTATATTCAACGATTGGTTTTATCATTACTCTTTAGGGTTATAGCTTGCGCATATTGTATACACTCTTGAAACAAAAAGACTTATCCTGGTTGATAATTAATGTGAGGCAATTAGGAGTTTTAAAAGACACCTTTTAGCACCCAAAAATGTACAGGGAGATCTTCATTCTGTATATTGGTTATTTCGTTAGTGAAATTAGTATGCTAACATTTTCTTCCAACTATGTGTATATTGATTTGAATGTACATCTAACTCTGAATTAAACCCGAAGTTCGACATTTATAAGTCTAATACTCTAAAGTTGAAGTTCAAAAATATGCCTCTCTATTACTAAGTTATGTTATAGGAGATCAATATAGGTATGCAGGCTAAGGTTGGTTGCATACCCAGTTTTAAATTGCATTTAAGGTCAATATTCCTTTTAGCCAATGTAAAGATCACATCAAGCAAATTGAGTAACATAGGTCTCCTAGAAAAATACTTTCTATATGAGTTATCCAAGTCTTGGAGCCTGAAGGTAACTACTTAGAGCTTATATGCTATTTCGACTGAGTATACTGTATTTCTGATTATACATCCCTATGTTGTAATTGGTAACACTATTGGAGATTCAACACAAAGTCACATTGCTGGAGCTGATGAATCAAAGGAGTATCACACTCCATTTGAATATATGTAATAAGAAATATATGTAATAAGAATTTATCTAGAGAAACAAAAGCTTGCAAAGGAAACACATTGTAGGTTTTCATGTAAACCACTTCCATTTCGTTCGTTTACTTATTATACTTTATCCATAGTATATTGTAAATTGCCACAAATTTTATTAATTTTTTTTTTACAAAAACAATTTAATTTTTGAATTTTTAGATTTTCAATTTCTCATTTTGATTGGTGGATGTTTAATATTATGGTGTTTAAAATCAAATTTTCGGAATTAAAAATTGTTTAAAATAATAAAAATAAAAAACCCTCTAATCACCAATTGTTCTCATAAAATAAATATAGATTTGAACCATGCCAAAGTTTGTTTTGATTTTAGAAACAACAATTTTCTATTTTAATTCAGCTCTAGTTGATTATGACTCTAGATTCACATAATACCTTTGGAAATAACTATTTTTCTATTTTAATTTTATTCTTTTTTATTATGACTCTAGATGCAAACAATATCTTTCATTTTATTGCACAATATTTGGAAATATTTGAGACTTTCTCTCTTTTCTAATAAAACAAAGACTATGAAATACAATTAATTATGTAAAATAAATTTTCCATAACTAATATTTTGTTTCCTTTCATTATCATACTTATTTTTAACAATACATTTTTTTTAACCTATAATCATTCATTGTTGAATTCTTTCTAATAACAATGTTTTTTCCCATTTTTCCATTAATATACTTTATTAATCATAATAATTTTATAGTTTAATTATTTCATTGTTGCTAACCCTTTTTTCATAAAACTATGTTATCATGTACCAATAGATTATTAGCAATTTGATCCCCTTCAAGGTTGTGGTGCTTAAATTATATGTTCAAATTCATCCCTTGTATTTTATTTGGATAAAAAAACTTTGACTTTAAATCAGTTTTGAAAATTTTAAAGATATTCTATGAATTTTATTGAAGTTATAAAATCATAAATAAAAAATTTCACTATAGATTAATATAAATACAATAAAATTGAAGTTTATTAAATTTTTGAAATCATAAATAAAAAATTTCACTATAGGTTAATATAAATACAATAAAATTAAAATCAATAATTAAAATAAGAAAAGTTGAAAACATAAAAAATATATAGATTAATCACTATATTACTTCATTAAAAAAATGGGAAACCTAAAAATTATCATGATTCAAACATAACTTTAGTTCTCTCACATTGTTTCAATTATTGGAATTATGATGTTTGAATAATGCTTTTAATAAATAAAACCATTCCATCTTATTGTTTTTATTTTAATACAACTATCAATTACTTTTTGCATAAGAGGAAAGTACTAAACAACAACAATGCATATTACACTTAATTGCTACTGAACCCATTTTTGAACCCATTTTGATTGATTGATGAACATTAGTTAATAAATAAAAATTTATTGTTTGGAAAAAAATAATAAGATTTTTAAAATAAAATAAAATACAATTTTGCTGCAAAACTATGAACACTGAAAATCTTAATTTAGTAAGACAACAAATCTCAAAAATATATATTTTATTAAAAATAAATTTTTAATTTTTAATTTATATATATTATTAAAATTATTTTGTTTATATAATTTTATTTTTAAAATTATGAAGTTATATAAACAAAATAATTTTAATATTTTTTTTTATAATTTTTTATTGCTCTGTTAAGGAAACATACTAAAATAATTTATTTTATAATACAAGAGCTACATGGTGGTAATACCAGTTCTTTGTTTGTTTGTATAGATGCATTTTTTGTATGTAAGTTACATGAAGAAAATACAAAAGCACTCACATTGTAAATGCAAAAAAATACAGAAACAGTGACATTGCTACCAAAAGGAAATAACATTGCTACCAAGTGACTCTCCTTAAAAACAATATTTAGGCTTTTAAAAAGTTATGAGAATTAAATCTTATTTCACTAATCATAATAAAATGACAAATTGATTTTCCATGCATATTGTAAACTTGGACTTAATGATTAAAAATGTATATACTTTTTATATCATTGCAACTGTACTTCTAAAATATATAAATATTAATTTGAAGACATGTAAAATAGTTGAGTTAATTTTTTTTATTATTTTATTTTTATAATGAAATTTATAAATAAAAGGAGAATTGTTATTTCAATATCTTTATAATATAAATATACATTAGGTAACATACACGATAACTTCAAATGGAAATTTAATTTTTTTTTATACAAGTTACCCATGGTAACTATCCAAATCACTATTAAATGTTTCTTACTCATCATTACATAGAATATTCACCAGTTCATAGTGAAACCTTAGTATAAGAATAGTAAGTTTCTTAGCCATTAACAACCTCCATTATGGTACACTAACATAAAACTGTATGATGTAACCTTGCATTCATTTCATCATTCTTGTAGTCATCACATACTTGACATTAATGAACATCACAACAAGAATATAATCAACATCATCAACTTGGCACAAAAATCAATCACATCATTGAACACCAATATACCCTAGAAACCTTGTAGGGTGAAAACCAGCAAACATTTAATTTTATTATTAAACGCTCGTGAGGGTGTTCATCCCTCACTAAATGGCTTATAAGGGAGACCATCCCTTAACCATCGTTATAAATCTTGCAAATAAATTTACAAATATATAGCTTAAATCCATTACAATAAATATGATATCATTTACCCACTAGTCTTCATATCTTCATATATTGGTAGCATGGATTTACCTACAACGTACCAATGCAAAATGGGCCATCCTGCAACTCGCACTCATGTGCATAAACCATTAATCATTTACCTGCCACCATGTTAAACATCTTATTTCCTTCTCATAAGTCACCATCGCTTCCTGTTATTGATGTCATCATCAAGCTTTTGTACATTGATTAGATAAAGCCTCAATCAATCAATAATAAATCTTTAAGCGATTCTTTAACACTTATTCATGTGCATACATGAAATGTGAATACAATATCAGAACATGCTTTCTTCTAACATCTCTACCTTAGTGTGAGCACGTAATTATCAATTCCTGTCAAATAATCCCCACATTATTATGACAATGCTCACATATGCTCTCATTCGTACAAGACAAATCACTACAACTATCGAAGTCCTCCAATGGAAAATGACACAATGTGCATTCGTGTTACTTAAATTTTAGCAAAAGAACCAACCCTTCAGCTATTAATTTTGGTGCTAAATCTAACATGATGAATGTTGTTCCTATGAATACAATGCATAAAGTTTCTAAACTTAATTTCCCAACAGAATACTTAATATAATAGAGCATGCAACCTCATGATTCCTCTTCGAGGAAATACACCATAATAGGCATGCAAAGACAAGGTTTATTTTCCATAAAACTAAAGGAATAAAGCATAAGAATAAATTTCTTATTATCAAAATGTTATACCAGCATTACCCATATATATATCAAGTGTTTAGCAAATCACATCGGAAAAAGAATAAACACACACAACATTCAAACATGAAACAATAGATTTAACGTGGTTCACCCAACCAATCTGGGCTATGTCCACCAAACAGAGGCATCGACAATCTCATTCATCAAGAGAAGAATTACAACAACATAGTTTCTCATCTGCACTTCTCTTTCACTCACCTCACATCCCTCATGCTCATTTGCCTCTACGGGCTTACATTTTATAATTGGGAGTAGAAACTGAATCATAAACTCAATCACAACAAAATAGGATGCAATAACTCCACATCAGGATTAGATGGAGTCAATTTAGAAACAAATCCTATTGTTGTCATATTCATGATATTTTCTCCAAATTTAATAAAATAAATCTCAACAATCTCCACTTTGACAACAATTAGCCTGATACCCTATTCCATTATTATTTTTATCTTTTCTGCAAGCCAAGAGAAGCTAGACACCATCATAACTTCTCTAATAAAATTGGTTTTGTGAACATGTCTGCACAGTTTTCCTTTGTATGCACCTTTTCAAGAGAGACATCCCGTTCAGTGATAACCTGTCTTACAAAATGGTACTTAATATGTATATTCCTTGATTTACTATGATAGGCCAGATTTTTAGCCAAGTGAATTGCACTTTGAATATCACAAAATAACTTGATGTTGTCCTGCAGCCTACCAAACTCACCAAACAAACCTTTCAACCAAACCGCTTCTTTGCAAGCATGTGAAGCAGCTATGTATTCTGCTTCTGTAGTGGATAAAGCAATAATGTTTTGTAGCTTTGACATCCAACTTATAGCTCCACCTGCAAGAGTAAAGACATATCCTGAAGTTGACCTTCTCTTATCCAAATCACCTGAAAAATCGGAATCAACATATCCGCAAACAAATTCACTACTTCTGTTATAAGTGATACAGTAATCACTTGTGCCTCTCAGATATCGAAGCACCCATTTCACTGTTGACCAGTGTTCTTTTCTTGGATTTTCCATATACCTTCTGACAACCCCAACTGCATGTGAAATATCTGGTCATGTACAAACCATCACATACATAAAACAACCTACTACATTGGCATATGGAATTTGAGACATATATTCCTTTTCTTCATTTGTGTTAGGACATAAAATTGAAGAAAGCTTAAAATGGGAAGCTAAAGGGACTGAAACAGGCTTCACATTGTTCATACCAAACCTTAAAAGTATTTTCTCAATATACTTCTTTTGTGATAACCATAGCTTACCATTGCTCCTGTCTCTAAAAATCCCCATGCCCAAAATCTGTCTTGCTGCTCCTAGATCTTTCATATCGAATGTCCTAGCCATCTGAGCCTTTAACCTGTTGATCTCTGTTATGTTTTTGCTTGCTAAAAGCATATCGTCAACATACAACACTAAGATAATGAACATGCCATTACTCAATTTCTTAAAGTAAACACAATGATCATATTCACTTCTTATATAATTTTGACTCAACATGAAAGAATCAAATTTCTTGTACCATTGTCGAGGCGACTGCTTCAGACCATACAATGATTTCTTGAGCCTGCAGACAAATTTCTTGTTGCGATTTTGAACAAACCCTTCTGGTTATTCCATGTAAATCTTCTCATTTAAATCTCCATGTAAAAATGCAATTTTAACATCTAGTTGTTGTAATTCTAAATCAAGTAAAGCAACTAATGCTAACACAATCCAAATTGAAACAATTTTTACAACTGGTGAAAATATCTCATGAAAGTCAATTCCTACTTTCTGAGAAAAATATTTTGCGACTAGCCTTGCTTTGTACCTATCTTCTGTATCATCAACACCCCTTTTCAATTTGTAAACCCATTTACATCCCACAATTTTTCTATCTTTAGGAAGTTCCACTAGATCCCATGTGGCATTCTTGTCTAATGCCTTCATCTCATCCTTCATATCCTCTTTCCACTTTACACTGTTAGAACCTTCTACATATTCCTGATAGCATAAAGGTTCATCATCATTAGTGGTTAAAGCAACTGAAGTAACATAATCATCATACCTTTTAGGAGGACGTCTGATTCTCGTAGACCTCCTTAAAGATGTTTCTGGTTCTTCCACAATTTGCTGATTATTATCTGTAGGAACTTCTGCATGATCTGCATCTGAAACATGTTCTTGATCTGCATCTAAAACTTGTTCATGATCTGCATCTGAAAATTGTTCATTTGTACTATCATCAGTATTTAAACTGGTTTCAAACTGAATATGTTGAAATTTAGGTACATTATCCTGTTTCAATTTATCATCTACATCTGGATTATCGAGTGAAGATTCATTGAATTTAACATCTCTGTTAATGATGATCTTGTGAGTAGTAGGATCCCACAACCTGTATCCCTTAGTACCATCACCATATCCAACAAAGATATATATTTTTTATTTAGGATCTAATTTAGAACGCTGATGTTTCGGAATTAGAGCATATGCATCACAACCAAAAACTTTCAGTTTATAATAATCACAAGGATTACCTTTCCATACCTCTTGAGGAATTTTGCATCCTATTGCAGTTGATGGTGATCAATTTATCAAATAGAAAGCTGTAGATATTGCTTCTGTCCAAAATTCCATCTGCAAATTGGCGTTACTAAGCATACTTCTTGCTCTTTCTAAAAGAGTCCTGTTCATGCGTTCAACAACTCCATTTTGCTGAGGAGTATAAGCAGTAGTTCTATGTCTTTCGATCCTAGCTTCCTTGCAATAATTATCAAATTCCTTTGAAGTAAACTAACCACCATTGTCAGTTCTTAAACATTTAATGGTTCTTCCAGTGATGTTTTCTACTAATGCTCTAAACTGTTTGAAAACTGTGAATACATCAGACTTTTTCTTTAACATATAGACCCACACTTTTCTTAGAAATCATCAATAAAAGATACAAAATATGACGATCCTCCATATGAGGTTGTAGGAGATGGACCCCAAACATCAGAATGGATATAATCAAGGATTCCCTTACTAGTATGTTTTCCAGTTTTAAACTTCTTCTTGCTTTGTTTCCCATATAGAAAATGTTTGCAGAAATCTAACTTAGAAGATTTTAAACTAGGAAGTAACTTACGATCAGATAAAATTTTTAATCCTCTTTCGCTCATATGGCCCAACCGTTGATGCCATAGATGAATAGAATTACTGTCGTTTTCAGATAATGCAGAAGCATGATCTGAATCTGTTCTTCCTTCTAACTGAAAAAGATTTCCAACCTTCTTTTCTTTCATCACTAGTAGAATTCATTTATAAACTTTCATTACTCCACCTTGAATAAAGGTTTTATATCCATTTGTGTCTAGTACTCCTAGAGAAATGAGGTTTTTTTTTAGTTCAGGGACGTGCCTTACATCAGTTATTATTTTATTTGTCCCATTAGACATTTTAATCTGAATGCTTCCAATTCCCACAATATTACATGAGACATCATTTCCCATGTAAACAAATCCATCATTGATTGATTTATAATATTTAAACCACTCTCTATGAATGCACATGTGATTTGACGCACCAGAATCTAACAACCAATGTTGATCATGATTAGACAAAGTAACTGATAACACTTCATCACTCATACCTGAAATGGATGCCGAACCTGTATTTGTCATGTTTTCTTCTTTCTTCTCTGTCGAAGAGTCTCCTTTGGATGTTTGTTGTCTCTTCCAACAGTCCTTCAAATTTCCTGATTTGCCACAAAACCAACACTTTACCTTACTCTTATTCCCTTTCAATTTTGATCACGAGTTGTTCTGCTTACTGAAGCGTCTTTCTTTAGAATGACCTCTGACCATCATTGCTTCTAATGTAGAGGTTTCTGAATTTGACCCGTTTCTGGTTTCTTCAGACAGAAAAGCTCCAACAACATCATCAAATTCAAGGGTTTCTGATGAACTAAGACTTATAGAAGTAACAAAATGATCCCATGACTCGGGCAATGAGCATAATAAAGTTACAACTTTATCTTCTGATTCAAATTTTACTTCTATACTTTCTAACTGCACCAAGAGAGTATTAAAGGTATTCAAATGATCATTAATTGATGTACCTTCCTTCATGCGCAAGTTGTACAACTGTCTCTTTAGAAGAATCCTATTGGTTAAGGATTTTGTCATGTACAACTTTTCAAGCTTTGTCCACAAACCAACAGCAGTTTTCTCTGACACGATGTTAAACAAAACATCATCTGCCAAACACAATCGAATGCCACTCAGTGCTCTGTCATCCATGTCACTCCATTCGTCATTTTTCATGGTGAAAGGTTTTTTGGCTTTGCCCAAAAGTGCCTTCGCCACGCCTTGTTGCACGAGTAGATCATGCATCTTAACTTTCCAGATCTCGAAGTTGTTTTTCCCATTGAACTTCTCGATCTCAAATCGAGCACTTTGTGTTTTTGACATTTTGAGTAGCTTGTGTCAAAAAATCTCCAATTTCAAATCTTAATACATGAATATTTTTATTTTAATCAAACAATATTAATTTTGATTAAAAATGCCCCTTTTTAAAAAAGAAGAAGCCCTTCGCCTAAAAAAAAAAAGAGCCTTGGCCCTAAGCCGAACACAAATGCATATTTCAAAATTTATATAATGACATATTACAATATTTATAATACCCTATTTAAATCAATATTAAAAGACCCATTTAAATCGATTGATAAAATATCGATTTTAAATGAATACAATACAAATCAATTTTTTAAAACATTGCATTAATGTACTTCAATGCAAATCAATTTTTAAAAAATGGCATTTTAATAAACTGATTCTATTAGCATTTAATAAATCGATTTTTAAATGGCATTAAACACAAATCTTCGTTCCGGGCCTGATGCTACCACCAAAATTTTCACATATTAGTCCCAGCTCAATCCATGCACGCAAACAGTCTTCACGCACGCACTGATCTCTGACGCAGCTTTCATGGTCATGTGACTTGCGGTTTCATATGGATTGCCGTGATTTTTATACCGATTGAAAAATCCATCACACTAAAGATACCACTGGAATCTATCTTGTGCTGCAGGATGACCTTACAGGTTGTTGTTCATAATAATAATGCACAAGCAAAAAAAAAAAAATGAATCGATTAAACCAATACCTGTCTCCACCTTTGCGCAAGCTGGTCTGTGCTCAGCAAATCTGGCCTCACGGCCTCTCGGTGGGCCACAACTCAAGAGTCTTCAGCTCATGGTCTCAGGTAGATCTGATCTATGTCCACTTAGCAGATAGGAACAACCCTTGGCAGCTTGGCAACTCACAGCGCTGCTGTATTATTTGCGTGTCCAACTCATAGAATTGTCTTCTTTGCACTGTTGATCTTCGAGCCTCAACGGATATAAACACAATAGACTATGTAAAAGGTAACACAATACCAGTAGCCTTCAACTGTCCCTCACTGAATTGATAACTCGACACTCACACTCAAATGAACTAGGATTTTGCTGCATTCAGGTTTCTTGCTCTAATACCAATTGTTGAGCAAATCACAGCGGAAAAACAAATAAACACACACAACATTCAAACATGAAACAACAGATTTAACTTGGTTCACCCAACCAATCTGGGCTATGTCCACCAAACAGAGGCATCGGCAATCTAATTCATCAATAGAAGGATTACAACAGTAGAGTTTCTCATCTGCACTTCTCTTCCACTCACCTCACATCCCTCTTGGTCATTTGCCTCTACGGGCTTACATTTTATAGCTGGGAGTAGAAATTGAATCATAAATTTAATCACAACAAAATAGGATGCAATAACTCCATATCAGGATTAGATGGACTCAATTTAGCAACAAATCCTATTGTTGTCATATTCATGAGATTTTCTCCAAATTTAATAAAAGAAATCTCAACATCAAGGAACCAAAATATTACTTTAGTTTTTGTACATGTAATTCATCTTCTTTTCCAAAGAATCAATGTAGGATAACAAAACTTGTTATCATTTCCCATATACAAATGTATATTCTTTCCAATGAAATATAATACAAATATTGCATGCATATACATGATCTTATTCCGAAAGAAACTAACATCATAATCATGATAACATAAAAGTAATCACACAGTGTTTTTTTCTAAAAAAATATAAAAAAATATAGCTGAATAGTTCTTTTATCCATGGATTTATTAAATAACTAATCTTTACCAACGCTATGGTAATCTACCCATGGATTTATTAAATAACTAATCTTTACCAATGCTATGGTAATCTACCCATGGATTTATTAAATAACTAATCTTTACCAACACCATGGTAAACTACCCATGAATTTATTAAATAACTAATCTTTACCAACACCATGGTAAACTACCCATGGATTTATTAAATAATTAATCTTTACCAACTCCATGGTAATCTATATATACATATTCACAACATGGTTAATGTATCTATATATATATATATATAGTCACAACATGGTTAATGTATATATACATATTCACAAAAAATTCTTCCCAAGAATATTAATTTGAGAAAACTTTTCTCTTTTCTTCTTTATCACACATGAAAATATTTGAGGAGTTACCCTTTTTAATCTATATTTATTTTCAAGAAAAGAACTTGGATTTCTTCTCATTTCATTTTCAAGAAAATAATCTTGGATTCCTTATCATTTATTTTTCAAGAATTTTGAATTATTACCTATTGTTTTCATTGGTGCAAATACATGTTCTTGGTTATCAAAAGAAAAAAAAAATAAACATAATAACCATTCAAGTGCATGCACTTTCCAAGAAATTTGACCAATATCTAGTCTTTTCATGGTTTCTTTATCTTCTTATGTGCAAGGTTTCCATGTATTATTTTTCAAGAACTCTTTAAAAGACTAGCAAAATAAACAAAGATACTTATCTCGCTATGCCACTTCAATTTTCATTGCTATATTCGCTTGATGTAATGTTGCTATCTTCTTTCATGAGAATTTGGAAGGCCTTTTAGAAGCCTATATACAAAAACCATTTCTTTTACAACTCCCACACAGAAATATAGATCCATGAACCTCGCATACCTTGTCAACAATTCTTTGAAAGAATGCAACAACAATGCCATATTTAATACTCTATACATGTGAGTCAGGCCCTAGCATTATTGTTCGAACTGACTGTTCCAAGAGTACAATGGATTTTTTTATGCCTCTGCAAAGCTATTTGTGGATGAAGAGACGTGACTCCAGTAATAATTAATTAGCAGATCCAGAATAAGTGAATAGAATCTCACTCCACCGCCTAGTTCAACACAACTGCATTAATGATTAACCAACATTTTTCGAGAATCAACCTTGTTCTCCTCTCCGCCTAGAGAGTACCCCCCACCCCCCCAAAAAAAATAAATCGTATGCCTCTGTCATCAAATATGTGTAACCATTTTCTTGAAATAGATGATAGGTTAGTTTATAACTAAATCATAACCCTAACAAACTCATGCATTAGTTTCCTGAAAACAAATTGATTCTTAATTAACGGTAAGTACATGATAATTAAAATAGTTCCACAAAAATTGTGAATGCCAATGGTTTTGCAGGGGTGTTACATACTCCCCCCCCTTAAGAGAACACTATCCTCAATGTGCTTCTCTCACTGAAACTTAAACTTATACTCATGATATAATGATATAAACCACCCAAAGGGGGTTCTTCCCCTTCACAATGAAACACTTTCTTTTCCTAAAATGCCATTAATTGAAACAAGAATGTTTTTATCCATAGTCATAAGCATGTATAGCACAAAAAATATTCCATTTCCATTTTTAACAACTTATCCATTATTCAAATTTCATAAAAATATAGAAAAATATTATACCAAATTACCATTACTTACTAATTACTATTGGAAGTAATGATGGCTTTTACACAAGCTCTCTGAGAATGGTTGAACAACCCATCAACACTCCATGGAAAAAGCCTGTAATGTATGACTAACAAATTCAATCACATTGGTCACATAGTTTCAATCAAATGAAATACTTTCAATTATCAAACATTCATGCACTATCAAGAGATGTTTTAATCAGAGTACTTCTACAAGTACTTAGAGAACACTAACCCTCTAATCAATGCATCATGTGCACATTGTCTTAGCTCCTGCTAAAGAAATCCACATAGTACTTCAAAAAGTACTGAGAGAGAACCTAGATCTCTGATCATACCAATGGTCAATTAATGCACCATGGGCATATCTTAGCCTCTGCTAAGACATTCAAACAAATTAGTAATAAAATAAATGAACTTATACATTCAGTAATTCATTTTCCAAGTGCTAAGCTCATTTCCTCTTAATATCTACATAAGATATTTACAAAATCATATAAAAAATCATTTTAATATAAGTTACTTAACTTGTTCTGCTATGAGAACCACAATGGTAAACAAAATTCTCCTCCCAACCCATGGGAGTTGGTTTCTGCAACCAAATCGAGTCATTTTCACATCCAGACAGTCATTTAACAAAAGAACATTCCAAGTCCAGTATGGGTTCCTCTTGGCAACATCATGCCTATTCCTTTAACAATGTCTCGTTTATGAGGAATTATGCGCCTCCTCTGATAGGCTCCAAAATCAATAAAGTTGCCTCAGGTTTTCCCCCTTCACCATCTTGGCCAACTCTCTTCCCTACTGAGATCATATATCTCTAGGGAGAGGAAACCCGGGTAGGTAAGCGCCATCAACTCCTCCGGGCAGGAAACTATCAACAACCTAGGCCTTCTAGCCTTTCACAATTGTTCACAATAGTCTGGCATGTTAAATTTGTTGGCATATGTTGTCCTTGATGGCAACCTACTTGATGAAATAAGATTGTTGGCAATATGATGCAGAGTGTTGTCCTTGATGGCAACCTACTTGATAGAGTTGATGACAACCTTCTTGATGAGTTAAAGGGGAGATTGTTGGCAATGTGATACAATGTGTTGACTTTGATGGAAACTGTTTAATGAATTTGTTCGTGATGGAAACTGACTTGATGAGTTGTTAATAACAAATCAGATGGGATCGTTAGTACCTACTGTATAGCAGTAATATAAAGCAACTGTAAAAGTGCCAGAATAAAGTTGAACAAGGTATGTCACAATGCATACGCGGGTTTGTTAAGATGAAGTAGCGTATGCACGCGGAAAAATACGTGCCAAGTCGCGTATTGCTATTTGCGCTCTAAATTTAGAATACCCAGGGGTGTTACCATGGTATTGACCCATTGTATTGAGCGCTTGATTATCTATTTGATCCCGTCCAGGAATACCATCGAAAGTGGTGTGGTTTTGACTCATGGTATTGATAAAGGCTAAATCTATATAAGGAGAAGAAGATCATTGTGCAAGGGAGCATGAGTAAGGGTTGTGAATGAATAAATCTCTCTAAGGAATATCTGCATGGATGAAATCTGTTCTTGATTGATAGATCTGAATCTATGATGCACCTATGAAGAAAATGATGAAGAGGGATCTCTAGATATGAAATGTATATGTATTTTCTAGATCTGTTTATGGAATGTTAGATCTGAGATGAGGCGAAATAATTTCTGAAGTAAAGGATGAAATCTGAGTTGTTTATCTGATCTAAAGAGCTGCACTGTCCTGAAAAGTTACAGATGTATACACAAATTCGATTCATTAAAAGTGCATGTATACGCGGATTTGCTTAAGGAGAAGTGCGTATGGGCAGAAAGGGTTTTCTGAAGAATGCACAGAAGTATACGCGTGTTGGTTTGCATGAAAGTGCGTACATACGCAGGTTCAGTGAAGTAAAAGTGCGTATGGAATCTAGGGTTTGCTGAAGTAAGTGGAATGAAATGCCTGATCTATTTTGCTGTTCTACTGTTATCTGTCAATGATGTATTCATACAGAACTGGTTTATTTGAATGATGAATATGTTGCTGATTATGTTAATTGAAGATCAAGTCGTTGGTTGATTGGTTGATGATTCAATGAATGAATTGATGGGGTTATAAGTTTCAGTTTGATGAATGTTGAGCTTAAATGTGTGGAGTGGGTCCAGTCTGAAAATATGATGAAAAGTGGCTTACAAGTTGTGTTGTATGGAAGTTGTTGGATCCAGTATGAAAATTGATGAAACGTGGTCCACAATGGTGCTGAGGGTCGAAGCCTTCAGCAAGGGGGTTGTAGCTCCCTTCCAGTGGTAGCTGGTAAACGAGAGCAGGGGGTTGTAGCTCCCTTCCAGGAGAGGCTGGTAAACGAGAGCAGGGGGTTGTAGCTCCCTTCCAGGAGAGGCTGGTGAACGAGAGAAGGTTGTAGCCTTCTGCAGGTGGTGCCTGCGTGCTGGTATGAGTCTGCGCCAGTACATTGTTGTAAGATGTTTTCTTTGTAATAAAATATTGAAGACAAAGACGATGACAATGGTGGTTTTCTCCCGACTTGGGTTTCCACCTTAAATCTTGGTGTTCATGTGTGTTGCTTATGTGTGATGGTTTATTCTGTTATTATTGCACATGCTTACTGCTAACTATACATCTGATGAATGAATGATACATAGATCTAAGTAAAGAATTAAATGCATAATAAGATCTCTGTATATACGCGAGTTTTATGAAGGATATCCGCGTGTATACGCGAGTTGGTTTCAAAAAAGTAGTGTATGGATTTTTAGAGAAAGAAAAAGTAAAAAGTTTTAAATCAGATCTAAATACTTATTCACCCCCCCCTCTCAGTATTTTTCCCAACAATTGGTATTAGAACAAGTCCTTTTGCAGAAGCTTGATCGCTTGAAGGAGATCCGTCACAATGGGAAGGAAGCAAAAGAAGAAGGCTACTCAAAAGGAGATATCTCAGAAAACATGTGCAGCAGAAAATGAAGAAGATAAAATAGGTATTGAATTTTGTTCTTGTGATTCGCTTTCATGTGCAAGCAATGGTAAAGATAGTGAAAGTAATGTTATGGATCTAGAAGAAGCTATCAAGATTAAAGTTGAAGATCAACAAAGATCATTTAAAGAGAGAGAAGTTATCTACAATGAGATGATCTCTCAAATGAAAGGACAGATAGAAATATTGAATGGTCAGATAGACAAGTATCAAAGGTTGTAAAATTATGCAACCAATCGAAATAAAAGACTTGAAGCAGAAATCATTGATCTAAATGAAGATCCGAAAAAATCAAATAAGAATAATGAAGAACTTGAAACAGAAATCATCTCTCTAAAAGCAGATCTTGAAGCATCAAATAAGAAGAATGAAGAACTTCTACAATCATTTGAAAAGGAAGGACATGAAGCATAAATCATCTCTCTAAAAGCAGATCTTGAAGCATCAAATAAGAAGAATGAAGAACTTCTACAATCATTTGAAAAAGAAGGACGTGAAGCAGAAATCATCTCGCTCAAAACAGATCTGGAAAAATCAAACAAGAAGAATGAAGAACTTCTACAAATTTTTGAAGAACAAGAAAATGGGTTGAAAGAAGAGATTTTAAAACTGAATGATCAAGTAAAAGAAGGAAGAAGGATCGAAGAAAGTATGAAGAAGCAATGCCAAATATTGGAGGATGAGGTAAACATTCTAAAAGGTAATTTAGAAGAAAAGGATAAACTCTTGAGGTTTCAGGATAGTACCAGGATTCTGGACAATATTCTTAGTAGTCAAAGGTCTCCCTCTGTTAAATTTGGTCTTGGTTTTCATGAAAATGTTAAAGGAGAATCTAGTTCACCAGGAAGTGCTAAAGATTCAAAGGATATCAATGTAAAACCTGAAGTGTTGGAAGAAGCAAAAGAGCAACCGACAATTATGAACTCTCAAAAGAAATCATTCCCTCCTTTGATCAATAATGTTGAGTGCTTTAAATTTCACAATTATGGGCATGTTGCAACCAATTGCAGAAGTAGATTATTTCAGTCACAAACAAACAGATTCTACTCAGAAAGGTACTCTGGTTTCTTCAAGGGATATTGTTTTTCCTGTAGCAAGTATGGTCATAAAGCAGCTGATTGCAATAGAAGAAAGAATAGAAAAACATACTATGATCCTTATGCTTACTTTTCTGGTCACATAAGATGTTATGCTTGTAATAAGTATGGACATGTAGAAAAAGAATGCAGGATGAACAGATCTGAGAAATTGGATAATTTTCAGCACACAATAAGAAAATTCAAGCAAAGCTGGAAAATGAAGGAGGACCGGTCAGAAACGTAGGGAATATTGACCCTACTGCAGCCATCCACCTCTAAAGCTTACTTCTCATAATGACTGCAGGAGTAATGTGAGATACATTATAGGGATTAGTAATGTATCATCACAGGGGGAGCAATGTATGATGATTCCCATGATTGGTTTGGTAATTCTGGTTATGTTTATTTCTGACAGTGCATCTGATGTGAAGAAGACAGGTACAGGTGGTACAAATTCAGGGGGAGATGAAAGAGTGAAATTTTCAGTATTTCACTTGCCATACGCGGGTTTCATGAACAAAAGCTGCGTATACACGCGAGTTCCTTTGGAGACAGAAGCGTATGCTTTTCTGTTAAGTAAAAAATTGATTCAGCTCAAGAACAGGAGTACAGGTTCAGGGGGAGCATCAGTCTAACTACTAATGATTGCATTGTTGGCATTGTATCTGCTTATTCCTTAGTTCTCATACTCAAATGATGATGACGTGATGCATGGTTTCTTATGATAAGATTATGGATGAGCCCGGTTTGCTTTTTGCTGAAGAATATCTTTTGCTTTCACATATGGATGAGATGGAAGTTTTATGATGCAAAAATAAGGATAGATCATGCAGAGTTTGTTGCTAATGAATTTTGACATAATTCCTACATATGTTACATCATGATAAATCTTGAAGATCTTGGTGATAACATATCACATGGATGATTGCTTGACACATATTATCTATTGAAGAAGTTGTTCTGATATGATAATTCCTATTGGGAAGAATTTTTTGTTGCTGCAAAAAGTTTGAAGGCCTGGTTACTGATGCACTTATGCTACAAATGTTGGATGACACTTGAAAACATAGCTACATTGTCCTATATTTCTTCTCTCATATATCCCAGGGAAGCATTCGAATATCTCAGACAGAAGCTGGGAATAGTATCTGCCATACAGAAGATCAAATCTACTTAAAATTCAGAGGATTACGTTGGATATGCGGGTTTCCTGAAAGACAGTCGCGTATATACGCGAGTTTATACATAGAAAACCGCGTATGGGTGGTTGCTGACAGAATGTTTCTGGGTCAGCATTTTTTCAGCACAGCCGCAGTACTGTTTGGTATATCTGGTGGTGCTCCAGTGATCATAATTCTGTTTCATTCTCTGATATTTTTGATGAAGATGCCTTGATGATTTGCTGTTGAAAGTGTTCAGGATGCACAAGCTAGTGAGGAGCATTGGTCATATGGAAAGGATGCATTGTTGGCATTCTCTTGATTTGCTGTGATCTGATCTCATGTTTGAGATTCCTTGGTCTTGATTATAAAAATTCATATTTGTAATTTGATGAAAAGGTCATGTTGAGAACTATGATGAAAAATTGCAATATTCAGTCATGTAAGGACTTGTTCAAATGTGTAAACCCACTTGGTTGGGTACTTGAGTCACATATGTAAATTCACTTGGTTGGATCTTTGCTGTAAGTATGAGTCCTTGGTGATAGGAAAGGTCATAGAGTCATGTACTTCATTGAATAATATGTTTGAAGATTCAACATGAACTCAGGGGGAGCAAGGTAAATTCAGTGCACATCAGATCTACAGAGCTCTTCTTTCTACATGAGGAGAAAAACCTTTTTTTGGTTTTCATCCGCCCTTTGCCCTTGATGTCAAAGGGGGAGAGTAACACGGTGTTTGAATAAGGGGAGAGCATCATGGTGTTTGCATAATGGTTATATTCAATGTATCTATCTGTTGTGATGATCAAACACCATCATGGTTGCCATCAAGTCCAAAGGGGGAGATTGTTGGCATATGTTGTCCTTGATGGAAACCTACTTGATGAAACAAGATTGTTGGCAATATGATGCAAAGTGTTGTCCTTGATGGCAACCTACTTGATAGAGTTGATGACAACCTTCTTGATGAGTTAAAGGGGAGATTGTTGGCAATGTGACACAATGTGTTGAATTTGATGGAAACTGCTTAATGAAGTTGTTTGTGATGGAAACTGACACTATGAGTTGTTAATAATGTAAATCTAATGTATCTACAGATCAGTTCAGAAGTAGTAGAAGAAAGGAATTCAGAAAGTGCCAGAATAATGTTGAACAAAGTATGTCACAATGCATACGCGGGTTTGTTAAGGTGAAGTAGCGTATGCACGCGGAAAAGTACGTGCCAAGTTGCGTATGCCCTTTTGCGCTCCAAATTTAGAATACTAAGGGGTGTTACCATGGTGTTGACCCATTGTATTGAGCGCTGGATTATCTATTTGATCTTGTTCAGGAATACCATCGAAAGTTGTGTGGTTTTGACTCATGGTATTGATAAAGGCTAAATCTATATAAGGAGAAGAAGATCATTGTGCAAGGGAGCATGAGTAAGGGTTGTGAATGAATAAATCTCTCTAAGGAATATCTGCATGGATGAACTCTGTTCTTGATTGATAGATCTGAATCTATGATGCACCTATGAAGAAAATGATGAAGAGGGATCTCTAGATTTGAAATGTATATGCATTTCTAGATCTGTTTATGGAATTTTTAGATCTGAGATGAGGCGAAATACTTTCTGAAGTAAAGGATGAAATCTGAGTTGTTTATCTGATTTGAAGAGCTGCACAGTCCTGAAAAGTTACAGATGTATACACATATTCAATTAATTAAAAGCACGTGTATACGTGGATCTGCTTAATGAAAAGCGCGTATGGGCAGAAAGGGTTTTCTGAAGAATGCACAGAAGTATACGTGTGTTGGTCTGCATGAAAGTGCATACATGCGCAGGTTTAGTGAAGTAAAAGCGCGTATGGAATCTAGGGTTTGCTGAAGTAAGTGGAATGAAATGCCTGATCTATTTTGTTGTTCTACTGTTATCTATCAATGATGTATTCATACAGAACTGGGTTATTTGAATGATGAATATGTTGTTGATTATGTTAATTGAAGATCAAGTCATTGGTTGATTGGTTGATGATTCAATGAATGAATTGATGGGGTTATAAGTTTCAGTTTGATGAATTTTGAGCTTAAATGTGTGGAGTGGGTCCAGTCTGAAAATATGATGAAAAGTGGCCTACAAGTTGTGTTGTATGGAAGCTGTTGGATCCAGTATGAAAATTGATGAAACGTGGTCCACAATGGTGCTGAGGGTCGAAGCCTTCAGCAAGGGGGTTGTAGCTCCCTTCCAGTGGTAGTTGGTAAACGAGAGCAGGGGGTTGTAGCTCCCTTCGAGGAGAGGCTGGTAAACGAGAGCAGGGGGTTGTAGCTCCCTTCCAGGAGAGGCTGGTAAATGAGAGAAGGTTGTAACCTTCTGCAGGTGGGTGCCTGCGTGCTGGTATGAGTCTGCGCTAGTACATTGTTGTAAGATGTTTTCTTTATAATAAAATATTGAAGACAGAGACGACGGCAGCGGTGGTTTTCTCCCGACTTGGGTTTCCACCTTAAATCTTGGTGTTCATGTGTGCTGCTTATGTGTGATGGTTTATTCTATTATTACTGCACATGCTTACTGCTAACTAAACATCTGATGAATGAATGATGCATAGATCTAAGTAAAGAATTAAATGCATAATAAGATCTCTGTATATAAGCGAGTTTTATGAAGGATATCCGCGTGTATGTGTGAGTTGGTTTCAGAAAAGTAGCGTATGGGTTTTTAAAGAAAGAAAAAGTAAAAAGTTTTAAATCAGATCTAAATACTGATTCACCCCCCCCCCCCCTCTCAGTATTTTTCCCAACAAAATTTCTCTTTTAACATTGTTTCCCATAGTAAATTATATATTGAATTATGTACACATTATACATAAAGAAAAAGAAACTTTAAGTACATCATACACCATACTTGGCCCTCCACCTGGGTCCAATGATATCTAGATTAACAGGGAACATGAATAACATACATGCATTATACAGTAGTATTTCCCAAATAAGAAATTCATGCACATTATAACATGATATTTTATCAATTACTGTTGCAATTTTCACGACAATATTTTACTTTCACAGGTTTCCTGTTGCCATTAAGCTAACAATGCTTAATCTCTTTCTTGTTGCCATGCTTAATTTCATCAATGACACTAATGATAAATATGCATTGTTAGAAAAATATTCACTTTCAAAATAATTTTAGTTTCATGCATAAAATTATATACAAATATTCATTAATGTGTATATAACAATAACTCTTAGGGTAATAGTCCCACAGGTAAGAGTCCAACATTTTCCAATTCCAATAGTGTACTGTTGCCAACCGTCTGACACATGAAGTAATACCATAATCACTTGTTCACAACTTTCAAATAGCTTTAGTCAAAAATTGATTCATGCATATAATTTTCATTAGTTAGTCATTCATAACTAATCAATGCTATTAATAATCTTAATGCATCCATGACATGACTCATTTAAAATCTAGTCATTCAATGCCATTAATAATCTTAATGCATCCACAACACTACTGATTTAAAATATAGTCATTCAATGCCATTAATAATATTAATGCATCCATGACGACTCATTCAAAAACAAGTCAATCAACTAGTCATTATAGTCAAGTCTCACTACTTGACCCATTAAGTATTTTTTTAACATCTAAAAGACATCATTCAATTTAATTTTTAAAACACTCTATCATCTTATATAAGGACTTTCCTTCTATACACATTCATATTTTTCAAGTAGTGCATAGTAATTTTAGTTATGTTCACTAAATGTATGAGTAATATGACATATACCCCATGTTAATAAACTACTCTCACTTTCACTAGTGAGTACTCAGGTTGTTCATAAATACAACAAAGGTTTTATTGTCTTCTCACATTCACTAGTGAGTACTTAGGTTGTTCATTAGTACAACAAAGGTTTTATTGTCTTTTATCCTCAACAGGATTCCAATATTATGAAAAATGTTTTGCAACGCCATTTATTACTTTTTACTCTTCAATGAGTTATAAACATGAATCACACATATCATGTCCAGAGTAGCCTACTACATATATCATTCAATATGTAGATTGCTAGAATCATATATTAATCAATATGTAGATTTCTAGAATCATACCTTAACTGATGTCCATTAGTATCATACCTCAATTTATTTTCGCTTAACAAATCCCAAAGGCACCAGTGCTGCAACATTTAGCTCTGATACCAGTTGTAACATACACCGATAACTTCACATGGAAATGCCAGGAGTTAAATTTTTTTTATATAAGTTACTCACGATAACTATCCAAATCACTATTAAATTTTTCTTACTCATTATTACATAGAATGTTCATCAGTTCATAATGAAACCTTAGTGTAAGAATAGTAAGTTGCTTAACCATTAACAACCTCCATTATGGTACATTAGCTTAAAACTGTATGATGTAACCTTGCATTCATTTCATCATTCTTTTAGTCATCACATACTTGACATTAATGAACATCACAACAAGAACAAAATCAACATCATCAACTTGGCACAAAAATCAATCAGATCATTGAACACCAATATACCTTGGAAACCCCATAGGGTGAAAACCAGCAAATGTTTAATTTTATTATTAAACTCTCGTGAGGGTGCTCAACCCTCACTCAATGGATTATAAGGGAGACCATCCCTTAACCATCTTTATAAATCTTACAAAGAAATCTACAAATATCTAGCTTAACCATTACAATAAATATGATATCATTTACCCACTAGTCTTCATATATTCATATCTTGGTGGCATGGATGTACCTACAACGTACCAATGCAAAATGGGCTGTCTTGTAGCTCGCACTCATCTACATGAACCATTGCACTCATCTGCATGAACCATTAATCATTTACTTGCCACCATGTTAAGCATAGTATTTCCTTCTCATAATTCACCATCGCTTCCTGTTATTGCTGTCATCAACAAGATTTTGTAGCATGATTAGATAAAGCCTCAATCAATCAATAATCGATATTTAAGCGATTCTTTAACACTTATTCATGTGCATACATTAAATGTGAATACAATATCATAACGTGCTTTCTGCTAACATCTCTACCTTAGTGTGAGCAAGTAATTATCATTATCAATTCCTGTCAAATAATCCCCACATTATTATGACAATTCTCACACACGCTCTCATTCGTACAAGACAAATCGCTACAACTGTCCAGGAAGTCCTCCAATGGAAAATGACACAATGTGCATTTGTGTTACTTAAATTTTAGCAAAAGAACCAACCCTTCAACTATTGCTTTTGGTGCTAAATCTAACATGATGAATGTTGTTCCTATGCATACAATGCATAAATTTTCTAAACTTAATTTCCCAACAAAATACTTAATATAATAGAGCATGCAACCTCATGATTCCTCTTCGAGGAAATATAACATAATAGGCTTGCAAAGACAAGGTTTCTTTTCCATAAAACTAAAGGAATAAAGCATAAGAATACATGTCTTATTCCCCAAATGTTATACCAACATTACCCATATATATATATATATATATATCAAGGAACCAAAACATTACTTTAGTTTTTGTACATGTAATTCATCTTCTTTGCCAAAGAATCAATGTAGGACAACAAAACTTATTATCATTTCCCATATACAAATGTATATTCTTTCCAATGAAATCTAATACAAATATTGCATGCATATACATGATTTTATTCCGAAAGAAACTAGCATTATAATCATGATAACATAAAAGTAATCACATAGTGTTTTCTTCTAAAGAAATATAACTGAATAGTTCTTTTATCCATGGATTTATTAAATAACCAATCTTTACCAACGCTATGGTAATCTACCCATCGATTTATTAAATAACTAATGTTTACCAACACCATGGTAATCTACCCATGGATTTATTAAATAACTAATGTTTACCAACACCATGGTAATCTACGCATGGATTTATTAAATAATTAATCTTTACCAACACCATGTTAAACTATCCATGGATTTATTAAATAATAAATCTTTACCAATTCCATGGTAAACTATCCATAGATTTATTAAATAATTAATATTTACCAACACCATGGTAATCTATATATACATATTCACAACATGGTTAATGTATATATACATATTCACAGCATGGTTAATATATATATACATATTCACAAAAAACTCTTCCCAAGAATATTAATCTGAGAAAACTTTTCTCTTTTCTTCTTTACCACGCATGAAAATATTTTAGGAGTTACCCTCTTTAATCTATATTTGTTTTCAAGAAAAGATCTTGGATTTCTTCTCATTTCATTTTCAAGAAAATAATCTTGGATTTCTTATCATTTATTTTTCAAGAACTTTGACTTATTACCTATTGTTTTCATTCGTGCAAATACATGTTCTTGATTATCAAAAGAAAAAAAAAACTAAACATAATAACCATTCAAATGCATGTACTTTCCAATAAATCTGACCAATATCTAGTCTTTTCATGGTTTCTTTGTCTTCTTATGTGAAAGGTTTGCATGTATTCTTTTTCAAGAACTCTTTAAAAGACTAGCAAAATAAACAAAGATACTTATCTCGCTATGCCACTTCAATTTTCATTGCTATCTTCGCTTGATGTAATGTTGCAATCTTCTTTCATGAGAATTTGGAAGGCCTTTTAGAAGCCTATATACACAAACCATTTCTTTTACAACTCCCACGTAGAAATATAGATCCATGAACCTCGCATACCTTGTCAACAATTCTTTGAAAGAATGCAACAACAATGCCATATTTATTACTCTGTGCATGGGATTCAGGCCCTAGCATTATTGTTCGAACTGACTGTTCCAAGAGTACAGTGGATTTGTTTGCGCCTCTGCAAAGTTAGTTGTGGATGAAGAGACGTGACTCCATTAATAATTAATTAGCAAATCTAGAATAAGTGAATAGAATCTCACTCCACCGCTTGGCACAACTGCATTAATGATTAACCAACAATTTATGAGAATCGACTTTGTTCTCCTCTCCCCCCAGAGAGTACCCCCAAAAGCAATCGTATGCCTCTGTCATCAAATACGTGTAACTATTTTCTTGAAAGAGATGATAGGTTAGTTTCTAACTAAATCATAACCCTAACGAACTCATGAATTAGTTTCTTGAAAACCAATCGATTCTTAATTTACGATAACTACATGATAATTAAAATAGTTCCGCAAAAATTGTGAATGCCAACGATTTTGCAAGAGTGTTACACATTGCTTACAAGATAAATATTTATTGTTTATAATTTTTTAATTTTTTTTAATTTTTTTTAATTTTTTTATTATTATTATTATTATTTTTTTATTTTTTTATTTTTATTTTTATATTTATTTATTTATTTATTTTTTCTGAATAAGACTAAATCTATTAAAAGAAAACATATAGTACAATCAGAGCTTTGCCATCTGGCAAAGTAATAGATTAGGGGAGCCAGAAATGATGGAAATGATATATTACCAACCTCGGTCCCAAATAGCACTCTATAACAAGCAGAAGATAACCAAGATAGCAAAAATAGAGAGCGGGCCAGAGGGATCTACCCAGAATGGGTGGATACCTCGAAACGACATTTTTTCACTTTCTTCTCGCTGACTTTTATCCAGTCATTTTAGGTTGGCTGGACAGGTACCAGTTGTAGACCATTCTGTTCTGAAGGAGGAGACTCCTTATCTGAATAAGAGGATGAGGGTGTGTGCGTGCGCTTCTGCGAGATCTGAGGTGCCGAAGGATCCTCAGGGTGGATCAAGGGGGAGTCCATCATGGGCTCAACAATTTCTTCATTAGCTTCTTTTTCCTCCTCATCCGAGCTGAAGGAGTCAATGAAATCCATGGAGGGAGGATCACATGGTTTCCAGCTCTTTGACTTGGATTTACTTTTTTTATTATTCTCTTTTTCGAGGAAGGTGGCGCATGAGTTTTGTAGATGTCTCGTTTGATGGCAGTGACGACACCGGAAGGCAGTATTCTCATAGTCTAAGGTCTGAGTCCAGTGGAAGTCCCCAATTTTGAGATTGATCTGATCAGGTAGCCCGTTGTTGATGTCTATTTCTGAAAAGGTAGTGGGCTTGGCCCGGTTTAGACTAACTACTCGCACGACGAGCTACGACCTTGCTCGGGATCGAACACAAGACTGGTCCGTCATTACGAGGCCGACTTTACCACTACGCCGCCTCCACGACCTTTTATTGTTTATAATTAAAACATATTTTTTTAAGAATTAAAATTTTTTAAAAAAATATAAAAATAATAACAACAATGACAACCACAAATCCATTTTTTTTAATAAATATGGTTTTTTAATAAAAAAATTATCATTTTTAAATATAAAAGCAAAACTATTAGCGACACGAAGTTAGTCCATATCATACTTGTTTTTAAAAATGGTACGAATTTCATTTTTAACATATTTATTTCTTCTATTAAAATTTTTTCACATTTTACATATAAAATGAAAATAAAAATTACTAATATCAAAAGAATCCACATCATATTTAAATATAAAAATTCTTTAAAATTTGATAATAAAAAATTAACAACCAATTCTTCCAACTACACACCTAATTTGCATTTTTCACTATACTTTGGAATTGAATTTAAAAAATAAAGCACATCCCAACATAATGTAAAATAATAGAAAATTTTAACCTTTCCGACATTAATAAAAAAATATTACTTGTGGACCACTTGTTGACCTACTGGCTTTTTCACGCCAAGATCCGATAACTTCGTAGGATGGCAAGGCCGTGTGAAATAGTCGATCCAATGGAGAATACTTTCTTTGCTGTGAATAAGGTTGTAGAAAGCCGAACTGGTTGGTTTATGTCCTCTTAATAGAAGCCGAACTCGGTCTTCCATGGGAAATTCGTAGAACTCTTTAGTTATCGCACATCACACATCAACTTTGGCCGCGTTTGAAAGCATTTATCAGGATGACCTCACGCCTCGTGGTCTAGAGCCTTACTAAGACGTAATCTTTCTATATGGGGATGTATGGTTTAATCCAAATTAACTAGATCAAGGTTCAAATTTCATTGAGTATCTTTCAATATAGTGATATATGGTTTAATGGAAATCAACTAGACCAAGGTTCAAATCTCATTGAGTATATGGCTTGTTATGATCCTGCTCAAGGATTAGGCTCTCCCTTTCCGGTTGAGTCTCAATTCTTGCTAGTAAGCTCCCCTTTCTGGAGGACTCTGGGCTCTTGCTAAATCATAAGATTCCAGTGTGTCTAACTTGCACGCTGTTAGATGTTATATGGCAGCCACAAGAATTGATCTTGAAACCTCCCTTAATCTAAAAAGTTATCTATTCACCATGATTAAAAAAAAAGTCATATCTTTTTAGAAAATACAAAATATATAGTCTTTCTAGAAAATACAAAATATATAATTGGCATTGCCACCCTAAAAAAAGGTATCCATTAAAAAAAAAAAATTCTAATACCAATTTATCGATGCTATATGTAATTACTATATCACTTCCCTCCCATAATAATTTTGTTGGATAATATTATGTTTTTTAATGTTAATTTTAATAAATGATATATTATTAATAATTTTAATAATTTTACTTTAATACGAAGTTTAATATATATTATAACTTATAAAATTAAAATTATATAACATATTATAATGATATAATTTTATAATTCTAATGTAACATTGTTTTAATTTATTAATATTATACTTTTTATCTTATTTTTTTTTATTGAAGCTAGCATTTTTCCCATTAATTAGGTAAGGTCCTATACAATATGGAAGTTAAAAGACTTCCTAAAATATCTTCTAACTCTACTCAAAACCTTTACTTGTGATTCAAGTGGGGTTGGTATAAGGATGCTTAATCTTAGCTAGACTAATGGGTGTTAAATGAAGAGATCGTCTTGAATGACCCAATTTAGTTAGAGAGTAAGGCTCCACCATTGCCTCAAAATTTGTTGGTATTACTCGAGGGGCCTCATCAGATGTATCAATTAATTCCATACTCCATCCAAGTTGTTGTAGACATATTCTATCATCGCCACAGATTGTAGCGAAATGTACCCGAGTTCTACAGTTGAGATACAAAATAGCTTCCCGATATAGTTCTCAATTCTATTTCGAATAAACTTTAAACAAAATTCTGCTTAATCTTATGTTTAAATACATCACTAGTACGTACATATTTTATTGACTTTGAAAATGCCAATCTATTTTTCTTTCAACTTGTATGGTAGATATTTTATTGTATTCTTTAAAAAAAAATGATTTTCAACACTCAGAACTCTTTATTGTAAATTAAGTTCCTGTGTAAAATTATTAGAGCACAAATATATTTAGCTGAAGAATGATTGCACAAACTTGCCAAAATTAAAAAAGAAAAAATAGAATTGAGAATGAATTTGATTCAACGATATTGGTTTGAGAATCAATACATAAAGAAACTAAGTTAGGTTTAGTTCTACATGCAATAACTATGGATAATTAAACTAAGTGAAGCTAAGTGTGCTTTATGTTCTATTAATGTGCACATTCACCACATGCAAGCACTAAAGTTAACTAACTAAAGACAAGTGCACATCACATGTAAGCACTTGAGTTAACTAGTTAAAAAAAAGTGCACATCACATGTAAGCACTCGAGTTAACTGGCTAAAGACAAGAGCACATCGCATGCAATAACTAGAGTTGAAATAAAGCTAATTAAGGTTAACTATGTGCATGTACACCAACACCCCCCTTAAGGATAACTTAGGTGACTGTGATGAAAAATGAATGAGTCCTAACAACACGGCCATTTTAGGTACCCATATAAAATGCATGAAAAGAGGAAAGAGGGAAATCCCAGTGGGAAGAAAACCCCCCCCTCAAAATATAATGAAAAAAGTAGAGAAAAGAAAACTGCTAGGGAGTCATGCCCTTCACCTTGAGATGATCTCGCAAAAATTGAAACTTCTGCTCAATGAAAGTCTTGGTGAAGATATCAACAGTCTGCTCAGAACTAGCACAACACTGAAGATCAATGATACTATCTAGAATGTGTTTTCTAATGAAGTGCATTCAGATCTCGATGTGTTTGGTCTACTGTCGCTGCACTAGATCTCTACAAAATTTTAGTGTACTTTGATTATAGCACCAGATGACAGTTGGATGATGGACACTGATCCCAAGCTCAGATAGGAAATGTTGTAGCCAAATGGCCTGAATAGTGGCATTTATTGATCCTCTATACTCAGCCTCTATTTATGATAAAGTAATGGCAACCTGTTTCTTGCTTGACCAACAAATTGGGTAAGATCCCAAACTAAGTACATAACCTGAGGTGGACTTGCAATCAATGTTGTTTCCAGCCCAATATGAATCTATGAACCTAATGAGATCCAAAGAACAATTTGATGCATAATGAATCCCATCGGTGATTGTTTGTTACACATTATTTTGTCACCATGGCATTTTACTGTCCATATAGGTCTATCACTACCTATATTGTGCTCCCTTAGAATTCAAAAACCCTAATGCTCCAAAACCAGGTCTTGGAATTGGAGAAAAGCTCATTAAAACCCTTAAAAGTCTAACTCTGCACTTTTCCTAGCCTTTTCCTGCAGGTTCGCGGATACTTGTTCTATAGCCTGTGGTAGCTCCCAGACGTTTTGCTAATAAAACCTGCGGACCCCCAAAAAAATTCAAATAAAGGAAAGCATAAATTCTAGAAGCCCAACTGATCGAATATTCTCCCAACTGGAAGCTTCTAGAGGTGTGATCAATTCGAGCTTTATTCCTCCACTCATGGAGCTTTATCCCTCCACTCATGGAGCTTATCCCTTACTCTATGGAGCTAAAATCCCTTAATGAGAGGAATCCATCCCCCTCTTCATGGAACTAAAACTACCTCCATTTCCCTATAAATTGAGCTCATGTTTCAGTCTCAAGGGTAGACTGTACAAAGACTGGAGCTTGCATAAGGTAATTGCTAAAGAAATTCCCAAGAGTGCATACTCTATATAGTATTTGTTTTTGGCGTGAGAATGATCATACCCTTATGTCCATAACTCTATGCTGGTTCAAAGAGAGGAAGGCTTGTCAAACTGAAGGAGGAATGATTGTTCAGGACCCTGGGAGAAACTTGTACGACATCAAGGCATCAGGTTGTAAAGTTACTCTTTTCATTCAAGATAATACATATGGATCTCTTTTTCTCATTGAGTTGTTCTTATGCTTATTTGAATAATTCAATACTTAGACCCCTTGATCACTAAGTTATATTAGCTGTTCTTAATTATTATATGTTGCAGGTGTTTTTAATTCTTTTTCTTGTCTTTGATTGCAGGTTCTATTTACTGGAGAAGCCTATTTTGAGTGACTAGATAAAAGACTGCATCGAACGTTGGATTTCAAGGTAGGGGCATGTCCTCTTTCTTTGTTTATAATAATTCTGAATTGAAAATAATCTAGAGAAAATGATTTACAAATAGATGTTTGTTTCTAGCTATTCGTAGAATACTAGGGAGATCGCTCTTGTCCACAAGAGAGATTAATCCGCATAACAAAATGGCGATTCTGCTGGGGAATAGAACTTAGTTTTCCTTTTTTATTTTTAGTTTGAATTTTAAGAGTTTTCTGATTTTGATTTGCTTGAGATTGGGTTGGGTAGATAACTTTTAAGAATCCCTGAAAATAAAAGTTGAATATTTATATTTTATGTACTTTTCCTTGCCTCTACATTTTTCATTTGAACACAGTGCGGTAGCCTTCGCAACTTTTAGTTCAGAACAGTGCGGTACCGCTCTGTTCTCCATTAGAACCTATGGACCTCTGGAAATTTTTTGAAAAAATAAGTATTCTTTTTTTACGAGCCAGATCACATGATTCTTTGTGTTTGCCCCAGTCTATCTTAGCTGTCAAGTATTATGTGTGAATTTCTTTTCAGCAACTTTCGCGTCGGTCTCTGTTAATTTAAGTGGGTGTTTTGAATATTATTTTTTGAGAAATTCTTAATTTGATTTCCTTTGGTCCTTACTTAAAGGCTTGTCTCAGTCTCTTAACAATTTTGCATCTTTTTTTATTTATTTTTGACCTTTGGAATTCTCACCCAATTTTCTTTACCTACACTTGATTGGTTCCTTAGATTACATTAGTGAAGGAGAATACTCTTTTTGTTTTTCTTTCACTAAATTGGAATCATCTTGTGTTTGAGAATTCTCTTGCATAGATTACATTTGTAGATTTATAATTCTCATTTTCAGAATATGAACGAAACTTGTGCATATATTACATTTGCATATTTTTCAAGTGAATTGTGCATAGATTACAACTGCATAGTTTACATTCTGGAAAAATCAATTGTAGATTTAGATCAGTTTCTTTGATTTGAATTTACATGTTTTTATGCTTTTTCTTAAAACATAAAAATAAAAAATGAAATTGATTAGCATTAGTTTTTCTTGATGAAATTAGTGCATTAGCGAATTTTTAATATTTTATCTTATTTATAGATTTTCGCATAGTTGGAAGTGAATGGAATCTCTCTCCTTACTTTAGTTAGGATTCATTGAATTGAAAATCTTACATTATCATATTCGATTGCATTCAGTTTTTGGTCAGGTCATAACACCATTGGTTTCATATCCATTTACCCTATGAGTAAAAATAACCAAATAACACAACGCTTAATAAAATTCATCTAGAAATATTTACATTTTCTAGGGCTCTTTCCACCAATCTAGATTAGGCTAGTGCTTTGGATTAGGTTGTAGTTAACGTTCCAAAGCAAATAAACAAACAATAGCATCTTGCAGTAGGAAAAATTCCAATTTTTGCAATTTTGCTCTAGGAAGCTCTTCTTAAAAGATTCAAGCACGAGATCATATCAGAACCAGTGAGGTAATCGTACCTATCTCATTGGGAAAGATAGCAGATGTGCACGTACAAAAAATGGTAAACGTCACATAGACCATTGTCGAGGAGCCTCGTGTCACTTGTTGGTAAAAATTGGATTATATAAAGGAGGTTTCAAGGGGATTGAGCTTGATACTCTACCCTTTCTTGTATATCAGATTGTAGAATGTTCCCCCAGGTGCATTTATCTAAGTTGGTGACCTTAGTGGCCATAATCTTTAGTATTTTTCCTAAGGTGACTGTGGACGGAAGGTCCCACTGTACTTGGAACAGACGTTGGCTAGACTCACTTGGACTTTCGGGAGGGTACTCTTCACTTCGCAATGGCATAGTGGAGATACTTGCACTAGACTATTTCATTAAGCAGGTTTTCAGGGTTCTGATTGCTAGTTTTCCACATTAATTTCTACGACGTTGGATTTCATTACCAAATAGTGTTTTTATTGTGGAAACATAATGTTTGTGTGTGGTTTGACTCCTAGATTTGATAGCATGTGTTCATTTGTTTGTTTTTACTTTTTAGAGACCTTAGGTGTGGATTTTGAATTTGAATTGTTAATATTTTTGTTAATTAAATTCATTGAAGTTGAATATAATAGAAACTGTTCCAGAATTTACCAACCAAGGAACCCCTCTTAGTAATTTTCCTTGCTTTGGAAATGTTGGTCCTCCTTATATGGCTACATTGTCATTACTTGGATTTACCATAGGTTTACCGGTATGGTTATTTTCAATTTCGTTGGCCTCGAATACTCTAGTTGTTCCTCCTCAACCAGATGCTTCACCTCAATGGAGTTCACCATCTCAACATCACCAAACTCATGTTGACCCTTTACCTTCTTTTCCCAACATTTATTCCTCCCTTTCTTCCTCTTCGCTTGGTAAAAACCTGCACGCTAGTAACCAGGTAGCCAAGAAGAAGAAGAAATGGAAGAAGAAGAAGAAGCAAGATAAGAAAGAAGTCAACCAACCAATCATGGCCATAAGTGTTGGTAGTGTTGAGGAAACCTCCAACATGCATTGTAAACCCAAATACCCTTGTAAGATTTGTAAGGGTGACCACTTCCTTATCAATTGTCCTAGTATGCCAAAGGTATTCGAAGTATGGTTAGAAAATTCTCATCAACTTATTGTTGATCTATCAACCAGTGATAGTCAGGTTCCTAGGAAAAAGGGTAAAGTTAGGTTTCCTTGTAGGTTATGAAAAGGGAGTCATAAAACTCACATTTTCCCTCACATGGATGAAGTCTCAAAATTGTTGGAAAGCCTTACTATTTTTGTACATTGGGTTCAATGCTCCCCATGTGTTTCGTGACATGGATTAACTACCTCTCGTGGATCCTAACTCTGGCGATTGTAGTGGAGACTAACACCTGCGGGTTTTGGTCTAACGGAAATCGTGATTCCAACAAGTGGTTTTAGAGCGACAGGTCTCGAGTTCGAAACTCACCCGGCTCACATTGGGGGGGAGATTGTTGGACATTGGTTTCAAAGCTCCCCATGTGTTTCGTGACATGGATTAACTACCTCTTGTGGATCCTAACTCTGGTGATAGTAGCAGAGACTAACGCCTGCGGGTTCTGGTATAACGGCAATTGTGATTCCAACAACTGTTCCACAACCACAACTTCCAATTGGTTACTGTAAACTTTTTCCCAACCTACCATCAACTGATGAAGTGATTAATCTAATTCCAAGTACAATCAATCCCACTCTTCCATTGGATAGTGAAAATCATATCACTCAGGTTGATGATCCATTAGTTGATCAAGTTGTCGACTTGATTTCACATTTGGTTGATCCCACTCTCTCTGTAGAGAGTGAAATTCATACCACTTAGGTTCTTCTTGTTACATCAGATTATTCTACGCCAGGGGGCATTTCACATGTTCCTATAGAACCCCCTCCAAGTACTGAGGTCTTTTCCTTTGATTGGAATAGACTGACAGAACCTCATCTTCCTTCCTCCATCCCTTTCCAAATCATTGTGAAGGCTTGTGGTAAGAATGTGTGTCACACAAATATAGATGAAGGTGCTTCTATTAGTATTTTATCCTCAACTGCTTGGCAAGATTTGGGTTCCCCTCAGCTTGTGCCTATTACACAAAATTTGTCAAATTTTAACAGAACCATTAGTGAACCTTTAGGGATCCTTCCTAAGTTTCCTATTACCCTGGAAGGTAAAAATGTCTATATTGATCTTATGGTAGTCTGAGGCCCCTTGGGTTTCAATTTTCTCCCTGGGAAAGACTATGTCTATGTAATGAAAGTTGTCGTATCGAAACTCTTTCACATGATGTATTTCCCTCACAATGGAAACATTGTGAGTGTTAACCAGCTTTCGTTCGCTAGTCTTGATTCGACTACCAATAATATAACACCCCTAAATTGTCCTTATACAGAAGTGGTATCTACCCTGCTATGGGTTAATTATGTGACAACCAGTCCCATGTTTTTAGTTACCGATGCAAGCGAGACTCTCACTGTTTTCTCGACTTCCTTTGACTTAGATCCGGTAATTGACATGGCAAACCCTATGGGATTATTTTAATGCAATTTTATTATCCCTATTAAGTCCCTTGACATGTTTTCCTTCTAGAGAACTATTCTCCCTTCAGATGAAGACCTCTTCGAACCCATGATCAGGGTGTGTCCCTTGACATGTGTTTCTTCTAGTTGGAAGCCATAATCAAGGCCCTCACGAGGATGGTTCTTTTACTGTGTCAACCTCGTTAAAAAATGAAATAGGTGCTCATGAGGATGGTTATTTTCCTATTTCAACCTCTTTAAAAAATGAATCAGGAAATGAGGATAGTTCTTTTCTTGTGCCAACCTCATTAAAAAATGAAACAGGTCACCTTGAGGATAGTTCCTTTTACTTTGTTAACCTCCTCAAAAAATGATTCAGGAAATGAGCATAGTTCTTTTCCAGTGTCAAGCTCATTAAAAATTGAAACAAATCCTCTCCTAATTGAGTCGAGTCTTTGACTAGATATCGTAAATGTTATTTCGAGTCTTTCATCTGATCTCATAAATGAACCTTCATTCCATCCAGCTATTAGTAACTAGTAGTATACTTAGTTGAATGAAATGAAGCTTGGGGGGCATGTGCTCTAGAAAGTTACGCTTGGGGGCCATTGAAACCATTTTCAAGCATGATATTTCCTTTGTTTCAAGCTTGTGTAAAAATGAAACAAACCTATCTCAAGCACAATTTTCCTACGTTTCAAGCTTGTTTAAAAATGAAACTACTTTCAAGAATAGTTTTTCTCTATTTCAAGCTTGTATAAAAATGAAACCTATCTGGAGTCCATTTCAGTTATTATTCTCAGGACTTGCTAAACTCATGAAAATCCTGAGATTCTTTTGCTACCTTTCATTCTCGTAAAACACATGAAAATGCAAGTTCTTTCCATTTTTTCCTGTTTGTAAATAAAATTGAAAGTCGGCCATATGAGTACAGTTTTTATCACTTTTTCGAACTCATTAAAACTTACGAAAAAGCGAAACCATGGTGTCCTCTTTTAAGCCCTTTTTAGACTCTCAAAACATGAAAAGATCGCCGAGTACTTGAATATTCGAGCTCGTGAAATAGAATGAACAGTCATCCCTTTAGTAGAAGTTGACCCCTTTTCCAGACTGAAATGGACTAATTATGAAAAAGGTATACGTTGACTAATCATGGTCAATAGAGTTCTCTCCTGTATTATTTTATCCTTTTTCAGGCTTGAGAGACTAAATTTACGAAAAAATAAAACTACAGAGTTTACTTATGTTTTTCTTCCGACTCCCTAAAACTAAAAAACGTTGAGTTTATGTTATACTGGACTCATTAAAATTTAACAGTAAAGGACTTGTTGATTACAAACAGGAACGAAACACTCCTTCTTAGGGTTCTATTTTAATACTAAGATGGACTCATCCAAAGGATGAGCTTACACAAACAAGCAAATGTTATCCTCTTCAAGCTTGTAAAAAATAAAGAGGTACTTGCCAGTAATGGTGGGGGAAAAAGAGAGAAAGGGAATCAAATTGTCACCCTTGTTTAAAAATCAATATACCACTCTTGAACATGACACTTTTTTCACACTTTTACTTGGGTTGGGAATATCCTTTGTCAAACAGTTAATCAAACCACATCGAAAGTCTTCAGCAAATTTCTAGGCATTAGCTTTAGATCAATTGTTAGCAAACCATCTGCAGTGTCATTATGTGTTTAAGAGACAGTTCAAATAAACCATTCATTGAAAACATTTGTCTCCATCCATTTTGATCATCCCTGAGTCAGTCCTTGCAAATATTTCTTCAAACCTTGATCTAATGGTTTCGTGTCGTGGGCTTTCCTGCGACAAGTCACTTTATATTGACGATAGTTCATCATCTAGAAAGTTGATCTAGAATCCTATCAGTAGCTTAGGATATGCATGCTCTAATGGCAGGTTTCTTGCCTTCGATGACAGGTTGCATCATTTACCTTTGATCGAATGATTCTGTGAAGTGTTCGACTGCAAATAATTCATTCACACTTAGTGGATTGTACTGATTACTTATGTGGCTCCTGCATGTATCTGGAAACTGATTTCCTATGTAACTCATGTGGCTCATACATGTATCTAGAAACTACTCCTACGACATATAAGAGATCGGGAAGGGAGTGAGTGAGATAAACAAGACTTCCCACAAGCTGACGGTACAATGAGAAATCAACCAATGGTGTGTCTTTTTCATTCTCAAACTTTATCCTTGATAATAAAGGCGTGGCTTCTGGCTTGAAGTCACTTATGTGAAATCTTGCCAAAATATCTCTAGCATACTTTGGTTGAGGACTAGTAATCCCATAGCCAGTTTGATTGATCTCTAGTCCAAAGAAGAGATTTAGCAAGCCCATGTTTGTAAAAAAAATCGCTTATGCAATGCAGTTTTAATCTCAGTAATGACAAAAGATGAACTACCTGTTATCAAAAGATCATATATGTGGAGTACTATGATAAAAAAGGAGTCAATTTTATTCAAAATATAAACATTGGAATCAGATTTGCAGCATAAAATTTTTTGAGATAACAAATAGGAATCCATATTTGCATACCATTCTCTAGGTGCCTACTTGAAGAAATATAGAGACTTATTTAGTTTGCATGCCAGAGATGAATTGTTCATGTATCCCTATGGCTGCTCCATGCATATTTCCCCCTTGATATCACCGTGAAGAAATGCATTCTTCACATCCATATGATGCACCTCCCATCCTCTTGCTACTACAAAGGAGAGATCTAGCCGAATGGAATCCATTTTTACCACCAGAGCAAAATTCTCATCATATTCAACAACATGTACCTGCTGAAAACCTTTTGCTACCAACTGTGCCTTATATCAAATAACTTGGCCATTTGCTGCTTTCTTGGTTCAGTAAACCCACTTGCACCTCACAAGTTTACAATTTGAAGGTAGCAAAACCAAATCCCAAGTCTAGTTCTCAATGAAAGAGTTATATTCCTCATCTATTCCTGATTCCTATTCAGGATTCCCAATTGGTTCTCCATAAGTTTGTGGATCATATGCATGAATCATATAAGCATGCATGGGCATGCATGGATCCATAGCTAAGAGTGCTCGTGGATCTTCCTCAAACTGAGGTATAGAGGCATGATCATCAAGGAGATCACTCATGCTATGACATTTTTGCATTGAAGGTGGCCGAGAATATTTCGAGCTACATGAGGAAGTATGATCTAAATGTTAAAAAACTATTGGTCTAACATGTGTCACAGGCAAAGGCTCATCTTCATCATAATTTTGATGTGAATTTTCATCTGCATACTCATCAATGAGTGGTGATGGAAACTTGGTAACAAGTTCAACTGTTGGTGCATGCAAAATATCTTCTTCAAAATCTACACTCCTTTCAATAAAGAGCTCTTCAGTGTTGATATCAAGAAATTTGTACCCTTTGAATTCATCAAATATCCAACAAACATACATGCTTTACTTTGAGGCTCCAAATTCTTTCTCTTCTTTGTAGGAATGCAAGCCCATGCTCAAGATTCGAAAATGTGGAAGTGACTGACGTCAGGTTGTATGCCGTACAAGCCTCAAAAGGTGTTTTTCTAGTAACATATTTATGAGGAGATATATTATAGATGTATGGGGCACAATCGATAGCTTCAGCCCACAATTTGGATGAAAGAGATCTTGCATGAAACATGCAATTGGCCATCTCTTTCAAAGATTGGCTCTTCCTTTTGGCCACCCCATTTTGCTGTGGAGTGAAAGGAACTGCATGCTGAAACTATATGCCTACTTCATTACAAATATTCTTGATATATTTGTTGACATATTTCATCCCATTATCTATGCAAAGTATCTTGATGTGTTTTCCAGACTGATTTTCCCCATACGCTTTGAAAATATTTATATGTTGAAAAACTTCAGACTTGAGTTTCAATAAGTAAACCCAACTGAATCGTGTGTAATCATCTATAAATGGAAACACATATCTTGCTTTTCTCATTGAAAGTACTGGAAATGGACCCATGAGATCACTATGTACAAGTTCCAAAGGTGACGAGGCACTCCATGCATGCCCCTTCTCGAACATGCCTTGTGGATGCTTTCCAGGAGCACATCCATAACAAACACCATTTGAAAATTCAATGGTCGAAAATAATTTGACCATCCCTTGCTTGCTAAGTTGCTGTGTATATATGAAATTAAAGTGCCCAAATCTCTCATGCCAAATCCTATTTCCTTCATTTTCATGCATAAGTATCAAAATAGAACTTGATTGAGGAACAAATCCAAAAAATGTATGCAGATGAGATTGATCATTTACCTTTCCAGATGCAATCTTCAAGTTGGTTTGCATGTCATAAACGCTCACGGAATCCTGGTTAAATTCCAATTTCCTTCTAGTACATGTGTGTGTCATGTGATACACTGAAAGAAGATTCACAGAAATCCTTGGAATATGCAAGACATTCTCAAAACTTCCATCTTCAAATTGCACTTTTCCTTCTCCAGTTGCTTCAACTATAGAATTGTTCCCCATGAGAATAGGAGGTCCTGAGTATGCATGTAGAGAAGAAAAGGATTCCTTTGAAGAAGCCATATGATGTGAAGCTCCTAAAATGATGATCCATTCTTTAGGTGTAGAATGAAGAGAAATCAAAGCATGCCCATTACCCCTTGTTTTTGATGGTTTTTCCTCTGTATTCTTCTTGGAACTTTCTGGAATGTGATGACCAAGATTATTTTGATGAAGAGTCTTTTCCATAAGATCAATAGTCTTTTTCATGCAAGAGGGTCTAGGATGATAACCTCTATTACAATAAGGACACTTGAAGTTTCCTTTCTTTCCTTTCTTACCCTTGGAGCTGGAATAATCATTTGGAGGTTTTGGATTTCCTCCCTTTCTTGGATATGGATCACTTGCCTTTCCTTTGAATTTGTATTGCTGATTTGGTTTTGAGTTGGAATTTCCTTTCTCATGCATGGAAATTTTATGTCAATTTTGAGACTTTAATGAACCCATTTTTATGAGCTTATCCTACTCATGAATAAGAGACTCAATAAATTCATCAAATTTTGGCATTTTCTATTTTTTTACAGTTGCAAGTCTAAGTGTATGAAATGTAGAAACGGAAACAACATATTCAAGGCCTAATTTAGATAAAATAGAAAGGATCAGTTGAATTTCCTGTTTTGATTTAGTGATCCCGCAATCATGTAGTTGTAGGTAATAATTAAAATTTCGTAAAGAAATCTTGAATGTTCTCAAAGCTATTTGAATCTAAGGAATTCAACTCATTTTTGAGAATATGAGCCCACTTCTCATCCTACTTTCGAAATAAATTATCCAAGGTTTTCCAAACCTCATTCGAAGTGTTGCATGTGTCCACATGGAAATGAAATGTTGGAGATATGGACAATGGTAGAAGGCACAAATCCTCATCCATCCTATTGAAGTATTTGGATTTTTCAATGGCAGAATTGGGTTCAACTTGTGTATTCATAACTATCCAATAAAAGCATTTGCCTCTGAGGTTAAGAAAAATCTTTGGCTTCCATTGGAAGTACTTATACGGAGTAAGATCGCTGAATATGAGAACTCCATTTTTTTCACCTTGTAGCTGTAGTAATAATTGTGACATATCTCCAATATTTTGATCTGCAAATCAAAACTTCGAAAAATTTCCAATTCTTTTCTCTTCAAACATGAAAAATATTGTTCATGCACCTTCTCCAAACCCCTGTAGCTCTAATACCATCTAAAATTATTAGAGCACAAATACGGATCTAGTTGAAGAATGATTTCACAAACTTGCGAGAATTGAAAAAGAGAAATTAGAATTGAGAATGAATTTGATTCAATAATATTGGTTTGAGAATAAATACATAAAGCAACTAAGTTAAGATTAGTTCTACATGAAATAACTATGGATAATTAAATCTAACTGAAGCTAAGTGTTCTTTATGTTCTGTTAATGTGCAAATGCACCACATTCAACCACTAGAGTTAACTAAATAAAGGCAAGTGCACACCACATGTAAGCACTTGAGTTAAGTAGTTAAGGACAAGTGAACATTGTTGTAGTGTATTCAATGCATGGGTGGAAGAAATACACTGTGATTGATAGGGGAGGCTGCTTTCCTACAAGCAAGTATCAGGTCGATTGGTTTGTTAGATTGTTAGTGGAACAATATAACATGTAGTAAACTAAGTAAATAACATAGCATGCTACAATAAAGAAGAAACAAGAAACAAAATACTCATGTACAATAACAAGCTTAATCATGTCAAACACACTAATAATCCAAACAAAGAACTCTTACCCTTTTATTAGTTGTTGATGGTATAAGAGAATAGGATGCTAAATCACTTGCAATGAATCCTTAGAGCTATGGAGCTCTAATATTCAAGGTAAGGGGGTCTCTTCCATTTAAGCTTATTACAAGCCTCTCTCTCTCCTTGATGAATGGTAGAATAACAGACACTTGGTGAAATTATTCTCTTGGATTGAGGTGTTGGATGGCCAATAGCTGAATCCTTCCACTCCTTGCTGCTTGAAAAACACAATGCTAGTTTTCTCTCAAGCAATTTGTCCCACATAACAATTTGTTCTCATATTCATCTTGCCATGGCAATCATTTATAGGAAAATTTCAAATTTTCCCTCCCTCTCTTGGTACAAGGTGGATGTTAACACAAGAGTGGGAGGCTGATTCCTTTGTGTGATGCACCTAAGGCCTCAAGGTGGCTCCAAGGCAGTTGGACTGGGCTGGCTTAACTGGGAATCTTCTTCTTCAAGTGTGCCAAGTGGTCCCGGATGGTGACTTTATGCATACCTAGGACTGCACGACTATCTGAGGGATAGCCTTGATGATATTCTCTACTATCGAATAAAAGGTCGTGTCGATCGCTTAGGGTGAGTGATTTCTGTGAAATATTTGATAAATTTTCCTTCTTGACCTTAGGAAAAGTTAAATTTTTAGATCCTGTAATGTCTTCATTCCCTGTAAATTCTCATTTGTACCTTCCACTTGACATTTCCTAATGTCTTTTTCTTCTATGATTTTCTAGTTATAACAGTTTCCCCCTAATGTATGAGGTCTAGGAAGAAATTTATAGTTGAAATACATTATAATTTATTTTTTGTATAATCTATTTGAGAGATAGAGAGAATAACTTGCATGAAACCTGAGGTTGGAGACCCCTTGTCGTGAGTAAAAGAGGTACCATATTTTTTTGGAAACATGCAAGGGATAAAATAAATACAATATTTCTACGAGGTGGGCATGTCCCATGCTCATGATGCTTTGGCTAGTTAAGCTTATCTGACAGATAGAGGTTTTTTCTGTGTCACTTGTGTAGTAGTGACCTTCTGTTTGGTTGGCAACGACGGTTGCTGATGCCCTCTGGGGAATTTTTACTTTGACAGTAGGTTGAATGTAGTGCCCACATGCATAATATTGGTATGGCATGTTTTTAGAATAAATGCTCATTATATGCATGGGTTTATGACTAGGGACCTTCCCTTGTAAGCATTGCTGAAAGAGATTCTTATGATGGCATGGGTCTTCGACAAATTCTGAAAAAGTGCAACGGTTGTGAAGTACGATACCATCTTGACATGAAAGCTTATGTTGTAGTTGAATGTCAGGATGATCGATGACATCAATGGGAAATGATGACTCCCATAGTGCCATCCGAGAATGCCCCTATTTAGGTGAGGAGCCATCCAAGGTACTGCCTCCTTCCTGGAAGATGGTTGTTGAAGTCGACAAGAAGGAAGCCTCAACCGACCAAGAGAAGTAGTGATGCAAGGGACCAAGGTCTCTAATGTAACAGGCAAGGTGTGATAGGTTAATGTGGGAATGATGGTGGGAAATGGTTGTAATGGATGATGGAAGTTCAATGGCCGAAGGAAGGAGCTTGTAAATGAAAGTGATAGTAGTCTTAACAATTTATAGTCAGGAAATCCCTAAGGTCGGTAGGACATCCAAGGTGGATATGTGTTTTTTATGAGTGCATGGTGGGGTTGGGTAAATAATGCGAAGCTCTGACCAAGGGTGATTAGGGACTGCTGCTAGGTGAGAAATGTGAATGGATGGGTGGGAGTTTTCTCCTAAAAAATATTTGTACACTTCCCAAAATAATATAGAATGGGTTTGGATGTACAAGCATGGAGATGGGTGCCCCAATAAACATGAAAATGGTCACTCACTGGTGTGAGGAGGATGCTTTTTATGTGTGTGGGGGGCCCATTGGTTAGTCTCAGTGCGAGGGTGGTGAAGCGGATGAAAAAATGTCACAGATGAGCTATGTTGATGGGGGTGCGGTAGGCCAAGTGCGAGACTCGGTGGTGCATATTCGATTTTCTTATGAGAATGATAGTCTAAGAAAGGGGTTTTATCGTGACATGGTAATACTTGACTTGATGTATGATGGATGAATGAACATGAAGTGCTTCCTAGACTTATATTATATGGCCATGGCGCCATGTTTTTGATGTATGGTCTACTTGAGTGATGGACGCCATGGGGGGTGAGGCTCTACTGATCGACAATAATATTTATCATGTACAAGGTGGGGTGATGATAAAAATGGTCGAGTGACTGGACCCTATGGTTGATTCTTTTGAAGAAATGATGCGAGGATATGAAAAGCTTATTTTGGGAGCTTATCATGTTGGGTGTAGAATGATACATGCTCTTGTACCTTCAGTGGCTGGGGCAATAGGTGATTTTTCGTGCTTGTAACACCTATAACCAATACCCCAAGTGAAAGCATCTTCTCCATTGAAATATATTGAAAATAACATTGAATGGAAGCGATAGGAGAGGGAATACCTATTGTAACTAAAAAATGATTATTTATGAGGCATGGATGTGTGAAGCCTACTTCATACATGATGAGGTATTGATCATTGTGTTTCTTTCGGTTTTGCAATTGGGAAAACTGAGCTCCCATTATGGTCTGTTGAATAATCAGAAAATGGTGATATATGGGTCAATATGGCTCATTTCAATTCATTTGTGTTGTTTGAGAGCTTTGAGGTTAGAGCTAAGCCCCTGCTGCTGAGCCTTTCTTGCTATTGTGGTCATCTTGTGTACGCGAGATTTGCACTGTCAGTGCTAGGTAGGGTCCTAGATGTCCTATAATTCAGTTTTTCAGTTTTTTCTTAGGGGGGGGGGGGGGTCCATACAAATGAGGTTTGTACAGATACCTGCTTCTTTTTTGCCTTCATCGCGCAAGTGATCAAGGAACAAGCACATGGAACTCACGGGGAAATAAAATTTCTCGCGAGATTATCATGCATGGCTAAGTCTTTTTGTGAAGACTCGCACGTCTGTTCTTGATACAAATGCACAAAAATCATGCCTCTGTAGAAAACAGGCGTGATGATGAGCCAAGACATTTCTTGCTTAATTTTTTTTTTTAATTTTTTAGTTTTGGGGTCACTGATTTGGTTGTGTTTGGTGACAGGATGTTGTGGCACAAGCATGATTAGCCTGATTTACGTATTGCTGTGGCACAGGATGCCAATGCCCGAAGGCTCTTGGCATAGTGGGGCCTGCTCAAGTTCTTAGAGAACTATATCCTGAGATCATAGGATAGCTTGCTACGTTTCCTGGTACGTTGTTGGAACATGAACATAAGGTGATAGTCCTTCGGGGTAGAGATTTCACCATTTGACTAGATACAGATGTGTACTTTATGACCAGCTTACTACCTTAGAGTGAGGTGCTACCACACCCACTCCTGCCTGGGAGGGTGAGAGTATTACACTTGGAGGAGCATAACTGCGGTGATGCACCTCTTTCTTAGGGGTGCATCCTTATTGCATCGATGACAGACCTAGCTGAGTAGTGTGCCCTAGTGATGATAGTTCACTTGATAGGGTTGTCGTCACCCAATAGCATGTCAGGAGCACAAATTGGTGTCTTGCGCCGGCTTTGGTCTGGTCATTTTTATGATTGGGTGTGCCATGTATATGATGGCATGGTGACGTAGCTAGGGAAGGTTTAGGGAGGATCTTCCAAATTGTTTACATATTCCAAAATCCTCTGTAGTATCATGTTTGAGAGGGTGGTGATGCTGCAACCTATCATGCCAGTGCCTATTGGTCCTCGATGGGATCCTTGGATGCAGTGGTGGGAGTCCATGATGCCTCGTGGTAGAGGAGGGGAGGTGGGTCACTATTGGGATGCAACCATGGAGGCGTGGTTCCAGGCGAACCCGTAGATTTTTTTGGATTATCTATACACCGGGATGGATTTCCGGGGGGATCCAGATATGGGTCTTCCTACTGGTTATGTGTAGGGCCCTACAGGTATGAAATTTTGATATTTATATGAATTTTTGAGTATTTTATGATGTGTATATTTATATTTCTATTGTGGTGACACTGACACTATCCTTTTTTCTCTTGCAGATGTGGGAGTGGCTGGGCGTCCTGTTGCCCGCTTGGTGGTGCACCAGCCACCGAGGAGGGATCCAGGTGGAGTTTCTCAACCCCAAGTTCTGGGGCAGGGTGATGGTGCTTTCCCCTCAGGGGAGGGTACCACTGCAACCCTAATCTTCTTGCTCGCACTGAGGCAGTTGAGGTACAAGTAGCGGGTGTGGAGGAGCAGTTAGCTACTGCTGAGGCTCACTTTGTAGACTTAGCTGATTCTTGGGGTTGGGTGGAGAGGTTGACCCTGTGGAGTATGCCAACCCAAGGTTTTGTGGATGAGCTAGACGACGCATGGCTCAAGGCGTTGATGGATTGAGAGAGGGTGTATCAGCCTACATTGCGTCGTGTGGCACTTTATATTTTGGCTGTTGCACCTGTACTGGCACCAGGTGAAACTGTGGGTCCGGAGGATCCACGTGGCAGGGTGCAGCCATAGAGATTTTATGTATTCAGGGAAAGCACCCATTATGAGGACGATTCCCTTATTTTTTGATGGCACATATATATTTTTTTGGCTGACTTGCGGGTCAAAGACATGACTTGTGTATTTTGACTCACACATATTTTTCAATATACATGTGATATATGTATTTTTGTGGCTCTGATGATGTGTCTATGGTTATTTTGTTTGATGGATGTCATGTACCTTTGATGGATATCCATTTTTTATGTTTTTTTCTTTTCTATGGATGATGGTTTATACGAGATGCGTTCCAATCTAGAATGTGATTAAATATGTGATTAACTTTTTGGTTTTGATTTATTGGTATATGTGTGAATGTAATGTGATCAAAATGGCGACTTAGTCTTTTTGCATGAAAATAATTTATAAATAGTTGAGAATCCCGTACTTCAAAATATTTGTTTAACTGTGAAAGCAGTAGCTTGGAGTTAAGGTAGATATGTAGATGGTGAATTCCTTGGTTGAAGGCACCACTCATCAGTTCGATGAATGCATCATATTCTGTCGGATTATTGGTGGATGATCTGATGCATACTCCATTGGTGAAGAATGGCAATCGGTCATGATAGTAAATGGCCTAGGCGGTTGTTGCTAGATTTTGATACCATCGCGATGCTACATCAACGAATATAAAATAACGGAGGGGGGGACGATCCATCTATGACACCAAAACTCTTTTTTAGAACAAGTCCATGATGATTGTAATCATTGAAAAACATATTTTTCTACATGCATCTTATCTCTAAGGCTGAGGCCACTTGCCCCTTATGGGTAAATTTTTTTGAGGTAGAGCCTATTAACGGGATTAGCAAGGCAGGTACCGTGAGGCTCTCACAAGATGTATTCCCCCTTGAGGAGGCAATGTTTTATAACATAGGGACCTTTTCATAATGTTTATAACTTCCCAGGTGTTAGGGCCTCTTTCACAATATCTCAGCGGAGGACTAACTCTCCCTCGATAAATGAGAGAGGGGTGATGTTGCGATCGAATGATGCTTTTACCTGTTTTATATGTGCCTTGTTATGTTGGAGCGGCTGCTGTCGATCCTCATTGATGAGTTTGAGTTATATCGATCATTGTTATAAAGGCTAGGTATCATCGATGAGTTCGATGGTAGCGTGTAAGTTGGGGATTTCAAGTTCGATGGGAATCACAACTTCGACCCCATACAATAGTTGGAAGGGTGTGAATCCTATTGAGTTTTTAACTACCATGTAGTATGCCCACAGGGCGGGAAAAACCATGTGGTGCCAGTTTGTCTTATGGTTATTCACTAAACGCCGTAACAACTTCTACCTGTCCATTGTATTGAGGGTAGTATGGTGATGTAAATTCATGTGTGAATCCTAGGTGGTGAGACAACTCCTGGAATATTTCATTTTCGAAATGATTTTTCTGATCAGAGACTAACTCTTTCGGCACCCCGAACCGCACGGTGACATGGTTAAAAAAAAACTGTGTAACGGTTTTGGCCATGTTTCCATATGTGGGCATGGTTTCTGCCCATTTGGTGAAATAGTAGACAGTGATGATGATGTATTTGTGGTTGCTAGACGATGCAAGGTTGCAAGTCATGAAGTCAATCCCACATTTACAAAAGGGACCAGCTACAATGAATAGGTGTACAGGAGCAAGCGATGCTCTTTCCTTGTGAGCGAAGCATTGACATCTCTTGCATATTTTGACTATTGTGATGCAATCACAGAATAAAGTGGGCCAAAAATATCCTGCCTGCAGAAATTTTTGGGTGGTAGCCATTTTGGAGAGGTGGTTGTCGCAAGTGGTCGTCACAAGCTCCACTATGACAGTCGTTGAGGGCTTTCTCAGCTTGGTCGTGCATGAGGCATCAACGTAGGTTCGTATCGATGCCTCACCAATAAAGGACGTCTCCCATGAGGAGGTATTAGGGGGCTTGGTGGAATATGTGCATTTGGTTGTCAAGTGTGATATTTGGATTGAAATTTTGGGTTCAGAGAAATAAGAGGATATCATCATACCAAGGATTTTCAGTCATCATTAGAAAGAGATGTTTTTCTGGTAGTGAGTCGTTGACTAGGGATCCTTCAGTCTCACTTGGGAGATCAGTGATGAACTCAACTAATATCAAAGATTTATTGCTCTTGGGGGAGCTAAAATGTAAGCCAAACTCCTGCAGTATGAATATCTAGTGAGCATATATGTGGTTCATAAAAATATGGGTCAGCAGGTATCTCATGGGGTTGATAGCTGTGACGATTGTTGTAGTCCGTAAGATAATGTAGTGCCAAAGATTTTGGATTGCATGTATAAGGGCTAGGGAAATTTTTTCCTTGAATTCATACCCTAATGCAGGGCTTGATAAGTTCTTACTCACATAATAAATTACGTGTTCTTTTTCGTCGGGTTCGACTTGGATTAGCACCCCGACTAAGGTAGTTTCTGACGCTGACAGATAGAGGGTGTAAAATTTGTTGTAATTTGGTGGGTTGATCAACGAGGCTGAGGATAATGCATATTTCAGTGCCTTAAATGATTCTTGGGCTTGATCATCCAACTTAAACAGGATATCCTGATAGAGAAGACATAGGAATCCTTGTGCGCAAGTGGCGTAATTTGGGATAAAGCGTCTAAGGAAATTGGCTTTGCCCTGCAAGCTTTGGAGTTGCTTGAGGGTTCGTGGTGGTGGAACATCTTTGATAGCCTGGAATTTGAGGGGGTCCACTCTGATCCCTTTTTGGGATACTATAAAACCTAAAATTCTACCTGTGTTGATGTAGAAGACACACTTGAGAGGGTTCAAGCATAGGTTGTAATGTCAGCATATTTGGAATACCAACCATAACTCTTCTAGATGATCGCTTCACTTCTTGGATCGAAAATTGTGGTCGTCCAAGTAAGCGAGGATAAGGTGAGCTAGGTCATGGAACATGTAGTTCATGGCCCTCTAGAAAGTGGCTCCAGCATTTTTAAGACCGAATGACATAACTTGGTATGCGAAAGTGCCCCACGAGGTGGTAAAACTAGTATTGTATCGATTAATGTGCCTAATTTCAATTTGGTTATACTGTGAAAAATCATCCATGAAGGATAGAGCCTCGTGTCTAGCGTAAGCATCGATGAATTGGTCGATGAACGGGGTAGGGTATTTGTCTTTTGGATAAGCTTTGTTCAAATATCAGAAATCAATACAAATGCTAATGGTGCCTTGTTTTTTCGAGACAGGAACATGGTTGGAAGCCATGATGTGTAAGATATCGGGTATATAAACCCAACTTTATGAATCTTGTTGATTTCTCGCTTAATTTCTTCTGCCTTAGGTGGGTGTAACTAACGTTGTTTCTGGTGTACCATTGGTATGTCGGGCCAGTTTTTAATATGGTGCTCTACGATAGTGGGACTAAGCCCTGGAATTTCTGAATAATCCCATGCAAATATGTCTCTATACTCTTGAAAATTTTTTGCGTAAGAGATTACTTTGTCTCGGGAGCATGCCACCCCTAGTGATATTTCTTCGATTTTTTCTGGGTTTCTAGAGATATTACCTTGATGGTTGGTGAAATATTAGACATGTTCCCTTCTTCGAATGCGTCGGGCGTTGGGATGAGATTTTTGAACCAGCCGGATTTCCCAGATGGAAGAAAATATTTTGAATCAATAGCATATACCTCTTGGTTTTCTGGGTTGTTAGGGCTAAATGTATTTTCGAGAAGAAAAAATGAGCAGTGATGCATTGCATCCCACAGATAACCTGGTTCTGTCATGGCCTCCAAAATATCTTCATTTGAATGGAACAAGGTATATAAGGGGAAGTGAGTTTGTGTGAGGCCGTGAGGAGGTGTTTTGGTCCTAATGCAACTAGTTGAAAGACAAGAATAGGATTCCATACTCGATGCTGTGGAACCAGATTAGGTCGACAAGGTGTAGACAGATTGACTTTGTACCGTCGATGGTAGAACTAATTTTATAGTTGTAGCGGTCTCGACACCAATGACATAGGAGCAGACAAAATGGGTCATGATTATTATGCACGATGAGATGAATTGTATGTGTTTTTGCATGTCGTCGACATTGGATGGTGGAGGAATTTCCACTGTGGTGGCTTGCATGAGAGCATGTTATGAAACCAACTCCAAAAATATAAGAAAAGAGAGATATGCCTTAGAAATCAGCCACTTCGAGGTGGAAACCTCCAATACATTACATAAATGAACAATTCTTGAATGATACAAATGATCGAAATCATCTATGTAATCTTTGATTTCTCTTTGTAAGATCAAAATTTGTTGCATTTGGTACCGTAATTTTGATATCTCATACTGAAATTATTCTTCTTCGTGCGTCATAGTAGAGCCTTCTGAAGGCTTAATGGGTGTTAGATTTTTTTAAGGTGGAATTTTAGAACCCAATACTGATATCTATGCTTCAATATTCCCTTGGAATCACTTCAAACTTATTTTTCACACAAGACTTATGCAATTCAAAGAAAAAAAATACACACCTTTTTCTTGCTTTAGAGGAGCTCGATATTGAAACTGAATTATCTCTATGATTTTGGATCTTCAATATCTGAAACTCAGCCCTGAAGTAGCCATCCGAATATTCTTTTGAATGCCACAAGTCTGACTTGATTTGGATTCTTCAAGGAAAAGTTATGCCCAATCTTCCATGATGACCTAATTATGCACTCGTTCAGTAGAGTGAACTTGTACGACTTGCCACATGTCACTGTTTCATCCTTTGACTCTGAAATTTATATACAAGAAACTATAGTCTGTTTAATTGCGACCACTTCTTACAGAATTCCAATCCGACGCTCAGAGAGAGAGTTATGATGTTTTCCCCATGGTCACCTCTTTGAGATGAAATTCATGAGCTTGAAACAATCCTAAATTCCATAGATCATATCTCCAAATATGTTGCGAACCAAGATCTGAAATTTTTACAAGAGTTTTCTCAGGATTTTGGCTTCACTGTGTAAACATTGTAGCTTCTGAAACTTTGTATAAGAAAATTTATCGCGCAAATTCCATGATGGCATGTTTTAGTTGAAATTCGGGAGCCTGAAACAAACCTAACTTCCACATATCATATCTTCAAAAATATTGCGAACCAAGATCGGAAATTTTTCCATGCCGTTCCTCTTGAATTCAGCTTCCCTCTGTACAAATTTTAGCTTCTAAACCCTCACAAAAACAAATTTATAGTGAAAATTCCAGGATGACCTGTTTAGGTTAAATTCAGCAGCCTGCACAAAGCCCTAAATTCCACATATCATATCTCTGAAAATATTGCGAACCAAAATCTGAAAATTTTCCATGCTGTTCCTTAGGATTTCGGGTTTGCGCTATAAAAATTGTAGATTCTGAACATTCATAGAAAAAACATTATAGGGAAAATTCCACAATGACCTGTTTGGAGTAGCAAAACCCTATAATCCAAAGCTCTGATACCCAATGTTATGAAACCAGCTCCAAAAATAGAAGAAAAGAGAGATAAACGCCTTAGAAATCAACCACTTTAAGGGGGAACCCTCCAATAAATTACATAAATGAACAATTCTTAAATGATACAAATGAAAAAACCTACTTTCTATATATAGTAGTCCATGGGGCCATAATATAATCCTAGCCGACCTAACAATAATAATGTAAGGGCACAATAATAGCAATATGGGGGTTACAAGGGTACAACAATAACAATAAGGGGGCTACACTAACAACAATAAGGGGATACACTAGTATTATAGGGACCTAACAAAGCAAGCTTAGGTTCCTCCCATGGCATACTAAGGGTATTTTCACTCTGCTGTATTTGGAAGTTGTGATGATTACAAAGGTGCCTAAATGTTTCCATTAAGGGGCACAAATCTGTTTCGTGATTATGACCGGTGCAAATGGTGCATGATATCATGGTGTTTATCGAGTAGATGGTATGAGAATCAATGCTACTCTTTGTACCTAAAGTGTATGCTCGGAAAGGATTAGACATTGGGGTATTATTTCTTTATTTCCATCTCCGAGTTTTTGGTTTAGGATGGTCTAGCTCCTTAGGGGAGTTTATACTTAACGCCACTCTTGCCACTTATAGCCTTGGGAGGTACTCACAGTACATTGTATGGTGGAATTGTGAGAAAATCCTACAATAGCATCGCGTGATCTTCTCTTGATTAGAGAGGTTGATCTGTGGGATGCGGGTGACCATGTGAAGGCTGTTCGTAAGGTTCTTTAGTTCCTTACATTGATTGAATTGATGGTTGATTCTATCGCATAGCCCAAATGCTGTCCTTGGATGGTCCTGGGTGCTGCTAGGACGATGTGTTGATTTATCTCTCCTAACATTTTGGTATTGATGGGGGGAAGGATGCTTGGGGGAAGGTTTCCTTGCGTTAGGTTGTCTTGGCTTTAGACCAACTCTAACTAGGTGTTTAGCCTCTAACGAGCATATGATGTCTGTGAGAGGGCACACCTGGGAGATGTAAGTACAGTGTCGAGTCTGGTGGTTTCCTTGACAGACCAGACAATATTTTATTTCTTCAGTAATCGCTTCCCTCTGGGTTGCTAAAGTGATTGGATACCATTTTTGGAGTGACTCTTGGTCTAGGAATTGGGCAGCCAAATGGTTAAGTGCGTTTCATAATGCACAGGTTAGTCTTATCCGTGGAGGGCAGTTAGAGGTGACGATGTGCCCCCTGACTGGCCACTTTTCAGCTGACATGAAGAGAATGGACCTGCTTGTCAAATATTCTTAAATTATCGAGCTTTCCATGTATTCTATATCTGATTCGTCTACTAGGGAGAGACATACTATGGCCATGCATAAACCATTTAACGCTGAATGGAATCGAGGGATATAATGGAAATATCGAACTGGGTGGTTGCCGAAACACACTCGACACGAATACTGGACTTCTCGTAAGTCATCATAGTATATGGGGTTAATAGGATACCATCTCTAAAACAAATCTAGGGTTGCGCAGTTAGCAATGAAATGATCACATTCATCACAAAGTGCACAGAGTTGGATAGGGGGTGGAGGGTGATACCAAGGGGGAGGTGGTCCTTCAAGTGGCTGCCTCACCTCTTGTAGGTATAGTATGACTCAAGGTTCTCCCTCATCCGTCTATATGGGTGGATTTGAGGGATCGTCTTGGTATGATTTCTCTAGGGCATGCAAGACATCCCTATATCGTGGAATCTCTAGGCAATGATGAGTGTAATGCCCATAATGGTCGCAGATGGTGCACGCATGGTTGGTGCGTAATTATTTCCTTTGATTTTTCGTGGTGTGTTTCTTTTTATGGGAACTTGGGGCTGGGAGATTTCTTTCTGTGCTTAGAATAGGTATTAATTCGTCTAATTTTAGGTAAATATTTGTAGGATGGCATACAATATGGCATAATGCACTAGGTATGCTGGGGTTTTCTACTTTCTTCCCTTTTTTTTTGGTTTTATTGGTCGCTCTAACTAGCACTACTACGACAGTATTTTTAACCTGTGTCACCTCCTGAGTATTGATGGGGGTTATCCCTGTAGACGTGATTCCAGGGCTTCCCAACATGGCTGGCGGGACCAACTACCAGATAGGTATTGCAAAAGACATGTTTGGAAATGTTACAGTTGCCAAGACTTGCTGTAACACAAAAATAGGTGGAGGGTATAAGAATGGGGTTTGGGAGATGGTAGGGTAGAAAATTTGTTCCAGTGGCCTCGATTTTCATACTACTAGTCTTCGTATCCTGGCTGGTTTCAGTGATTGACGATAACATCATGCACACCAATTGTTAGTGTGAATTATAATCGCAAGCATACAAAAGAAGATCACTTTAGATGTGCATAACAAAAAACCCTAACATCTAAGATGGCTGTCAATTTATTTAGATCTATAGTTAGTGATCAGAATCAATGCTATAGAAATCTAGATCTATTCAGTTAAAGACATTAAAAAACAAATAATAAGTAAGAGTTGCACGATGCATCCAATGAACAAGACAATAATGTTTTTAAGGAATTTTATATTATGACACCTGGATATGGAACATAGAAAGGTGTTACTAGTCCCCCTCAATGGGATGGGTTCTTGTATGTCCTCAGTGCTTTAGATCTAAGATCTCTCTCTCTTTATGGTGTAGAAAACCTAGACAACAATGGAACTCAAGGGGAGTTCACAAGAAAAAAAGTAGAAAAATATGACAATGATGGAGGATTAGAGTCAGACCAAAAGTATATATCTAGAGTGTTATTTAGGCAACAAAATGTAGTGAATGAATGGAAAAACCCTTCTATTTATAAAAAAATATTGAGTTAGTCTAGATATTGGCGCATAATTAAAATATTATTAACCAAATCTAGATCCAAATTTTATGGAATATTTTATTATTTTTGTTGGAGGGAAAAAGAATTTGAATTTGGTCAAATCCATTTATTTGTAAATAATAAATAAATATTATTTATTATTTTAAGAATGTGGTTGAGTAATAATTAAATAAATAGTGATTTATTCAATTATTTATAAATGATCTAGTCAAATTTAACAAGGAATATTATTTAAATAATGTTTTAAATAATTATTCCTAAAAAATAATAAGATAAATAATGATTTATCTAATTAATTTTCATGTTTTGGGTTAATATGACCAAGAATATTAATTAAACTGTGGTTTAATTAATTATCCCTTAAGGAAAATCAAACAAATAAGGATTTATTCAATTATTCCTCATGGGGTTTCCTGTTTAGACCATAAACAACTTAATAAACTATGGATTACTGAGTTATTTTTCATAGTGAAAGCAATTGTACTAGGTTAGAATTGGTCTTACATGGTGTACTTTGGTCCATATAATAGTAACAGTTTAGATGACAAAAAATTGGTGTAATGGATTTCCCCTCAGCATGTGAGCATTAGGAGCTAATTGTATGACCAAAGTACGTTGTAAGAACTGAATCACTAGACACCGAAGGGGGAGTCAGAGAGAGAGAAATATAAGGTAGAATAAAGTGCGAGAGGACAAGACCCTGAGGAGGCGAGAATTACAGGTGCGATAAGTCTCTTTTATGAGTGAGTACATGTTATACATGAGGCGGGTGAGGCATACCTATACCCGCCGAGATAACAAAGCACAAAGAATAATGGTGTGTCCAGTAAACAAGGGTTTGGACTATATAGTACATGCTGGCATAAACATGGGCCAGATAAAAACATGATAATGGATCCCACATACATATTGTACCTGCAACAACAGACATGGCTTATACAATAATGTCTGAGTACATGAGATATAAGTACAACCAAAGAGGCCCTGTAAAACAGGGAAGGGCTCTCAAAATCTGAATGATACATTCAAACTAAAGGGCGTTGCAAGCAGCTAAGGCCAAAACCGTCAAATATATGGAGTTGCATCCAAGGATATAGTAGAGAAGTCATTCCGGCATGTGGGGGGATACCTGAAAGGCCACCCCCTTAGGAGGGTTGTAACATCTCACACATACCCGAGAATCACCAGTACAGTCTACTACATCACTGAAAAATCAAGTATACGAATCTCGATCATGCTGTAAGGAGCTAGAGTTGAGAAACATACAAGTCAAAGGGAAATAAAGAGTTTCTTTACTTGATCCGAGGCACCAAACAAGAGTGGAAGCTGGAAACAAGGTACACCTCCCTCTAGACTTGTCTTCTAGAATGAATAAGCTGATGTCAATAGAAGGATGTCTGTGATAGGTGAGGAAATAAGGGATCCTCAACTAAGGCATGAGGGAGAATAGTAGAGCGACTGATAGAATGACACCAGGGATGATGGTGGAATGGGGGTGAACTGAGTAACGGGTTGATGAATTCCCTTGTTAGCGCATAAAGGGCATGGATGACTTAGCAGCTACTGACTTGAAATCGTAGGGAATAGGGGATAGTATGAATGACGACCAAAATGTGCGAAAAAAGAGAGGAACAAAGCAATGAAGGAATGAGGAATATGGTAGGATACAAAGGGAATTGAGATAGACTCCATGGATGCGATGATGACTCAACTCGGATGCTCTAAACAAGGGCGACTCGATGATCCTTCCACATAGAACAGGTCCGGTGGGGACCATAAAAACATGAGTACAAGATGGGGACTCATGATGAAAATCGACATGAGCATGGAAAAGTGTGAAGGTGAAGTGGTGCCCCAAGTACAACTATTACAAGTGAAGAAATTCGATTTTGAGGAGTGATGAAGTGACCCTTCTTGGAAAAATGTGTCTGGGTGAAGTATCAAATCACAAAAAACTAAAGGATACCCATTTGAGAGCTCGGTGAGAGATTTCCAACGATGCTGACGGTTTGTCAAATCGAGCTACGGTCTGGTCACAATTGGCGAAAGAAAAATATTGGGTTTCTCTTTTAATAAGGCATTTTCCCTCCAATTTGATTCATTTGCAAGTGTAGCTGTGGTGAATGTAGAGAGGAGAAAAGGCCCTAAATCTTGTGGTGATCATAGCAGACAAACCAAATTTTGGAATTGAGATCCATTAGTTGCAGGTAAGAGGCCTAACCCTACTCTTTCATTTCAGTGGATTGAAAGTTCCGTTTAGGCACCCAAAGCTTAGGAACAAACCCCTACACTTCTTCATGACCGGGTCACACTTTTTGGGGCAATATATGCAACCTAGGTAGTAGGTTTTGGGCATAAAACTGCGACCTGTCCCAGGAATGGCCTGAAAAGTGCAGCCTATCAGAGAGAGGGATTTTTTTGCTGTTTTTGGCTGAGAGCTAGGTTTTTATCGCTGTAATGCAGTCTTTCCTTTTTGTACATTGACAAATATGATGGTTTTGTGTAGATATGGTAGAGTTGAGGATCAACTGGAGAGAGAGAGACCTGGACACATTACGGTACGGTCAGAGATTCAAGAGGATCATGGTGTCCGCACTACATTGGCCAGGTTTGGGGTACTGACGTTTTTGGAGAACCCTTTGACGAGAGCTAGGGAGCCATTGTTGGCCCAGATTGTAATCTATTTGGATCCAGATCATGAGATATTTAGAGTGTATGGGCACCAGATCGAGTTGATTGTCTAGGATATGTATTTCCTGACTGGTCTCCGACCACTTTGGATGGTGGGAAATACGTTGCCATTATTACCGTGAGGGTGAAACATTATGGAGTTTGTAGAGTGCCACAATCGAATGGGTCTCCATGTGAAGGGGACACGAATACCGATTGGAGATCTAGAGTGGCTAGAGACTTGTGCTGTGGCCACAGCGGTGTTGCATACCTTGAGAAACCAGGCACTCCACCATATCACTCGGGGTTAGATGATGCTTGTTAAGAGTGTGTTGAGTGGGACCTACTATGGGTGGGCCCAAATGATTTTTTCGTTTTTGAAACAAAAGTTGTTGCTATGCAAGCGGTAAGTGAAAAATGACTGTGCATATGGCACGGTGTTGTATTAGCTCTTATTTGAGAATATCTTGACACTTTGGCCTTGTATACAGATCTAGGATAGCGACCCAAGAGAGCCCAGGATGCGCTGCTGGGGGTGGCTACTGTGTAGAGGGGGAGGTGGGGCAGTTGGACGTGTGTTCTGACTTGAGTTCTTTGTGCATTGGGATCAGATGCCACTCTACATATATGACTATCCCTATAGTAGGATGAGTTATAGTGGATACTCAGACTTGCCACTAACTCCAAGTCGAGCATGGAGGCTTGATGGTAAGTGACAAGTTGCTAATCATTTGTGTGCATTTTAAAGTTTCATAATATTGTAGATGGTACTGATTCATTCAATTTTGGTATCCAGATACAGCATTGATGAAAAAAACTGGGTATATGGGATGGCCTGCAGTATCAGGGACTGCAACACCTAGTGGGTCGAGGGGTCTGCAAAACGGGGATCCAGTTTCCCTCATGGAGGAAATCCATCATAGATGTGAGAGGCTTATGACTGGTTTTTCAAAGCATGGTTGGAAAGATCTTGATGACCAATACATAGAGCCATGTATTGATACACCGTCGGAGTGGCAAGGAGTCATGCAATGCATGACGATGGCCGGATAGGGGATGCACAATCTACGAGCTGTAGGAGCAGAGCCATGGTCCAAGATCCTCTATATAGTGATTAGGTGTATGGGTGTGTGGTGCCCCCAGTTTTGTTTTTTTATAACATGTTATGGGCATGTCATATGTATCAGAGTTGATGGACTCTAAAACATTTTGAATGACACACATAATGGATATGCATCATTTTTATGGTTTATTGTTATTTTCTCATGTGAAATGGATGTGATAAATGGCAATCTAGAATGTTGTTTGCAATGAAATATACATAATTATTTTGTGCTCTAGGTACATGAATGAATGTAATGATTTAAAATTCACGCATCAAAAGATTCACTTGTAAATATCTTCTAAAAAGGACTGGGTTATGCACACGATAGACACCATTCAATTGCATGAAAAGGAACAGGGGAACTAAACGAACATGAAGGTGAAGGATGTGGCACGAAAAGGCATCGACTAATAAACCTCACACTATATCATATTAGGCATGGTTATTGGTGGTAGTACCAATGCATACGTCGTTAGAGAGAACAAGCGAGTGCAAGGGGGTAAAAATGTCCCAGGCTACCAAGGCTAGATTTCGCTAGTAATGACTTGCACAATTGGGATAACCAATATATGGTGCGGATGGGGGTCCATCTGAAAGGTGCCACAAGACAACAAATAGGATAATGAACAATGCTGGCAACCTGAGCGCAAGGTAGAAATCAAACAAACACTACTAGAGGGAGTGCTCTGGGTAGGATTTCTATCACTCACACACCAAAAGGTATATGGTGTGGGGGAGCTGCCTTGGGGGCAGCTTGAGCTCAGGTCACGAAAGTCAACATAGACACAGATGGTGCCATTCCTCTTATGGGTGGGAAATATGAAATCATGGGTGAAAAATGCTTCCATGATGTCATCATCACAATAGAATATGGGGTGACTCGTGGAAGGGTAACCACATGACGTGGCAAAGCTACCTAACTCATCATCATGAGAAGAAAGGTTCACATGCGCATTGTCATGGGGTGTGATGCAAGAAAAAGAAGATAAGGGATCCACCGATGTTGAGCCCAAGGTGATCGCTGAAGGGAGGTCAGACAAACATAAGGGGAAGTCCTAGAGGGATCTTCCACCCTGGATCTCATGAGAGATGACAGGTAGAGGATGGTGGCTGAAGACTCTGTCATATCCACCTTGGGAGGGGGAATGTCAATGGGAGAAGGTATATCCTTAGGTTTGACTGAAGCATACTACTCGAGAATCAGAGAAGAAGCCTCATTGTATTCGGTTTCGTATTACAGAACTACCTCCAAAGAGGCGCAGTAATGCTTTAGGCGGGGGAAAAGGTGGGTATAATTTCCATGGAGATCACAAAAATCCCATGGGTGGTTGGTGTGAACAACCTTGGGGTTCTTGGCAATGGTCAATAAAGTAACAAAGGCTTTAGGGACCTTAGACTTAGGAAATGATACATTGACCATGGGCTTGATACGAGGCAATTCAGGATAATGATGGGTGGCATGACCGAAAATGTCACAAAAATAACACAGGGGGGTACGCTTTGGAGGCTGAGCAGGAGCAGGGGTTTTCTGGGTAGCCTTGTCCTTAGGTTCCTTCTTGCAGGCTTTTCCCCCCTCACCCGAAGCTTTCATAATAGGAATAGGTTCCTGTTGAGGTGGCTAAGGCACAAAAGCAAAGGGAGGGGTCATGGTGACTAGTTGGACCGGGGTCAAAGCAGTATAAGGTTTGGGATGACAAGGTGGGATAGTGGCTGGGGGATCAATGTACTAGACTGGGATCCCCAGGGTCATGTTAGGAAGAGATAAGATAGCCATAACAGGTACCGAGAATAATCTAGGAGGGGGAGCAAGAAACGGTATCTGACTGGAAGGGTAATGGCCAGGTGGGACAACTCTGATATGGTTAAGGCCAGCAGGAACCATTCCAAGGGGTAGATAGGCTCATGGATACCAACTGTAGATGAGGGGCCTTGAGGAGGGGGTCTGGAAGTCTGAGTCGAGGTGCTAGGAGTAGGTTACAGTGGGTGGGGCTGCTGACTAGTCAAACTAGTTCGTTTGAGGTGGGACTGAGATGATAACATCATGCAAACATTCGATGAGTTGGGATCAAAGATAGGAGGAGAGGGACTAGGGAATGAACCCAAAAAAGAGGAATATTTATAGACTCCAGGTTAAACACTGGTCAGAGGTTCAACTATTTTTTTTTTGGCCATCGAAGAGATGATGTACTTAGGGGAGGTCTGAGACTTTGGTTCGTAATATGTCAACTGGTTGATGGTGACAATATTTTCATTGTGAGGAAAACACATCTTAAGGTGAGAAACATGGGACAACAGACATCGCATAAGTGTAGCTACGACCCAATAGAATGTTGTAGTCCAAGTGGGAATCAATGAATTCTACATCAACACAAACAGTCTTTCCCGCAAGAGTAATGGGACAATTGTAGAACATGCCAAGGGGCTTGGAAGAGTGGCCATCCCACGCTCTAAGGGTGATAGTGGAAGGGGATAACTCAAAAGATATGAGTTTCTTCCAAACTGAAGTGGACATCACATAGGTGGATGCCCCCTCGTCAATGATACAACATGAGACGTTGGCATTCCTGATCTTGACAAGAATTTGGAAGGCGACGGAAGTAGGAAGGGGGGGATGTTCTGACCGGTCAACATCAAAGAAAATAAAACGATCATCTGAAGGATCCATAGTGACCATGGAATTTAGTAGAGTTTTCGTTATGAAGGGAACGGTTGGAGTACTTCTAGTTTTGATATGGCAGCAGGGGATTGTGCCAAGTCATCTAATATCCCCAATGGAGTTGCAAGTTGTTAGTGTGAATTCTAATCGCAAGCGTACGAAAAAAGCTCACTTTAGCTGTGCTTAGAAAATAGCCCTAACATCAAAGATGGTTGTCAATTTCCTTAGATCTGTAGTTAGTGATCAGAGTAAATGATACAAAAATCAATATCTATGCAGTTAAAGACATTAAACAACAAATAATATGTAAGAGTTGCACCATGCATCCAATGAACTAGATAAGAATGTTTTTAAAGAATTTTTCTATTATGACACTTGGGAAGGGAACATAGAAAGATGTTACTAGTCACCCTCAATGGGATGGGTTCTTGTATTTCTTCGACGCTTTAGATCTAAGATATCTCTCTCTTGATGGTGTAGAAAACCCAGACAAAAATGGAACTCAAGGGGAGTTCACAAGCAAAAAAGTAGAAAAATATGACAATGATGGAGGATCAGAGTCAGACCAAAAGTATAGATCCAGAGTGATCTTTAGGCAACAAAAGGTAGTGAATGAATGGAAAATCCCTTCTATTATAACAAAATATTGAGTTAGTCTATATATTGGTGCATAATTAAAATATTATTAACCAAATCTAGATCAAACTTTTATGTAATATTTTATTATTTTTGTTGGAGGGAAAAGGAATTTGAATTTGGTCAAATCCCTTTATTTGTAAATAATAAATAAATAAATCATTTATTTATTATTTTAAGAATTTGGTAGAGTAATAATTAAATAAATAGTGATTTATTCAATTATTTATAAATGATTTAGTCAAATTTAACAAGGAATATTATTTAAATAATGTTTTAAATAATTATTCCTAGAAAATAATAAGATAAACAATGATTTATCTAATTAATTTTCCTGTTTTGGGTTAAATATGACAAGGAATATTAATTAAACTATGGTTTCATTAATTATCCCTTGAATAAAATCAAACAAATAAGGATTTATTCAATTATTCCTCATGGGGTTTCCTGTTTAGACCATAAACACCTTAGTAAACTATGGATTACTAAGCTATTTTTCATAGTGAAAGCAATTCTACTAGGGTAGAATTGGTCTTACATGGTGTACTTTGGTCCATCTAATAGTAACAGATTAGATGACCCAAAATTGGTGTAACACCAGTGCCCTTGTGATATCTGAGATTGCTTTTGGTATGTGTTGAACCTCAGAATTTTCCTTTCTCTGACATCTTTCTCACCACTTTTTCCTTACTTTCTCATAATTCCATACACTCCAATCAATGATAAATATTGTGTTTTATCTCAGGGAATGCATTTACATGTTTTATATGTTATATTATGATGTTCTTATTATTTGAATGGATTTTTGTAATTTCGCTATAGAACGCAGCCTATTATGCAGCTAATATTTGGTTCCTTAGCTACTTTCATGGTTTGAGAGGTTCCAAGGAGAAAATAGAGAAATGAGCCACATGGGCATTTCCAGAATGATTCACACATGGATTTCGTCATATATACTTGATTGAAATCGACAGAAAAGGATGCCTGAGATCATGGTCAAAGTCCGGTCAAAGGACGTAAGCCGAGAGTGAAGAACTCTTGATTTTATTTGACGTAGGAAATCAAGAGTTAACTAGTCAAAATCCAATTCTATGTTTTGGTTAAGATAGCCATATGCAGGCATAATTAACTCATTACAATTATGTTTTGTTTTATTTAAATACCGATTATTTAGAAACCGAACGATAGTAGTAATTTATGAAACACTGTGTATTGTTTTAAACTCTGTTATTTTCATAATATAAGGATTATGTTCATGGTTCTAGTATCTTCTTAATGTATATATATTCAGCTAGGATCTCGACCGACTCTGTTGCAGAGGGCCCCTGCACAGGAGGAGGTTTTTCATTAATTGTTTTAGTTTAATTCTCTACTCTATTTTGTCAAATTTATGAGTAGATTTATATTGTGTTGCAGCTTTTAAATCAGTATCATATAATTAGGTTATGAATGCTTTCTTAGCATCAATGATAGAATGACTGTGTAATCTTTGCTTTCTTAAAACATCTCAAGAAGGTAGATTCATCTATTTTCCAATTTGGTTAAGTTTGAGGCAATAGAGATCACAGTTGTTTAGCTTCTTTTCATGTTCTGTTATTTACTTTCTTAGATCAAATATTCAATCATTGTATAATTTGGTGTTCCTAAATATTAGGCCAAGAAGGTGATTTGTCATACTTCACAATTGGGTGCTCGAATGCCTAACCTATGAAATCATTGAGATTTTCTTTTACATGCTTTTACATTGTTTTCTAGATTAAGATCCTCAGTCAATTGTATAATTGGGTGTTCCTAAAGATCAGGCCAAGAAGGTGACTTTTCATACTTCACAATTGGGTGGTTGAATGTCTAACCTATACAATTATTGAGTTTTTCCTTTACATGATTTAATTTCTTTCCTAGATTTAAAGAGTAAAGTATAATTGGTTGCTTGAACATCATCTCAAGAGGGTGATTCTATCATACTTCCATATTGGATGCTGGAGTGATTGAACGTACCTTAGTTGTTTTCCTTTACATGCTTTAATTGCTTTCCTAGACTTAAATTTTTGAAACTAAATTACAATCAGTTACTTGTACATCATTTCAAGAGGGTGATTCTATCATACTTCCATACTAAATGTTGGAGTGATTGAACATACATTAGTTTTTTTTCCTTTAAATATTCTTTCATCTAGAGTAGCATTGCAATTTCAGATTTCAGTGATAAGATTCATATCCATGGAATAGGACTAATGTTAAATTAGAATTCATTAGAATACGCACTCTGTTTTCAGATTAGATTCTAAACTAGTCAATAGTTTTTGATTAATTTTTATGAAAATTAGTTTAACTTAAGAACACTTCCTTTTCTTCCTTCTTTCAAAATTAGTTTTATACATTTAAATTTCACTAGAGTTAGTTGATATTTCATAGTTCTAGATTAACATTTAGACATAAATAACAAAATCCCCCAAGATAACATAAAAAATACATACAACGAAATAAGAAGAAGGTTAACTAAGCACATACATGGCACCACACTTCATCAGTTTACAAAACTTGGTTGATAATTTATGTAAGAAATTTAAGACATTAAATTTCCAAAACATTTTGGCACCGTTTCCAGGGAAGTGTAATTAGGTAACCTCATTTCTTACATCTAAAAGTAATGATATGCACATGGAAAGAGATTCTAGGGGTAGATTCATAGCTAGAGGCAGAAGTTTATTTCCTACAACACCACTCACTCCACCTAGATCACGTAGTGATACACCACCATCTCAAACTCATATTCCATACTTCACTATACATAGACTTCCTAAAGTATTAAGGTCATAAATCCAATTAAGAGGATCTCCTACTTCATCCACTGAGGCAGTCTTAGAGGAAGAAGATCTCAGATCTCCAACAGAAGGAGTAACCTTTTTCACCTCTACAGGGGAACACATTTTAGCTGAAGAGTTAGACATTCCTAGTGGAGAAGAAGAAGAAGAAAATTTCTTAAATATCCCATTGATAGAAGAACCAGAGGAAGAGAAATTAACCTTACAATTATAACCTTATATTAGCACTGAGGAATCTACACTTCCATGAAGGGGAGAAGGATAAGGAGGAGAAGGAGAAGGAGAAGTTCTAAATGGGCTATTTGGAGGAGGAAAAGGTGGAGGAAGAGGTAGAGGAAGAGGAGGAGGAGGTGAAGAAAACAAAAGAAATAGGGAAATTGATAATTCTTTTGGATTTCATATAATTGATGGGGAAACAAATGCTACAATGAAAAATATATCACCTTCTGCCCTTCCAATTTTTCATGGATTAAAAAGCGAGGATCCGGAAACCTTTTTGTTTGAATTTGAAGTTTTGTGTAGATATTATGATTATTTACAAGACTCTCAAAAACTTAATCTATTTCCTTCAACACTGAAAGGAGCAGCTTTAAAATGGTTCATGGGTTTAGTCACATAGTCTATTAGGACATGGATGACATGAATAATTTTTTTTTAGAAATATATTTGGATTATTGCATACCCATTAATCATAAGGATGAATTATTCAAAATGATGCAAAGAGAGGATGATAATTTGGAGGATTTAATTGAAAGATTCAATTATAACATAAAAAGAGCTAAAATGGATTATTTAGATCAAGATACTTTAAAAGATATTTTATTAAAATCCATTAGAGATGAGTGGATAGATATTCTCAACATGATGGGGAAGGGAGATATATCTCAACTCCCATTACCTGACATTGTTGAATTATGTATTCATCTCTCAAGGGGAAAAACAAAAACTGGGATAAATCTAGGAGATCCTTCTCTTGCTAGAGTGAATAGATGTGCAACTGAAACAATAAGTAGAGAAGAAATTGGAAATATGTTTGATGAATTTAAAACAGATATCTTAGGAAGTATTAGTGAACAGATAGACACCCTTAAATTACACAACAAGCAGAAAGCCAAGATAGATGATTTAGCTATCTTCTATCCTAAATGAAGAAAGAATATTTCTTTAAGAGAATGTCCCCTTGATGCAAAATTAATAGAGACCTGTATTATTTGTTCAGAAAATCATGAAACTAAGAGTTTCCCTTCAATTCCAAGCCTTACGTTTGTTTTTCAAGAAGAAGCTACTTCAAATCCAACATAATTTCTTTGCTTTGTCTCTAGAAGACCATGACACGGGCCAGAAACTCAAGGTTTTAACAATTAAATGTATACTCAGCCCTCACCAAACAATTGGAATTCTTGGCAACAACCTTGGCCTCAATCTCAATCTTGGGCACAAGGAATGCAAAATCCCTATCATAGATACTCTCAATACTACCAATATCCTCCATCCTATCCAAACTATCATCCTCAACAAATTCCTCAACAAAATCAACAACACCAACTCCAAAACCAAAATCCACAACTTTCATTACCATTTCCACAAAGAATAAATCAACTACCTACCCAACCATTTCCAAACCCCAATAATAAAAACCCCCAGAATAATTACAAGATAGAAGGACAAAAATTTCCAACCTACATGATTACTCCACTAGATATTAATGATGTCCAACTTAGATATGGTAGGATATTAGAAAATAAAAATCCTTCTGTAGTTATTCAAGAACACGATAATTTTGAGAAAAATTCTCCACAACCAAATGAAAGTTTTGAGGAAGGAACATCTCTTCAAAACCAAAATTTTGAAAATGAAAAACAAAAAGAACCAGTAAACTCAACTCCTATCATAGAGCAATCATCAGTATCTATTTCTAACCCTCCCTTTCTTGAAATATTACAAGTTGATAAATGGGTATAAAAGCATATCATGTTTCCAAATTATGATTTTCTAGATGAATTGAAAAATGTCTGTATAAAAATTCCTTTGTTAAAAGCCATTAAATAGATTCCAATTGTAGCCAAAACAATAAAAGAGTTGAGCATGAAGAAACCGGGAAGAAAAAAAAAGAAATAAAAAGAATTCAACTTGTAGGAAAAAATGCAGACATAATGATGGGAAAAATTGCCACACAAAAATATTTAGATCCAGGAATTATAGTTGTAAAAACACATGTCAATGGTGTTGAAATTCCAAATACATTGATTTATTTAGGAGCAGCTATAAACATCATGAGAAAACAAACCATGGAACAACTCAAACTTCCTAACCTTCTGTATACACCTACATTACTGCAATTAGCATACAGATCTGTAATCAAGTCAGATGGTGTGTTAGAAGATATTTCAGTATCATTAGAATTTTGGGAGTATCCTGTCGATTTTATGATCTTAACTCCTAAGAATAATCTAGGAGGACATCCACTAATATTAGGAAGACCTTGGTTGGCTACAACTGATGTTTCATTAGCTGTAGATATGGTGATATGTACATCTCTCATTGTAACTCAACAAAGAAATTCACTCTATATCCTCCAACAAAAACAATCACAGATTTAGAAGACGAAGAATGGATTGAAGATGAAGATGATATGTAGCTTCTCTTTACTATTTCAAGCATTAGTGAAGATAGTTAAATCTTAATTTCAATAGAAAATTTTGAAGCATCTTCAGAATATGGGCATGATCAATTTCAAGAACAATGCAATATTGAATATTTGTCATCTAGGCAGATGTCTCTATACTCGATGGAAGAATTTTGTAGCTCTATAGTTGAAATCTTTCCAGGGAAAACTTTGAACATAAACAAAAACTTGCAAAGATTACAACAAGAAAATTTAATCAAAACATTACAACAACATTCTTTTGCATATGCATGGGAATACACTGACATGAAAGGAATTAGTCCTAAGACTTGTATACATCACATCTACATTGAGGAAAATTGTAAACCTATCAGACAACTTCAAAGAAGGATGAATCCCAATCTTAGGTAATTTGGGAAAGAAGAATTGCAAAAATTGCTGAATGTAAACTTCATTTACCCAATTTCAGACAGTTAGTGGGTTTCCCCTTTAGTGATTGTACCCAAAAATAATGGTAAGTGCAGGGTATGCATTGACTATAGAGAGTTGAATAAAGCCACCCCAAAAGATCATTTTCCTTTACCTTTTATAGATCAAGTATTTGATACATTAGCAGGTAAGAATTATTCCTCATTCTTGGATGGTTTTAGTGGTTACAATTAGATTCAGGTAGCACTTGAAGACCAAGACAAAACCAAATTTGCATGTTCATTGGAAACTTATGCCTACCAAGTACTTCATTTGGATTGTGCAATGCACCTGCAACATTCCAAAGGGAAGTACTAGGAATATTTTCTGATTTAATACATGATTGTGTAGAGGTATATATGGATGAATTTACATTTTATGGGAATTCAATTGAAAAAGATTTAGAGAATTTGGAAAAGGTTCTTAAAATATGTAAAGAAGAAAATCTTTCACTAAGTCGTGAAAAATTCTTTATGATATTTACTGAAGGTATTGTTATAGGACATCACATTTTAGGAGATGGAATTAAAGTTGACACATCTAAAGTTGAATTCATCTCCAAATTATCAATTCCAAGTTGTCAAAAGGATGTTATAATTTTTCTAGGATTCAAAGGGTATTATAGAAGATTTATAGAAAATTTCAGTAAAATAGCATCCCCACTCTTCAATTTACTTACCAAAGATTGTGAATTTAGTTGGAATCCTGATTGCCAATTGGCATTTGAAACTTTAAAAACAAAATTTTTTGAAGCACCCATCTTAAGAGGTCCAAATTGGAAACTACCTTTTCATATTTCACCAAATGCTTTAGATACAACTCTAGGAGCTGTATTGGGACAAAAATATTTTATCCCCTATGCCATGTATTACACAACCAAGAATTTGACTTCCACTGAGTTAAATTACACTATAACTGAAAAGGAATTCTTAGCTGGTGTTCATGCTATAAATAAATTTAGACATTACATTACAGGATATGAAACCTTTATTCATACATATCACTTTGCACTTATATACTTAATGAATAACTCTGTTACAAATGGAAAAGTCACAAGATGGTTATTACTCCTACAAGAATTCAATATCACGATTATAGACCGACTTGGAAAACAAAACATAGTTGCTGATTTCTTGTCTAGAATTAAAAATGTCAAAAACGATACTCCAGTTGAGGATAAGTTTCCCAATGAATATATTTGTGAAATAACTACTAAAATCCCTTGGTTTGCAGATATTTATAATTACTTAGTCAGAGGAAATTCACCTTCACACTTTTTTCCTAGAGAGAAAAGAAGAATTATTCAAATAAGTGCAAATTACCCATGGATTAATGATGATATGTATAAAACATGTACAGATCTCATTATTAGAAGGTGTGTTCGAGAATATGAAATTCCTGAGATTCTTAAAGCATGTCATGATGAAACCTGAGGTGGAAATTTTTTTGATAAGAGGAAAACCTATAAAATCCTTCATTTAGGATATTATTGGCCATCCATATTCAAGGATACTAAAGAATATTTCAAAAGGTGTGACAACTGTCAAAGAATGGGGGACCTTGTTCCTTTAGATGAAATGTCATTACAACCTCAAGTACTAATTGAACCATTTGAAAAATGGGCCTTGGATTTTGTTGGACCAATCAATCCACCATCTAATCAAAAGAAATATATTATGGTATGTACTGATTATGTCACTAAATGGGTAGAAGCTAAATAACTTCCTTTAGCTAATGAACATTCTGTAGTTAAAATTATTTTTGAGGATATCTTCACTCATTTTGGTGTTCCAAGAGAAATTGTGACAGATCAGGGATCTGATTTTACATCAAATTTGGTGGAAAATCTTGTGGAAACCTACAAGATAAAGCACAAAAAATCCACTCCTTATCATCCATAAGAAAATGTTCGAGTCTAACAATAAAGTGATTGAAGGAATTATCACTAATACTGTACATCTATATAGAAGAGATAGGGAAGAAAGGCTTCTTGAAGCCTTATGGGCCTACAGAACCACATGGAGGAATACAACATGACATACTCCCTATGAACTTGTTTATGAGAAGCAAGTCCTGTTAACTATAGAATTTCAGATTCAAACTTTCAAGATGGTAGTCCAATTGGGACTTGATTTATCAGAAGCACATAAGCATAGATTGGAGCAACTTAATGAGCTTGATGTAATCAGGAAAGATGCAGTTCAAAGAACCAATATAGTCTAGCAGAAAAGGTCCAAATAGCATGATAAATATATCAAGGAGAAGAAGTTTCAAGCAGGGGATTGGGCACTTTTGTTCGATTCAAAGTTCAAATAATTTCAAGGAAAGTTTCAGAGTCATTGGCTTGGGACTTATGAGATTAAAAAAGTCTTTGACAATGGAGCAGTCAAGATAATGACAATTGATGGAGAAAAGGTACCTCTTCTTGTGAATGGACATCGATTGAAAGTATATCATAAGCCAATTTCAAGAGAAGATTTTATCAAGATTTTCCAAGATAATACTGATACGAAGTTAGTGAAGAAGAATCCTTCTTCTTCCCTAACTTAGCTTTTATTTTTTCTATTTAAAAAAATAAAACTAAAAATAATAAAAAATAAAAATAAATTGTATGATAATGAAAACCAATCAATGATTGGCATCCTGAAACAGAAAATATAGGATGAAAAATAGAAGTTTTGACATCCTATATTTTCCATTCCATTTCTAAAAATCCCAAAAATATTTGTTCCCTTTCTTTTCTTTTCTACAATAAGAAGTAGTACAGAACTACATTCAATGCTGCATTTACATTCCATTTTGCAGCTGGTATTCCATTTTTCAGCTACATTCCATTCCACAATCATATTAGATTTTGCAGCTACATTCCATTCCATTCCACAGTCATATTCCATTCTGCAGCTGATTCTACATTCTGCAACCACATTTCATTTCTACAATTACATTCCATTATGTAGCTCTGACACATTTGTACAACCTACTAAAAAAAATGATGATGAATACAGGAAATTGAATGAATACATTTGAACACCACCATGCTAAAATATACCCGAAGAATCAACTCCAAAGAAGTAACAACGAAAGGTTAGTTCTAAAGGTAAAGTTGCAAAAAATTATTTAAATAACAATGTAAAAAAAAATAACATGTATAATGTAGATGATCATATTGTTACACCATTTTTTGGTAATCTAACCTATTGTCATTAGATGAAACCAAGTACACCATGTAAGACCAATTTTACCCTAAATAAAATTGCTTTCACTATGTGAAATAACTTAGTAAAACACCCTTATTAAGTTGTTTATGGTCTAAATAGGAAACCCCAAAAGGAAATAATAAACAAATCTATATTTGTTTATATTTCCTCAAGGAATAATTAGTTAAACATCAATTTAATTATTATTCCTGGTCATATTTAACCCAAAACAAGGAAATCAATTAAATAAATCCCTATTTATTTGATTATTTCCCAGGAATAAGTTATTTAATCCTTATTTAAACAATATTCCTAGTTAAATATGACTAAATCATTTATAAATAATTAAATAAATCATTATTTATTTCATTATATTTTCACCATTTCCTTAAAATAATAAATAAATCATTTATTTATTTATTATTTATAAATAAAGGATTTAACCCAAGTCAAAAACCCTTTTCCCTCCAATAAATATAATAAAATATTCCTAAAAGGTGGTTCTAGAATTTGGTTAATAATATTTTATTCATACACCAAGTTCTAGAATACCCTAATATTTTGTTATAAATAGAAGGGTTTTCCCATTCATTTGTCACCTTTTGTTGCATATTAGATCACTCTGGATCTATACTCTTGGTCTGACTTTGAGCCATTATCATTGTCACATTCTCCATTATTTGCTTTGTGAGCTCCCTTTGAGTTCTATGTTTGTCTGGGTTTTCTACATCAACAAGAGAGAGAAATTCTAGATCTGAAGTGCTGAGGACTTTCAAGAACCCATCCCATTGAGGAGAGTTGGAAACACCTTTCTTGTTTTCCTCTTAGGTGCCCTTTAATAATATAAAAATTCTTTCAAAAATATTGTTCTTGTCTTGTCTATTGGATGCATGGAGCAAAACTTTATTTTTACTGCTTAATGTCTTTTTATGCATAGATCTGGATTTGTGTAGCTTTGTCTTGATCAACTAACTACAGTTTTGAAGATATTGGCAGCCATAATTGATGTTAGGGCTATCTGTTATGCGTAGCTAAAGTGGTATTTTTCTGACAAAATATTCATACTAACACATATGATACCTTAACATGCCATCATTTGATTTTATTGGGACTCCTATCATGTCATAGATCGACCACATCATTCACATTATGTTTCATAATAGTCCACAATAGACTCCCTCATTTTTTATTAATAGTCATGACCTGTTGATGCAACATATCCATCTACGTTTCTTCAAAACCCCAATCCATGTCACTTACTCATTCCTACAAACCCTCGACATCCTTCATCAGATCCGTAATCCAATTCACTTCATAACAGAGAAGGATAATTCTGAAGGCTAGACTCTTTACAACAGAAGGTATGGGTTTTATAGTCAGATCAGAACTGGTGGGAAAAAAATATATGGAAGGATGTACTCAGATCAAGGAGATGTTGCAAAAGGATAAATGGATCAAGTTTATAGAAAAAATTGATGGCTTCCACAAAGATATCACTAAGTCTTTTGCGAGGTCTTTTGATGGGACAAAAGTTGAAGTAGGAGATATCAAGTTCTCAGTAATTGAGGCATTCATAACTGAAGCCACAGAGCTCCCAAGGGTTGGAAAAAGGTGGTTCAAAAACAAATAATTTTACACTGAATCATGGAAAGTTATCCTCAAAAACCTAGGTATGGATATTTCTATTTTCAGAAAGGGTATTCCTAGCTCAACACTTAAGAAGAAATGGAGCAACATGCTTTTAATTCTGCAAAAAATTATCACCTATGAAGGCAAGTTTGCTTGCATTTATGTGTATCATATTCGATTGTTGATGAATTTCTTAGAGGATGGTGAAATAAATCTTCCCTTCTTCATACTGAATGGCTTAAAATGAATGTCTAAAAACATGTAGAAGATAATTCCGTTTATAGATAACACTATGCACCATCATAGGTTGGTAAAAATTCTTCTTGAGTTTCATTTGAAAAGTATAGGAGATTATTGGGAGAACTTTCTTACCAGAAACCATTTCCAAGATATACCAGAGCCACCTAAAGAAGAAAATAATAGAAAAAGCATAAGGAAGAATATTGACACAAACATTAAGGACAAACCCATATCTCCACTTCAACAAAATGATGAGGAACTCACTCTGACAGAACTGATGGAGAACAAGAAGCAAAGTAAAGTCAAGAAAGGAGGAAAAACAAAAAGGAGGAGCAGGGTTACAAGTGAAGAAAAGGTAAATCCACGATAGCTGAGAAGGAGTTCTAGACTCTGAGGTTCAATAAAGAAAACACTACCACAAGATACATAGTTTATAAGTTTAGAAAAATAACCTCCAATACCATCTCCTATCAATATTTCTCCTCTACATAGCCCTGAAAATTCTCCTATACATAATTTTGAAGGTAGTCCCAGCAGGAAATCTCCAGGCATAGACCTAGTACAACAAGAAATATATGATTACATAGAGTCACTAGAGAAGAGAAATGCAACAATGAATCCAGAACCTCGTATCAATCCAGAACCTCCTATCAATCCACAATAACCTCTAGTTGATACCCTTAAATAGGAAATCTATGAACTAGAGATATTGAATAGGCATATTAAATAGGAGAATGAAGCTTTGAAAAAACAGAACAAATTTGAGAAAGGCACTTAGGACTGTGGTACAAAAATATCAAGAAGTTAAAAAGAAAGAACAAATCATTAAACAAGGCAGTCATCAATCTCAAATACAAGCTCCTTATGAGAAAGCCCAGGATGGAAATCAATTCAAAGAAAATAAAATGAGAAAACTGGATGTATTAGCAGAAGTGTCTGAACAAATGCAGTAGGAGAGGAAGTTTCACATTTTTGGTAAATTGCATGAGGACATGAAATAAATTTTTAGTGGGGGTATGTTGAACCTTAGAATTGTCCTTTCTTTTTCCTTACTTTCTCATAATTACATACACTCAAATCAATAATAAATGTCATGTTTTATCTCAGGGAATGCATTTAAATAATTTATATGTTATATTATGATGTTCTTATTATTTGAATGGACTTTTGTAAGTTGGCTATAGAACACAGCCTATTCTGCACCTAATCTTTGGTTCCACAGCTACTTTCATGGTTTGACAGGTTTCAAGAAGTAAATAGAGAAATGAGAAACATGGGCATCTCCATAATGCTTCACACATGGATTTCGTCATATATACTTGATCGAAATCGACATAAAAGGATGCCTGAGATCATGTTCAAAGTCCGGTCAAAGGATGTAAGCCAAGAGCGAAGAACTCTTGATTTGCTTTGACGTAGAAAATCAAGAGTTAACCAGTCAAAATCCAATTCTATTTTTCGGTTAAGATAGCCATCTACAGGCATAATTACGTCATTACAGTTATGTTTTGTTTTATTTAAATACTGGTTATGTAGAAACCAAACGACATTTGTAATTTATGAAACATTTTGTATTGTTTTAAACTCTGTACTTTTCATAATACAAGGATAGTGTTCATGGTTCCAATATCTGCTTAATGCGTATATAGTCAGCTAGGAACTCACCGAATCTGCTGCAGAGGGCCCCTGCATAGGAGGAGGTTTTTTGTCAATTGTTTTAGTTTAATTATTTACTCTGTTTTTCCAATTTCCTTAGTAGATTAATATTGTGTTGCAACTTTTAAATCAGTATCATAGAATTAATTCATGAATGTTTTCTTAGCATCAATGATAGAACAACTGTGTAATATTTGTTGTCCTAAAACATCTTAATAAGGTAGATTCATCTATTTTCCATTTGGGTTAAGTTTGAGGCAATAGATATCATAGTTGTTTAGCTTCTTTTCATGTTTTGTTATTTACTTTCCTAGATCAAATCTTTAGTCATTGTAAAATTGGGTGTTCTTAAGATTAGGCCAAGAAGGTGACTTGTCATACTTCACAATTGGGTGCTTGAATGTCTAACCTATGCAACCATTGAGCTTTGCTTTTACATGCTTTTACATTGTTTTCTAGATTAAGATCCTTAGTCAATTGTATAATTGGGTGTTCCTAAAGATCAGGCCAAGAAGGTGACTTGTCATACTTCACAATTGGGTGCTCTAATGTCTAACCTATGCAATATTGAGTTTTTCCTTTACATGATTTAACTACTTTCCTAGATTTAAAGACTAAAGTATAATCGGTTGCTTGTACATAATGTCAAGAGGGTGATTCTATCATACTTCCATATTGGATGCTCGAGTGATTGAACGTACCTTAGTTGTTTTCCTTTACATGCTTTAATTTATTTCCTAGACTTAAATTTTCAAAACCAAAGTATAATCGATTGCTTGTACATCATTTCAAGAGGGTGATTCTATCATACTTCCATATAGAATGCTGGAGAGATTGAACATACATTAGTTGTTTTCCCTTTAATTCTGCTTTCATCTAGAGTAGCATTGCAATTTTAGATTTCAGTTATAAGATTCATATAAAGGGAATAGTACTAATGTTAAATTAGAAGTCATTAGAATAGGAACTCTGTTTTGAGATCAAATTATAAACTAGACTATAGTTTTTGATTCATTTTTATGCAAATTAGTTTAAACTAAGAACACTTTCTTTTCTTCCTTCTTTCAAAATTAGTTTTACACATTTAAATTTCACTAGATTTAGTTGATCTTTCACAGTTCTAGATTGAAATTTAGACATAAAGAACAAAACCCCCCCAAACAACATAAAAAATACATACAACGAAGTAAGAAGAAGGTTAACTAAGCACATATAGTGCACCACACTTCATCAGTTTACAAACCTCGGTTGATAATTTATGTAAGAAATTTAAGACATTAAACTTCCTAAACGATATGACAGGGGGATCTCCTACGAATGATCCTACGATTGATGTTGGTTTGAATTGAACGGGGCCATATTCTGAGTACTGCATGAGTGACTCTGTATTTGTGTCTACATAAGGTAGAACGACATCGAAAGTCATCATGGGATTTTTATCATAGTATGCTAGCTTGTCAAAAATGATGATTCAATCCTCTTGATTGAACATTATCACCAGAAAATGGAAGAGGCTATGGCAGTCATGGCATACATATAACTCCACCCAAGGAGTATATTATAGTTAAGCTAAGCATACAAGACTTTAATGTATATGAGTACAGTTTTTCCAGCTAAGTTAAGAGGGATATTCTGATACACATCGATGGGAGTAGAAGGGCACTTTTCTCATGCTTTGAGAATGATGTTGGATGACTTCAGTTCGGGTGATCCAAATTTTTTTCCGAACAGACTTGGACATGATGCATGTAGATGCACGTTTGTTGATGATACGCCGATGTATGGCGATATTTTGGACTGACACTGGTATATGAAAGGCAACCAATGAAGGAAGCATAGGGGCTTCTTTGTCTAAGTAAAAATCCATTAAGCACGAATTGGAAGGGATGATTGCACCTAATGTAGAAAGTAAGGATTTATGCTATTTTGGGCAAGATTTTAGGACCTCTAAAGATGACATGGAAGTGGGAGGTTGTGCTAAATCATCCACGATGTTGTAGTTATGGGACGATTTTGAGTGTGTCTTATGCACCTAGTTGGACCCTTAGCCATTTTTGGCATGGGTTAAATAGGTTATATAGTCAATGGTGTAGTAGGTGCACTCATTCTTGCCCTAACAAGTTGGTGTCTAGGTGATCTGAAATAGATCTGATCTAATACTAAATTAGAACTGAATATTTTCCAACAATGAATTGATTGTTAACTCGATCGCTTAGTGTGGAATACTGAAGGAAAAAAAATGATTTTATGACTTAAACTAGAACTTACGAAGCATATTAAACATGAATTTACAATAAATACCATATATAGAAGACATAAAAAATTGATTACAAAGTTCGTCTTTGGTGGACCAGGTCTCCAGGTTCGATTTCAATATGGGTGTCCATTTTACTAAGGATTTATCTAAGGAAGTCTTTACACAAAAAAAAACCAGAGAAAACATGCTCGCAGGAACCTCTGGTCACTGTCAACAGAAATCTCTCTCTCCTAGCTTTCCAACGCCTATCTCAGTTCCCAATTCTTCCTATGGACAACCAAGAAAAGCTGAAAGAAAACTGCATCTTTCTTCTAGAATATGAATACAGGTCTTTAAAATACTCCTTCTTCATCATGAGAAATGGAATGAATTTATAATACAGGTATGGTTTGAACTTGGCCAAAATTAGCATTAATAATGAAGCACCTAAGGATAAGGTTACATGTTGGTTTAACTTTAACATAGCACAAATAAATTCAAAACCCATAAATAAAATTTAGGATAAACATAACCCGCTGACAGTCTGCTAAATGGCAGAGCACTGAAATGGATTGCATGTGACTGGGCTGCGGTCAAGTGGTTGTCTTCCACCTAGCGGCCAGGCTTTGGTGGTTCCTGGTGGTCGATATAACTATCCCATGTGAGAATTTTCTGATGGTTAAACCAGAGTTCAGGTCCAACAAAACTTCATGGTTAACTTCTAACATTCCGCTGCATACACATGTACACCTGATGATCTTCTTCTTCGCGTGGTCAAGCTCTGCAGTTTGACTATGTTTACAATATATGTGTTTATAATATAGTTATAAATGGTTTAATATTACATTGTGATATATGGTTTAGACTTAGGTCCACAACATTTGCGTCAGAATTAATGATTAGGACTATAGGTTTATGACTTAGGTCTTAGTGCTAGGTCTTTAGTATAAGCTTTAGGACTTAGATCTCCACCATAGGTTTTAGGACCATTACAACTTAGGTTACATATCATTTTCACCATATACATTACAATGACCATGCACCAAAGTAAAATCACATAATAACCATTTAACCATGATGAAGTAACTTTCATCGGAAAAACTGGAGAAACTGAAGAACTAAACTGGACTTCACTGTCGATCTGCACTGATGTAAGATCCTGCTGGATCAATCCTCTCCAATTGAAAGGTTTTGGACCAAAAAAAGTTTGATTTAAGTAGACATAAGGTGAGGGTACAGTTCCCTCACTTTTCCAATCTCCATCCACCTCACCTTTCTCGGATTCATGCCCTTGAGTCCCACTCGAAGATATTCAACATCTCCTCACCTGGAAGTATGAATATTCGTGTCCAAGATGGTATCTTCCTGCAACTCATTCATATACTCAGGCACCAAATCATAAATGGTAGGAATATGTGTATCTTCCTCTAGATCAATGATTATCAAAGGTTAATACAACTTCAGATTTTATACATTTACAACTGAATAAATCCACATGTAAGGTGGTAAATCTAACTGAAATCCATTATTTCCAATCTTATCCACATTCTTGAAAGGACCATACCTGATGGGTTTCAATTTCTTACCTTCACCTTTCAACCTGTCTTTAATGATATACAACCATAACTAATCACCGACCTAAAAATTATGATCGACTCGATGCTTGTCATGGCACATTTTTTACTTGGCCCGACTCTTCTCTAACTGATCCTACACTACTTCATGTATTTTTTGTATTCGTTGAATGAACTTAACTGCTTTATTTGAATTGTCGTGTCCATAAACTTTATCTTCTTCACCAAACATGAAATCCATCAGTTAATTTGGTAGAAACCCAAAACATGTTTCAAATGGTGATCGATTAGTCAAATAATGTAAGGCTCAATTGTAAGCATGCTGCACATAAGGTAAAGATTCATCCCACAACTTAGGATGCTTGGTGCAGTAACCACAGGAATATGTATCACTATCCTATTCACCACTTCTGTCTGCCTGTCAGTCTATGGATGAAAATTTGTGCTCTTCTTTAGCTTTGTGTCCATGAGTCCCCACAACATGGACCAAAACTCTCCTACAAAGCGAGTGTCTCGATTAGAAATAAGGGAAGTATGTAACCCAAAACAAACCCATACCTGTTGAAAGAACATCTGTGCAGTATTTTCAGCAGTCACTTTCTTTTTTCATGGAACAAGAATGCACATCTTACTGAAATGATCAACCACGACATACATGTAATCATGCCCTCTCCTAGAAATAGGAATTATTCCAACAAAATCCATGGAAATTTTGTCCCATGGTCACAAAGGAACTGGAAGTGGCATATACAAACCAATCTTTCGATTTCTTGGCTTGATTTTTGAACACATAACACATCCTTTAATGTACTTAACAATTGTTTCATACATGCGAGGCTATTAAAGATACCTTTGAATTTGTGCCATAGTCTTGGTTACGCCAAGATGTCCTGAAATGCGAGAAGAATGTGCTTCCCGAATAACATGCGCCCTTTCTATCTGTGGTACACAAAACTTACCCAAATGATATAACAACCTGTCTTGAACATGAAAATTGACTTCTTACACCTGAGTACCATGATTTAGTGATTCATAAATATATTTGAAATCAACATCTGTATTGTATTGTTCTAAATAACTTTCAAGTTTTAAATAAATATTCTGCAACACTACTGTCGCATTTAAAGATGGTCTAGACAACATATTAGCTACTTTGTTTGTCACACTTTCTTGTACTTAATACTAAGTGAAATTGCTGAAGAAATCCCATCCATCTGTAATGGCGATATTGTTGCAACTTAGTATGTGACTGAAGGTACTAAAGAAACTAATGACCTGTGTGAACCACTATTTCCTTACCCATTAAGTAGTGTTTCCATTTCTTAACACTTTCAACCCAAGAAAACAGTTCTTTATCATATGTCAAATAATTTATAACTGCCTTAGAAAAATTTTCTAAATGAAAACAAATAGCTTTCCCTTTTTGAAGTAAAACTACACCCATTGCATAACCACTAGCATATGTTTAAATTTCAAATGGTTGTTGAAGATCTGGTAAAGCTAAGATTGGTGTTGTGAAAATTTTCTGCTCAAGTGAATCAAAATATTTTTGTTGTTTCCCTCCCACTGAAAGGAAACTTTAGAACCTGTTAAAGCATGTAACAATAATGCAATCAAGGAAAACTGAGAAATCAATTTTCTCCAATATTGAACTACACCTAGAAAACTCCTAACTTCAGTCATATTTTGTGGTCTTGGCCACTTAACAATCACATCGATTTTATCTAGATATATTTTAAAATGACCACCTCCAACTATGTAACCAAGATAAATCAATGAAGTTTTCCCAAACTCACATTTGGACTTTTTAAGGTTCACATTTTCCCTTTGCAATACTTCAAAGACCTTTTTAACATGCATCACATGGTCTTCCATACTGGAACTGAAAATCAGGATATCATCTAAGTAGATTATGACAAACTTATCAATGTACGGACAAAATACATCATTCATAACTTGCATGAAATTTGTTGGAGAATTACAAAAACCAAAAGGCATCACTAACGATTCAAATAGTCCCTGCCTAGTTTTAAATGCAGTTTTCCATATGGCATTTTCTGCAATGCAAATTTGTTGATACCCACTACGCAAATCCAACTTAGTGAAAAAGGAATTTTTTTTTCAAGTGGTCAAGTAAATCATCTATCATGGGAAGAGGATACCCATTCTTGATTTTGATTTTATTTAAGGCCCTAAAATCGACACACATTCTCCATGTCCCATCTTTCTTAGGAACTAAAATGATGGGTGAACCACATGGAGATGAACTCGGTCGAATGAAACCTTTTTCAACCAGCTCTTGGATTTCTTTATTCATTTCTTCATTCTCTATGATTGACATGCAATACATTCCGACATTAGGAAGATGGGCACCATACATCAATTGTATCTCATGCCGGATTTCTTGTTTAGGAGGCAGATGTTTTGGCTCTTTAAATAGACTTTGAAAAGAATCTACCACTTTAATCAAACTATTTTAAAATTGAGATTCACAACCTGAAAAAGCATCATGTTGATCCTTATGTTGTTCTTTTACAACCATGAGTACATATCTTTTACTTGAACTTATTAGTCTCTCCATCTTATTAGCAGTAACTAAATCCAAGTGTGATTTGAGTTTATGTGCCCTGACAATGTATTCAATTCCATCTTTCTTAAGATGATATCTATGTTCTTTCCTATGAAACACAACATCATGATCTGATGCAGGGGCATTAGACAGTAGCCAGCAATGTAGGAAGTTTTGTCCACATGTTGTGGCTAGGAGGGTTCGAAATCACTTGAATTGTAACAGCTAGGTGTACCTCAGTTGACTGTATTATTTAGATTAGTTAGAGTTGTAGAATTTGAAAAGTTAGGTTCAATACAGCTGTCAGTTCAGTTATTGGAATAAGTTGTAATTATACCTTTGATTTCTAGAACGGTCCTCTCAGAGGAACCAAAGAGTCATATGTTTATGTATATAAATGTAATCCTCGGATGTATAAAAGAGGAAAAAGAAGAAGAGAGGAATAGAGATATTTCTGCAATAAACTCCGTGTGTTCAAAATTGTTTCCGGTTAAATGATTTCGAAGCTTGTTGCCACTGGATTGACTCGAACCTTTGTCTGTGAAGAGATTGTTTAATTGTGAAGAAATTGAATTCTGCGTATGTATAATTGGTGATCTAAACCATTGTGTCGATTCTGCACCCCTCTGTCTATCGTTTTCTCTAAATTTATTGAACAAAACCCTGTGAATCCACCCCACCCACAGGAGAGGTCTGTGTAGAGAACCCATGGTCGTGAACATTGTTCAAATATAAAATTCCTGCTTAATAAAGAGAGACAGAGTTGTTTTTTTTCGAAACCTGACCCGAGGATTAGACGTGAGGTAATGAACAAGAGAATAGCAGAACTAGATTTACACCCGTAGTCAAGCATGGTGCCAAAACCGCGAGTGGATTTGCAAGGTGGATAGCCCATATTGCACCACTTTAGGGTGAGTAAGCGGTATTTTCTGTTTGTGAGCGATTCCATAGGGAATGTGACATGTGGTGGAGTGGACCCACGGAAAACCCCTGTCAACGCGCGCCATTGCACATTATAGTTCATACCAGGATGCCACGCGATATGCATGCATGCCGTCGATATGGAGCCTTGCGATCTAATGGTGGTTGCACGATGGACTTGCCCGACGTTTAACTAAGGTACGGGGTGTGTGTCCCGTTGGATTTTGCCGATGGTTTGTGCAGGCCCGGAGCATAATAAAGTTGTTAATTAAGCAGTTGGAGGACAATTAACATAATTCTGGAGGCTAATTGTCATAAGGTCGGGGGTATCATATAAAGCCGAGAGATTCAAATAAGTTTGCAAGGGTCATGGATAAAGTTTATTTATCAAATTCCATGAATTTGATAAATAAATCACCGAGGAATAGATATAAGTGGACCACGTGGAGTCCAATAACGGGGTTTCGGATAAGAAGTGTTGACATAGCCATGCTATAGTTGACCAACTCTCCGTGAGGTGGACTTTTAGTTTTGTTGCGTCGTTTGTGGTATCAAAGCCATTGTTTTAAGGTTTTTTTTGCAGAAAAGTTGACATTGCGATCCGAGTTGGTAGAGGTGCTGGAAGAAGGAGGCCTGTTGCCAACGCAGAGGTGTTGGGGATGTTGCAGAGGGTCGAGGCCAGAATGGATGCCATGGAGCAAAGACAACCCAGAGATCTGGAAGACATCAGTGAACCTGAAACAGAAGAAGCTGAAGAAAATGTTGAGATTCCTCCTAACATGATGCTCCTTAGAACTATTCTGGGGTCTGCAGTTAAGCCCAGAATTGAAGTGTCGAGTTATGCAGGGGGAATGAATCCAAAGGAAATGGTGGATTAGATAAATGAAATGAATAAATGCTTCGATTATGAAGAAATAAGCGAAGATAAAAGGGTCAAGTTTGCAGTGACAAAGCTGAAAGGACATGCTGCACTTTGGTGGGATGGAGTGCAGGCAGAGAGGAGGAGAGTTGGCAAGCAACCTATCAAGAGCTGGACCAGAATGATGGCTAAATTAAAAGGTAAATTATTGCCTAGTGATTACCAGCTGACATTGTATAAGAAAATGCAGAACCTGAGACAGAAGTTGCTGACAGTAAAGGAATACACAGAGGAATTCTACAGAGTGAGCATAAGGGCTGGGCAATTTCAAGACACACCAGAGAAGACTGCCAGATATGTGAATGGTCTCAAGTTGGAGATCCAAGATGATATTGGTCTCTTTTCTCCTAAGACAGTGGAAGAGGCCTATCAGATGGCCTTGAAAGCAGAGGAGAAAATCCCGAGGAAATAGTCTGCCAAGAAGAGAGGTACTTTACGTGGAAAGGTTTGTCAGGGTGGTAGAGGAAAGCCTACTACACCCAGGGATGGAGATAATAGTAGCTCACCTTAGAATGCATCTGCAGAGGATGATGCAAGGGGAAAAAGTGGTTCTTATAGAGGAAAAGGAAGAGGAGGCAGAGACAGAGGCAGAGGTAGAGAATTAAGGTGCTATAGATGTCAGCAAGTGGGACATAAGCACTATGAGTGTCCTAAGAATGTGGGTGCTAGTCCAAGAAATGATATTGTTACCCAAGCTAGAAAAGAGGCAGAAATTGAAGAATAAATTCTTCCGTAGAGGGGAGAATCCTTGGTGGTAAGTAAGGTCTTGTTGAAGCAAGCTAAAGAGGTCACTGAGCCTGCACAAAGGAAGACTTTGTTTAGGAGCATATGCAAAGTCAAAGGGAAATGCTGCCAGCTAGTCATTGATAGTGGCAGCACAGACAATCTGGTTTTCACTGAGGTAATAGAGAAGTTGAATCTGAAGACAAGGGAGAATCCAACTCCCTGCAGGGTGTCTTGGCTGCACAAAGGGCACCAGCTGGTTGTAAAAGAGCAGTGTGAGATAGAGATACAAATGGGAAAATAAAAAGATAAGGTCCTGTGTGATGTAATGCCCATGGATGTGTGTCATATACTGCTGGGTAGACCTTGGCAGTTTGATAGAGCAACAGTACATGATGGCAAGAAGAACACTTACAAGTTCTTCAAGGATGGGGTACATCATACATTGATACCCATGGAAGAAGGAGAGCCATCCAGTAGAGTGATTGATCCAAAGACCTTGTTTCTGAGGGGGAAGGAGTATCTGCAACAGATAGAAGAAGAAGAGGTAAGCTTTGCTTTAGTTTTCAAAACTAAGGTAGTTCTTACTTCTACAAAAGTTTCTGATTTTCCAGTAGAAATCCAAGAGATGTTAGACAATTACTATGACATTGTTGTGGATGATTTACCTGATGAGCTGCCACCTGTGAGAAATATCAGCCATCAGATAGATTTTATTCCTGGTTCAAATCTGCCAAATAAGGAAGCCTACAGAATGACTCCCAAATAAAATGAGGAAATCAGGAGACAAGTACAGGGATTGGTGGACAAGGGGCTGATCAGAGAAAGTTTGAGTCCATGTGCAATACTAGTAGTATTGAGCCCAAAGAAAGATGGAGGCTGGAGGATGTGTATTGATTCCAGAGCAATCAATAAGATCAAAATCAGGTATAGATTCCCTTGCCCAGAGTTGAGGACTTAATGGACTGTTTGAGTGGTGCTAAATATTTCTCAAAGATAGATTTGAAAAGTGGATACCACCAGATTAGAATAAGAGAGGGTGATGAGTGGAAAAATGTCTTTAAAACAAATGAAGGATTATATGAATGGATGGTAATGCCTTTTGGGTTTTCAAATGCACCTAGCACTTTTATGAGACTTATGAATGAAGTATTAAGGGAATTTATTGGTAAATTTGTGATAGTGTATTTGGATGATATATTAGTTTTCAGCAGAACTAAAGAAGAACATTTAAGGCATCTTAATCATGTCTTGAAGAAGCTGCACCAAGAGAAACTACTAATAAATTTGAAGAAATGCTAATTCATGAAGGAAGAGTTGGTGTATTTGGGGTTTGTTGTTTCTGCAGAAGGATTGAAGATGGACCTAGAAAAGGTTAAGGCAATTGTGGAGTGGCCTTCACCTAGGAATGTTTTTTAGGTAAGAATTTTCCATTGACTTGCTAGTTTTTACAGAAAGTTTATAAGAAACTTTAGCAAGATCAATGCACCCATAATTGAGACAATAAAAAAGAGCAAATAGCCATTTAAATGGACTGCTAATGCAGAAAGAAACTTTAAAATTTTGAAGCAAAATATAACTGAGAAGCCTGTTTTGATTCTGCCTAATTTTACTAAACCATTTCAAGTAAAATGTGATGCTAGTGGAGAGGCCATTGGAGCTATGTTGAGTTAGGATGATAGGCTTGTGGCATATTTCAGTGAGAAGTTGAATGACACCAAAAAGAAGTATTCCTCTTATGAGAAGGAATTCTATGCAATTGTTTAGGCACTGAAGAAGTGGAGACATTATTTGATGTCCAGGGAATTTGTATTATATTCTGACAATCATGCTTTGTAGCATATTGTATAGCAGCCCAAGTTGAAACATAAGCATGCTAAATGGGTTGAGTATCTCCAAGGTTTTAATTTTTTTTGAAACATATAAATGGTCAAGCTAATAAAGTAGTTGATGCTTTGAGTAGGAGGAACATGCTTGTTCAAGAAACAAAATTTGAAGTTGTAGGATTTGATTTTATGAAAGAATTGTATAAAGCAGATCCAGATTTTAAAGAATCATTTGAGGCATGCAGTAACCCTGTTTTAACAGATAGAAGCCAGTGGTTGGATCATTTCCTGCAGGAGGACTTTTTATTCAGGAGAAGCCAACTGTGTGTACCAAGATGTTCCATGAGGGAAATTTTGATCAAAGAGAAGCATAGTGGTGGACTTGCTGGACACTTTGGTACTGATAAGACTTATGAGCAGCTGAGTCACTTCTATTACTAGCCCAAGATGAGAGCAGAAGTGGACAAGGTTGTGAAGGAGCCAGAATGCAGGATTGTACACTCCCTTGCCTATTCCAGACAGGCCTTGGGACATGGTGAGTATGGATTTTGTTCTAGGATTTCCCAAGACTCAGAGAGGGAATGATGCAGTCTTTGTTGTAGTGGACAGATTCTCCAAAATGGCACATTTTATTCCATGCTATAAAACTAGTGATGCCACCCATGTTGCTAACTTTTTTTTCAAAGAAGTTGTTAGATTGCATGGGTTGCCCAAGAGTATTGTTTCAGACAGAGATACCAGATTTGTGGGTCATTTTTAGAGGACACTTTGGAAGAAACTTGGTACCAAATTGAGTTTCATCTTAGCTTATCATCCCCAGACTGATGGAAAAACTAAGGTAGTGAATAGGAGTCTGGGAAATTTATTGAGAAGTCTTGCAGGAGAACAAACCAAGCAGTGGGATCATATTTTTCCCTAGGCATAATATGCATATAATGACTCACCAAACAGGAGCACATGGTAGATTCCATTTCATATTGTTTATGGAATGCACCCCAGAGGAATATCAGAGTTGAGAAATCTGCGGAAGGCAGAGCTAAGGAGTGCAGATGGTGAGGAATTTGCTTCAAAGATCCAGGCCATACATGAACAAGTGAAACAGCAACTACAAGGCAACAAAATCAGATACAAAAGCAGAGCAGACTTGAGCAGAAAAGAAGTTCATTTTGAAGTAGGAGATAAGGTTTTGGCACACTTGAGAAAGGAGAGATTCCCAAAGAAGTAGTACAACAAATTGAAGTTCAAAATATTGGGCCATGCAAGATACTTAGGAAGTTTTCTGCAAATGCTTATGAGATAGAATTACCTCTTGATGTTGGAATATCTCCCATTTTTAATGTTGCAGATTTGTACAAGTATGAATATGATGGTGTAGAAGAAAGATCAGCAGACAAGGAATAGATTGAGTGGAGGGAACAACTACCTCCAGCGCAACCACTGCAACTAGAGAAGATATTGGATAAAAGACCATTCAGAAGGACCAGAGGAAAAGAGTACTTTAAGTACTTGATCAAATGGAAGGACAAGCCAGAGGAAGATGCCACTTGGATGACTAAAGGGATGTTGCAGAAGATAGGCAGATCAGTGGAAGAGCTCATGGATAGGAGCCCATGAAGAAAATTTCCCTTGGGAGTATGATGTAGGGGCATTAGACACTAGCCAGCAATGTAGGAAGTTTTGTCCACATGTTATGGCTAGGAGGGTTCGAAATCACTTGAATTGTAACAGCTAGGTGTCAATACCTCAGCTGACTGTATTATTTAGATTAGTTAGAGTTGTAGAAGTCGAACAGTTAGGTTCGATCCAATTGTCAGTTCAGTTATTGGAATAAGTTGTAATTAGACCTTTGAATTCTAGAACGGTCCTCTCAGAGGAACCGAAGAGTCATATGTTTATGTATATAAATATAATATTCGGATGTATAAAAGAGGAAAAAAAAGAAGAGAGGAATAGAGATATTTCTGCAATAAACTCCATGTGTTCACAATTGTTTCCGGTTAAATGATTTTGAAGCTTGTTGCCACTGGATTGACTCGAACCTTTGTCTATGAAGATATTGTTTAATTGTGAAGCAATTGAATTCTACGTATGTATAATTGGTGATCTGAACCATTGTGCCGATTCTGCACCCCTCTGTCTATCGTTTTCTCAAAATTTATTGAACAAAACCGCGTGAATCCACCCCACCCGCAGGCGAGGTCTGTGTAGAGAACCCATGGTCGTGAACATTGTTCAAATATAAAATTATCACTTAATAAAGAGAGACAAAGTTGTTTTGTTTTCAGAACTTGACCTGAGGATTAGATGTGAGGTAATGAACAACAGGATAGCGGAACCAAACTTACACCCATAGTCAAGCACGGTGCCAAAACCGCGAGTGGATTTGCAAGGCGGATTGCCCATATCACACCGCTTTTGGGTGAGTAAGTAGTATTTTTTGTTTGCGAGCGATTCCATAGGGAATGTGACACGTGGTGGAGTGGACCCATGGAAAACCCCTTTCAAAGCGCGCCATCGCATGTTATAGTTCATACCAGGATGCCGCGCGATATGCGTGCGTGCCGTCGATCTGGAGCCTTGCGATCTAATGGTGGTCGCACGATGGACTTTCCCGACGTTTAACTAAGGTATGGGGTGTGTGTCCCGTTGGATTTTGCCGATAGTTTGTGCGGGCCCGGAGCATAATAAAGTTGTTAATTAAGCGGTTGGTGGACAATTAACATAAGTCTGGAGGCTAATTGTCATAAGGTCGGGGGTATCATATAAAGCCGAGAGATTCAAATAAGTTTTCAAGGGTCGTGGATAAAGTTTATTTATCAAATTCCACGAATTTGATAAATAAATATCCGAGGAATAGATATAAGTGGACCACGTGGAGTCCAAGAACGAGATTTCGGAAAAGAAGCGCTGATAGAGCCATGCTATAGTTGACCAGCTCTCCGTGAGGCGAACTTTCAGTTTTGTTGTGTCATGATCATAGAGATAGGGACTTCCTAACACTACTCCACATATGTCTAATGATATCACATCTAAATCCACTTCAACATTGTAATTAGTTATGATGGAAAAATTTAAACAAAACTACTTTGTGACATTAATATGAGTCTTTTCTTTTAGCCAACCTAATGGGTGTGGTCTTGGATGATTCTGTGTCTCCAAAACAAATTTCTTAACTAATTCTTCATATATTAAATTTTCCTGTGATCCATTGTAAAAAAATGTATCTATTTTTGTGTGGTTTGAAGTTACCCTTATGTGAAATAATTCATCTCTTTTATCCTCATCCAAATGATTTATGTTTGAAGAAGATGCACACTGATTTGTGACATTAATATGAGTCTTTTCTTTTAGCCAACCTAATGGGTGTGGTCTTGGATGATTCTGTGTCTCCAAAACCAATTTCTTAACTAATTCTTTAGATATTAAATTTTCTTGTGATCCATTGTAAAAAACTGTATCTATTTTTGCATGGTTTGAATTTAGTCTTATGTGAAATAATTCATCTCTTTTATCCTCATCCAGATGATTTATGTTTGAAGAAGATGCAGAAGTACTAGAACTTGAGCTAGAGTTAGAAATTTTACTTGTCGAAACCATTGCGGTTATTTTCATTTCATTACCTGAATCAGACCCAAAATATTTTTGGATTGTTGTATTAGCCTTCTTTTCACCTTTATAGAACTTCTTTTGTCTAAGTTATGGGTTAAGTTTCCAACATCTGGCTTCATCATGTCTGATTCTTTGGAAGTGAGAACAAGTAGTTATTTCACCTTCCTTATGAGTTGTCGACGTTTATTTCCCTTCGAACTGATCTTCCTCTTGTTGTCTTTGGAATCCTTGATTTCCAACTGTTTATATGCTTTCTATGAAAACTTGAAGGACCTGCCACTTGATTCAATATGTATGGCTTGAACACACACTTCATCAAAGCCGCCAAGATTAAACATCAATAACGTATGCTGTAAATAAGAATGTAAACTACCGATGTACTTTAATAAAGTTTCACGTGTATCCAATGGAATACCAAGTGCTAAATCTTTCTTCTTGAAATCCCGAGTAAAATCCTAAACATTTTCCCCTTTACCATGCCTAAAATGCTGCCAATCAATAACAACTTGTTGTATGTATCCCAAAGGATAGAATTGTTTTTTGAGAGCTTTTAAAAACTTAGACCATGAAGAGATGAATTTAACTTTCCTATTTAAATATATTTGAGTTTTAATTTCCCACCAGATTAAATTTTTTCCCCCCATTCTAAGTGTAGATAGTTGAATTTTTGTTCTTTCATCAGAAATGTTCTAAATTCTACAATACTTTTCTAGCTGCTTAATCCAGTTATCTAGTTTTTTGGGATTCATTTCACCATCAGAAATAGGTAGTTCAAATTTTACATCAAGATTCAAAAGAGATGATTTCTGAATTTTCTTTTTTTGTTTCAAAATATGAACTAGAAGAAGAAGAATAAGACGATGATGAAGATGATGGAGGAGAAGGAGGTTTATCTTCTTTTCCTTTTCCCTTGTCCTTATTCAATGCCTTCAAAGAAGAAGCTGCATCTCTCACCTTATTATCTTTGTAGAGTTCTCCCAACATCCGCTGCATGTTGAATAACATTTTCTAAATATTTTCTTCACCCATGACCTTCACTTTAGGAGTTTCACCTCCATCGGTTCCTCCCATTATCGATTGATGAATGATTTTCTACTTTCCAACTTCCGAGTCTATCTCCTCAAGCATTCCTTATCCACGTCACAACCTAGACCTGGTTAAACTTCACTGGAAAAAAATCATACAACACAACCTACTCTGATACCAAAATATATGATCTGAAATAGATATGATCTAATATTGAAGTAGAACTGAATATTTTCCAACAATGAATTAATTTTTAACTCGATCGCTTAGTGTGGAAGACTGAAGGAAAAAAAATGATTTTATGAATTAAACCAGAACTTAAGAAGCATATTAAACATGTATTTATAGCAAATAATGGAGCTATAATACATAAACCATTGATTACATATTTCTTCCTTGGTGGACCACGTCTCTGGGTCCGGCTCAAGATGGGCATCCATTTTATTAAGGATTGATCCAAGGAAGTATTTACACAAAAAAACACCGAACTGAACATGCTTGTAGGCACCTCTAGTCACTGTCAACATTAATATCTATCTCTTGGCTTTCCAACGCATATCTCGGTTCCCAATTCCGCCTTCGGACGACCAAGAAACACTGAAAACAAAATTGTCTCTCTCTTCCATAATTTGAATACAAGTGTTCAAAACACTCCTTCTTCATCATGAGCAATGGAGTGAATTCATAATACAGGTTTAGTTATAACTTGGCCAAAATTGGCATGTGTTTGAATGAAAATTAATGTGATAGACCTCTCGGTCTAATAAGAATGAAGAACCTAAGGATAAGTTTACATATTGGTTTAACTTTAACATAGCACAAATAAATTCAAAACCCATAAATAAAATTTAGGATAAACATAAACCACTAAAATTATGCTAAACGATAGAGCACTAAAATGGAATATGTTAGCCCCCTATGAATTTTTTGACAAGCAAACAAGGGAGTTAAAATGTTTTTGAGCCTTCAAGGAATGCATCTCCTCCGAAAACACATCATCCTTGAAGCCTCCTGTGCTTTTTCCCTTTGATAAATCCTAACCTCTGTTCCCGATTTAAAGGCCTCTCTGTTGTGAAGAAGATGCCCAAAGGCCTCCATTTTTCCTTTCATCTCAGCCCTATTAAACCTCTGTTTTCATCACCTTTTCCCCCCTTCTAATTCCCTTTAAACCTTTCAAATATCCTTTGTTTGGTTTGATATCCCCTTATTCCATCTACCGATTCCCTCTTTTAGCCTTAAAACCATCTTTTTTGGCTAAAAACCCATATTTTACCCTATGCCAGGCTTAGCCCCTTTCGGCTAGTCCCTTAACCACTTCCCCACCATAAGCCCGGGTGCTAATACCAAGCGCTATTCCAAAGCACCAATCGCATCAGAGAATCGGAGTGGGACATGCTTTCCATTATAAAGCTCGAAGTTCTGATGCGATGGTGTTTTATTCTGTCGACTTTTGAGTTGTTTTCTGTCGTCGATTGAAATATATCCGATGATCGTCACAAGTCCCATCGCTCCCGCACCTCATTTTCGTCATCCCTCCGATTGCATGCCCACCGTTGATTCACCTTTAATCCGATGGCCCTTGCACCATCGCTCTGATCCCAATCGCAAGTCTTAAACTGTGCCATCCTCCATCCCTCCCAATTGTGATTCTCCAACGCGATCCTGGCCATTGAATCCACAAGAACCAACGGATAGGATCCGCTCTCATTCTGCCATGTGTTCCTCGATTGGGCTCCTTCGATTCAATCTCAGCCTTCCATCTCAGACGGATCGACGGTCCACGTGCTCTCCTCCACCAAACCTTCATTTCACCGCATTTTCACCTGTTTTCCCTACAACCATTGTCTCCATAGCTGCACCACTATTCTTCCAGCCTCACAACATCTCTTCTGTCACCCCTGGGTTTTATAATTGGTTTATTTTACTGTGTAGGGTATACAGAGTGGTGAATTCACTCTATCACAGTCACTGTGAATTAGAACACAGAGAGGCCATTACAACAATGGCTCAGTGAAACCGCGGAGATGGATTAGGCGGATTAAAGCCAGTTAATTGAATATTCAGCACCTAATCCTGAGATCAAAGGATTAAGGTGCAATCTAAATATTTAAAGAACACAAGAAATGAGCCATATCTACTCTCGACATCAGCAGGACATTTTCTCAGAATAGTACGCCCTCCTACAGAAGTCTCCATGCCTCCCCAAGCTCCCAAAGGCCATCTCACTGATAAAAAGATTCCAACAACTGTGAGGACAACAATAATGGAGGTATGGAAGCCCAGAAGACCTTTAGTCACCTTACTTGCTTCAGAAGACAAAACAGAGAGCTTTACAGCCAAAATGAAACTTCAAAGAAATATCAGAGGTCAAATCCGACCTAATGAAGACTCCACACCAGACCACCAAGTACAACAAAAAGCTATTAAGCGGAGTGGCGTGAAATTCCTCCTCCACTCTGTCTTAATAAAATGATTTAATGTGTATCACCTACTCTTGCTATCTATTTTTCCTATAAAGAATCCCAGAGAATAGATTGTAAAGGGTTGGATTGCGTTATCGCTGTTATAGTTGTAGGGATTCATTTTTTACTGTTAGAAATAGTTTTGGGAAAGAGTAGCAGAGTAGTATATAATGTAGTAGGCTGGGAGGAGAAATTTGAGTCTGTAATCAGCTATTGAGCTCAGTGTATGTGACTGGTTTTTCATCAATTAATCAAGAAAATTTCACAGGATCCTGGTCTATTACTACGAGTGATTTTTTCTCTTGACATTGTTTTATTACATTTTTTCATGCTGTTCATTTCTTCTGGTACGCATCAGAAATATGGCATAGGATTTACCATTGCATGGTACCCTATGTTTCTACTCTCCCTACCTTTAATGTTTTTTGCTGATAGTGAAATCTGAGGGAAGACTCTCATGGTTTAACCAGTGTAGCAGATGTTATTCACTGCTAGCTGATGTGTGAACTCGGAGTTTGCTGCTTGGTTGTTCTTGTTTGGGTTCAAGATAGAGGATTTGGGATACCAGGGATTTAGTGTCAGCCCTTTCCACTGGATTCCTTGTTCGACAGATTGACCTTTCCAAGATCCCATGAGCCGGTGTTGAAGCATTGAAGGTTAAAATCCCTTCTCTGATCTCAGGCCCGGTTCTATATTCAAATATTATTGTTTCTCCTTCGAGGGTATGCCAAAGCAGATCTCAAGTTAGATGACCTTTGGTCTGATCTTAGGCTATCCTTTGTGTTTTACCTTTCTCTCCTTATTGTTCCATTTCATCATCTATCTCGAAGATCCTTTAGTGTAGATGACGTGCCCCATGAAAGACTTGGCTAGTTGTTACAAGTAATCTCCTTTCATGACTCCATAGCCCAATGGATGGCACAGCCTTGATCCATCCTCTTTTGCCGAAACGTCCTACTACTATGCTCCTTTATTCCCATTACCTTCTCTGTCTATGATCTTATGACCCAACTGATAACCGACCCAATCATTTTAAAACCCCCTCTGCGCTTCATATGTAGCCTAACATCTCGTTTTGAGCCTCAAAGATATATCATTCTTTGTCTTATTGGAGAGATCCCTCTCCGGGTCCAGGAGGGCTAGATCCTAGGGCCCCAAAGTGGTTCTGATGTTGTCTCATATTTGGCCTTGCCAATCTGGCCAAACATGGGAACACCAACATAATGGCGACTCCACTGGGGAGTAGAGACCACTTAGCCTAGATTGGCATAAATTTCTGATGGTGGATAGCAGCCTGTTTCAAACTTTCACATTCATCCACCTAGCGAATCCACAATCCATAACTCTCAAAAGACTCCACTTGAGGAAGAACCTAAAATATGGCTAGGCCTCATAGAAGGATAGAGCATTTGGGTTGGATTTGGTTTAAATAATTCATTGTTTTTATCTACCACTATGTTTTATCATACTTCAATCCTGATCAAGTGTACAAAGATGAGATCCACGTTGAGTATGGGAAAGATCTCAAGCCTCAATATTCAGATCATGAGCAGAACTATACTCCTGTGAAAGACCTGGTGGAACAAGAGCCTCGTGTTGTATTTCCCACTCCTAATGGAACTTCAAGCAGTCATGAGCCTATTGTTGCACCACCTACACTTACAAAGGTCATAGAAAGATATAAGCCTTTGGTTTTTCCTCTTATCTTCCCACCCCTCCCTGCAGAACTTACAAATAAGCTGCCTCTTTTTGATGGAGAAAGTAAAAAAATCACTGCTGAGCAGCATGTTCAAAATCTCGAGGATTTACTTGACTTGTATGAAATAAAAGAAGATGATGTGTGTATTAGAATGTTTTCCTTGTCATTACAAGGAAATACAAAGAGTTTCTTTAAAAGCCTTCTAGCTGCAAGCATCATCAATTCTCAGCAGTTTGCTCAAGTTTTCCTTGATAGATGGGTAGTCCTGGTAAATATCTTCCTCATCCTAAAAGAATATCAGAATTTGAGAAGACAACCAGGAGAGACAGTATAGAACTTTTCAGCCAGGTTTAATAAGGTATACAATGGAATACCTTCTGATATAAAACCACCTTTAGGATGGACCCTATTGCACTATCCGAGTTCTTTTGACCCCGAGCTGGAATTCCATATAAGAGAAAGGGAGCCTTCGAGCTTGGAAGAAATGCAGAGCATAGTGATTACTGTCGAACACAACATTAAGTGCAGGGAGGAAAGATTAAAAGCAGCAAAGAAAGACCGAGCAGAGCAAACCAGGCAGGTCTCTTTAGAAAACAAGCTGGAAAGATTAATAGAGACTGTCAACACCCTGCTAAACATAAAAGAGGAAGAATATGAGGCTGAAACTAGAAATGGTGATTGGAAAATACCTGCTCCTTGTCCTCAAAAAAGAAAAACTAGATCACTGCAAGACAGAAGCCACATGCAAAGCATGTGTGATGAACCAGAGTTTAAATCAGAAGATGAACTTGCAGATTATTTCGAGGAAAGAATTGCTGAGAATCCAATGGATTTGATGAGTGACATCGCTTATAATTATGATTTCTCTAATGATGATCTATCTGATGATAATTTTTTCCAAAGGGAAACTGAGCTCGCAGGGCCATCATCAGTAGATTCAGGGGAGGAATATCATGACCATCAACTTCAAGGAAATGATGAGCCGATGCAGGCCATATATGATACTAATGAAGAAAGTGTTGAAAGCGTGATAACAGACAAAGATTCATTGAATCTTCACTCTGTCATATATCAGATCATCAGTAATAATTTCCATGAGGATGGAAGTCAGTAGCTTTCTATCTCAGAGGATGAGGAGGAAAGAAATGAATAAAATCTTGAGCGAAATTAATATCTGGAGCCTTCTCTTGAAAGGGTTGAGGTAATCAAAGAAACCCCTGCTCAAGAATATATTAGCCTTTTCACAGAGTTCAATCTACTCCAGCAAAATTGGCCTGCGTTACTAGAGGACATCATTGTCGAATATAATGAGCCCTCTAGCTCAGGCTGCAAAGAAGATGAGGGAGATATTCTTTCCCACAGACATCTTTGTCTTGATCCAGAGGACAAAGAGGTATTCCTAGTTGACGCTCATCTGCCAAATACTCCCAACTAGGAAAAGGAGGAGTGTGATTACTGAGGCCACACTACAGATGTAGTGATTTAAATTGTCTAGGATGCAGACAGCCTACCAGTCATGGAAGGACTTAAAGAATAAAGTTTACATCATGTCTTGGTTGATCCTGTGGCAGAATATATGGAGGCCCTGATTGGCTCAGCTCCTCAAGCATTGATCCTCTGCAAGAGCCAGGCACATCAGAGGTGGTCACCGCTGGTGGTGACCTCAGTTTTGGAGATCCACATGAAGAACACCTTACGGTTGTCTCTGAGTCAGTTCTTCTTCCCCTTTTTGTTGTTGCTCGACTAGCTGCACTAGCATTATGATATCACCTAGGGCATCAGTGATTTCCAAGTAGAGTAGAGTAGGTAGGAAAATCTCAAATAAAGCTCAGTCTGTGAGCATTCAGTTAGTAGTTTTAAATTTCTGCAAATGTTTTCAGTCCATGAGAAATTTTTTCCTTAGGCCATGGTCTGCAGCAAGTCCGATAGTCTAAACCTGGCTTGACTGTTTTTCAATTTCCATCTTAAAATGTAGAGAAGAAATCTGCTAGACAGTTTAATCCTAGCAGAAGTAGTTTAGGTAAAGTAAATATGAGACCAAAAGTTTAATTTGGTCTCAAGGAGTAATAAGGGTGGAAGTAGAATAGGTTTTTTTTTCCTATTTATAAGACATTGATGATGTAAGGGTCTGCAAGTCCAAATGCACCCAGAAGAAAAAATGTTAGGATTTAGTCTAGGTAGGTAGCTGTTTGAGTAATGTTGCTGCTGATATGTGTCTCCATGGTTTGTGGTAGCTGAAATCAAATAAAAAGGGTGGTTCAAGCGTCATGCATCTGACCTACACCAAATATCATTCTCTGAATTCTTAACTCCTTCAAGAAGAAGCCATCCCCATGTGGAGCCACTCCTATGAATTTTTTGACAAGCAAACAAGGGGCTAAATTGTTTTTGAGCCTTCAAGGAATGCATCTCCTTCAAAAAAATATCATCCTTGAAGCCTCCTGTGCCTTTGCCCTTTGATAAATCCTCACCACTGTTCCCGGTTTAAAGGCCTCTCTGTTGTGAAGAAGATGCCCAAAGGCCTCCATTTTTCCTTTCATCTCAGCCCTATTAAACCTCTATTTTCATCACCTTTCCCCCCCTTATAATTCCCTTTAAACCTTTCAAATATCCTTTGTTTGGTTTGATATCCCCTTATTCTATCTACTGATTCCCTCTTTTAGCCTTAAAACCCCTTTTTTTGGCTAAAAGCCCATATTTTACCCTATGTCAGGCTTAGCCCCTTTCGGCTAGTCCCTTAAACACTTCCCCACCATAATCTCGGGCGCTAAGACCAATCGCTAGTCCAAAGTGCCAATCACATCGGAGAATCAGAGCGAGACATGCTTTCCATTATAAAGCCTGAAGTTCCGATGAGATGATGTTTTATTCTATCAACTTTTGAGTTGTTTTCCGCCATCGATTGAAATAGATCTGACGGTCGTCGCAAGTCCCATCTCTCCTACACCTCCCTTTCGTCATCCCTCCGATTGCATGCCCACCGTCGATTCACCTTTAATTCGACAACCCTCGCACCATCGCTCTGATCACAATCGCAAGTCTTAAACTGTGCCATCCTCCATCCCACCTGATTGCGATTCTTTGACGCAGTCCTGGCCGTTGAATCCACAAGAACCAACCACCAGGATCCACCCTCATTCCACCATGTGTTCCCCGATTGGGCTCCTTTGATTCAATCTCAGCCGTCTATCTCAGACAGATCGATGGTCCACATGCTCTCCTCCACCAAACCTCCATATCACCTATTTTCCCTACAGCCACTGTCTCCACAGCCGCACCACTATTCTTCCAAGCCTCACAGCATCTCTTCCATCACCCCTAGGTTTTATAATTGGTTTATTTTACTGTGTAGGGTATACAGAGTGGTGAATTCACTCTATCACAGTCAATGTGAATCGGAACACACAGAGGCCATTACATCAATGGCTCAGTGAAACCGCAGAGATGGATTAGGCGGATTAAAGCTAGTTAATTGAATATTCAGTACCTAATCATGAGATCAAAGGATTAAGGCGCAATCTGAAGATTTAAAGAGCACAAGAAATGAGCCATATCTGCTCTCAGCATCAGCAGGACATTTTCTCAGAATAGTACGCCCTCCGACAAAAGTCTCTATGCCTCCCCAAGCTCCCAAAGGCCATCTCACTGACAAAAAGCTTCCAACAACTATCAGGACAACAATAATGGAGGTATGGAAGCCCAGAAGACCTTCAATCACCTTACTTGCTTCAGAAGACAAAACAGAGAGCTTTACAGCCAAAAGGAAACTTCAAAGAAATATCAGAGGTCAAATTCGACCTGACGAAGACTCCAGACCAGACCACCAAGTACAACGCAGAGCTATTAAGCGAAGTGGCGTGAAATGCCTCCTCCACTTTGTATTAATAAAATGATTTAATGTGTATCACCTACTCTTGCTATCTATTTTTCCTATAAAGAATCCCAGAGAACACATTGTAAAGGGTTGGATTTCGTTATCGCTGTTGTAGTTGTAGGGATTCATTTTTGACTATTAGAAACAGTTTTGGGAAAGAGTAGTGGAGTAGTCTGTAATGTAGTAGGCTGGGAGGAGAAAGTTGAGTCTGTAATCAGCTATTGAGCTCAGTGTATGTGACTGGTTTTGCATCAATTAATCAAGCAAATTTCAAAGAATCTTGGTCTATTACTACGGGTGATGTTTTCTCTTGACCTTGTTTTATTACATTTTTTCATGTTGTTCATTTCTTCTGGTATGCATCAGAAATCTGGCATAGGATTTACCCTCTCATGGTACCCTATGTTTTTGCTCTCCATACCTTTAATGTTTTCTGCTGATAGTGAAATCTGAGGGCAGAATCTCGTGGTTTAACCAGTGTAGCAGATGTTATTCACTGCTAGCGGATGTGTGAACTTAGAGTTTGCTGCTCGGTTGTTCTTGTTTGGGTTCAAGATAGAGGATTTGGGATACCGGGGATTTAGTGTCAGCCCTCTCCTCTGGAGTCCTTGTTCGACATATTGACCTTTCCAAGATCTCATAAGCTGGTGTCAAAGCATTAAAGGTTAAAAGCCATTCTCTGATCTCAGGCCTGGTTCTATGTTCAAATATTATTGTTCCTCCTTCGAGGGTACGCCAAAGCAGATCTGGAGTTAGATGACCTTTGGTCTGATCTCAGGATGTCCTTTGTGTTTTACCTTTCTCTCCTTATTGTTCCATTTCATCATCTATCTCGAAGATCCTTTAGTATAGATGGAGTGCCCCATGAAAGCCTTGGCTAGTTGTTGCAAGTAATCTCCTTTCATGACTCCATAGCCCAATGGATGGCACAGCCTTGACCCATCCTCTTTTTCCGAAACGTCCTACTACTATGCTCCTTTCTTCCCATTACCTTCTCAGTCTATGATCTTATGACCCAATCGATAACCGACCCAATCATTTGAAAACCCCCTCTACGCTTCATACCTAGCCTAACATCTCGTTTTGAGCCTCAAAGATATATAATTCTTTGTCTTATTGGAGAGATCCCTCTCCGGGTCTAGGAGGGCTAGACCCTAGGGCCCCAAAGTGGTTCTGATGTTGTCTCATCTTTGGTCTTGTCAATCTGGCCAAACATGGGAACACCAACAGACTACATGTGACCAGGTTGCGGTTAAGTGGTTGTCTGCCACCTAGCAGTCAGGCTCGAGGGGGTCTGGGCGGTTGATATAACTTTCCCATGTGATAAATTTTTGACGGTTAAACTAGCGATGAGGTCCAAAAACACTATGTGGTTAACTGCTAACATTCTTCTGCATTCACATGTACGCCCAACAATATTCTTCTCCATGCGGTCAAACTCCGCGGTTTTACTGTGTTTAAAATATAGTCCAAAAGGGTTTAATATTACAATGCATTATGTAGTTTAGACTTAGGTCCACAAAATTTGCACTAATATTAATGACTAGGACCATAGGATTAGGAATTAGGTCTTAGTGTTAGGTCTTTATTCTAAGCTTTAGGACTTAGACCTCCACCATAGGATTTAGGACCATTTCAACTTAGGTTACATATCATTTTCACCATAGACATTAAAATTTGACCATGCACCAAATTCGAACCACATCATAACCATTTAAACCTGACGAAGTAAATTTCATTGGACAAACTGGAGAAACTAAAGAGCTGAACTGGACTTCACTATCAATATCCACTGATGTAAGATCCTCCTGGATCATTGAGGGGATGTAATAGTTTCTATTTCTTTCCTGGAAGAAAATTTCTTCGCCAGTCATTTAAATTTCATGGTTGTTGTTCCCAGAATCATTTGGGGGTGGTTGTTGCTGTTGGGTATTAACCAATCCATGGTGGGGGAAGGGCTCCTGCATTACAACGGTTTGGTATGTAGGTCCCTCTTGTCCATGTTTAACCTGTTGTTTTTTCGGTTCAGGGAGCTCGGGATAGTGATGAGTGTAGTGTTTGTACTAACCACATATAGCAAAAGAATGGTTTTTCCATAGATTGGCCCTCTTGTTCTACCCTTGGGAGTTGTTTGGCTCCTGGTTTTGATTTTGGTTGGGGTTGCCCCCATCCTGAGATTGTGTGGGGCATTTATGGTTACTGCCCCCATGCCCTAAGTCTCCCTTTTGTTTATTCTTATATTTTTTCCTTGCAGCATTAGGAGGAATATTACGATTCTCCTGGTTGTAAGACTGGAACGGCTAAGCCTGAGAAGGTTTCACAAAGTTCACTAGAATTTTGTTTTGTGATGGTTTGTTTTATGTGGGGGAATGGGAATATTGGTTTCACTATCCCTGGTTGGTGTATGGTTGTTGGGGGGATCTCTTCCATCAGCATTCCTAGCTGAGTACTAGGTCCTCTAGGAGGGAGGGTACAATCCTCCCTACTGATGGTGGTATGATGACACCCTATTTGTCATAATCTGTAGAGGTGCATAGTGACTTTGGTGGTAGCCAGGTTACATGACGTTCTAGTTAGAATCATACGAGTAACCTGGGTACTGGATATTACTGCCTAGTTGACCTTGCACCAATGACTTGATCAAGCTATCTGCAATATTTGACGCACCTGGAAATTCTTTGTAAGTTTGTAGGTGCGGGGTGTTAGGTAGGACATTGTAAATGTATTCTAACTGGGTGTATATAAGTTCGAGTTGTTGGGATTTAAAAATGGCGTCCTCCTTGGAGGTAGGTCCTTGGATCAGCACATCTTTTGAGATATTTGTTGTAAGTGTTTTAAAAAACAAGTCCAATAAGACTCTATCATTGATTTTGGATTTGCACAAACTATGACATTGCCGCCATTCATGGAGATGGTATGAGATATGGACAACTGGCGTTTTCCTAAAACGAGTCAGCAAATCCATCCCTGAATCATGGTGGATGGGTAGTGGAATATACGTGAGGAACACAATATCGAGGGTGCTAAAGGTTTCATGCGAATGAGAAGGCTGCTTCACATACCATTTCGTGGCAGGTCCAGTTAGGGTGTGTTGAAACAGTCTCAGTCAAATAGTATCATCAATAATACTATTGGATGAACACCATAGGTGGAAAGTCATAATTTTATTTCGAGGGTCTTCCGCTTGATTCCCTTTTAATTTTGGAATGTTCGAGTGGAGCTTCATGGGCATGGGGGGCCAGTTGGGGTTGTGTGCAATGGGGTCGTTAGTTAGCTTTGATAGATATAATAAGTTTAATGATGCAAAAAAAGGTAATTGAGTGTGGAATGCCATTATGTATTATGGAAACACATGAATATGAGTGTGATGATGTATGGGTTGTGTCTAGGGAATATTACCCTGTGATGTACCATGTTGCGTGTTTTTTTACTCCTTGGAGGGGTATCACTCCTCTGCCCTCTAGGGGTTGTGGAAGGAGTTGTGTGTGGTGGCCTTGTTGGGGTTTCCACGGGTGTGGTGTGGGGTGACCCTCTGGTATTTCCAACTAAATATTCACTGATAAAGGATGATCTAATAATGGTGTAGTGTATCGTATTTCACTCCTAAATGACGAAAGACCTCGCACTCCTCCCACTAATGTGGGGAGGTCCAAAATCATTTGATCGACAAGGTCCCGTTGGGTCGATTATGGCGTCAACTCGGTTAATTTTGGAAATATTTTTTAGTTTTCTGAGAGGAGGGAGATTATTACCAAATAAAATATGATCCCATACATAAAACCTAGAGAAAAACAAAAGATAAATTTTTCCTTTAGATTAATTCTATGTGATCAAGAAAGAAAAAAATATGGTTTTGGTTGTTTCAAGTATGATACTCCAAAAAGCCTAAAATAACCTAATCGTCCTCACACTCTCATATGTAACTCAGCCTTGCAAAGATATCTTCTAATGGGTACTGGGGCTAACGTCTCAAAAGAACTGGCGGCGCCTTCTAGCAGCCGCAGAATCAACCAAGTGAAAGATATGAGGATCTAGTGCTACTTGCACCATCACGTATAGGGAAGGATGCCCTAGATTTGAACACTAAATTACTGTCGTCCCATGTGAGCATTTGAGTCTTGATATTCTTGGTATTTAGGTACTAGTACTGAGCACTAGATGGGTCAAGTAGCCCCAAAGAGTACTGCACACATTGGGCCTAAGATTAACCCCCTCGGAAACAGGTCTCTATAATGCTCGAGAATTTTGTTCCATGGCTGGAAAGATGGATTTTAAGCTCCCTAAAAATTCAACATCTATGTTTCAAAATGAAGAATGATAATGGTGGCTTATTGGATGCCTACTCCCAATGGTCCTAACCCAGAATATAATTTATTTTGTGGCCCCTGTGGGGAGAATTTAGTCAGTTAAATTAGTGGTTAGTTTTAGAGAGTCTTAATTTTCTTAAGGTGTGCCTTGGTGAAGCAACTGTAAGAAGAGCACAAAGGTCCCAACACACTCGGTGCCCTTTGGTCCAATGCTTACTGATGCTTCATGTGTGCTTTGGAGTGTACAATAAAAAATGTTATAATATATGGATATGTGGAGATCCTTTACAATCCTTTTCTAATTACACTATATGTGATTTTTCCTTGCTGAAAATAAACAATGTGCAGATGATGGGCCGCTTACACTTTTCCTAGTTAGACTAAGTTTTTCACTATAGGGAGATGGAAAATATCTTAAGAAAGCTTCCATATGCATACCTAGGCTCACTAAGAGGTACAAGGGTGGCATATATTACTTGCTTCTTTTTGATATTTTGGTCCTTGTCCCAAATCCTAATGCAAAAAATTTAACTGAACTAATGCAAAAAATTTGAAAAAACAAAAACTAACTAAAGGTGTGTGGATGTATGGACCACTCACTTTCTGATAATTATCCTATTTTTTTGGTGTATTTTACCAGAAAATAGTTTGTTCATATAGCATGTGTGGATTGAAGGCCACTTACTCACCCCTACTTAAACTATGTGTGATTTTCAATGATAAAAAAATAAAATTAAAAAACTATTTGCTAAGCTAAACTCCAACAAAAATTGTCCTAACTAGTCATGAAACAGTAGAAGAAAATGATGGAAAATTTATTATGGGTTTCCAATCACCTTACAACTGCTAAAAATGAGAAAAGGCAATGAAAAATGTTCTCATTGTCTTCCACGTGGCTTATTTTCACATAGGTGCGTGATTCGCGTGTCTATCTAGGCTGAACGTGCGCGAATTTACAGTGTCTGAAAAGTCTTCCTTCTATGAGATAAATTTCTCACTCAGTGTGATTGAAAAGTGCTGAGGGGAAGCAGGAGTGATATTGCAACAAGTCTAGGTAGGAGAGAGGACCTGGAATCAACAACCACTTGCTTAAAAGAAAGAAAGAAGTCGACTTGCCATTCTTGTTGCTGTGTATTCGACGCATGGGCGAATGAAATACACTGTGCTTGATAGGGGAGGTTGCTTTCCTAAAAGCAAGTAACCGGTGAATTGGCTTGTTAGATTGTTAGTGGAACAACATAACATGTAGTAAAATAAGTAAAGAACATAGCACGATATAATAAAGAAGAAACACGAAACAAAATACTCATGTACAATAACAAGCTCAATCGAGTCAAACACACTAATAATCCAAAAAAATAAAATAAATAAATAAATTAATTAATAACATAATTAAATAAATTAGTAAATTAATAAATAAATTATCGAATTGTCTAAATATCATTATAATTTAATAATAAACAAATTAAATAAATAATATATTAGATTATTTAGTTACATAGGTCATCTTAATTAAAAAAATAAGAAAAAAGAAAAAAAAGAGGGAGACCTTATGAAGATAGTATGTCAACCTTTAAAAAATGATTTAGATTAATAAATTAAAGAAATCAATTAATTAAATACATAAAATTTTTTAATTTTCTAAAATCAAATAAATAACATTATAATAATAAACATAATAACATAATATATTATTTAACTATATATGTTATTTTAAATACATTAACTAAATTATTTCATTCTAAAAAGAAGATAATATGTCATCCATTTATAAAAATATTCCTTATTACAACTTAATTTTAATTATCCGTAAATCTAATAAATTAATTATATATTTTCCTAAAATTCTCTCTCAACATAAGCCGACTTTCATGAGATCCACATTATTCACTATTTATTCATACATTCATTTGCCCTATTCCCTCAAATTTTCAAAGAACTTTTGACGTCTACCCTTGATGATGGACTCACATAGACAGTCCGAAACGTTGGGTTATGAAAAAAACTCAGAAACAGGTTATTCCTCTCCTCTATAAACTATCTCAGGGCTTAAAATCTTGAGTTAGGGAAAATATTCATGATAACCAACAATTATGAGTAAATTATTATTAAAATTTTAGAAGGAAAATTCAATCTCCATCTAAAAATTCAATATTATAGGTTTACCATATTCGTCCAACAAGGGCGATATTTTACCCTCTCGTCCGAATAGAATGATATGGGCATTGAAAAAACACAAATTATGTCATCTGCTATGACCAAGTCTGTGACCCTTTCATGTACAGGAAAGGCTCGTAAATGGTAATCCCAGAAACTATTTGGAAGTTTTCTCGTTAACTATCAGCATTGCAGGTGGTGGAAGGAATTCATAGACAACCACTTATCCTTGTTCCTTGACATTTTCTCTCTTAATTCACTGAGAGTACCCACTATTTAGCTTTCAATTCTGTAGCCAAAAAATTCATTACATGATCATTTGGAAGCAACACACACCAAATTTTGGTTTTCCAACCTTTTATTATGTTCACAAAGAATCCATAATCTATTGATTTACGAAATATATGAGCGTGCTAAAAAAAAATAGAGGTATTCGTGTTGACACTGCAAACTTGGAAATTTAAAACATTCATACACTCACGATTTCAAAAGAATTATTTGAGAATATTGGACCATGGTTCAAATATATTACAATTTTTTTTCACAAGAAAAAAAATATTTCATTTATTAAAGAGAAATTTTTACATAGACATGATTCTTAATCACCATATATTTGGTTTTGAATAGACACCATAATAGATTCAACAAAAAATACCAACAAGATAAAATCAATTGACTAGGCAATGTTCCTCTGCCTTACTTCGACACTCACATGTAAAAAAATGTAGTGTGCAGTTTAGAAAAAAATCCCTACAAAAAAATAGGTATATAATTGAAATACAAAAATATAGAACAAGACAAAATAGTAATCCCAAAATAGGGAACAATAAAATAATACATAGTGCCACCGATAAGGGCACAAAAAATGGGAAAAAAGTCGAGAAGGTATGTCTGAAAAATCAACAAAATAATCAATATTAGATCAAAAAATTGCCTTGTATCGCTCCCTTCCATGAACAAACTATTCAAATACAATGAAACAAGGAAGGAGATATAGTGCACACTTAGAAAGGGCATAAACCACAATTTTTTGTTCCTATAAAAATGCTAAAATGTGACTTCTGAAAAGATTCCTTAAGGTCTTAGATCTGTTGCATCTTGTTGCAAAGGGAGGGAATATCGAAAGAACTTCTCCCCTGAATCCATTAGATGAAAGTCCAAGAGTCGCCAAAAACTAGAATGTTGTCAATTATAAGTGAAGACGCACATTGCAAAGCTCCCCACAAAGCAGTCAATTCCGCTTTGTAGTTATCCCCATCAACACCATGCCAGTGAAAAGGATAATGTGTTGACGAGTCAAAAAAGAGGGAAGCACCACAACCACATTTTCCACTCGAGGCAACCTCGTCACAAAAGCATATAGGGAAGATGACATCCAAATTTACAAGTGAAATAGACCAACATGTGCCACTGGGAATCCAAGAACCAGTTTCCTAGAAATATGCCATAATTTCCAGGGCCATGATATTCACCAGACGTTGGTTATATTAAAAAATAAGACCATTAGTAGATCGCCATATGCCCCATGATACATATAGAGGGTCGATCCTGTAGGCCTTAGTGCGAGTTTCCCAAGACGTGATGCATTTAAGAAGAGTAGAGAAATCTATGGGAACAATGACCCCAAGCATATAGGATACATCCTCCTAAATATCCAATGCAAAGGGACAATTTATAAAAATATGTGTGTAGTCCTCGAAATCCATCCAACACAAGGAGCATCTATCAGGGCCCATGAAACCCTTCTTAATCAACCGATCCCAAGTCAAAATATGATTATGGATGGCCAACCATGAGAAAAACTTAATATTTAATGGTATGTCCCACTTCCATTAATGCATAGTAACCTTTGTAAATGGAATAATTTGAGAGCTCAAGGTAGTATGGACATGGAATTCATTCTCAACAATTCTATTGGAACCAACATGTCCACCCCACACTAGTTGTGTTTGAACATAGTGATGGATGGATGCCAGCATATAAAAGGAGTTTGTGGTATACTTCCCATTCGTACACCATATGTTTTAGAATCCAAATTTTCCAAGCATGTGGAAAAACAGGGGCAACAGTGATGTAACATGCCCTCTCAAATAGGCTAGCAAGTAATGTAATCCACCGCTAGGTCAGAAAATAAATTATGGGGGACAAAAGAAGATAACAACCATTTATGCCTTTGATGAAATCTAGTCTGACTTGAACTTTTTGTCCATCCCCAACCATCCAATTTAAATTGCTGCACAGCCAAGGGATTCCTTCCTAAGACTATGCCAAATAATAGATGCACCAACGATAGAAGGCGCGCCCGCAACTGCCCATTCCTCCATGCCATTCCAACAATGTATTTACAGGACATGATTATATACCACATGACCCTAACATAAAAAATTGAAGCTAAAAGTGCAATATTAAAGCTCCAAGAATCTAGGAGGCCTCATCCCCTCAATTTGATAGGCATACATATAGTACTCAAGCTGACAAGATGTATCTTTCTCTTATCCCCGGCGCTTGACCATAAGAAGTTAGAAATGATAGAATCTATTTGACGAATGATGGTCTTTGGGATATGGAAACAGTGCATCTAGAAAACTAGTATGCCCTGGAGTACTGATTTAAAAAAGATGACCCTACCCTCCAACATGATCCATCGATGGTCCGAACAGGTCAAATTATTTTTGAGCTTAATGACTAGCCACTCCCAATCTTATATATGATACTTTCTTGGTTTAAAAAAACATCTAAAATATTTGAATCCCTAGGTCATGGGATGGATATTGATCCTAGATAATATGGCTATAACTTGAATCACATCTGAGTCACCATCATCCGTGATTAATTTTGTTTTTGTGGTATTTATGATCAAGCCAGAGGCCTTACCAAACTTATCGAACATCTTGTGCAAATAATCCAACTCCAAGATATTGGCTACTCCAATGCATAACACATAATCAATGAACATAAGGTGAGACAACTTCCAATTCTTATAAAACCCACTACTAGTGTTGAGCCTATATTCCTTCATGGAGTTTACACCTGCACTGAAAGTGTCCACGACAAGGATGAAAAGGAGAGGGATAAAGGGAAGTAAGGTATCTTACGAGACATATTTTAACCTAAAATTGATTTGAAAATATGATCATCATAACTTCTATGATCCATAATGTAGATAAATGTCTTTCGGATTTATCATATCATTAAGATTTGGTCGACATTTCAAACCATCTAATGTGGTTCATCCTCAGGGAAAAGTGGAAAAGATAACCAATCTTATTGAATAAATAGCGAGGATGCATCATTGACCAAATATAACCGTTGAAAACTAGCCGTTATTGAATCAGTTAGTTAATTAGTTATTAGAAAATTATTAAAATTTTATTAGTTGTGAAGAAAATTTATTGAATAATTTAATGAATAATAATATAGAATAAATTATTAATAAATATTTTAATAAAATGATTCAATTTTTTATTATTATTAATTATAATAGGATAATAGTGAGGTAAAGAATTTATTAATAAATATTATAATAAAGGTTACATTTTTTTATTTGATTTATAAATAATTTAATAAAAGGGGTTAATTTTATTTATTTATTTATTACAATACAAAGGATAATAAATGATATTTATAAAAATAAACAAAGAATAAGAATACTAAATAAATAAGATTAAACAAAATTTTTAAAAATTAAAGATAAGAGAATAAAACCAAAAAAGAAGAAAATAGACCAAAGGTGACAAGAGTCTTAATGCAAGGGGGAGAAATCACGTAGAGAGAGCCAGAGTCTAGGTCTTACTCAATTTCCAACCATCATTGTTGTCAAGATTCTTAGTGTTTGGTCAATTTAGTGTGTCCTAAATTGCTACATTAATTTGTCAATCCGGGATTCATAAGCTGACGAAGTGTGGCGCACTATATGTGCAAGATAACCTATCTCTTACTTTTTGTCGTTTTTGGTTTTTTTTTTTTTTATCTTGGTTGGTTTCTTAATGTGAGATGGAAATTCTAAAAGACAAGTATGGATATAAATGTTCAAGGCAATGATGTCGTTTATAATGATTTCCCAAACTTCAAACTTAAAAGGGATTTTAAAATATGCAATGAAAAAACTAATTCCTAAAGGAAAATGAAAATGTGCTACTATTCTAGTCAAACAAATAGTGAACTATTGATCATGAAACCCATTACCCTTGGTGTTGTCTAAACACAAAAGAAACTGTACTCAAAGAAATCCAAAGATTTGCAAGTAAAGTAAAGCTAAAATCAAATTACATCAATTCATATTCTGACCCCTCACCATTAGTCTCGCTATGGCTTTCGGAGGTAATCATAAACAACTTGAGCAATCTGATATCTAATTTGCAGAAAGAAAATGAACTAATATCAAACTACACACTCATACTTCAATCCCTCACCATTAGTCTCACTATGGCTTTCGGAGGTAACTGATAATGACATGAGTAATTTAATATCTAACTTGCAGAAAAATAAACTAATATAAAACTACACACTCATACTTCAATCCCTCGCCATTAGTCTCGCTATGGCTTTTGGAGGTAACTGATTATGACATGAGTAATTTAATATCTAACTTGCAGAAAAATAAACTAATATCAAACTACACACTCATAATTCAATCCCTTACCATTAGTCTTGCTATGGCTTTCGGAGGTAACTGATAATGAAATGAGCAGTTTAATATCTAATCTAACTAGTAAAGAAAATGTACAAAACTGAAATGGATAAAACAGTGCTGGAATTAAAAACTAAGAAAAATAAATCAGCAGAAGGACAAGATTGATTCCATGTCATTCGTCATTATAAAATTATGTGCAAATGCCCGGGCTGCCTATTGTAATCTGGAACTAAAACACTGATCAGTTAATAACAGTATAAAGCATGAAAAGTTATAGACAAAGATGAAACGTAAATACCATGAAAGATGTAATATATATACACGTGAAATGAATATGGCACAATGAACGTAAGGAAATGATGCATGAAACTATACAGTAATACACAAAACCTCGGCATGTACAGGGGCCCTCTGCACGATCCTCGGGCAATAACTATCAACCACGAATGATACTTATGAACAGAGTCTTCTTGTATATTCAAAATGCGGTCATAACAAAGAAATAATGTCACAGCACAGTGGCAACGCAATTACATTACAGAGCTAACTATTATGCGTATGAGAACGCATTATTTATAACAGAGGATGACATAACTAATTCCCTAAAGTCTGCGCTGATAGAAGACACGTGAACTACCATGTCCAGAAATCTAGCATTATGGCCGCCGTGAGGATTAAATCTATGGAGAGTGGCTGTTGGATTCGGCTTATGGAGCCGTTTACAGGTGTTGATATGTCTCCCGTGATTTAGAAACGGCCACGCAAATCTTCACGTGATGAAAAACAAAGTTTTGTCACCGTGGGACTCTTCAGTTGACCACCACTTGGCTACTTTTGACCACAGCCTTCTTAGGTGAATTCGACTGAACCAATAGGACTCGATCCATGTCCATGTCATTTCCAACTTGCCCATGTGGCTTGATTTGCCTGAAGACACCTGCAATATAGAATTTAACAAAATGGCTGCGGAAAGTTGCAGCAGCTGCGGAAAGTGACAAGATTCCGCACCTTAATGAGCAAAAATTTAATTCAAACAGCAGACACAAAACGTAGTTAAAAACCACTTTAAATGCTCTTTTATAATTAATATGCAATGATATTGATGACTTAGAAGGTCCAGGTGAATGGAAAAGGTCTAGAAAGGTGTATAAGAAAGATGCAAGTTTGGGACTCAACATACCCCCACTGTGAAGGTGTTGCATGTCCTCATGCAACCAAAATTTTGATAATCCTTCTTCAATTCATATGCCTTGATACCTCTTCCAGTACATCCAGTCCTCTTCTCCTCTTCCTTGGTGCTGCTAACATCCTGGGCTTCTTCATCAAGCATCTGTATTTGAGATTAATTAGTGCTCTACTTATCTTCTGGCATTTCTTCTTCAGTTTCCTGTTCTTTTTCTGCCACAGTCCCAGATGTAGCATGGTATTGTCATGAATGATTTGTCCAATTTGCTTTGTTCCTTTAATGCCTCATTTTCATTTTTAATGTGTCTATTTAAAACCTCCAACTCAAAGAATTCTTGTTTCAATGTTTGGACTAGAGCTTCTTGTGTTGTATGAGGCTGAGTGGATGAGGTGATGGGGCCCGTGGCTGTCCTTTCTAAGGATTCTATGTAATCGTATACCTCTTGCTGCTTTGGATCTATCTCAGGTGTCTTTTTGCTTGGGCTGTCCCAAAAATACTGTGGAGGAGAATTGACTTCAAAATCTGGCTGAAAAGGACTCGTATCAACATCTTGAGGACTAGTTTCAACATTTGGCTGAGAATGAGGTGAACTATTGCCAACTGGAGTTTTTTTAGGTGTTTCTTCTCCCAAATCAATAAAATGGGGTCCTTTCATTTGTGTTTTCCTCCACTTTCCTTTAAGCCTGGAGCTTCTTCTTACACGCTTTGGGCTACTGTCTTTTTGCTTTCGTTTTTCTTTCCCTTTATTTTTGGCCGTGGCTGACTGTTCCTGAAGGTGAACTAGTCTCTCAAAAAATAATTGATGGTATTCTTCTGAAGAAGGGGTTTGATGCACAGTCTCAATGCTTTTTCTCTCTTCAGTCTTTTCCTTCTTCCTTTTAAACAGTCTTTCCTCTCTACTAGTTCTTTCAACTGTGTTAGTAGGAGTACTTTGAATTTTATCACTTGTTCTCCTTCTTTTTGGTGTACTGCCTTCAGGGGTTTCTTGGGGTTCTTCAAAGAAATTCCTAATTAAAAACTGTTCCCAGGTGTCCTTTTTCTCTTTTAACTGTTTTTCAATCAAAATTTTCACAAGACCATGGTGATACAAATGAGGTTCTACGTCCCCCAAATGCTTTTGGACGGTCACAAACATCTTTTTCAAACTATTTAATAAAAATTATGGTAGATTGAGGGTCTGGTTGTCTAGAAAATTCATCAACAATCGGGTATGATACATATACATTGATCCAAAACGTCCCTCACAGGTGATAAACTTTTGAATGACCAACAGTAAATTGGCCCACTCTTCTTTTAAAGCATGAACATGAATTCCCTTTTTAAAAATAGTTACATCCATACTTGGGTTACGTAGGATCACTCTCCAGGCTTCATCACTAATGCTCTTGTTCTTGAACCAGCGTTCACCTTCTTGAGGGAGTTCTGTAGCAGCTGCTATGGATGCCTCATTCACCGTAAATTTGAGGTCCCCAATTTCTACCTCCAAACCATTGAAAGACTTTGCAAAGGCTTTTGTTACCTCTTTATGGTAGCCTTTGAACTTTTGAATAAACCGAAGCCATTTTGCCTTTTTCAATATATCTTTGACTTGCGGGTATCCTTCCATAAATTTGGGTCCCTGTGGTTCTGTTCTCAACAACTGACCCATCCTTCCTTCTGTACTTTTAGAACTCGTCTGCGTGAGGAGGGTTTAGCGGAGGTAAGACGGTAGAAATGATCAGGGTTTATGTAGGAGGCCAGTGACTGTAAGCGGATATCAAGGAATAGGTACACGGTATGAAGCGGAACAGAGAACAAAATGGGGTGAAGGCTTATGTGAGCACGGTGGAAATGTAGTTGTGAGATCAATAAAACGGTAGGAGGAGAAAGACGCATCCAGCAGTATTTAAAATTGGGTGGCTACAGAGTAGACGCAAGCACATTCATGCAACGGCTCCAGATTTTATGCGGCTGAAAGAAGCCGTAGTCAAATCAACCACTTTTCATCATTACAGGTAGAGTATCAAAGTACGAGTGAAGACCGGAGGCTTTGATTATGAGACCGTTTGAAAATGAATGCAAGGATTGTGGGAGGATCATATAGAGATCGTGGAATGGTTACGGAGTTTGTCAATACAATCATTGCATATAATGGAGCTATGGTTTATAACTATGTAAAAATGTGCTTGAATGCCATTTGAAATAAATTTTTACTCATACCTTGGAATTCTTGCCATTTTTCCTTGGTCTTCAATCAGTTGCTCCTCATTGATGTCTTTGAATGCCCCATGTCTTCATAATATGTCTTCATACCTGCATTTGATTTCATGATTGTTGAACTAACATCTGACTGTAAATTTTTGAAAAACAGAGTGGTGGCTGCAGAAACTGCTTCTGGCTGCGGAAACTGGTGTCAGCTGCGGAAACTGGCACAACAATTATTTGGGTGAATGGAGATGGATAGATGATAACTGACTGAATGAAAATGGTCATGAAAGAAAAATTTTATTGGTGAAATGAAATGAAATAGATGAAATGGAGTGAAATGAAATGAAGTGGAGTGGAATGAAGTGGAATGAAATGGAGTGGGTTGTCATAAAACTTGTGAAATGAGAGAGAGAGAGAATTTTTTTTTGGAAAATATAGGGTGTCAGGTTTTCCTGATTTTCACCCTACATTTTCTGTATAAGACTGCCAATCAATGATTGGTTTTCAAGCTTATAAAACATATATATTATTTATTTATTTATTTATTTATTTTTTATGAAACTGAAAAGGACAAAGGCTAGGCTGGTGGAGAAGAGGGATTCTTCTTCACCAGCCTTATTGCAGAATTATCTTGAAACATTTTGAAAAATTCCTCTTTTGAGAGTGGCTTATGATAGATCTTTAATCTGTGGCCATTCACAATAAGAGGAGTTCGAGATTCATCAATGGTCTTGATTCTTATCGCTCCATTGCTAAAGATCTTGTCAATCTCATATGGCCCAAGCCAATGAGTCTGAAATTTTCCTTTAAAATCTTTAAACTTGGAATAAAATAACAATGCCCAATCTCCTTCTTGAAACTTCTTCTCTTTGATGTACTTGTCATGCCATTTAGCTCTTTGATATTGAACTAGATTAGTTCTTAAAATTGCTTCTTGTCTGATCTCATCTAGCTCATTCAACTACTCCATTCTATGCTTTTGGGCTTCTGATAAGTCCATCCCCAACTGAACTGCTATCTTGAAGGTCTTGACTTGGAACTCAATGGGGAGCAAGACTTCTTTCCCATAAACAAGTTCATAGGGAAAATGTCCTGTTGTATTCCTCCATGTAGTTCTGTAGGCCCACAAGGCTTCTGGAAGCCTTTCTGCCCAATCTCTTCTATGTAGATGAACAGTTTTGGTGATGATACTTTCAAGAACTTTGTTTGTGGACTCCACTTGACCATTTGCTTGTGGATGGTAAGGAGTAGATTTTCTGTGCTTGATTTTGTATTCTTCCATCGACTTCTCCACCAAATTTGATGTGAATTGGCTCCCCTGATCTGTTACAATTTCTCTTGGAACACCAAAGCGAGTAAAAATATCCTCATAAAGAAAATGAACAACTGAATTTTCAGTAGCAGATACTAATGCTTTAGCTTCTACCCATTTAGTAACATAATCAGTACAAACCAATATATACTTATTTTGCTTAGATGGTGGATTAATAGGTCCAATGAAATCTAAAGCCCATTTTTCAAAGGGTTCAATGAGTACCTGTGTTTTCAATGGCATTTCATTTGAAAGGGTAGGTTTCCCTACTCTTTGGCAGCTGTCACACCTTTTGACATATTGTTTTGTATCTTTGAAGAGGGAAGGCCAATAATATCCTAAAGAGAGGATTTTATAGGCCGTCCTTTTGTCTGCAAAGTGTCCGCCGCATGGTTCATCATGACATGCCTTAAGAATATTAGGCATTTCATCTTCCCTGACACATCTTCTGATCACAAGATCTAGCCCTGTTTTAAACAATTCGTTAGAAATCCATGAATATTTTGAACTCTCCTGAATAATCTTTCTTTTTTCACTTGGAAACAAATGTGAAGGCAGTTTCCCTATAACCAAATAGTTAGCAATATCTGCATACCAAGGAGTCTTAATAGTTACTGCAAACAAGTATTCATCAGGAAACTTATCCTCTACAGGAGAATCTTCTTTAGTATTATGAATCCTAGACAAGAAATCAGCTACTTTATTTTGTTTCCCTGGTCTATCCAACACGGTAATATTGAATTCTTGTAAAAGTAAGAGCCATCTTATCACTCTGCCATTAGTAACAGGTTTGTTCATTAAATATCTAATTGCAGAATGGTCAGTATGAATAAAAGTTTCATAGCCTGTTATATAATGTCTAAACTTATTGATTGCATGAACAACGGCTAAAAACTCTTTTTCAGTCACAGTATAGTTTAACTCTGTGGGAGTCAAATTTTTACTGGTATAATAAATGGCATAAGGAACTAAATATTTTTGACCCAACACAGCTCCTAGAGCTGTATCTGAAGCATCCATAGAAATATGGAAAGGGAGTTTCCAATTTGGTCCTCTCAAGATAGGTGCTTCAGATATTCTTGTTTTCAAAGTTTCAAAGGCTGATTGACAATCAGGATCCCATTTGAATTCACAATCTTTTGTAAGCAATTTGAAGAGTGGAGATGCTATTTTGGTGAAGTTTTCTATAAATCTTCTATAGTATCCAGTAAATCCTAGAAAACTTCTAACAACTCTTTGACAATTTGGAATAGGCAACTTGGAGATGACTTCAACTTTTGATCTATCAACCTTAATCCCATCTCCTGAAATATGATGTCCCAAAACAATACCTTCAGTAAACATCATAAATCATTTTTCATGGCTTAATGAAAGGTTTGTTTCTTTACATATTATAAGGACTTTTTCCAAATTTTCTAATGTCTCTTCAAATGAATTACCATAAACTGTAAAATCATCCATATAAACCTCTACACAATCATGGATTAGATCAGAAAAAATTCCTAGTACTGCTCTTTGGAATGTTGTGGGTGCATTACATAACCCAAAAGGAAGCACTCGATAGGCAAAAGTTCCCCATGGACAGGTAAATGTGGTCTTATCTTGATCTTCAGGTGCTACCCGAATTTGATTATAGCCACTAAAACCATCCAAAAATGAAAAATACTTTTTTCCTGCTAATGTATCTAATACCTGATCGATAAAGGGTAAAGGAAAGTGATCCTTCAAATTTGCTTTGTTCAATTCCCTATAATCAATGCATACCCTCCATTTACCATTATTTTTAGGTACTATAACCAAAGGAGAAACCCATCGGCTATCGGAAATTGGATAAATGAAGTTTACATTGAGTAGTTTTTGGAGCTCTTCTTTCACTATCTCCCTAAGATTTGGATTCATCCTTCTCTGAGGTTGTCTGATTGGTCTAATTTTTTCCTCAATATAGATATGATGGATGCAAGTCTTAGGATCAATACCTTTCATATCAGTATACTCCCATGCAAATGCAGTAGAATGTTTTTGCAAGATTTTAGTTAGCTCTTCCTGTTGTGACTTTTCCAAATTTTTGTTGATATTCAATGTTTTTCCTGGAAAAATCTCAATGGTAGAACTACCAAACTCTTCCATAAAGTAAAGAGACATTTGTCTTGACGATAAATATTCAATGTCAGATTCCAACTGAAATTGTGTGGGGTCATATTCTGAAGATGTTTCAAAATTTTCTAATGTGTTCAGAATTTGACTATCCACACTGATTTAAGAAATGGTAAAGACAGGTTGTATAGTGTCCTCATCATCAACCCATTCATTGTCTTCTACTTCTGTAATTGCTTTTGCTAGAGGATACAAATTGAATTTCTTTGTCGAATTACCATTAGAAATGTACATATCCCCAGATCTACAACTAATGAAAGCATTAGCTGTGGCTAGCCAAGGTCTTCCTAAGATAAGTGGGTGCCCTCCTAGATTACTCTTGGGAGTCAAAATCATAAAATCTACTAGATATTCACAAGAATCTAAGGAGACTGAAATATCTTCTAATACACCATCTGGTTTAATAATTGATCGATCTGCAAGTTGCAGTAAAGTAGGTGTAAAAATAAGGTTAGGAAGTTTTAGCTGGTCCATAGTCTGTCTACTCATAATGTTAATAGCATCCCCTAAGTCAATCAATGTATTTGGAATTTCTATCCCATTTATATGTGTCTTGACAATTGGACTTCCTGGATCTACATACTTCTGCATGGTAATTTTTCCCATCATGATATCTGCAATTTTTCCTACCAGGTGGATTCTTCTTGTGTCTTTTAGTTTCCTTCTTGGTCTTTTGAGACTCAACTCCTTTATTGTTTTTTCTAGAATAGGAATCTCTCGAATGGCTTGTAGCAAGGGAATATTGATACAAACATTCTTTAATTCATCTAGAAAATCATAGTTAGGCAACAAGATTTGTTTTTCCACCCCTTTATCAATTTGTAATCTTTCAGGGAAAGGAGGTGTGGATGAAGATGTAGGTTGCTCAACTATAGGAGTTGTGGGTGTTAATTTTTCTTTCTCTTTTTGAATGTTTGAGTTTTGAAGAGATGCTTCCTCAGAACCCTTATTGGTTTTAAGAGAGTCCTCCTCAGAGGTATCTTGTTCTTGGTCATCTATAGAAGGTTTTTCTAAAACTCTACCAGACCTGAGTTGTACATCATTGAGAGGAACAATCATATAGGTAGGAAATTGTTGTCCTTCTATCATGTAAGTATTATGAGGATTTTTATTGTTAGGATTTGGCAATGGCTGAGCTAGAAGTTGATTTGTCTTTTGTTGGAATGGAAGCATGAGTTGAGGATTTGAATTTTGTTGAGAAGGTTGTTGTTTTGGAAATGGAAATGAAAGTTGTGGATTTGGGTTTGGAAGTTGTGGAGCTTGTTGATTTTGAAAAGATGGAGGATATTGATAAAATTGAGCAAATCTCCCATAAGGATTTTGCCTACCTTGTACCCATGGCTGATATGGATTTTGATGTTGGGGCCAAGGTTGTTGCCAAAGATTCCAATTTGGTGGGGGTTGAGAATTCATAGGGTTGTTAAACCCTTGAGTTTGTTTCCCCTGCCAAGGTCTTCTTGCAACAAAACAGAGAGATTCTACTGAATTTGGATCTTCTTGAAAGACAACTTTGAGTCCAGGAATTGAAGGAAAATCCTTGGTCCCATGATTTTCTGAGAAAATCATACATGTTTCTACAACTTTTGCATCCAAGGGACATTCCCTTAAAGCATGTTTCTTCCTACATTTTGGACAAAAGATGGCTAGAGCATATGTTTCTGCTTTCTGCTTGTTTTGGATTTTAAGGGTGTCTAGTTGTTCACTAAGGCTCCCTAAGATATCAGTTTTGAATTCATCAAGCATATTACCAATATATGCCCTACTTACTGATCCAGTTGCAGATTTGTTAGCCCTAATAAGAGAAGGATCCCTAGGCCCTTCTCCTGTTTTAGATTTTCCTCTTGAGAGATGGACACATAGTTCTATTATGTCACGAAGTGGAAGTTGAGAAATGTCTCCTTTCCCCATCATGTTTAAAATATCTATCCATTCATCTCTAATGGATTTTAATATAAGGGCTTTCAAGGTTTCATCATCTAAGTTGCTCATCTTTGCTCTTTTTAAGTTGTATTGAAATATTTCAAGTAAATCTTCCAAGTTTTCATCTTCTTTTTGCATCATTTTGAATACCTCATCCTTGTGATTGGTGGGCATACAATAGTCCAAGTATCTATCCAAAAATTTTTGTTTCATATCATTCCAAGTCCTAATAGATTGAGTGGCTAATCCCATGAACCATTTCAAAGCAGCTCCCTTCAATGTTGAAGGAAACAGTTTGAGTTTTTGAGAGTCTTCCATATAGTCATAGGTTCGGCACACGACTTCAAACTCAAACAGAAATGTTTCAGGATCCTCACTTCGCAATCCATAAAAGTTGGGGAGGACAGATGGTGATATGTTTTTCATCGTTGTATGAGTTTCCTCATCAACTATAGGGAATCCAAAAAAGTTGTCTCCTTCCCTATTTCTTCCATTATTACCTTCACCATTGTTGTCTCCATTGTTTCCTCCTCCTCTACCTCTACCTCTACCTCTGAATCCATCTATTATTTCCTCTACCATGATAGTTTCTTTAGAGTCCTCAAAGTCCTCTGGTTCTTCTATCAAGGGAGGATGAGAGGAAGTTTCTTCCTTTTCTTCTTCAGGTGATTCTACTTCTTTGATTACAATATACTCTCCTGTAGAAGTAAAGAAAGGGTCCTTTTCTAAATGAGATTTGGTAGGTGGTGTAGGAGAATCCTCTAATTCAGCTGCTCCTTGAATTCCAAGAATCTTAAGGCTAGGGGTAGATGGTAGTGAATCTTTTCTATGCCTTGAAGAAGATGGAGTTGTGAAAATTGAACTCTTGGCTCTAGCTATAAACCTTCCCCTAGAATCTCTTGCTCTATGCATGTCATTTTTATTATTTTTTAAGTTGGGCTAATAATTCTCTTTCTGATCTTCCAGGTCACACTAGGTGCAAGAAGAGAGCATACTTAAGAAATTATTGAACCAATAACTCTCTTTTCTGATCCTCTAGATCACACTAGGTGCAAGAGGAGAGCATACTTCAAGAAGTTATCAAGTTTTCCCTTCTTTTTATTGTTTTTTTTTTAAAGAAATTGGCTACCTAGTTACACTTCCCCAGCAATGGCACCAAAATGTTTGGTCAATTTAGTGTGTCCTAAATTGCTACATTAATTTTTCAATCCGGGATTCGTAAGCTGACGAAGTGTGGTGCACTATATGTGCAAGATAACCTATCTCTTACTTTTTGTCGTTTTTGGTTTTTTTTTTTTTTATCTTGGTTGGTTTCTTAATGTGAGATGGAAATTCTAAAAGACAAGTATGGATATAAATGTTCAAGGCAATGATGTCCTTTATAATGATTTCCCAAACTTCAAACTTAAAAAGGATTTTAAAATATGCAATGACAAAACTAATTCCTAAAGGAAAATGAAAATGTGCTACTATTCTAGTCAAACAAATAGTGAACTATTGATCATGAAACCCATTACCCTTGCTGTTGTCTAAACACAAAAGAAACTGTACTCAAAGAAATCCAAAGATTTGCAAGTAAATTAAAGCTAAAATCAAATTACATCAATTCATATTCTAACCCCTCACCATTAGTCTCGCTATGGATTTCGGAGGTAATCATAAACAACTTGAGCAATCTCATATCTAATTTGCAGAAAGAAAATGAACTAATAGCAAACTACACACTCATACTTCAATCCCTCACCATTAGTCTCGCTATGGCTTTCGGAGGTAACTGATAATGACATGAGTAATTTAATATCTAACTTGTAGAAAAATAAACTAATATCAAACTACACACTCATACTTCAATCCCTCACCATTAGTCTCTCTATGGCTTTCGGAGGTAACTGATTATGACATGAGTAATTTAATATCTAACTTGAAGAAAAATAAACTAATATCAAACTACACACTCATACTTCAATCCCTCACCATTAGTCTCGCTATGGCTTTCAGAGGTAACTGATAATGACATGAGCAGTTTAATATCTAATCCAACTAGTAAAGCGAATGTACAAAAATGAAATGAATAAAACAATGCTGGAATTAAAAACTAAGAAAAATAAATCAGTAGAAGGACAAGATTGATTCCATGTCATTAGTCATTATAAAATTATGTGCAAATGCCCGGGTTGCCTATTATAATCTGGAACAAAAACACTGATCAGTTAATAACAGTATAAAGCATGAAAAGTTATGGACAAAGATGAAACGTAAATACCATGAAAGATGTAATATATATACACGTGAAATGACTATGGCACAATGAACGTAAGGAAATGAAGCATGAAACTATACAGTAATACACAAAATCTAGGCGTGTGCAGGGGCCCTCTGCACAATCCTTGGGCAATAGCTATCAACCACGAATGATACTTATGAACAGAGTCTTCTTATATATTCAAAATGCGGTCATAATAGAGAAATAATGTCACAGCACAGTGGCAACGCAATTACATTACAGAGCTAACTATTATGCGTATGAGAACGCATTATTTATAACAGAGGATGACATAACTAATTCCCTAAAGTCTGCGCTGATAGAAGACACGTGAACCACCACGTCCAAAAATCTAGCATTATGGCCGCTGTGAGGATTAAATCTATGGAGAGTGGTTGTTGGATTCAGCTTATGGAGCCGTTTACAGGTGTTGATATGTCTCCCGTGATTTAGAAACGGCCACGCAAATCTTCACGTGATGAAAAACAGAGTTCTGTCACCGTGAGACTCTTCGGTTGACCACCACTTGGCTACCTTTGACCACAGCCTTCTTAGGTGAATTCGACTGAACCAATAGGACTCGATCCATGTCCATGTCATTTCCAACTTTCCCATGTGGCTCGATTTTCCTGAAGACACCTGCAATATAGACTTTAACAATATGGTTGCAGAAAGTTGCAGCAACTGCGGAAAGTGACAAGATTCCGCAGCTTAATGAGAAAAAATCTAATTCAAATAGTAAACACAAAACATAGTTAAAAACCACTTTAAATTCTCTTTTATAATTAATATGCAATTATATTGATGACTTAGAAGGTCTAGGTGAATGGAAAAGGTCTAGAAAGGTGTATAAGAAAGATGCAAGTTTGGGACTCAACACTTAGCATGCCTCTAAATCTCAATGGCCTCCCTAAGCTTTTTATGGTGGAAGTGATTGACCTTAGCAATGAATTTGGAGTCCTCAATACATACATGGTGACACGATTTTTCCACGTTTTTTGCAAGATAAAATGTGCGGGACTGATTATGTCTAATGTCTACAACATCCTCCTAGATTATTTGAATAAAGGCACTACCAGAGGAAAAAGGAGCGATGTAAACACCGTTCATGTCCTTAGGGTCGATAGGGTCCTTTACAAATCTGAGAGAATTTATAATAGTAAAGAGAGGTTTGAACAAAGTGGAGAAATTATTCCTCCTAAGGACATGGGAAATTTTGTCTATGGTCCCTTGGATAAATGGGAGATGAATCTTGGAGATAGGATCCACTAGAGTAGATTTTCCTCTTAACCCTTTATAAGCATTTTGAAAGGCCTTAATGCCTTGATATCTACTATACCAATTATTCTAGAAAACCTCAAGGAGATGATTTCTCTAAATCCAAGTGGTTATCGTCATAGATTCTTAGAGCACGGGTAGCAAGAGTGCAAAGAACACCAAATTTCAGAGTTGTAAAATGATGATAACTAGCATGAAGATACAATTCCATGTGAGTTTTCTTGCGAAAAACTTTGTGAGAAATGGAACCATTATCATTTCTAGAAAGAAGGATATCTAAGAATGGTAGGTAGCCATCCACCTCAACTTCCATCGTGAATTTTATGGAATCTAACTAGGAATTTAGGTGACCAAGGAACAGATCTAAGTTTTCGTGACCATGGGGCCAAATGAAACAAGTATCATCCATGAACCTATTCCATTTCTTAGGTTAAAATTGAGCCAAGGCTAAGGCCTTCATTTCAAAATTCTCCATAAATAAGTTAGCAACTATAGGAGAAAGAGGGGAACCCATAGCAAAACTGCAAGTTTTCTCATAGAACTAACCTATTCAATAAAATTTCTTAACAAATAATAAAATTTCAATAATTTTCTAATAAATAATTAACTAACCAATTTAATAATGGCTAGTTTTCAATGACTATCTCCACGAAATGATGCATCCTCATTATTTATTCAATAAGATCAATTATCTTTTTCACCTTGTCCTGAGGATGAACCACATTAGATGGTTCGAAATGTTGACGAAATCCTAATGATGTGATTAATCCAAAAGACATTTATCTACATCATAACATATATTGTTTATCAACATTATGAATATATTTGAGAGAGACTAAGGCATCTTCCTAGACATCTTTTAACCTATAATTTATTTGATCATATTATCATCAAAATTTCTACTTTTCATCTTTATTATGAAGATATTTGAGACATTGTTAATGAAAGTGTTTTTTTTCTTTAAATTTTAACATTATGAAGAACATTAATTAAACACTCACTCATTCTTCCATCACTTTAATGCGTGCTAATTTGGATTTGGGTACATTGCAATAAATGTTCATCTATGATTTTTTTTTTGTAAGCTTGATACTACTACATCTTCATCATGTCCAATATATCACCCCGATTAAGGCAGGTAATTGAACTAGTGACTTCACATCAAAGAGTGCCTTAACATAGAACCCAATCACCATCTATCCAAGACCCGATGGACTTTCATCTATGAATTTTATAATAGGTCTTAATCTAGAATGTACTAATCAATTTTGAAAACAATAATTTTTTGGAAATGTACATTTTTTTTGTTCTCTCTAATCTTATTGACTCTTTTTATGTTTATTTTAAATACGATGTTAATTTTATTGACTCTTTTTATATTTATTTTAAATAAAATGTTAATAGGAATGAAATAATTTTCAACTTTTCACTTTTTAAGTACTTAAAGTGAAATCTTACCATTAGAGTAAATAATAATTTATTGAAGCTATATTTTGGTAATAGTAAGAATTTAAAATGATATTTATTGATATTTTAGTGTCCTTAATTTTTTAATCTTTGAATATCCCTAGTCACACTAAGTTATAATTAAAACCTAAAAGTAAAATATGTATTTCCAAGACAAACAAAATTATTCACAAAGACGACAACAATTCATACCTAGAAAGAAACCTAAAGAGAGTTAATGTGCCTAATGTAAATTTAGTATACATTAGTGAGAAGATTCATGTAAGTATATACAAGCATATTTCATTCCTCCACACTCAATAGCTATCCATTGCATGAGTTATGTGGCTTGTTGAGATGTTGTTAGAGGAAATTTTCCCCAATTTTTCCTCACCAAGGATGGAACATAAGTTCTATTGCCCCTGTTGATACACATCGAGATTATTTTGGATAGTATTTTATCCTATGTTTAGTAATGGAAATTGATTTGGATAAACACCCAGTCATAGGCATGTTAAAAATTGAAAGGCGAAAATTATGGAAAATGTAACTAACTTAGTTGAAATAGGTACGATTCCTAATTGATAAATTGTGGTAATTTGGAAAATATTTTACAATTTTTTTTAAACGAGGAGAATTTGTTATCAAACAATTATTATATAATTTCAATTTGGATCACATGATAATCAAGATATTCTCATGATGATATTTCTTTTCTAAAATAGGATTGTACTTTGAAATTATAAAAGAATGTACTCCCTTCTTGGGAGGTTGGCATAGATAGGATTAGTAGGGGAGTGCCAACATTGCAATCCTATACTCCAAATTTTCATTAATTAAAATATCTACCATTCATGGCTCCATATATTTCTCTATATTAGCTTGTGTGCCATGTAAATTACCATACCCTGCTAAGGAGTAAGGGTCCTCCTTCTTAGCAGGGATCACTGGTTAAAAAGGTTTTGTAGTTGTGTATTTAATTTATCTCAATTATTATTCATGTGTGATTTATTATTACTATTACATATTTTATTTATGCATTGAGTAGTTGTAGAATTATAACCTCTATTATTGTGTAATAACATAGGTTCAGTCCCTTCATTATCTTGATAATTATTTGATCACTATTACAATTTTGTGTCTTGTTTATTTCATTGAACAAGTGTCTTGAAATTTTTTTGAGTGATGAACGATTTACAAGAGTGTTTTTTCTTTTGAATAAGAGTGATCATGTGATAGAGTGTGATTTATTCTGTAGCTGTGCGTCTTTTCTTTTTGCAAGTGTGAGAAATATTTGCGGTGTGACAATAGGATTTCTTTAAATGTTGAGAGTGGCATTACAATTTTTTTTTTAATATTTCATTGGTGTTAGTTTCCATCAGTTTCTGCATATACTTTGCATGATATCCTTGAAACAAAAATCCTACATGGATTGACAATTTATGCATGAGTTGGATTGGTTTTTGTAATTTGAAAGGATAATCGATTCACACAACATTGAGAATTTAGTGTACGTGTTCCTAGATTTGGGATTTTTGGGTAGTAAGATAAGAGGTAAGAACCTACACATCACTTTGACATAATAAAGTGGGGTCGATCTCATGAGGGGTTAGGGTACATAGGATTTCATTGCATGAATAGTGAAGAAGAAAAATACAGTGTCCCTAAAGAAACTAATTGTTCACTTAGAATATGATGAAGACGAAAGAATAATAATGGTGATTTAGGAAGAGTAACATATATAAAAGAGATCATCTCAAAAGTTGAAGAAAAATAAACTACTCGAGGGATAACACCTAAGAAGAAAATATCAATAAAATATTCTCAACAAATTCCAATCTCCCCTAATTCATCTGTTTTTTGTGCATATATTAGGAAGGTGGAAGTTTATGAACCTTTGATATCAAATACAAGCCCTAGAGTTTCTAGCCCATCTGTATCAACAACGGAAGTATATCAAGGCTTGATAGAAGGAAAAGGAGACAAAAACAAACATGTTTTTGAATCAACCCAAAAAGAATGACCACTTGATGAGTACATCATAGATTTAGGTTGTGTTGTGAAACAACATTCTCAGGACATTAAGGTGTTATGAAATCATTAGGTCCACTTTGGCATTGAAAAATTTGAATTATCGAAATACGTTGAATAAATTGAGCATTCCACATCACCAAGAAGAGAGAAATATCCTCCACTATGGGGGAGACCCGTAACAAATATACAAAATTATAAGGCCCTTAAGTAGAAAAAAATGGGAGGTAGTGTGGTTACCACCTTTAAGTTTCCTATTAGAAATCTACAGGGACATGAACTAATGGAGAAAATATATTTGTTTTCGCTTCCTACTTTTTAGGGTGTAATTATGAAAGATCCATACACATTTCTTTTTTAATTTGACATCGTCCATAGGAGTTATTATTACACCACCGATGAACAATTTTTTTCTCCATCTACACTAAAGGGAGTTGCATTTAAATGGTTTATGGGAATTTGTGGAGGATCTATTACCTCCTGGGATGGGATGAAGAAGACACTTTTAGAGAAGTATTAGATCTATTATCATTTTATAGATCATAGAGATGGACTATTTAGGATTGCTCAGGCACCAGATGAAAACTTGGAAGAGTATGTTGACCACCTTCAGTATAATTTGGAGAGATCTTAACATATTAATCTAGACAAGGAAATAGTTAAAACAATTATTATTCGAGGAATACAAGATGATTCCCCCCATATTCTAAATCTCCTAGGGAAAGGAGATATATCCAAGGAATATTATGATGGAACTGTTCAACTTTTTTAAAGTAGTTACAGAGGATCAATGAGAAACAAGGTCATGACATATGATACTTCTTAAATTATTATAAAGTTATCCAATAATGGGGAAACATCAATGAAATTAGAGACCTATTGGAGAATTCTAAAATTGACATTATAAGCTTGATGTCTTCTCAGTTTTATGTGTTGCATGCAAATAAAGAACAAAGGGAAGTCGATAAAATTATAGCTATATTATGCTCGAAGAGCAGGAAGAAACATTTTCTTGGAAATTCCCACTTAAAAAATGCAACATGTGTGAGAAGGATCATGCCATAGAATATTTTCCCTCATTACCTAGATAAAAATATATCTAAAAGGAGATACAGGAGGATATTTAAGAAGAATATATTATTGGAACTAAGAATCCCTGTTAGTCTAGGCCATTAGGTATATTGCAAGAACCATTCTCTTCTTTTTATTCTTTGTTTGGTATGTATGGTCCTCAACAAATTCGCCAGAAAATGCAATACTCGATGTTATAATAGTCCTAAATGTTGAATTTCCATGACCTTTGTGTCTGGAACATAATATTAAAATCTTTGATGCTACCAAACCAATAATCTCAGCAAAGCCACTTTGCACAATGGAATACAAACAACAATAAAGCGCACATGCATAAATATAGGTAACTTTAAAAAAAATATTGTACAAATATGTACAACAACCCAATCTTAATTATATTAAACGAACTAAGTGATACAATAGTCTAGGGCTTCCATACTTGGGATAATGGCCCTAAAATATCCAATGGTAAGAGAATACAAGATACAATGACAATATTTCTACTTTAGTGCACAATCATAGACTCTATGTCATATCTAGTCTTGCTGGTCCTTCAATTTTGTTCTGCTCTCTAGTTGCTCCTTAGTCCATCAAGAAAAAACACATAAAGACTCCACAAGGGCCGCCACCTGTCACTACTGCAAGTCACTTATGGTACAATGAACACAGGCTAATCGAATATGCTCTTGTAGGCTAGCTAACACCTGAGCTCCAATATTCCAATCTAGTAGTTTCTTTCATTCCTCAAAGAGCTACACATTAGGGTAAAAAACTTCACCCAAATTCAAGTGTCAAATTCCCTTTATGACTACTTTTTAAGGGCTACTTTGGGTACCAACACGTTTCCCTCCAACAATCCAAATATTCCAATACCTATGTCAGTAATCCATTTTATAATTTTCTCCCAGTTAGGGTTTCTAACCACCCAAGTCAACCTTAACACATGGCTTCCAGAGGTTGAAAACAATTCATTCCACAATAGGACTGATCCAACTAACATCAAGTCAACATGAAACCATCACATACCTCTTCATATCATGGGTTATCATACATTTTTGTCGGTATATCCAAATGGTTAGGGCTATAACTATCCCACAACAACCATCCTCCCTCACGTCTATACCTCCTTCTTAGCTACAGATTCACTCCTTACTCCTTATTTCCACAACTTACCTCAATTCTAGGCTAAAGACAATCCCAAATAGTCCTCCATGCCTACCTATTCAAGGAGACAAGGATTGCAAATTTATTACAAGAGAAGAACCACACTCAAAACATGACAAAACACTTCCCATAATTCCTTTGAGGAATGTGAATTCCTCTCTACCTTAGCTCATACCTCCTAGACCATGATCACACCTAAAACAAACCTTTCTCTCACTTGGCCTTATCCTTCTGAGCTGCAACTATTTCAAATCTATATTTCTTATGAAAAGATGCACATTTGGATGATGAAAATTATCTTCCTCACCTTATATTTTTACCAATACAAGGTCTCCGTGCATTCCTTGAAGAGATGTCTTTAGGCACATTTCATTTCAATCCTACATGACTTAGGTGCCAAAAACCCATTTGTAACCTTCAAAAATCCACATATCATCATAGAAAACTCAAAATTCATTGATTCTTGTTGTGTTGGATCTCCTCAATATCCTCTATCATCTTAATCCATCACATGTCAAAAATTATCCATGGTTTTGGCCCAACCATAAATGGGTGCAAAACCCCAACCTTGGGTTCTAAGCCCACAAATCAATTTTGTGGTGCTCCAACCACCAAACCCCGAACCCTAGGGACTTGGGTACCTCCCAAGCTAATGAAAATAAACACTCAACCTTATGAATTATAATGTCATCTCTCATGCTTTAATTTTTTTTTTTTTCTATTTATCGAGTACAAATTTCAACCCTCTCATTTATCACATCTTGGAATAAGGGTTAAATTTTGTCTTAGCTCAAAGAAAAGTCCCTATTGAAGACATTGTTTGCAACATTGTATATGGGATAAAAGAATCATCTGAAAGCATTGAGGAGGAGGGTATCAGATAGGATTGTGTTATTTTTCTTAATAAATCCATACCTCCTAAGAGTAACATCAACAAACTAGAGTTATTAGCCTTTAAATCCTTAAATGATAAACCAAACATTTTTTTCTAAAATATGATAAAGGTGGGTCTGTTCTAATCTTGGATAAAATTGAATACGCAAGAAAAATGATAGATCACCTCTCTAATATAACTAGGGACAAAAATACTAATAAAAACCCTATTAAAAAATTCTCGAAAGATGTCTCTTGTGCTATTAGATCTAGTCGTACCCTTAACCCCCTTAGAAAAAATATTATTGAGAGAAACATGTTAAAACTAAGTATCTATGGGCTCCCACTTAGACCCATTGTAGATACAATAGCTGGGCCAAATTATCTTCTCTCTAAATTCTTAGCCTAGAAACAAAAGCGCCTTGTTGGCCTGGCAAAGTCCTACATTAAGGAAACTGCATCCATTCTTAAAAATCTGAAACATATTAATATAGATCTTGGGGATATTTTAGTGATATTTAAAATTGTCCCTCTTTATACACAAATACCTAATAATGAGTCTACAGAGTTTATCAATAAAATTATTGATCGTGACACTTCCAAATTTGTTAGTATCGACCTAGCCTCTACCTTTTTCATCTTCCAAGCTAAATTCTATGAAAAAATTATGGAGTTGCCATGGGTTTTCCACTCTCCCATGTAGTTTCTAACTTGTTCATGGAATATTTTGAAACCAAGGTTTTTGATTATTCTCAATTCCACCCTAAGCTTTGGAATATTTTCTTCAATAATACCTGTTATTTGGCCCCGTGGTCAGGAAAAGTTAGACATTTTTATTCAACCTCTTAATTCTCAATTTGATTCCATTAAATTCACAATGGAAGTTGATGTAGACGGTAACCTTACCTTCCTTGATGTTCTTATCTCTAGGATGGGATTTGTTTCCATGTTGCACCAGGATTTTCATAAAATGATTCACACAAAAAAACATCATGTCAGTTCTTGACATTATCCACTGAAAAGATTAAGAGTTCTTAACCCATTGACTACTAGTGATTTGAGGATTTCAAATAAGAGTCACTTAGATGATGAGAAAAACCATATTTTGAATTTTTTTGAAAATAATGGCCATAGAAAACACCAAGTTCTCAGATATCTTCAAAAATTTGTTAAAGGACCTATAATTAAAAATGAACTCAAGGTTTAAGTTACCAAATTTCAACTTCCCTTCATCCATGAGAACACTCACAAGATTGTTCATATTTTGAAGAAGAATAAGGACTTTTCCATCTTAAACTTGCTTAACACTATTTAGAGCTCCCTTAGATCCTTCAAATACCCTTGAACATTAAAAGCATGAAAGGTGTTCACATAATCCATTTATCAAGTGGGACGCCCAACAATGGGGAGTTTGATCTCTCCATCAATCAAATAATTTAGGAACATGAAACCGACATTAAGCATAATGGGTCCCGATCCTCATCTCTAGCTGAGCATGCTGAGAAATCCAAATCCATGTTCATATTGAGGATTCATAAGTTATTTCTAATATTGATCACTTCCATAATAAGAAGTTGAGTGAGGCCGCCAAGATTGAGAAGAAGGTGAATAATCTCAATAGTGATGATGATTGAAAATTAAGTATTAGTTGGATTCCCTCCCTTCCTTCATGATTGACTTTGGTTTTTCCATCTTTTTTATCATGTACCTAAGTCCTATAAAACATAATTCCAGTTATATTCATGGTTTTAAAATAATTTAATATTTAAAAAACATTATTTTTTAATATATAATAAATATCGAAATACAATGTTTCCTATAATATATAATATAAAATATGCTTTTAATTAATAATTTTATATGTATATGTATGGATCATAATTCATAACTATAAGTTTATTACGTGGAATTGAATATATGAATATTAGATATATTTATTTTAATAATAATTTGTAAACATAAATAGAGAGAAATATTAATTTTTTTTAATAAATAATATTATAATTGTATATAAAATTATAAAATATTATATATAATAAATAGTAAAAATAAAAATATATGAATATTATATGATAAGATTATTTTAATGATCTTCATTTAATATTTATTTTCTGATTAGTGAGTTGGCGTAGTGTTTGTCATATATTAAATTTCTTATATAACCATTAGTCTTCTTAATTCATTAATATATTTTAATAGATATTTAGCTTTAATAATTACTTATACATTATAGAATATTAGTTTAAAATATTATTTTATAAAATATTATATTATTATTTATTTGGGTAATAATGTATTAAACTTTTTGTAATGTAACGATCATATACTCACTATAAATTTATTAATTTATTGTAATAAATATTATAAATTATAAAATATATTTGGTTATCTTCAATGTTTAAACATTATGTATCTCTATTATTTAAACCTCTCGATAGATGAGATTCTTCATCTTCATCTTGATAGTGAATCATACTAGCTGGTTCCAATTTCTTGTCAACTAAAAATACAATTCTCACAATAAAGCCTTTGCTTCTAGGATCTATTCATAGCTCTTTTCTAAGGCATCTTTCCCTTTCTAAATTTCCTATTTCAATCATTGAAATAACCTCTACTCTAAATGCAGCTACTTCACAATAAACTTCAAGCTACAATGGGAATTCATAGAGTGAGGGTTCCTACCATAGAAATTATACAAACATATGGAAATAAATGGACTCAATCCGATCAAGAAATGTACTAAAGCTAGATATTGAATCCTTTTACAAATCAATTGCGAAAATAAACACGATCACCAATCACAAGAAGTAAAGAAAGATGCAAATCAAACCACAACACATATATTTTCCTGAGGAAAGCTTGCTGCTCAAAACCCCTCTATATTCTATTGTATATTAACCATGGAATCATGAAACAATTACAATGCACTCTTCTCACAAGAGTTTCCTGCACTCTCACAACTGTCTCACTCTGACCCAGACAAAATCAAACAACAATTAGGCAATTTCCTGCCTCTATTCTACCTTCCTTTCTTGAGCAATTCATGTGGAATGGAATCCCTATTATTTAGGAATTTTATCCATCCAAAATTGCACAAGAATCATGGGAAATCCAAAGGATGTCTCGCTGCATGCGGGCAACCTACTAATGATAAAACTGATATTTAACATCCCTTTAACCTTTGTCTCAACTGGGTCTCCACTAGATCTGACATGCATGCATCTATAAATAGTAAATCATTAGTTGCATGGAAAATCACTGCATGCGAATTAAATATGATTTAATTCACTTGATCTCTCACTAGTGCAACAAAGAGTTACAACTAGTTCAACTGACTTTAACTCAATTAATTGAGTTAACTGATTTCTCATGCATTATACTAATGCATTAACTGCAATTCGAAATCCATAACTAATAAAATCACTCTGCATGCCTCACCAACCACCCTCAACTCAAAATTCATGAGCTAACTGAGTTTATCACACTCAATTAATTATTACAAGTGATTATGAGATAATATTACATCTTATTGTCTAATTTAATTAAGGGAAAATTAAATTAGACACACATTTCTTGTTGATTTTTCAACATTCCCTCTCAACAAGAAAGGGATTATCTGCCACCCCGATCCTGCCTCTATAATATTTGAATTTTCTCCTGGCAAGTTCCTTTTTCAGAATATCTTCATCCTGATATTCAATGGGAATGTACTGAAGTAACATAATGTGCCTCTAAACACAATCTCTGAGATGGTGGTATCGTATGTCTATGTGCTTGAACCTATCATGGAATACCAGATTAACCGAAAGTTTAATGAAACTTTGATTATCAAAATGTATCAGTGTTGGATACATCTGAGAACCAAAAAAACCAACCAGGATCTTTCTCATCGAGATGGCCTCATATGCAGCCTAAATTGCTGCCATTTACTCTGCCTCAACTGAACTAAGTGCCATAGATCATTTCTTCCTATTGTACCAAGAAAATATTTTCGATCCTATGCTGAAGATCCCTCTTGATGTGCTCTTTTTGTCTGATGGATTTCTTGCCCAATCAACATCCGTGAAGCCTTGAAGCTTCACTCCCTCTATCCATCTATACCATAATACATACTCTGCAGTACCACTGAGATATCTTAATACATGCTTCCCCACCTTCCAAAAGAGCTTGGTCGGCTTAACCATATCTTGACTCAACTGGTTAACTACATAGCAAATGTCTGGCCTGATGTACACCAAGTACATCAGTCAACCCACTAGCTTTCTGTAAATAGTACTGTACACTAATTCTCCCGAAGTAGCATCCTCTTTCCTCCAATTTCCTAGAAGAGGAGTCTCCATGGGTTTACAACTCTCCATGTGAAAATTACTGAAAATCGCTTTGGCATATTTTCCTTGAGAACAAATAGCTCACCATCCCATTGTAATATTTCCAAACCAAGGATATAGTGAAGGAGTCCCCTGTCCTTCATTTCGAACTCCCTTGCAAGATCCTCCTTGTAAGAAGTTATCAACTACTCATCATCTGCCAAAATTATATCATCAACATAAAGTATGATAATCAAGAGATTACCATCAACCACAATCTGGTACAAGTTCGCATCTGCTTCACCTTTGTTGAAGCCCAATCTAGTGAAATAGCTATCAATCTAAGTGTACCAAGCACGAGGTGCTTGCTTCAGCCCATACGGTGCTCTGTTGAGTCGGTACACATGCGACTCACTTTTAAAGATCTCAAAACCTTATGGATACTCTATGTACACTTATTCCTTAATAAATCCATTGAGAAACATAATTTTCACATCCATCTAATGTATATACCACCCCATCTATGCTGAGAGTGCAAGGATAGATCTAATCAATGAGTATCTCACAACCAGTGTGAAAGTATACTCATATTCAATCCCCTCAACATGTGAGAATCCTCGGGCTAAAAATCTAGCCTTGTACTTCTCCTCACTCCCATCTGACAGGTGCTTCACCTTATAGATCCATCTAGATCCAACCACTGATTTTACGACCAGTCTTGGGTCAACTTCCCATGCACTATTCTTAACGATGGATTCATACTCCTCAACCATAGCGTCCACCCAAATTGGTTGCTGCACTGATTCCTCAAAGGAGGATGGTTCCATCACAATACACTTTCTCATAAGAGCCATGTATCCAGTAAAATTGTCTGGAGACTGTCTCTCTCTGTGTAGTGAAGTAGGTGCTCCTACATTCTCTGCCACATCAAGTCTCAATATATTTGCTTCCATGGTGCACCTTCTACCATTTCTGGTGGATGGCTTTGCATGAGTGTTTTTTGCCACTCCATGATCCTCTGCATGTGGCTGCTCCACATCTTGAGGTTCATTATTCGGAGCCAATAGTTTCTCATCTGTGTGCAAAGACATCTCCCTCTCAAGGGACAATCACACGGTTTTCTCCTCATCAAATTTTATATCCCGTCTCACAACAATCATCCTGTTGTTTGGAAAATACATCCAATAGTTGTGGGGAGTATCATTGTACCGCAAAAATAACCTAATCTCATCTTTTTGTTTGAGCTTCTTCTTAGAGTCTTTGGTCACATGCACATATACAGATGAGCCAAAAATTTTAAAATATGAAACATAAGGTTTCTTACCAGAAAAAGACTCCTTTGGTGTACTCATGCCAAGTATCCGATGAGGGCCACGGTTTTTCACAAATACCATTGTGTTGCATGACTCCACCCATAGATGTAACGATAGGCCCTGATCATACTACATCGCTTGTGCTGCACCCACAATTGTTCTGTTCTTTCTTTTTGCGACCCCATTATGTTGTGGGTTATGAGGCGCAATAAACTCTCTTCAAATTCCTTCTTTTTTGGAGAATTTATTGAATTCATTGGAGATTTAATCACCACTATTGTTGCTCCTAAGAGCCTTCACATGCTTCCCTATATCTTTCTCCACCAGTGCTTTAAACTCAAGAAATATTGAGAACATTTGATCTTTCTTCTACATGAAGTAGATGCAACAGTTTCTAGAGAAAACATCAACAAAGATGACATAGTACCTGTGATTTTCTATTGAAGCTGTAGAGAATGGTCCACAGACGTCTGAGTGAAATCTCTCAAGGATTTATGAAGCTCGGTTCTCCTTCTCATGAAAAGTGGCCTTTGAATACTTCCCCATGGTACATCCCTTGCATGTGTATAACTACGCAAGATTACCCTTGGGAAGACCCGTATTGCATAACCTTCAAAGCTCCATGGTGTAGATGGCCCAATCTACTGTGCCATAACACACCCTCATCTTGACTCACCACTTTGTCCACCTTACCCATCAATTCTTCACAGCCATTTACATCAAGTTTATAGAGATTCTTCACACGAATCCCAATCTTCTTGGCTTGTCCTGTGGATTTGTGTTGAATGAAAGCTTTTCCTTCACTGAAAACCACATCATAGCCTCTATCCTCCAACATTATGATTGAAACTAAATTTTTCTTCAAGCCTAGTACATGCATTACATATTTTAATAAGAAGGGTTTACCTGACTGTCTCTGGAAGGTAACTGTACCAATCCCGGTAGCACTGTACTGCTAGTCATGACCCATTTCGATATGCATCTATAGGTCCTTCTCCTCCAAACTACTGAAAATTTCTGTCTCCATTCATGTGGAAAGATGCACCATTATCCAAGTACCACACTGATCCCATTGCACTTGACACCATGCATTCAATGAGTGAGAATTCAAGCTCAAATTGCGAGGCCAAAAACTCACCACCTGCAGATCCTGAATCCTTATTGTTCTTCTTCTTTTGTGGATAATTAATGGCATAATGTCCATGCTCGTGACAGTGAAAACACTTCACTCTGGACATGTCGTGCTTCTTTCCTTCTTTTCCGGACTCAGATTTAGAATAGGATTTCTTTCCTTTCCCCTTATTCGCCTTAGTAGCCAAAGCGAAATTTTCTTCCTCATATGTCTTAGATGAAGATCCATCCTTGGTATTCCACTTGAATTCTTCTTGCACCAAATCCGACCAAATTCGTTCCCAATCTCACAGCATCTCCCTCTAATTAACAGAGTCTTGGTAACTATGCCAACTCTTAGGAAGTCCTAGAAGAGCTAGGCTCACCAAGTCATCATCCGCTACAGTAATTCTGATGCTCCCAAGCTCATCCCAATATTGGACCATCTTTGTTAAATATTTCAGAATAGTGTTGCCTTTCTCCATTTCGATTTTCCTGAGCTTGTTTTTCAGTGAAAATTTTCTATGATCACTACTGCTCTGAAACAGATCTGTCAAAGCTTTCCACATTGCATATGATGTCTCTTTTCCATGGATACTTGAGAAAATTTGGTCTCGTACTCCCTCCAATAAGATCCTCCTCACCTTTGCAACCTTCTTTTTCCAAGCATCAAGATTTACGGCATCTGCTGCAATGGGTTTGGGAATGCCATTATCAATGAATTCTTTCAACACATTTTCCTCCAGTACTTCCTCCATCATGTCTTTCCACGCAATATAATTGGGACTGTCCTCAAGTTCATACTCCAATATCAAGCGATTAAAAGCCATTTCGATCCTGATCTACTTGTCGTACCGAGAATACTTTTTCAAATTTGAATTCTATTCAGTCACAAACTCAATTTCTTCTCCACTATAGTGATTTCTTGTGTTATGATACCATGTAGAAATTATACAAACATATGCATATCAATGGATTCAATTTGATCAAGAAATGTACTAAAGCTAGATACTGAATCCTTCTACAAATCAATTGCAAAAAATAAACACGATCACCAATCACAACAAGTAAACAAAGAAGCAAATCAAACCACAACACAAATATTTTCCTAGGGAAGGCTTGCTGCTCAAAACCCTTCTATCTTCTATTATATATTCACCATGGAATCATGAAACAATTACAATGCACTCTTCTCACAAGAGTCTCCTTCACTCTCACAACTGTCTTACACTGACCTGGACAAAATCGACCAACACTTAGCCAATTTCCTGCCTCTAATAAGTCTGCCTTGCTTGCACAATTCATGTGGAATGAAATCCCTATTCTTTAGGAATTTCATCCTTCCAAAACTGCACAAGCATCATGGGAAATCCAATGGATGTGTGGCTGCATGCAGGCAACCTACTAATGATACAACTAATAGTTAACATTCCTTTAATCTTTGTCTCAACTGGGTCTCCACTGGAACTGACATGCATGCAAATATTAATAATAAATCATCAGTTCCATGGCGTATCATTTCATGTGAATTAAATATGATTTAATTGACTTGATCTCTCACTTTTGCAACAAACAGTTACAACTAGTTCAACTGAATTTAACTCAATTAATTGAGTTAACTGATTTCCCATGCTTTAAACTAATACACTAACTGCAACTTGAACTCCATAACTATTAGAATCACTCTACATGCCTCACCAACCACCCTCAACTCGAAATATATGAGCTAACTAAGTTTATCGCACTCAGTTAACTATTACAAGTGATTATGATATAAGATTACATTTTATTGTCCAATTTAATTAAGGGAGAATTAAATAAGACACACATTTCTTGTTGACTTTTCAACACTTACTGACGAGGTTATGTTAGTAGCTAAATGGAATTCTTGAGAAGTGAAAGCATCCAACGTTTAAATGATGGAAAAACCAAAAGACATCATCACATAAGACTTTACTTCGTATGCCCTCGGCCCTTCCATGAGGGAGTCGGCTTAGGCTAGGCTATGATATGAAGACATAGGTACATACCAAAAACAATACACTTCATGTTGATCAAATGATGATATATTAAAATACAGGAAGTGTCGTCTAAGGATATACAAATAAACTTGCACACATACTCACTTAGTTGAGAGAATATCTCTACCGCATGCCAATATAAGACTACTAGTTGGAGGGAATTGCTCAAGTAATCAACAAGGCCTAAACAATTTCCTAGATAATAGGAACAAACTCACACATTGAGGCTAGTGTGAGTGACATGCTCTAACATAAACAAGTTATGGTTTCTTGCGATAAGTAAACTTATTTACATATTAAGAATCTCCATAATAAAATGTTCTAAATCTTTATGATTAAGAATATTTTTTATGTTTAATCTATATATTAATTTTTTGTAATTAATAATAATATAATTTTAAAAAAAATATAATTTAACTAGAATTTTTTAATTTTTAATAATATAATAGGTTACAATAAAATATTTTGATATTTAATATTAATTAATGCTTTAAAAATATATCAATAATTTAATTTACATAATTATAATAGTGCAACCAGACATGAAAACCTAAAAAAGAGAGGAGAAAAGCGAGAACAAAATCAACCATTAAAGAGTTAAAACCAATTAGCCAACGGCCTTATCCAACATGCGAAAGAGAAAAAAAACGGTATACGAAACCAGAAATTGATTGGAATATAATAAAGATTACCTCGAGCATTTCAAGGAAACTTTGATTGTTATTCTGGTAAAGAAAGATTGTTTTAGGAGTTGTCTTTAGTGCGATATTTTGAAGTTTCAAGTGTCATAATTGGGTGAAAATTTTTGAGGTAAAATTTTGGTTTTTGTTATTCAAACTGTTTTTTTGACTCTATATATAGATTCAGCACCCTCAAAAACCTCTAGGGCACTTTGATTGTGCAAAGTTAGCAATCAAACTTCTCATTTCAATAAATTCCTGTTGGAATTTAGAGAAATTACACCCTAAAAAATCACCATAAAAGCCTTCAAAAAATCGCACTAAAAACTATGGATTGTTTTCTTGTGCAAAGTGGATTTCTCAACGGAAAAAAGGAGAGAAAGACAAATTTATTTGCCTCGAAATTAATAAAATATTTTATCTTTTGACTTTTTACCAAATTTAAAAACTGCGTGTAACAATACCCTCTGCATGGGGATGGCTATGCCCAACAAAGTCTTTAGCTATATGCAATGGTGTGTTTTTCGGTTCTTTTGTCAAAGAAAGAGAACGGGCAATAAACACGACAATATTGGATGAAGTTAAAAACACCAACCAGAATCTAACATGGGTTGGAATGTGATTTTGTTGAACATTTATTAACATTTTTTTATTATAATCGAACAAATCCGCAAATTAATTCGGTGATGCAGCCCTCAGGCTGCTCCCAATTCTCCTTCGCTTTCGGGCAGTCTGGACCCCTGTTTACACGCTGTATGATTATTTGATCTTTAAATAATCTTCAAATTCACCACCATATGCTCGCTCTCCTCCTTTCCATCGATTCCTGCTGCAATATACAACTCACAACTTTCTCTCTCCATCACCGCTTGACACCTAACCGTCCATCAACATCCTCAATACTGAGCATGCCTGCAGTATGAGAAGTAAAACTTATTTCAAGAGTAGAAAATGGAGTATCGCAGTAGTCTATTAAAATACTCAAATTTCAATGTGCAGCTCTGTCCAAATATGATGTGATATTCATGATCAGTCTGCAACCCACTAGAGATTGGGCAGCGTTAGAGTCATCTGCAGATTCATATGAAGTTCGTTTGTCACATGACAAAACAGCTGTAATGTTACTTAAAGCAGAATACAATAAGCACTACTGCTATGTCTCCCATTAGATTGGAAGGTGCATGATAAGTAGTTGACTTTTATGTTAGAATAATGGAGTTTCCTAGAATTGGAATTGTGATCTGTCTGCTTGATGAGTTATATTTTTAGTTTATTGACTTTTTAGTGAGTGTTATGAGGTGGTTTTTTAGATGTGTTATTGTCTATTTTTGGTATATTAAATTTTTACGGTCTATAATGTCTAAGATATGTGAGTCTATAAATTTGATGTTTATTAATGATTTGGGTAATATGTGAGTCTATAAATTTGACGTTTATTAATGGTTTGGGTAATAGAGTATGATCTTAAGTATGGTTAGAATGTGTGGTTTATTTTATTTTGTTTTATTTTATTTTTGTTATTTTTATATGTTTTTTGGGTGTAAATTTTTTGTTCACAGTGGTTGGTGTTAAAATAGTTGGGACTTTGTGGTTCGATCAATTTGATATTTGTGATATTTGTGGCTGAGATCCATTAGTGGATCTTGCATATATTGTATGGGATTACTAGTTTGAGAGTGATTTGAAGATTAGTCACAAACCCCAACTTTATAGCAAATTAGGACTTGAAATTATAATCACTCATAAGTCACTATTTCCACTCAGTCTATTCAAAATTTCACTCTCTAGAAACTCTTAAAAAAGAGTTATAACAAAAACTTGAGAATGTCTTGAATGAACTAGCTAAACAACTAAACACTAAGATCATAGGCTTTAATACAAATGTAATAATATAAGAAGCTTGAAAGTGACAAAAGGTCCATCAATATAATTGTATGTTGCACATATAGGTTTTGAACAAAGTGAATCAAACAATGCATTATATTTTTGAATGTAACATAATAAATTTGTTATAATTCTACCCTATATTGATGTATTAATCCTTAATAAATAATGATCTTTACATCAAAGAGATTATGGAAGAACTTTGGGTTGCTTCCAATATATTAGCATTGGTGTCACTTTATTGTTATCTTGGAGCTGAAGTAACTCTCTATAATAATCAAATATCTTCAATCAAACTATGTATGTCCTTAAATTGTTAAAGAAATTTGTTCTAGAAAATTGTAAAGATTCTCTATGTTCTTCAATCAAACCAGTGTATGTTAAATTGTTAAAGAAAATTGTTCTAGAAAATTGTGAACATTATCTTATAGCCATGAATTAGAATTGAAACTTCCAAAATTTAAAAGGAAATAATTGATTAATAATAGTAGATATAAGAGATTGATTTGAAGCTTACAAGGAGAAAATAGAATTAAAAAATGAAAATAAAAAAATACTAAAGTCATTCAAGCTACAAAATATTTTGGTCTTCCTTATAAAAAAAATAAAAAAATTAATAAATTTGTAAAGTACAATACTCAAATAATATTTATGGTTATAAATAATAATAATAAAATTCATAAACTTGTAAAGTACATTGCTCTAATAATATTGATGGTTATTGTTCAAAGGTAATATATTAACATCTCTGTCACGACTAATGACTTCAGAAATTAACAAAATTACCAAATAATTTAAAAAATAATTTTACCCCCAAGTCAACTTGGGCAACTTGGGCACAGCAGAACACATCAGCTTTAGCACAACATATAACATCATCTATAATCCTAACCTTAAGTTCTTGTCATAATTTCTATTTGCAAGTCTCATAATTCTATTCCAACTTATATTAACATGAATCATGACTATAATTTATATATATATATATATATATATATATATATATATATATATATATATATATAGTTTGCTCCCTCCATGCAATTATTGTAAGAACTTACCTTCATTGCAAGGAGACATATTATTTGTATTTTCTTAACATTATAACAAACCACAGAATTCAATGTTAACATGTATTCGTACGTCATTTTAGACAATGGAAATTATTTGTTCATTTGATCTCGAGGTACCACGCAGTACAATGGTTCATGCAGATAATTAATATGATTAGCTGGTGATTTGCTAATAGGTATGCAGTCATTCAATACAATGTGATTGGTATTAGATTTGATTTAACCCTTCGAAGGACATCTAGCACTGACATTCTGTGGTGTACACATGTTTTTGAATCTCGGTGGCATGATCTTGTCTGTTGATGTTGTAAGCCTAGATATGTCGGATCTGAGGTCGAAGTAGTTAGGGAAACTACTTGCCTGACCACCAACATTCTATCCCATTATTTCGCTATGCTGGTTGTCAAACCGCTATGCATCTTTCTTGATTCTGGTTCGACTCAGTTTCCTATGGGTAAGAGTTACTATTTGGATGGAGGTTGTACATAGTTCGCCATGCCGCATCTGTAGAAATTATATGCACTAAGCATGCATATGTCCAAGATTCGCCTGATCTCACACTATTTAACTTTATGCAAGATACTGAATCTACTCCACTTGTTAATCTTTTGCGGAAAAATTAATTGCACACACATGTGAAGCATAAACAAAAATGATCAATCGCACATAACACAGTTTTTAACCGGGAAAGCTTGAAGCTGAAAACCCCAACTATATATTATGTAACATGGAGATCATATGAAAATCTCATACAAACATACAAAGCTTATCACAAGCCCTCTGTACAGTACAATTGTCATACACTAATGAGGACCAATCTTGCAAATCCATGCACCGATCTTTTCCACCTGCTAGCCTGCCTCCACTGCTCGATCTCTGCTGAAGAATAGCTCTGAATGAATTTTAATTACTCCTCCTTGAATGTGCAATCCTCATTGGCATCTCCAATGAGTGTGTGATGCAATCGATGCATCAGTATAGTCACAACATATAGTCTATCTTGCCCTGTCACCTATCTCTCCACTGGTCTCCATTGAAACTGCCATGCACTGTAGTTAACTGTTGTATTGTTCAGTTGATTAATGAGTTATTATTTGTGAATTAATTAACTAATTAATTCACTCCACTCTCACTAGTGTATCAATCAGTTAGACTAGATACAACTAGCTCAACTGAGTCTAACCGAGTTAAACTAAATACAACTCCATAACTACTTCTTCCAACTGTGTCATAACTCTGCCACTTGAGTTCTAACTAAGTCCTCCATGCATTAGCTCCAGTAAACCCTTGGGAATTGCATAATTCCCTCATTCCACTGATGTGCCACATCTGTGCACTGAAACAAAGTGCTCCAAGAGAATAAGTTGCTGTTTAGTGTCTGATTATTATTAAGAGCTAATAATAATCGACATGTATCTATTTTTAGATCAGCGATCTATAAATAGACTTCGCCCAATATTCTAAAAATAGAATTTCATCTATTTTTCCAACTTGATCAACCATCCACAAATAGCATCCTGCAACTTCTGAAATATGATCATCATGTCTAAAAATAGACTTGCGCCAAAAATAGCCTGCGGGCCCACTTAGTGAAGGTGAATCTTTTCACTAAGCTCATCATCTCGTTGAATCTAAACACTCCCTCTCAACAAGACAAGGATTATATTTCACCCCGATCCTACCTCTATGGTATTCGAATTTGCTCCTGGTGAGCGCCTTCGTCAGAATATCTGCATCCTGATCCTCCGTAGGAATGTACTGAAGCAACATGATCTTCCGCTGCACACAATCTCTGATATGATGATACCGAATATCAATATGTTTAGATCTATCATGAAACACAGGATTAACCGAGAGCTTAATGCAACTCTGATTATCACAATGTATCACTGTTGGATCTAAATGTGAACCTAACAAACCAACCAGAATATTCCTCATCCAGATAGCCTCACATGCAGCTTGACTTGCTGCCATGTATTCCGCTTCCGCTGAACTGAGTGCCACGAATCTTTGTTTCTTGCTGTACCAAGAAACTTCCATAGATACGATATTGAAAATCCCTCCTGATGTGCTCTTTCTGTTTGTTGGGATTCCTGCCCAATCTGCATCCGTGAAGCTATGCAACTTCACCTCATCCATCTATTTGTACCATAGACCATACTCAGATGTGCCCCTGAGATATCTCAGGACATGCTTGCTTGCCTTCCAAAAGAGATTGGTAGGATTAACCATCTCTTGTGAAAGCTGGTTCACCGCATAGCATATGTCTGGTATTGTATCGACTAAATACATGAGTGAACCCACCAAGTGTCGATAAACAGTGGCATCCACTACCTTTGCCGATGTAGCATCCTCTTTCTTCCAATTTCCTAGAAGAGGAGTGTCGATAGGCTTGCAGCCTTGCATGTGAAACTTCTCCAATATATGTCGGGCATACTTTCCTTGAGACACAAATAGTTCACCTTCCCGCTGCCATATTTCCAATCCAAGGAAATAATGAAGGAGGCCCAAATATTTCATCTCAAACTCCTTTGCAAGATCTACCTTGCATGAGTGTATCAACTGCTCATCAGCTGTTAGTATTAAATCATCAACATAAAGTACAATGATTAAAAGCTTACCCTCCACCACAACTGCACAGTTTACATCCGCCTCACTCTTGGTGAAGCCAAGTCCAAGAAATAATGTCGATCCGAGTGTACCAAGCAAGAGGTGCTTGAGCCAAATTTCTCTACAACGCTCTTTGAGCTCGACATGCGAGTCGTCGCCGAAGATCTGAAATCCTGTACACCTCTTCCTCAATGATCCCATTAAGGAACGCAGTCTTCACATCCATTTGATGAATGTGCCAACCCATCTGCATTGAGAGAGCAAGGATGTTCCATATGGAAGACTACCGTGCGACAGGTGGAAAGGTTTCTTCATAGTCAATCCCCTCAATCTATGAGAAGCCCCAGGTAACAAATCTTTCCTTATACTTCTCGACACTCCCATCAGCAGCTTTCTTTACCTTGTAGATCCATCTTGATCCTACAATTAATTTTCCCACCGGCCTTGGAACAATCTCCCAAACATTGTTTCTGACAATGGAGTCATACTCCTCCACCATGGCATCTACCCATGTGGGCTCCTGCACTAATTATTCAAAATAATATGGCTCTGTCACGATACACTTGCTCATAAGAGCCATGTATCTAGTATATCGGTCAGGTGACTGTCTTTGTCTGCGCTGTGATGTAGGGACTCCTACATTCTGTGCCGCATCAAGCTTCAGTCTCTCAGCTTCTGTGGTATGCTTTCTACCTTGTTTGATGTTTGATTCTGCATGAGTGGACTCCTCCACTCCATGAATCTCCTCCTATGGCTGATCCACATCCAGAGGCTCATCTTGGAGAACAAGAAGTTCCTCTTCTGCATGCAAGTGTAGCTCCCTCTCAAGTGACAACTTCATGGCTTTCACCTCATTGAATTTCATATCCCGTTGCACAACAATCATCCAACTGTTTTGAAAATACACACGATAGTTATGGGGTGTTTCTGTGTACCCCACAAATATCCCAACTTCTACAGTCGGCTTAAGCTTCTTCCTGGCGTCCTTCATCACATGAATGTAAACAAGTGAGCCAAAAATATTCAAATGAGAAATATCAGGCTTCTTACCAGAAAATGCTTCTTCGGGTGTACTCATGCCAAGTACTCTATGAGGACAACGATTTTGCACATAAACTGCACTGTTGCAAGCTTCCGCCCACAAGTGCATCAGTAGGCCCTGGTCATGCAGCATCACTCGTCCAACACCCATGATCATTCTGTTCTTTCTCTCCGCAACCCCATTATGCTATAGGTTATGAGGTGCTATGAGTTCTCTTCGAATTCCTTCTTTGCTACAGAAGTCTTTGAATTCGCCCGAGATGTATTCACCACCCTTATCGCTCCATAGAGCTTTCACTTGCTTCCCCGACTCCTTCTCCACCTCGTTGCCTTGAACTCACGTAACTTTGAGAACATTCGTTTCACTATTCTTCCGCATGAAGAAGATCCAAGATCTACGAGAAAATTCATCAACAAATATCACATAATACCCGTGTTTTGTTGTTGAAGCAACCGAGAATGGTCCACACACATCCGTGTCAATTCTCTCCAGATCACCGGGCTAACGTTCTCCTTCTCATGAAAAGTGGTATCGACAAACTGGCCAATTAATAATCTCAGACCGATCCGATCGGCGCAAGAGTACCTCTTTGGGAAGTCTAGTAGAAATTTGTCGCAAAATATTCAAAGCGCCATGGTGAAGATGGCCCAATCTCCCGTGTCATAATTCGATTCTCATCCCGGCTCACCACTTCTTCTGCTTTGCCCACCATTGCAGCGCAACCATCTACCTCCATCTTATAGAGATTCTTAATTCAAACCCCTATCTTCTTGGTTTGACCCATTTTTTTATGTCGAAGAAAGGCTTTTCCCTCACTGAAAACAGCATCATAACCCTTGTCTTCTAGCATTGCGACCGAGACCAAGTTCTTCTTCAGACCTGGAACATGCATGACATTCTTCAACAAGAACAGATTACCAAACTCCCTCTCAAAGGTAATGATCCCAATTCTAGTTTCATTGTACTAACCATCGTCGCTCATCTCTATATGCATCTGGAGGTCCTTCTCCTCCAAGTCACTAAACAACTCTTTGTCTCCCGTCATATGGAAAGATGCACCACTGTCAAGATACCACACCGATCCCATGCAGCTTGAAACCAAGCATGCGATCAAGGAAAAATCCAACTCAAATTAAGAGGCTAAGGCTTCTCCAGCTACAGATCCAACAGCCTGCTTATTCTTCTTCTTCTGTGGACAGTTAGTGGCGAAATGTCCATGCTCGTGACAGTGAAAAAAATTCACTTTGGACAAATCTTGCTTCTTGCCTTTAGCACTGGATTTTGAAGGATTTTTCTTCCCCTTCCCTTTCCTTCCTTTGGCAGCCAAAGAACAATTCTCTTCATCTTCATTCTTCGATGAAGATCCATCCCTGGTACCCCGCCTTATCTCTTCCTGCACAAGATCCGACCAAAGTCGCTCCCATACCGACAGTTTCTCCCGTCCATTGACAGAGTCTTCGTAGCTATGCCAACTCTTCAGAAGCCCAAGGAGAGCCAATCTCACTAAGTCTTCTTCATCAATAGTAACCCCCACACTTCCTAGCTCATCCTTGCAGTGGAAAAACTTCGTGAGGTATTTTGGAATACTGTCACCTTTCTCGTTTTTTATTTTTCTGAGCTTGTCTTTAAGTGCCAACTTCCTCTGGTCACTTATGCTTTGGAACAAGTCTATCAAAGCCTTCCACATTAAGAATGGAGTGGCTTTCCTATGAATTCTGGACACAATATGGTCCTTCACACCTTCCAACAGAATCCTCCTCATCTTTTCATTCTTCTTTTTCCATGCATCAAGTAATGCAACATCGCTAGATCGTGGCTTAGGAACATCGCTATCGATGAACTCATTCAGCCCATTATCCTCCAGAACCGCCTCCATGTTGTCCTTCCAGGCTATGTAATTCGAGCTCCCATCAAGGGCATACTCCAATCTCAACCCGTTGAAAGACATTTCAATGTATACTCGATTTCTGCACCAAGAATCTTCTATAGCAAATTCAAATTGTCCACCAGCACAAACTCACTTCACAATTGCAATCTTCAATAAAAAATGCTCTAATACCATGTATAAATTATATGCACTAAGCATGCATATGTCCAAGATGCACCTGATCTCACACTATTTAACTTTATGCAAGATACTGAATCTATTCCACTTGTTAATCTTTTGCGGAAAAATTAATTGCACACTCATGTGAAGCATAAACAAAAACTATCAACAGCACATAACACAGTTTTTAACTGGGAAAGCCTGAAGCTGAAAATCCCAACTATATATTATGTAACATGGATATCATATGACAATATCATACAAACATACAAAGCTTATCACAAGCCCTTAGTACAGTACAATTGTCATACACTAATTAGGACCAATCTTGCAAATCCATGCATCGATCTTTTCCACCTGCTAGCCTGCCTCCACTGCGCAATATTTGTTGAAGAATAGCTCTGAATGAATTCAAATTACTTCCAATCCTCATTGGAATCTCCACTGAGTGTGTGATGCAATCAATGCATCACTATAGTCACAACAGATTGTCTATCTTGCCCTTTCACCTATCTTTCCACTGGTCTCCACTGAAACTGCCATGCACTGTAGTTAACTGCTATATTGTTCAGTTGATTAATGAGTTATTATTTGTGAATTAATTCACTCCACTCTCACTAGTGTATCAATCAGTTAGACTAGATACAACTATCTCAACTGAGTCTAACTGAGTTAAACTAAATACAACTCCATAACTACTTCTTCCAACTGTGTCATAACTCTGCCATTTGAGTTCTAACTGAGTCCTCCATGCATTAGCTCCAGTAAACCCTCAGGAATAGCGTAATTCCTTCCGTCAGCTCCTGTGCCACATCTGTGCACTTAACTGAAGTGCTCCAAGAGAATAAGATAATGTTTATAGTCCAAATATTATTAAGAGCTAATAATATTCGACATTTCTATTTTTAGACTGGCAATCTAAAAATAGATTCCGCCCAATATGTCTAAAAATAGAATTCCATCTATTTTTCCAACTTGACCAACCATTCACAAATAGCATCCCGCAACTCATAGAATATGATCCACATGTCTAAAAATAGACATAGTCTAAAAATAGACTTTGTGCCAAAAATAGCCTGCGAGCCCACTTAGTGAAGGCAACTCTTTTCACTAAGCTCATCATCTTGTTGAATCTCAATAGTATCTACCTTTCCTCATATAGGTAATCTTATTCCCCATTACTTACCACTAATTTAGATTATTGCAGAGTGATGCATCCCCTGACAACTACTTAGTGAGCTAGTCTCTGCATGCTATGGTTGTTTTCGGTTATTATTGGCCTGTGACCATATGTTAGGTTATTTTAAATTCATTCTGGGTTTATGCCTTCACCGCTGACAGCAAGCGTAATATTTTTTGTGATTTGAGGAGGGTTTGCTGAGCTCGGTCTCATCGAGGTGTATTATGGCTTTCCAGGTTTATGAGAACAGGGCAGAAATCTGTACCATGTTAAACCCAAGGTAAGCATCCTTCCACAACGTTGTTTTCATTCCCAGTTTTTGTTTGTCAAGCTGTTGTGTTTTGTTTATGATTAAATTGACTCACAGTATAATTTCCCTTGTTTTCAGGCATGGTTGTACAAATTTTTATTCAGAGAGGGAGCTCAGCTCTCGCTTCCACTCCTCCGGTGAGAGAGATCAGCTCTCGTATCGATTTCTTCGTCAAGTTTTCAGGTATGTTCAAACCCTGTTTAAGGAATTTACAGTATAATTCTTTCACTAAGACTTTCATATCTATCTCTAAACAAATGAGTTTGCCTGTAATAAGTATTTAAATTTATGCCCTATATTAACTCGAAACATTATTCTATAATACAACTTTTAAATATAAATATATTCTCCCAGCATACATCATTAGGATGCTCATATTCATTCCTAAGGAATCTAAAGTTGTATTTTCCATTCTCATAAAGAGTCTTAATCTGCGAATCAATAGAAAAGAAAACAAAGATTAGAATTCTTTTTACACTTATCTCAATGTTTGTACGGTCCTCCAAACCATGAGAGAGGCAATCAAGTCCTCTACTCCCCCAGTGCTCCTTCCCCGAGCTTTATGCAGCAGATAGTAAAATATATGAGAAGATAGGCCTTAGGATTTCCAATCCACCCTATACAACTCAGGGTCTAGAGCTCTACTAGCCAACCTGCTAGCTCTGGACAACTCCTAGCAACTTCCACTAATTTAACCCCTTATGTTCCTTCTGAACATAACCTTTTTCCCTTTTCAGGATTTTCATTAAATCCATTTTCTGGGAAGATAACTCTCAAAATTGTCTCCATTTTTACTCTGAGATCTTAGCAACAATTACCATTAGTTAATTTCTTTTACTCCATAAAATCATCCATCTTTTTTTTATTATGATTAAATTCAAAATCTACTAACAAATATCATATTAGTTAATAATCTTAATAAAAAAATATATATATTAATATATCATAAAGTCTGTTATCTTATTCAATTCATAAAACAGAGTATTACAATCTCAACTTAAAAAACAACATATAAAATTATATAGCTAAATAGAGTAAAATTCTTAAAAATCTTGTGTAATTCATAAATTTACCATACTCATCTAAATCCATTAACAATAAAAACTACCACTAATTTAAGTCTACGCCAAACTGTCACTTTATCAAATCTCTCATCATCAAAATCATGAACTCCCAATTTAATTTATCTTAAGATTATACCTTAAATATTCTTTACTTTTCAAAATGGAATTTAGCATACTCTATAAAGAGCATTGCAAAAACACATGCAGCATCAAGACATTTTTCTGCTTGACTTTAGAGTTCATTTTTACAAAAATAACTTGTTTTTTTTTTTTTTTTTTTTCAGAAGAAAAAAACGCTGTATATATTAAAAGAAATATATGACAGTACATGATCAACCATACTTTCTCAAGCTGTTTATTTAAAAAAAACAGCGAGAAAACCCCATATACCAAATACATCCAGAATACACTTCTGAAAGGAAGTTATTCGATGTTCATGGCCACCAATAACGGGTAGTATAAAACATACCCACAAGATCATCCCTGTATACATAGAGAAGAGCATACATAGAAAATACAACAGCATCATATTCATGATAAATAGAAAAAAAAGGATAAACTGAAAAGAAAGAAAGCACAGCAAAAGGAGTGTCCTTAGTGTCTTCCATGGCTAGAAAGAGGCAGTCTCGCATGTGCAAAGATTCCATCAGGCTCACTTGAAAACATTGATCGGCGTCGAAATCCCATTTGCAGTGTGCAAATTCTTGAAAAAATGGCTCGCTTGAAGATCATCATGCAGTCTTGTCCTATGGAATGCCGGCTCGCTTGAAAAAATTGTAAGGAGAGCATGAAGAAGATAATCAACCATGGACAATACCAAAAATCCCTGCACGCCAATACTGGTCTGCAAGATAAGAGAAAAATAGGCCTTAAAACAAAATGGCAATCGAAATAGGATGAGGCAGTTCCCCATGATTGGGGAAAACCGGCGCCCCAGCACGATGCAGAAAACCTGCGCCCGGCTACATCCAACCAAGTCCGTCAATCCCATCAGATCCAGGATCGAAAGGAAAAGAAAAGTCCATGGGAATGAACGCATTAGCCGCCAAGACCCTGTTCAAACCCGATGCAACGGGAGCCGAAAAGACAGAGAGTTGTTTAAATCGAAAATCCATCGTGCAATCAAGTATCATCAAAAAATCTTAAGCGACAGTCTGAACGAAAGATCTGGATATCTGACATATGATGTCAGACATGAGTAGAGGATTTGAAAATGGGATGGGAAGGATCAAACGTGGACGAGAGGCAACATAAGGTAACGACTAGAAGAGCCCAAAGTAAGTACAGACATCCGATTCCTGAATTCTGCCAGAATTAATTGAGAGCGTCTAACGGATAGGAGCGTCAAGAGGAAAGAGGCCTCTAAATCAAAAACCAAATATGAAGTGGATCCTAAAAAGGAAAAGGATTAATGAGGGATGTCCGGCAAAAGAGAGTGTAGAATCCAGTCAAATAATGAGACCATCATCCGGACAAGGCCATTAAATCCCTACAGCTACCTGTATGATCCGCAAGCCACGTATGTGCCGATGCCGTTAAATCAATTCAAAAATAACCGGAAACCTTCGGATGACCCATCGGAAAATCCCAAGAAGCCTTCAGACTTGCAACAGAACCAACAATGGCGTCCTCATTGCAGCAGCATGAAGAAACGAAAACCCATCAGCCACAATCAACCACCTTCCCAACCACCGAGACCCCAGCATACAATGCCTCACAACAAAAACTTCTCACATCACCAGCGTCAGCACCCAGGAGCGGACGCATGACAATTCCGCATACATCCTGCTGGAGTCGCATGCACAGTCACAGAATTCGGCTTGGGCCATTACCTCCTCCTCAGATAAGCCAACAACGACCAGATCCGCGAAATTAGGCTATGTGGGAGAAACAAGATGTTGTTTCACACTTGTGAGCATCGACATCACCCGGAAGATTGAAGGCCTCAATGATCGAAGGACTTCAATTCTATAGTGGCAGAGCCTCTGCATACATCCATAAAATATGTGGAGCAGAATTGATAGTCCACCTTCAAGACTCCACCATGAATGGGAATCGCCACAATGCTACAAGCATAGCCTGCGTTAATCGAAATTCAATAACAACTCCCCAGCACTCAATGCCTCACAACTTCCCACATCACTAGCGCCAACACCCAGGCCCTCCCAAACCGGCACCACCCTGAATCATCACCACACCCACCATGTATGCAACCAACAGAAACGACAGCACTCATGAACCAACAATAGCCACCAATAGCCACAAGAAGTTGTCCAGAATGGGTTCCAGCATTATGAATCAACAGAAGCCACCAAAAACCATAAACAAATTGTGCGCATTGGGTACCAGCATGATGAATGATAAATAGCCACCAGAAGCAGCAAACAACTCACCTCGATGGGTTCCAGCTATAAGATTCAAACGTAGCCACCAAAAGCCACAAAAATGTCCACTTTGGGTACCAGCTTTATGATTCAAAAGTTGCCACCAACAGCAACAACAGCTTGTCCACAGAGGGTTCCAGCTATATAGTTCGTGAGCGCCAAACAGATGGGAAGGGACCTAAAAATGAAAGGTCAAGACGCATGCCCAAAAGACCTCTGAAACCCTCATAAGCACCCATGGATGCCTAAACTAATCTCCCCAAAACGATACTGCCATGGCAAACCCTCGACTGACCTATAGTGGATGCCTAGACTAATCTCTCCAAAACGATACTGCCATGGCAAACCCTCGGCGGATACAGTTTCTCATTTTCCTCCGGATATACATAATTTGATGCGTTCACTCATCATTCTCAGAAGAGCTATCGCTTGATGAGTTATTGATGTCAAACGGGAATTTCACAGACCAGAGGCAACAAATTCCGCTCTTATTACTGGTTAAAATCTAGCCGTTGTTTTCGTTTTAAGTGCGTGCCGTTATCGGAGATCTCATTACCCGCTTTCTGAATTCAGAACCGTTGGAAGAATTAGGTGTAATATTGGTTTTATCATAAAATTGTCGCTATTTTTTATGATTGAAAATATTAAAAAGTTAAAATATATATCATATTGATTTAGTTTAGTCATTAGTTTTGTTACAATGATAAATAAAACGAGTAAGCAAAGTATTAATACTATTGAATATACGTAGGCACCAGCCCTGAACATTATTTTAAATAAAGTCAACCGTTTTCTTTACAAATATTAATACTTTCACCCAGATGGTGACTATTTATTATGGTGGTTACGTATTTATTAGGCACGTTATGGAAGACATGTAAGTATTTTAATTAATAAAGAAAGTTGTTTAACGATAGTTTCATCTAAATACTGACTATTTATTATGAAGGTTATGTATTTACTAGGCAGGTCATGGAAGACATGTAAGTATTTTTTTTGATAGGTTTCTGGAAATGTAATTTAAATGTACTAACCAAATTATTCTTTTAATATTAGTTCAAATAAAGTTAATATATATTTTTTTAAATATTGATAAAAAAATATTTTAATTATATAAAGTGTTTTAATATTTTTTAAAAATCTTGAGAAAAAATCTTTTAATTATATAATTTTTATTTTTTTAATTAAAAAAAAAAAAATTGTTTTGGATTTTTTCACCTAGTACATAAATAGTAAAGGATGACTATTTATTATGAAAGTGACACTGTAACACACTAAGGGATTAGAGAGAGAAGCAATTTCAAGTTTGAGAGTTATAACCATTTAAAGTATATATATGTATGTAAATTAGGGTTTTCTATTAATTCATGAACATTTTCTAGTCTAACAAGCAACAAGATGTGAGTTAACATGGTTGTAAGTTCATATCTTGGATTCCATAATGGATTTTCTCAAGTTTTTAAGTCACTTTCACCTCAACAAATACCTTCGGAAAAACTAGATCCCAAAAGTAAATTATTAGTTTTATTTAGTATTTTCTTTATTTTTATTTAACTATGTAAGATAACATAATAGCACATTACAATATCTCTTTCATACTAGGTTGGAGAGATTTTCGATGTAAAAATTCAAAGTTTTTCCTCCTCACATGTTGAAAATAGTTGTCTATCCTAGTCATCAAAATACTGAATATGTAATTTATTTTTATTAAAATAGTTATAAAATTATTACATGAAATATAAATTATAATAAAGATTATTAAATAGTAATAAAATATTATAGAAAAAAAACTCTTTTTTGGATATTTTTACATGATCACTAGAATGATGACTATTTATTACATAGCTTAATACAAAATAAGAAATTTTAAATTTTGCTTAGGAAACAATGTTATTTATAATTAATTAATAACATGGATATGATTAGGTATTTTATGTGTGAATTTTTTTAAATAATATGGAATTGAGTGGGTTTTCTCAAATTGCTTCAAATACATGCCAAAACCACCTTCAATTAAAGAGTTGATTGGATAATTGTTCCCAATATCTTGTATTGACGAAATAATTATTTGAAATAATGATAATAAAAAAATATTATTACATCAAAATTTAATAAGAAAATTGTTGGATGATAAAGAATTGGAGGAAAAATAAAACTCAGATATCATAAGGAAGCGATTAGTCCAAATCTAAAAAATCAAAAGTATCCAGTATCCCTCTACTAAGCAGCTTAAATCAAAAAATAGCATTGGTAAATGTAAGAACAAAACATCACGAGTCTTATAGGGAAATTGGACATTTCTAAATTAAGAAAACAACATGGGATGAATGAGTATCTCAGCTTTATGACACTAAGAAAGTGGGTTGAATATTAAAAGAAATATATCTTAAATTAGATTGTCCATATTATACTGAGATTAGATATAAACACAAAAGTATTTATCACATTATTAACATTGTTTATGCTTTAAATCAACAAAACTATGGTGATTTTGGTATGCTTCACTTTATGATTCTCAAGCATAAAAATAAAATTGTCAATTTACATAATATTTCATAACATGACAACTCCAATTGACTTGCCGCATGTGGGCTAAAGTTTATATAATTATTACATGAAATATAAATTATGATAAAAATTATTGAATAGTAATAAAATATTACAAACACCAATATTAATGTTATATTATATATTTAATAAATGAAATATACATTATACTTTCATAATAATAATAACAATAATTTAATTTTAAGGTTATGACCAAGCTAAACATGGAATTGGTGTAGAAGGCCCCATTGTTTTTAGAGCAAGAGACCCTATTGTACTTAAATTCAATTTCTAAATATTTTGCATGTGTTGAAATAACATGCTAAAAAATATAAATGTAAAGAAATAAAATTACCAAACACGATATGAGACATTTCAAACACATCACTCTTTCTTATTTTTTTAATATAAAACCCACATGAATCATGATAATCCCAACAATAATGATTCTAATTATACATCATATACTATAACTATAAAGAGGTTTTGTAAATTTTCTTTAAAATTTGCAAGACAAACTTAATAGAGAATCCTATAAAGTATGCGCACCTTAACATATTAGATCAACCAAAATTACAGTTGACCATTATAAATTGGAGGTGATATTTAACTAGTTTTATGGAGGGGGTGGAAGTATTTACAACACTAATCATCCCTATCTTTTGAGATCTTTGAAGAACCATATTAGAGATACATGCCAAAAAATATCCGCAATAGAATTTAGCTCCTTATAAATATGTGAATAATATATATGGAGTTTATCCCTCCTCCATTATAGTTTGCAAGATAATTCTTTGAAAAATATTCCTTTTCTACCAGCTAATTTTATTTCATGAGTCTCCACATACTTGTCCTCGCTTAAGACTTTATTATTAAATAAAAACCACATTATTATTTTTTCTTAATGGGGAAATTGAAATGTGATATTTTCATCCATCCCGCGTGTTATTATATCCCTCATCATTGTACTTAAATATTGATGTCTCTCTTTGGACATGTACACCTTTAATGGGTATCTATACTAAATTGATTCATGAGTTCATTTAATGAGAAAAATGTGACATGATCTAAGATTGGGATTGAGGGAGTTTCAAGTCTATGGGTCACTCTCTTATAGACAAAAATCATGTTTCAAGATCTAATACTAATCGAAATGGATGTATTTAAAGGGTCTAATTTCTATGCCATATTTATACTCCTTTCTCTTATAACTAGATCATCTAGCCCAAAAGAAGGTGGCTTTGGCTTCTACCAACCCATGGGTACTCCTATAAGTAGACCATTATTCCATCAAGAATTTTACAATACAAATATTCACTAATAACATCAAGTTCCTTTATCCAATATTTATAAAAGACTAGCACATTAATTATACTTTTCCTTAGCCTCTTAAACCAATTATCCCCACCCTCTTTATGAATATTATTTTGTATGACTACCTAACAACACAACCTAGTTCATTGAAGCAATATACAAACATAGTTTCCATATAAATTTCAATAGATAAGGAAATATTTTTGATTCCCCACCCACCTAATCCCTTTGGAATGACAAAATGTTGCAATTTTATAGAGTGTAGCATCCACTTCCCACTCTTTCCTTGCAACGAAAGCATAAAGCTGAACCTCCATATAAATTTAGGATCCCTTTGGGGATCCATGAAATGGACATTTAGGAAAGTGATGTAGCTTTGATAATTCCTTCACCAACACCAAGTTTCCACCTTTAGATAACCAAAAATTGCACTAAAATTTTATCCACTTTTCTAGTTTAGCAATAAGTCACTTCCAATCAATTAGGTTTTAAGACATGGATAATATACTTTAAAGTCACATATCCAAAGAATAGTAGTATGCCTTGATCCCTAATACGCACCAATGTGATGGTGGAGTTGCTTCATTGATGAATATACTTATGGACTTACTATAAAGGTCTATATTCCTCTACAAAGTAAGTAATTTCCTTCTAGAACCATTAAAAAATATCAAAATATAATCTACAAATAGAACATGGGATAGAAATTAAGGGCCTCCCAAGTGAATGATTATAAATTGACCTTTTATTTTAGGATCATGAATGGCCTTGATAAATCCATCCACCACTAATATCAAAATAAGAGGGGATAATAGACAAGCCTATCTTAAACCCTTTCCTAAATGGGAGAAATTAAAAGTCACTCCACATATGCCGCCCTTGGCAACATATCATATAAATTTAACCCCATATATGACTCTCTTTGAGTCATAATATAATACCTCATTCAAAAATATTTGTCCTCAAAGCTTCACAATTAAGGGTATTACATATGATACAAATAAACAATATGATTTCTTTACATTTCTACATTCTTCTTACCATTGATGACAATCCATCCATCTAATCTCATTTATTTTTGGTCTTTATAATTCTTGATGGTTGGTTGTTGCATAATTTTGTTTCGATTGATTCTATAGTATGTTGTGAATTTGAATTTGTAGTAGTAGTTGTCCTTTTATAATATCCCATTCAATAATGATTTTTTTATTCCTTGTTTAGTGAAAAATAATAAGAATTCTAAATTCATCCTTGATAATGCTGATATTTATCTTCTTGTCTTCTTAGAAAGTTTTCTTGGTAATGAGAATGTCTATATTGTTTCACATTTCATGGCTTTCTTTCACTTTTCATACTCATTTCATTTGTCTTATTTTAGAGACAATGAAACCTTCTATCCTCTTTTCCTAGCCATTTATTACTCTAGCTTTGGGGATAATACCATTATATTTGTCATGAATATCTTCTAGATGGATTTCCTTCTCTTTTTGAAGTTGTAATATGACTTCTATTAAATTCTATTAAATTCCGATGTTCTTCAATTTTAGATTTAATTTTTTGATTTTATCTCATTTATATCTAGATATTTTATGGTTTTCAACTAAGTAGATAAAATAATACTTTATATTTTTGAATGCAACATAACCACTTTGTTATAATTATCCTCTACTTAGATGTTGTAATCATAACAAAAAAACATATTCAATGTTGCATCAAAGAGTTATCAAAGAACTTTGAGGGCTTCAATATATTATCATTAGTATCACTTCCTAATCAAATGTTCCTTAATGTCATTGAGCTATTAAAAAAATGTTAAAATAATATGTTATGGAAGATTGTAAACATTCACTTATAACCCTGAAGTAGAATTTGAAATTTCCAAAATTTGAAAAAAGAAATTGGTTGATAGTACTGGGTATAAGTAATTGATTCGAATTCTACACAGAAAATGGAATTAAACTAAAAAAAACTGACCTTATTCAAAGTACAAAATATTCTGATTTTCTTTATATGAAAAATACAAAAAATTAAAATCACTTTGAGTTGATAATTTTATGAAGTGCAACATTTGCCAACTTTGGTGGAAGTGGTAACTTAAAAAAACAAATAAAATTATATCATTAATGAATAAATAATTCAAAGATGTTAATGTAATTTAGAAATAAACATTACCACCCATGTGCATATGCACCAAATGTCAGTTTATCAAATCTCTCATCATCAAAAACATCGTGAAGCGTCAAGTTTATTTATCTAAAAACCATACCTTAAGTATTCTACTAAAATCAAATTAATTACACTGAAAACTTTAATTTTGAAACGTTACATTTTGAATTAACTGTGGTCATGAAAATAAACTTTAAATTTGAAAAACTGTTAAAAAAAATTAGTTTATTTTTCAAAAAGAAATTTAAAACGCTCTATAAAGGGCATTGCAAAAATACAAGCAGAAATTTAAAACGCTCTATAAAGGGCATTGCAAAAATACAAGCAGAAATTTAAAACGCTCTATAAAGGGCATTAAGACATTTTTCTGCTTGACTGTAGATTTCAGTTTTACAAAAATAACTTGTTACCCATTTCATAAATATTAAAGAAGAAACAATTATGTTTCGTCATTTATGAGAATTATTGGTGGAGGGTTTAAGGATAACCCAATATAATTCGATGTGCTCACTCATCATAGTTCATAATTCCTCGAAATATTCATAATTAATCGATGCGCTCAATCATCATCCTCGGAAGAGCTATCACTTGATGAGGTATTGATGTCGAACGGGAATTTCATGGACCACAGGCAAAAAATTCCGTTCTCACTCCCCGTTAAAATCCCCTCGGTGCTTTCGTTGTATGTAAGGGCCATTATCGGATATCTCATTGCCCACTTTCTGAATTCAGAACCGTTGGAAGCATTAGATATAATCTTTACCAGTAAGTCTCCCGTAACTAAGTTGCTCACGTTGATCATCCTATGATTCTCATCGCCATCGTCATCATCTTCATCTTCAGTATCATCATCCTAATCGATCATCCATTCATCACGGCTATTGTGATTTGAAAGGCAAACAGAAATGGCAATATGTTGTCCACCTGTAATGAAAAAACCACCTGGAATGCTATAAGTGCGGTTAAGGAATGAGTACTTCAAATCGTGGCCTTAACCGACCCTCGTGGATAAAAAAACATGACACATCTGGTACATGTCAAATGTGACACATCTGGTACACGTCAAAGGCGTTGCAAGGGCAAGTTCTTAACACGCAATACCCTCAAATTTTTTTGCACCCGATGAGTCCTCTGGGCCGTTTTTGCATTAGTTCTAGGAGGTTAATAAACAATAATTTAAAGAAGTTTGAGAAGAATTGCTGTATATTTTTTTGTAATTCTAGGGCAATGGAATATGAAAAACATTTCATTTTGGAATGTGATGTTTTCAGGGATATAGGGACAATTATGGTAATATGTTAGCAATGTTTTTTTGGCATTGTCTTTTCAGCCAGTGGGCTGTGAGAAATGTGAGCCAACTCATCATCAATTTAAATAAGGAAATAATTAAATGGAAAAAGATGAAAAATATAGAAACAAATAACTGGTAGCCCCATAGACTGTTTTTAATTTGGTGAATATTAAAATATCAAAGACATTCCTAACAAAATCTTATGAAAGCAGTGAAGGTTACCAAAAAATTAGTCACTACATATGTCATCACATTTAACTAAGAATGCACAGAAGAAACATTTTAGGTAGACAAATGTGAAGCTACAATCTTCTTTTCTGATATTTGTAAGCTCAACAAAAAATACTTACACAAAATTTCGACACAAGACAAGCTGTATAGTATTTCATAGCAAGTTAGAAGACATTAGTAAGGTTTTATCAATATATTATTTCATAGCAAGGCAAAAGACATTAGTAAGATTTATTGAGTTTATCAATATATCATATACTAAAACTTAATATTGTATTTACTTTATTCAACTATATATAAAATAAATTGCGACATATAACTACCCTTAACACTTGTTTAATAACAATTTTAATAACTAAATTTAATTATTTTAAATTAAATGTTATTACACCATGTAAAATTTTCCAATAAAAAACATTTAAACTTAGTCTGTAAAATCTAAACTTAGATCTTTAATCTTCTTCTAAAAAAGCTAGATCTAAGTCTAAATTTACTCTTGTTACTCTTGTTATCTTTGTATATGGTTGAATGGCATGAATTCCTAATTCAAAACCTACCTTAACGCAAACATCTTATATTTTATTTGCAGAAATCGGATTATCCACAGTATTATAAAATAATTGTTTTATGATACTGTGGATAATCCGGTTTCTGCAAATAACAATAACCACAAGAATTTAAGAGCTTATATTTTGATTGCAATCATAGAAATAAAATGAATTTTGATAAACTAAATAAAGTGTTTAATTATATGTATTAACCATTAATATATACTAATCCTTTATTGTCTATATATGGTTGAATGCCATGAATCTCAAATTCAAAACCTACTTTAACGCAAACAACTTATGTTTTGACTGAGATCATAGAGATAAAATGATTTTTGATAAACTAATGAAAATATTTATTTATATGTATTAACCCTTAATGTATACTAATCTTTTTCAGTCACACCCTCGTATTTAGAAAAGGTTTATCAGTGATCATTAAATGCATTTTTCTTGCAAATTCTAGGTTCCTATTAGGTCGCAGCCATCTTTATATTGTACAACAACAATAGTTGACATATTTTTTTGTTAAGGTAGAAGGGGTTGCAAGGGCAAGCGCTCAGCACGAAAAGCCCTCAATTTTCTGCACTGATGAATCATTTGTAACACACCAATTTCGTAGCATTAGTTTTAAGAGGGTTAATAAACAAAATAATTTAAAGAATTTTGGGAAGAATCATTGTATATTTTTTGTAACTCTAGAGTACTGGAATATGAAAAATATTTCATTTTGGAATATAATGCTTTCAATGATATAAGGATAGAGACAATTATGGTAATATGTTAGCAATAGTTTTTTGGCATTAACCTTTTAGCAAAAAATCTGTCAGAAATATAAAACAACTCATAATCAATTTGAATAAGAAAAAAGTTAAATTACAAAAGATGAAAAATATAGAAACAAATAACTAGTAATTCTATAAAATCTTTTAAATTTCATAAATATTAAAATATCAAAGACATTCCTTAACCAAGATTCTCACCCACTCTCCAAGGCTGCCTATATTTACCAAATTTACCAAATTAATCACCGCAGATGTCCTCACATTTAACTGAGAATGGGCACCCACTCTCCTTCAACGTTTCCAATCTTTACAAAAAAAAATTAGTCATAGCAAATGTCCTCACATTTAACTGAGAATGCTTAGAAGAAATTTCTACGCTGACAAATGTGAAGCTACAATTTTTTTTGATATTTGTAAGCTAAATAAAAAATATGTGCAGATTTAAAAGAAAAATTTGTAAGCTAAATAAAAAATATGTGCAGATTTAAAAGAAAAATTTGGCAATACCATAGGATGTATCATATTTTACAGGAAGATATTAGTAAGGTTTAGTGAATTAGTTAGTTAGTTTGAAAGAGGCATTGGATCTAATGGTCTAAAATTTCTTAAACATTTCAATGAACTAACATTTCATCCAATAATTCAAACTATAGAATTTATTTAAAAAAAATAATTATATCATTAAGTGAATAAATATTTTAAAAAATCTTAACGTAATTTAACAATAAACATTACCACACATTTGCATCTACACCAAATGTCAGTTACATTTTAAATTAACTAGTTAAAAAACCATTAGTTTATTTTTCAAAAAGATACTTAAAACGCTATATAAAGGGCATTGCATAAATACAAGCAGGATCAAGACATTTTTCTGCTTGACTGTAGATTTCATTTTTACAAACATAACTTGTTACCCATTTCATAAATATCAAAGAAGACACAATTATGTTTCGTCATTTATGAGAATTATTGGTGGAGGGTTTAAGGACAACCCATTATAAGTTGAACATAACGGTTTCTCGTGTTCATCGTAAATATGATAGTCATTGTTGTAGTCGTTGTAGTCATTGTCATCGTCATTGTTGTAGTCATTATCGTAGTCGTCGTAGTCATTGTCGTAGTCGTTCTCGTCAATGTCATCGTCATTGTCGTAGTCGATGTCGTTGTCGGAGTAGTCATTGTTGTAGTCATTGTCGTAGTCGTTGTAGTCATTGTCGTCGTCCTCGTCCTCATTGTCATCATCATCCTCATCCTCATCCTCAGTGTCGTCGTCGTCGTCCTCATTGTCATCGATCATCCATTCATCATCGCCATTGTGATTTGAACGGCAAACAGAAATGGCAATATGCTGTCCACCTGTAATTAAAAAACCACCTGGAACTCTATCAGTGCGGTTAAGGCATGAGTACTTAAAATTGTGGTGTAGACACATCTGGTACTCGTCAAATGTGACCTTAACAAACCCCTGTCGATCACAAACATGAACCTTTCTGTCATGGGTGGAGACCAAGAACATATCAAGTTTTTCCAAATAGTAAGTCTCGTGCACTGCATTAAGTTCTGTGGATTTTATAAGTTGGGGGGTTTCAGAAGATGCATCGAACACATCTATTCCCAAGCCATCTTGTTGCAGAAGTATTCTATCACTGCCACAGAGAGCAATGAATTTAATAGTAAAATCACTACGGGGATGTATCTCAGTTTGCCAGCGAAGTTCTTCATGGTGTTTGGAATAAATTTTCAATAAATTTTTCATATCAATTGTGTCATAGTTACACATCACCATATCCCTATGTCCCGGACACAAAAAGGTACGAGTATATCTCGATTCAATTGGTATGGTAAACAGCGTGTTGTAGTACCGATTCAATTCGAAAACCTTGTATTCATTGTCTGACAGATTACGAATCATGCCCCTACAATTTGGAATATCAAAATTCCATGAAACTATTTTGGTGTCTTCTGCAAAAAGCTCGATATTTTCTGTAGTTTGTCCAGATTTAATTGATTCAATTGGAATGCTTTGAATCTTTCGGTATAGATTTTCATCGTAATCTCCAAGACCTATAATCAAAGAATTATTATTGCTGTTAAAACATATGTAGTCAATGTCTATTACATAAATCAATCTTCTGGATGTCCCATCGTTACCCGTGAGAGGCAAGATTTTGGCATGTAGGCCGAATGGAATAATATACGATCCGATGGATCTGTCAAGAAAAGCAGCAAAAATTATGTCATGTGCTATGACCAATGCGCTTACAGGATCCCAGTGCGCTCGATAGTTGAAGCGTTGTAAATGGTAATCCCAATTGCTATTTCGTTGCCGACCACTCAACTGTCGATTTATCAGTTGGCTGAAATAATTCATGGATAGCCTGCCAGGCCTATACCTTAGCGTTGTTTAACTTTTCCCGGGAGAGGTGGTTTTAAAAATCCTCTCAGAGTAGCGATTCTTCAACTTACAGGAGGCATTAATTAGTCTCTAGTCTACTTCTAATGCAGATAATGCCTGTGTCTCCAGTAGGGTTTTGGCAACCTTTTATCATCCACTGAATGATCACCTTGGAATGCTAAGAATCAGGAATGCCGAAGGTCCCTTGGCTTGGGCAGCATCTGGCTATTGGTTTTTCATCTGGTTGTTGAAAGAAGGTGAAGGGGCATTTGTTCAAAAGCAATTTGTGTGAGAAACAGGGAGATCATAGCATTTTTAGAATTATAGCTGTCTCGAGGGTTTCCGGATTTTTTAATCCAAAAATAAATAATGGGCAAACATAACTTTACATTGGGTTTTGAAAGTTGAAAAATAAGTTTATATTTGACATTGTTTTAACTCTGAAATTCCCGCTTTCTATCACAGCATTAGGATTTTTTTATGATTGAAAAATATAAAAAAAATAAAATATATATCATATTGATTTAGTTTACTCATTAGGTTTATTATCATGTTAAATTAAACGAGTAAGCAAAGTATTACTACTCTTGAATATAGATAGGCACCAGCCTCCGGAATAGTACTTTAAATAAAGTCAACTTTTTTCCTTTCAAGATATTAACTAATAGAAAAATTGTTGAGGGATACTTTCACACACATGGTGACTATTTTATTATGGAGGTTATGTATTTATTAGGTAGATTATGGTAAGTTTATGAAAATGTCAAGTAAATATGAGTATAAATAAATTTTGGAATATTAGTTTAAATAGAGTTAATTTTATTTATTTATTTAATTTTTTTTTTTAATTTTGATAAAAAAATATTTTAATTATAAAATAAATTTTGATAATTTTACTTTTATTAGATATCATTTTTTGGATTCAACTGCGTTAATTCAGTCATTCATCTATGACCATTTCCATGAGAGGTAGTCGTAACTGACTAATTTCTCATGATTTTTTAATAGTCCAATTAGCACTCATTGCATTGGGTGATGCTCATAGGGGTGAAGAAGTGGGATTGAAACTAGTGAAATGAATCACATAGCGGTAACCAGGACTTCCCGGGAGGTCACCCATCCCAGAACTCCTCTGGCTCAAGCGCGCTTAACTGTGGAGTTTTCCCCACAGTCAAGCCCACTTAGCTTGCTACCCCATTTTCAAAACGGGGCGCCGGTAAGTGAGGAAAACTCCCTTGATTAAAGCGCTAATGCAGATGGAGTGACCTCAATCTACAGTTTTTTTTTTTTTTTTTTTTTTATGTATTCATTTCATAGTTTCAATCCCAGCCTTTTCGGCATCACCCAAATCTTGTGAGTGCTAGTGAACTATTAAAAAATCATGAGCCGGCACCACCCCCACTCTCACATGGAAATCGTTGTAAATGAATGGCCAGATGCGGGAAAAAATGATATCTAATATAATGCACTGCGGAAACCCCTCATACTTAAAATTTTACTTTTAATTATAAAATGTATTTTTTTTTAAATTATAGAAATTATTATTTTTAGGTAAATTGTGATCATTTATGATAGAGGTGACAAAATCACATAGTAAGGGGTTAGAGAAACAAGCAATTTCAAATTTGAGTTGAAGTATATATATATATATATATATATATATATATATATATATATATATATATATATATATATATATATATATATATATATATATATATATATATATATATATATATATATATATATAAACTTTTTCTTACATTAGATCTATTTAATATTAAATTTGGGTCTATCACTCGATTATTGTGAGTTAACATTAACATGGTTGTAAGTTCTTATCTTGGATTCCATAATGGGAGTTAACATGGTTGTAAGTTCATATCTTGGATTTCATAATGGATTTCCTCGAGCTTTTAAATCACCTTCATTTCAACAAATACTATCCAAAAACCAAGGGTTGTTAAACATAAATCACCTTCATCTCACCAAATACCATCCGAAAAACCAAGAGTTGTTAAAAACTAGATTCGAAAAGTAAATTATTAATTTTATTTTTTATTTTCTTTATTTTTATTTTGTTTGTATTTAAGTGAGTAAAAATGTTTATGTAAGATAAGATAATAAAACATTACAATATATCTTCCATATTAGGTTGGAGAAGCTTCTCGATATAAAAATTCAAAGTTTAGACCAGTTAAAAAAAAGTAGATTTTTTTTTTTTTATTACCATGTTGCACTCTAAGTTACATTAAACAAAAGTATAGATTACAAATGTTATTACCTATTTAATTTTTAAGTTGCACTTCTCATAACAATAATGAAGAAGAAAGTTATATAAAATCTATATAACTGTAGTGAAATGCACAAGCACCCACCTAGAGCGTTAAATTTAGAGAATAATTCCTGAACTCAGATGAGGAGACAGAGCATGATGAGGAGGAAGAGTAGATGACGAGGAGATAAAATGAGCACACCAGGGATGCAGAGTAGACCCAGGAAAAAAAAAGCATAAAGAAAAGAAGAAAAACAAGACCAATTGCAAATCATTGGATGACCTCACCTTTACCTTCACTTTCTCCCCTTCTGGTCCCTGCTAGTTCAAGATCAGTGCAACACAAGCCAAAAACACACCTAAACATCCCTCTACAATGGTAAATATTCCTTGCAATTCTCTCCAATGGTAACCCAACACAAAATTGCTCAAAATATTCTTCTAGTCTCTAGGCTGCTATATTTATAACAAAACGTTTGACTGAACTTTTATTGCCGGCTTTTCTATCTCCAACCAAAGATATGGTTACTCGCACCATCAGTGTTAACGATAGAAACAATTCGACTGAATTAATTTAAAAAGTTTGGCCGAACTTCCTAAAATTTCGGCTAAATTAATTTCAAAACTTCGGCTGAACTTCCTAAAATTTGTGCCGAATTGTAGTTATTATTGTTAATTTTCTTGTTATAATTTTGGGATTGATTATTGACAACAAGAACCTTCGATTCATCGAACCAGTGAAGGCTAAATTGTTTATAGTTAGAGTTTTCTTTCCAATGAATTTTTATTTGGAAGCCTTAATGGTTTCATAAGTTGTTTCATCATGATGATAAAAATAGAAGTTACACCATGGTTTTTTTGGAGAAAAATATATGGAGTGGGTGAGGTAAATCCAGGTTTGGAGGTTGAAGGAAAGATGAGAGTTGCATAAGAAACCTTTCTTTCAAAACAAATCATGCGATTTTTCATATATTATATAATATGCAAGATAACGTTCACTTCATGACTTATTTTTACTCCGCAACTAGAAAAGCAATTCTAATAAGGTGATGTTCATACTCCAAACAAGTTTGTAGGGGATCTGCAACATTTGCAACAATTTTTCCCTTAAGCCTTTGTTTATAGATAGATGGTATGGTGTTGTAGTAATGTATTAAGGTTGCTTGACCCTAGGGTATAATTAATTCAACTATTTTACTCTAAAGATTCGTAAACCTTAAGCTGAATGCCCTAATAATTTGTCTATTTTGAAAAATCATGTTATTATATTATTTAAGGTGATCAAGAGGGCTCTTCTCTACTGCTGACTAAAAGTAGAATTAAACCAATAACAAAGTTCAGCCCAATTCTAAGAGGTTGAGGGAGGAAAATTATAAAAGTCAGAGGGATCCTTCCCTACGAGTGTATTCACAAATAACCTCACGCAGATGTCATTGGAATTTTCCCCAATATTTTTGTAGGCATTGGAAAAGGTAGACATATGGTCATTCGTTATGCATGTCCCATATCCCGCGAACTTAGGAAGAGGCTGGGAAGAAGGGCTAGATTTAATGGTAATAATACATGCTACAAGGTGCTAGATTTAATGGTAATAATACATGCTACAGAGTAGTGTTGCAGTCTTTAGAAAATTCGAAAAATGCCAATTTTTTTAATAACTTTGTTAGGATCATTGGGGCCAGATCATAGAGTATAACCCCTAAAGACACGTCCCAAAAGAGATTTTCCTTCCATCTAAGCGGTTAAAGGTCAAAAACTAGTCCTAAGACCTTTTGAAGTTGAGGGTTGTAATTGGAAGATACGAATTAATTGAGTATGAGACATGGAATGCCAAATATTTTATTCAATAGATTTTAAAGTTTTTTTTCGTTGTTGTCTGATTTTAGCTAATGAATCAAACTCTGGTGAAAACCCCCTAATCCTACATTACTTTCTGGCAAGATCCTTAGGTGCACGATATGTAGACCTTGGTCGATGGGAAGATGTTTAGATTTATCCAAAGGTTTAATTCTCATTATGGTGGGAAAGTATTTATCTTTTTTGGGCATCAACGAGTTTTATGTCATTAGATATAGTGGCCAAAGCTCTCTCAATTTCCTCTCCGGTCCTAGCAGTAGCTAACATAATATTGATTACCCCAATAGATATACTAAATTTATTTAGAAATACTAATGGAATATCAGGTTGAACAAGACTCGAATAAGCCATTCATTTCAACTTAACCGACTTGCTATAAAGGAACCCTTTCGTAATAATATCTTCGAAGTAAAGTAGAGAAGGTAAGTAATGGACCTGTATTAAGCTTTTCTTTTAGATTGTTTAGAAATAAGTAATAGTGAAGCAACAATATACTCTTGCTCATCAAACTGCCTTAAATGGGTAGCTCTTGTCATAACCATTCAGACATGCAAAACGTAAAGAAAAATAAAATAAAAGAGGAAAAACTAAAAATAGTTAATGAAACACAAAAAAAAGCAATCCAAATTCCCCAGTATGGTCAGTGTTGATGACATAAATTGCACCTTCAATCATCCAACACCTTCATAAATTCCTAAATGGCTAGTATAGGAACAATGAGAACATGGCCCGGATCTTTATAGCCATAACAATAGAATGTAGGGGAGTTGAATACATAAACAATTATAAATACATAAAAAAAAAAAACAACTGTAATCCATGGATGACAACAATTATGTCTTATGCAACAATTATAATGCATAATTTGTAACAAAAAAGAAGAAGCATATGCCTGGAAGAAAAAATATTTACAACATAATTTTAAAATAGAAATTCATGGAAAACATAAACATTATATACAAGACAAAGGAAATTGTCATAATAGCAAAGACAAATATCATAAACAGTAGGAAAGATAAAAAGATGATGAAAATATCTTTCATTGAATCTACTTTAAAAATGTTCATAAATGTTGGAAATAAGCTTGATGGACTATCAAAGTTCTGTAATCAATACCTTTTACAAATGACAATGTTTATGTAACCACTTAATCAAATGCAAGTAATTAGTAATCTAACAAAAGTTCAAGTTGTTACAACTGGTACAAATTCAAACCGTTGGACATTGGTACACTATACAAACACCACACTCATCAATGTTGGAAAATAAACAATAGTTTTAATAAACTCATCAATGACCGAACTATGAATACCTGATCCAATAGAACATAAAATTAACTAACCCCTGTTGCTGCTACTTTTTAAAAGGCGGCCTACAACATAATCTTATCAGTCTCCTAGCACTCTCAAGAAAGTTCAAAGCAACCAAAAACTGAAATTAACTTATCAATAAATCATACCAAAAGGAAGAAGTGTGGATCCTTCACTCTTCGTATCCCTTTTCCTTCTAAGCTAGTGCTCATAAATGTCAGGTAGTTATATGTTGGTTTATTTAACCACTCATTTATCAAAAATGAAGGAAAGGTGGGGTAGGAAAAATTTACTAAAGTAAGTATTGACCAAAATAAATGAGGAGGGAATAAAACATAAGAGGAAGTGAGGCCCACTGTCCACGTAGCAACATTAAACATTGAGACTAGTATTATTAATAATACATCATTTCCTCCTTGTATCTGCCTTCTAATTCATACTATGAACATATAATTCTATAATATCATAATCATCAAAATCATCCATCATATTTCCCATCCATCAAAATTATGTCAAGTGTCAAATATGTGCATTATGCTAGTAGTCAAAATGTACATAACCATAGTCCACACTGTATATAAAAAATAGCATGAAGTTTGTATCATCATATACTATCCAAAATAATGTTGGAAAATCAAGTGCATCATAACCATAAAAATAAAATTAAAATCTGTAAACATTTTCCAGCCCATTTCCACTTTCCTTAAACAAGTACTAAAAATAACTAGAATTCTTGGATGTTTCTTCTACGGTAGAAGAAATAATATGAATTACTTATTTTCTCACAAATTACTGTCCAAGTTCTTTTGGAGTGTTGAGATGGATACTTCAAGGGATATTTTCCTTGGTGGGAACCTAGCAAAAAATACATCATCTAAATGAGATACGAATGTGGTTGGAACTTCATGGGATTTATCATGATTGGCACATGGATGGACAATAACACTATGCATGGCAGAGTTTGACTTCTCAGAATGAGCAGATGAATCATAATTAACAAGACTTTGTGAATACACAGGGTGTCTAACAAGGATTTGAACGATTTTTTCCCAACCTTGATATCCTGGTGAAGAGTTATTATAAGGAGTATGATCCTAGCCATCATTATTTTGATAGGGTCTTTCATGAAAATTTTGATGTGGATGCAAAGAATATTGGTGAGATTCACTAGACAAAGGTGGTTGGGTAATTGCAGGCGGAGGACCTAGGTAAAGATGCCATGTAGTAGCAAGCTAAATAAATTTATCAGAATCAATATTAAAGTGTATTGAAAACTAAATCCTTCTATTTCTACCTTGTTTCCAGATTCCCAATGGCATGTTTACTCTTCCCCTACCTCGTCTTCTTGAACCTCTAGAATATAAACTCATATCTTCTGAGAACAATTATTGGCCAATGTATGATACGAAATCTGGCACAACAATGACCTCATTCCCTTTACAATTTCTTAATATAAGTCATCAAATAAATTATGAAACATGCCCAAGGTAAACAACAACATGGCGAGTACACAACGTTTCACGATGGAGGGTTTTAGATTTCACAATTGAAAGCATAAAAATGCAAAAGTGGATATGATATAACATCGAATCAGAGACCCAAAAATATTTGCACTCCAGGCTTCATTCACATCTACCCAAAACATAACTTTTAAACAAAATGATAACCCTTCGAAGGCTTCAAAATCATGAGGTGCTAGAGGATTTTGAATAATTTTAATTTCAATAATTTAAACAAGAGCATTTCATATCCACCTTTGGCTCATTCGAATAAAAATTATTCATTTGGTGTAATATGAAAATTTTGCAGGGTTGCGATACTTTCCAAAGGGAGAGGGGTTTCCCCTCATAATAATAACTGCATGGAGTCATAAAAAAAGAAAAAAAACTTTGACTCGAAAATGACACAACTATTCAAAGGACAAACGATGAAGAATGGTATGCCTTCAGGAATGTCTTATTATAATGCTATCTTTTTTACAGAAGTAGCTAAGAAATAGTATACAAAGTGAAAATATAACCGTATATATAGTGAGTTGAACGAAACTGATAGAGGGCACGATGGCCATGTCATTTGAGTCGAATGAACATAGTCCTGTTTATTTAATTCGTTGCACACATAATTTTGAAGGGAAATTAATAAAATAGGTTGGAGGGAGCGGAGGCCGGGGCGGTATGTAATAACCATTTAACAAATAGCCATCCAAAATTAACTATAAGTGCCAAATAAACTAACCTGTTACAACGCCTTCCACTTGGAAAGAATGCCAAATGGTCACCAACTATGCATTGTAGCCCCACTTTTTTCTTGCTCAGCATTGCATGGCAGTTATGGTTTCCTACTCAACTCAATGACAATCATACATATTAAAATTACCAAATTAATGAGAAGAAAACCGAGATTTTGCTAAAAAAAATTTCAAAAAAATATAGATTCAGATATGTCATTGATTACCAAACCCTAGCACAATGGTTGTTGATTGAATGATAAGGAAAAACCATTTATCATCAAATCATTAAATTTGCAGCAATGGTCGTTGACTGAATGATAAGGAAAAACCATTTATTATCAAATCATTAAATTTGCCGAACTCTTAGCACATTTACAGCACATTAGCTTACACCTCCAACTACTTAAACAATTCCAATTCACGGAGTGTGTGGAATCGTATTTCACATAAAACATTATCCCATATTCATGATCGAATCAACCATCATATAATATATCATAACCCAATCAAGAATTGTAATCAACATGCCCTGAGATATTAAATTATGCCTTGTACATGCACATTGCACTATGTAATACAACAATATAAGTTTCCCAAAGGTTGATAACCATTGAAAATATTAAATTATGCCTTGTACATGCACATTGCACTATGTAATACAACAATATAAGTTTCCCAAAGGTTGATAACCATTGAAATATATATAAAGTTGCAATGATCATATGGATGCAACAGGCAACAAATAGTAATCATGACAAATTTATTCTTAATGTTAAACACGTTAGTGGAAAATTTTATAGCTGTTTTTAAGTGGTGGACTCCTTCCCTCTTAGTCTAAGGTCAATAGATGGTCAATTGATCATTTAGATAGAATTTTATTGGTCATCAAAGAGGGAGGGGTGTTCTTATTTTGTAGTTATATTGAAAAATTTGATAGTGACGAATAATAGTGTCAACACCAACCAATAAATTGCAACCAACAATTTCCCCTTAGATCAAACTTGTTGCATCCAAGGATGAGCAATTGTCTCTACATTCCTTAGTGGTTTTCTTATACTTCTTCCGAATATATTTTTTCTTAGCAATGTCCCCCTTTTAGGGTTTGAAACCTTTAATTACCTATGCTTTTTACTTCAAATAAGAAAAAAATATTCTTTTTATTTAAAGCACACCTTTCTCTCCTGTTGTGCTTCTGCATTTGTTTTTACCCAACTTAAAAATTCCCTCCAGCTACATCTTTATCATAATATTTCTCTTCCATTATGCTATTCTTAAATTGGTAGTTTCCTCATGGGATTTTTAGGAGAATATTTGGGAAGGTCCACTATGTAGACTTGTGACCGCTTAAAATCTTTTCTAGAATAGAAAAAAGTCTTTATAACTCTTGTGCTCTTTCCAAATTATTTTAAAAAATACATTTATTCATCAAATAAAATTTAACTGCATAATCAAGTAATTTCAGTATTGGCTCCCATAGCCAATAATCTCAAACAATAGTTGAATAATATAGAAGTAGTTATGTCTTGAAAAGGAAAAACATAGGGGTGTCTCAAAATATCATATTAATGATGTGAATGATGGAGAGGATATTATTGATCTTTTTTAAAAATTAGGATGATAAAATGAACATATAGATGGTATTCTTGGCTAGTCATCCCCTAGAACACTACAATGACATATTACACTTGATCAAATTACTCCAACACGAGGAGATAAGCTAGTTTGAAATTGGCGTTGCTAAATGAGATAGAAAACATCAATTTGTTTACAAAACAACAAATTGTTAAATTCCATGCAGGTTTAGGATGAATTCATGCATTTATCACAAATCAACAATAGTTTCCGCATGGACATGTGCACTATTTAATAGTATTTAATATCGTGCACCTCAAGGAAAATATAATGGTCGTGTACATTATGTATGATGGATTTTTTCCATACATGCATGTCATTTAACATAGGTAATGCTCCTTATGATTTCCTTGTGGATTTTATCTAGCTAGTGAAATGATGCCACATGGTAGGTCTCATGTGAGGCCCTTAACTTGACACCAAATGGACCCCCTTTGTGTAGGTGATTGATGGCATAACCCTCTAATGTGAACACATAGGTAGTTGAATTAGATTATACAAGTGGTAGAATAACAAATCGTGGTAGCAAGAGATGGGATCAAGGGTGATGAATTTGATGTAAATATCACTGATGACATGGTTTTGCGATGATGATGTGGTAGCATGATAAGATTCCATGTGGAATGCTCCATTCAAAATTTTGGATGGAAAATTGGCTAAATTTTGGTGTCATGTGGCATGATTCAATGTGTGAAACATGGCATTGTTGATATCATGGTGATCTACCACAGGTTTGATTATGGGCCCTTAGGACCGGGTTACATTGTGTAATCATATGAAATTTCTATAGGTTTCCCGATATCAAATCGCACCCAACCAATGTAGAAATAAATGATATAATGGCATGGATTTGTGTGTGTTATATATTGTATTGTGCAGAAAGTAGAAGGCATGCCCTTCATGGTTTGAATGAGGCATAATATACATAGGTAGTAAGAACTCATGAGGTTGATGCTTACTTGTGGTATAATGTAGTTTGTAGTTTGATTATCACAAATTCTAATGTGAATTGCATATTTTTTATCAAAATAAATTTTTATGTGATTGGCTTAGTTGATGTAGATTTGATTGAAAAGAAGTACAACGTGGTTGGTGTAGTTGGCACAATTTTGATTGGCATGAAGTCTAACATGGTTGGAAAAAAATTTATTGGCACAAAATTTATTGGTTGGCACTTTGGACATGAGGTTTAGTGCTTTGTTGTTTGGAACTCTAGTAGTGAGGTATACATGTTAGCATTATGGTGTGACACTTGGTGACAATGTTTTTTGGTTTCATACACTAGTCGAGAGTTCTATTGATTGACACTTTGGTGTGACACTCGTTCAGAAGGTTTTTCAATTGAAACTCTAGTATGACACTTGGTTGTAATGTTTTTTGGTTGGAACTCGATTGTGAGCTCGAGTCTCGTCTCCACCTTTGGTTTTAATTATATGATTTAACTTATGATTGAAATAATTTTGATGGATGGCTATAAACCCATAACATGACAATAAAGTTGGTGTTGATTCTTGTTGCCCCACGAGAGGTCACAGGTTCAAGTTCAATTGATCTTGATAAAAATTTTATGTTTCCCTCATAAGTTTAATTTGTCAAGCTTTTTGACAAACCTAAGGAGTATATTTTTCTAAACGTGCATAAAAAATGTGAACTTTGTAGAAAAAAAACTTAAAAGGTGTATTATACAAAAAAAATAAAATATCTAATGTATTATGGGTTAATTTGGCAACCATTTTTATTTTTCGAAAAGGGGGAAATGGCTAAAATTTTCTTCTGATCTAAAAGGGCCATGAAAATTCACGAAGGAAACTTTTTGAGAAGAAGAAGTTGTATTTATTTCTTTTTTCCATAATTTTGTAGGCCACATAAATAGGTTGATTATTGATACAATAAATGAAGAATGAGCTATTATTGATGTTTGAAGTAATAGTTGAAGTTGCATTGAAATGATCATATTTGGAAGAGGTCTTTATTTTGTTAAGTTTCTAGATCTAGTTTGAATGATTGGGAAAAGTGGTCCACTATGTTTTGGTGAAAGAGGTTGGTGCCTTCATAAGGTTGTAGCTTACATATTACAGATTTTGGTGCCTCGATAAGGTTGTAGCCTACAACTGGTTGGTGCCTGAAAATCTATTTTGGGGGTTGGTGCTTCCATCATATTGGTTCTTAAAAATTCAATTTGGGTGTTCATGCTTCCAACAAGTAGTTCCCTATAACTTAATATATTTATATATATTAAAGAAGACAAAATATTTGTGTCTTTATCCCACAAGGTTTTCCACATACATGTGGTGATTTCATGTGTTGATTGTCTTTATTGATGCATTTTTATGTTTTAAATTCTGATCTATTGTGAAATTGTTTAAATTTTTTAAATTAACCATTAAATTAATTCATGCCCCTCTTTCATTTTTTTTCTTATTCTAATAGAGGCTATAGAGGGGAGCCAATCAAAAGGACTGAGAGGAAATAGGAATCAAAATTTGGAAGAGAAAATAAAATTCATATAATAAGAGGATAGAGGAGAAACAAGCGAAGGAGTTGAGGAAGAGACAAGAGAGGGAGGGAAAAAATAGAGTTACTAAAGAGAAGGATAAATAAGGGGGCACCGAGAGATACATAGAGAAAGGCGAGATAATGAAGGAGAATAAAGGACAAATAATAAGACTAGGGAAAATATTCAATGAAAATTTGAACCCCCTAGAAAAATTAAAAAGAGAGAGGGATAGTGAAACCAAAATTCTAAAAAACCCATGATGGAATGTAAGCTACTTATAAAAGAATAAATAACATAAAAAAAAATCTAAAAAGGTATAACCAATAATCCAAACTTGCGAATTCTAGAAACTCTATGGGATGGCATTAAATTTAGAGAGTGATACTTGAATAAGTTTCCTCTAAGGATAAATAACGGACCCCTAATACTTAATGTTTCCATGGATTATTTTTTTGAATCCAAGAGTTCCAATTCTGCTATTTCAATCACCAATATGTTTTGTTTCTTAAATGCATGCAAAGGTGTTCTATCATTATCAGTTGGCTCCACCTCACTATCTCTTAGCATTATTTTAGTGCCTCTGCACATTACATCCCATAATAAGTGAAAACCTTTATTCACAGTGTAAAAAGTAGGTCGAACATACCTTCCCCTAACATTGGATGAACCAAATATTTCACATTGCAAAATATTAAAAATTTCCTTGTTCCCATCTATTCACGAGGAAGATGGATACGCATGCTAATGAGATTGGATTTCAACCTAAGCTCAAGTGATACACCTTGTCTCCACACCCACAATGAGAATTATATATATATATATATTGTAACATACCCCGATAACTTCACATGGAAAGGTAAGGAGTTAAATTTTTTATACAAGTTACTCATGGGTAACTATCCATTCACTATTAAATATTCCTTACTCATCATTACATAGTATGTTTACCAATTCATAGTGTAACTTTAGAATAAGGATATCAAGCTCCTTAACCATTTACAACTTCCATTACAATTCATTAACATAATACCATATGATGTAACCTACCACTTATTTCATTTTTCATGTTGTCATCACATCATTATAAATATCACAACAAGAAAGAGAATCCACATCATCATCTTGAAACAATAATCAATCACATCATTGAACACCAATATACCCTGGAAACCCCGTAGGGTGAAAACCAGCAAACGTTTAATTTTATTATTAAATGCTCGTGAGGGTGATCAGCCCACACTCAATGGCTTATAAGGGAGACCATCCCTTATCCATCGTTTATAAATCTTACAAGGAAATATACAATATTTAGTTGAAGCCATTACAATAAATATGATACCATTTACCCTCTGGTTTTCATATCTTCATATCTTCGCATCTTGGTGGCATGGATGTACGTACAATGGACCATCGTACATTGGACCTTCCTACAACTCGCACTCATATGCATGAACATTAATCATTTAACTGCCACCAGGACAAGCATAATTTTCATTTGTACATGACAAGCATAATATTCCTTTGTACATGTCACCATCATTCCCTGCTATGATGCCTTCAACATAAAATGATTTCAAGATTCATAAAGTATTAATCAATCATTTCACATATCTGTACTATAGTATTTTCTCCATCTACTCATGTATATTCATGACAAGCAAGTAAAGTACCTTGACATTCTCCCTTTAACAACACATACCTCATATGTGCTGGTTATAAGTCATCACAATAACTAATGTTTCCATCGCATAAGCACACATTCCTGCAAGACAATGGCTACATCTCCCAAGCTTTTCTTTAAAATAAACTGATACATCACTTAAGATATTTATGCATGTGATTTACATAAATTTAATCAAAATAGCTAACCCTTAAGCTGTTACTTTTAGTGCATGGAATGCAAGCTAACATAACAAATGTTGCTCCCATGCATGCAAATGCATATCGATTCCAAAAGAGTCTCCCTAAGGGAGTGCTTACACAACGAAGCACATAACCTCCTTCACAAGTCTTCCCAAAGAAAATCTCAATGCTAGTGAGCATGTAAACATATGTTTTCTTTTTGTAAAAATATGCAATTAAGAATATATATACATGTCTTCCTTTCCAAAGATTATACTAAACAATCATATTCAATGTAGTTTAATACTACAAGCTATCTTTCTACATACAAATATGTATATCATTTTTCAATAAAATTTAATACATATGTTGCATCTTATGCATGATCTTCCTCCAAAAGGAATTAACATCATAATCATGATAATATAAAAGTAATCACTTAGTTTGTTCATCTAAAAGAATATAACTGATTAGTTCCTTTAACCATGAATTTATTAAATAACTTAACTTTACCAACACCATGGTAATCTATTCATGAATTTATTAAATAACTAATATTTGCAAACACCATGGTAATCTACCCATGGTTTTATGAAATAATTAATCTCCATCAACACCATGGGAAAACTACCCATGGATTTATGAAACTATCCATGGATTTATTAATTCATTACTATTCACAACATGGTTAATGAATATTGATCTGAGAAAACTTCTCTTTTCTTCTTCATTGCACATGAAGATATTTCAAGAATTACCCTCTTTAATCTATTCAAGAAAAATCTCTTTTAAAATATAGAGCATGCATATTCTATTTTCTTGTTATACAATATTATATAAATATTGATATTAAAGAGTTACTCTCTTTGAATTTATTCAAGAAAATCTCTTTTAAAATATAGAGCATGCAGATTCTATTTTCTTGAGTATACAATAATATATAAATATTTATATATTAAAGAGTTACCTTATTTGAGTCTATTCAAGAAAAACTCTTTAAAAATATAAGCATGCATATTCTATTTTCTTGCTTATACCATGAATTTAATATGCATCTCTTTCAATACCATAATAATTATTTATATGCAACTATTGTTTCAAGAAAAGAACACTAAGAATACTTATCTCTTAAAAACACATTGGTCAAACCAGAATTTAGAGATGCATTGTCTTATTTTCACGGTATCCTTACTCTACTCCATACACTACTGAACTGTAGGTAAGTATATAATGAATGATACGTTCAAGGCAAGAACTAACTCTCTCTTTCACGGTAACTTGGCATGAACTCCATGTGAGTCTGCAATAAGCGATGACAGGCTTCGAAAGATCGGCGATGGGAACGTTATCGACCACTCTTTCTGATGGACAAATTGATTGTGGCCGGGGTACTCTCTGCCCTTATTACTCTCACAATGTATATCCTCGTCTCCCTGATGAATTTTGACAAACATATCTTGAACACTACAATCGATATCCCACCCATCTCATTCAAGAAATTCTCTGAACATTTTGTGAGCAACCAAAACACCAGAGTGAACAACTCATTCACGCTTTTCCACAAATATTTTAATGGATCTCATAGTTATCACATGAGCTTCTTCCACTGCATCACAGTAAAAATTTAGCGAGGGTTAAAACCCCATTCAAACACACCTTCCATTACCCACCAGGGAACAACATTCCCCACCTTTGCGATATGTTTCCATCGGTGTAATTAACATAACAAACTAGAACCATGTTGCCACCTTCTTCCTATCATGAAACAAGGATTTCATACCATGCATTCCCCCCCCAAAACGCTAGAGACTCCCCACTTTAATACACAACACCTATTCAGTTTCAACAGATTCAAGAATTCGTTCATTTTTTAATCGATTCTTGATTTTATAAATTAACGTAAGTTTTATTTACAATGCGTAAATACGTAGGGTTGATTCATATGTTACATACTCCCCCCCTTAAGAGAACACCGTCCTCGATGTGCTTCTCTCACTGAAATTTTAAACTTTATACTCATGGTATAATAATATAAACAACCAAAAGGGAGTCCTTTCCCTTCACAATGAAACACTTTCGTTTCCTTAAATGCCATTAATTGAGAAAATAATGTTTTTATCCATACTCATAAGCATGTATAGCACAAAGAAAATTTCATTTCCATTTCTAACTGCTTATTCCTTATTTAATTCATAAAAGTATAGAAAAATCTTTACCATTATTTACCAATTACTATTGGAAGAAATGATGGCTTTTACGCAAGCTCTCCGAGAATTGTTGAACAACCCATCAACACTCCATTGAAAGAGCCTGTAATGTATGAATAACAATTCAATCACATTAGTCGCATAGTTTTCAAAATGAAAATACTTGCAACTACCAAACATTATTGCAATATAAAGAGATGTTTTAATCAAAGTACTTCCATAAGTACTTAGAGAGAACCAACCCTTCTCATCAATGCATCACGTGCACACTATATTAGCTCCTGCTAAAGACATCCACACAGTACTTCAAAAAATACTCAGAGAGCACCTAGCTCTCTAATCGTACCAATGGTCAATCAATGCACCATAGGCATATCCTAGCCTCTGCTAAGACATTCAAACAATTTAGTAATAAAATAAATGAACTTATACATTCAATAATTCATTTTCGGAGCGCGAAGCTCCTTTTCTCTTAATATCTATATAGGATATTTACACAATCTTATAAAACTTCATTTTAATACAACACATAACTTTTTACATAACTTGTTCCACTATGAGAACCACAATGGTAAACAAAATGCTTCTCCTAATCCATAGGATCGAGTTATTTTTCACATCCAGACAGTCAATATTTCCACACTAAAAGTCTTTATACTTATCTGGAAATTTAGTCTTTCAAACTATGGTCCTCCCAACCATCAAGTGAGGCTATTACGTCCTCTACTTGCCCCCTAGCTCCAGAATCTGGACAGTGCCACGGGTTAACAGTGGATTCCTCTGCTATGACCTCAGGATGGCCAATCCAATCACACTCATATATTTTTGGCTTTACAAGGGTTGTTGTAAGCTATTTTCAACTGGTCCTATCCAACTCTAGAAAATACTCCCCCTTTACCAATTTCACAGAACGCCTACTCCTCCCCGAGGATCCAGCTTTATCCTTAGAGGAGTAGGTAACTATCTTTCCAACTGTCCCCAACCACCTCCTATTCTTGGAAACATTTTTACCATCAGCTTAAAAAGATTTTCTTTTCATTAATTAATTTCAACAAATTAAATAATTTTCTTTATCAACAATGATTATTTAAGTTTTTCTTGCCCGATAAAAGAAAATTAAGCAAATTGTCTTTAATTAGTTAATACTAGTTAACTTTAATGAAGATGTCATAACTTTCTCCCTGGAAGTAACATACATGTGTTTTACATTATAATTTCTGAATTAACAAAATCATGCACATTGAAAACATGATACTTTCACATTTACTATTGCAATTCACATTGCAATGTTTACGATGTTTTATTTTCACAGATTTTTTGTTTCCATTAAGATACCCATGCTTACTATAAGAAATAATGATAATCGTAAATATGTATTTCTCAAGCACATATTATCTTATGCAAACATTTAAAGTTCCTGCATAAAATGTTGTTATGCATACAATGTGGCAAATATTCATTAATGTGTATGTGTCAATAACGATTAAGGTATGAGTGCAAACATTTCCAATTCCCATAATGTTCTGTTCCAACAGACTGACACACGAAGTAATTATCATAATCACTTGTTCACAACTTTCAAATAGCTTTAATCAAAATCGATTCATGCATATAACTTTCATTAGTTGTTCATGCATAACTAGTCAATAGTTTTAATGCATCCATGATGACTCATGCAAACACTAGTTAGTCAACTAGTCATTTAGTTAAGTTTCACAACTTGACCCATTAAGAGGTTTTATTCGATTTAATTTTAACACTTTATCATCTTATATAAGGACTTTCCTCATTTTTTTTTTTCATTCATGCATTAGTTTCACACACCATCACTATACACACTCATCTTTGCATGGTAACTTAGAAATTTTATTGCATGCAAAAACAATTGCTTCTTTTCAAGCTCAAATGAAAAGTAACTATTTTTGTTTCATGCTATTATACTTTCTTTCCTAAAGAAACAAAACATAATACACATATTAATCTCATATGCATATTCTTATGCAGAAAAAGTATGTTATAATAGCATGCACTTTTTTAAGAATTCTCTTAAATGGAAGCTAATCTCATGCAATGCCATGTATATAACAATTCGTTTTTAAAGGAAATCAACATGCATATGAATAGAATTCTTAAAATAAAGTAAAATAAAATACTTATCTTTATTTCATTTGAAGAACTTCTCTCCCTACTGCAGTACTCATCCCCATCAGGAAATTCACACTCTTGAAACTCTTTGTTCAACTTGGATTAGAGATGCGATGATTTTCATCTCGAATCCCTCAATTTATTTTCGCTAACTCCCAAAGGCGCCAGTGTTGCAACCTTTAGCTCTGATACCACTTGTAACATACCCCGATAATGGAAAGGTAAGGAGTTAAATTTTTTATACAAGTTACTCATGGGTAACTATCCATTCACTATTAAATATTCCTTACTCATCATTACATAGTATGTTTATCAATTCATAGTGTAACTTTAGAATAAGGATATTAAGCTCCTTAACCATTTACAACGTCCATTACAATTCATTAACATAATACCATATGATGTAACCTACCACTTATTTCATTTTTCATGTTGTCATCACATACTTGTCATTATAAATATCACAACAAGAAAGAGAATCCACATCATCATCTTGACACAATAATCAATCACATCATTGAACACCAATATACCCTGGAAACCCCGTAGGGTGAAAACCAGCAAATGTTCAATTTTATTATTAAAAGCTCGTGAGGGTGATCAGCCCACACTCAATGGCTTATAAGGGAGACCATCCCTTATCCATCGTTTATAAATCTTACAAGGAAATATACAATATTTAGTTGAAGCCATTACAATAAATATGATACCATTTACCCTCTGGTTTTCATATCTTCATATCTTCGCATCTTGGTGGCATGGATGTACCTACAATGGACCATCGTACATTGGACCTTCCTGCAACTCACACTCATCTGCATGAACATTAATCATTTACCTGCCACCAGGAAAAGCATAATTTTCCTTTGTACATGACAAGCATAATATTCCTTTGTACATGTCACCATCATTCCCTGCTATGATGCCTTCAACAGAAAATGATGTCAAGATTCATAAAGTATTAATCAATCATTTCACATATCTGTACTATAGTAGTTTCTCCATCTACTCATGTATATTCAAGACAAGCAAGTAAAGTACCTTGAAATTCTCCCTTTAACAACACATACCTCATATGTGCTGGTTATAAGTCATCACAATAACTAATATTTCCATCGCATAAGCACACATTCCTGCAAGACAATGGCTACATCTCCCAAGCTTTTCTTTAAAATAAATTGATACATCAGTTAAGATATTTATGCATGTGATTTACATAAATTTAATCAAAATAGCTAACCGTTAAGCTGTTACTTTTAGTGCATGGAATGAAAGCTAACATAACAAATGTTGCTCCCATGCATGCAAATGCATATTGATTCCAAAAGAGTCTCCCTAAGGGAGTTCTTACACAACGAAGCACATAACCTCCTTCATGAGTCTTCCCAAAGAAAATCTCAATGCTAGTGAGCATGTAAACATATGTTTTATTTTTGTAAAAATATGCAATTAAGAATATATATACATGTCTTCTTTTCCAAAGATTATACTAAACAATCATATTCAATGTAGTTTAATACTACAAGCTATCTTTCTACATACAAATATGTATATCATTTTTCAATAAAAGTTAATACATATGTTGCATGCTTATGCATGATCTTCCTCCAAAAGGAATTAACATCATAATCATGATAATATAAAAGTAATCATTTAGTTTGTTCATCTAAAAGAATATAACTGATTAGTTCCTTTAACCATGAATTTACTAAATAAATTAACTTTACCAAGACCATGGTAATCTATTCATGAATTTATTAAATAACTAGTATTTTCAAACACCATGGTAATCTACCCATGGTTTTATGAAATAATTAATCTCCATCAACACCATGGGAAAACTACCCATGGATTTATGAAACTATCCATGGATTTATTAATTCATTACTATTCACAACATGGTTAATGAATATTAATCTGAGAAAACTTCTCTTTTCTTCTTCATCGCACATGAAGATATTTCAAGAATTACCCTCTTTAATCTATTCAAGAAAAATCTCTTTTAAAATATAGAGCATGCATATTCTATTTTCTTGTAATACAATATTATATAAATATTGATATTAAAGAGTTACTCTCTTTGAATCTATTCAAGAAAATCTCTTTTAAAATATAGAGCATGCAGATTCTATTTTCTTGAGTATACAATAATATATAAATATTTATATATTAAAGAGTTACCTTCTTTGAATCTATTCAAGAAAAACTCTTTAAAAATATAAGCATGCATATTTTATTTTCTTGCTTATACCATGAATTTAATATGCATCTCTTTCAATACCATAATAATTATCTATATGCAACTATTGTTTCAAGAAAAGAACGATAAGAATACTTATCTCTTAAAAACACATTGGTCAAACCAGAATTTAGAGATGCATTGTCTTCTTTTCACGGTATCCTTACTCTACTCCATACGCTACTGAACTGTAGGTAAGTATGTAATGAACGATAGGTTCAAGGCAAGAACTACCTCTCTGTTTCACGGTAACTTGGCATGAAATCCATGTGAGTCTGCAATAAGCGATGACAGGCTTCGAAACATCGGCGATGGGAACGTTATCGACCACTCTTTCTGATGGACGGATTGATTGTGGCCGGGGTACTCTCTGCCCTTATTACTCTCACAGTGTATATCCTCGTCTCCCTGATGCATTTTGACAAACATATCTCGAACACTACAATCGATATCCCACCCATCTCATTCAATAAATTCTCTGAACATTTTGTGAGCAACCAAAACACCAGAGTGAACAACTCATTCACACTTTTCCACAAATAGTTTAATGGATTTCATAGTTATCACATGAGCTTCTTCCACTGCATCGCCGTCAAAAGGTAGCGAGGGTTAAAACCCCATTCAAACACACCTTCCATTACCCACCAGGGAACAACATTCCCCACCTTTGCGATATGTTTCCATTGGTGTAATTAAGATAACAAACCAGAACTGTGTTGCCACCTTCTCCCTGTCATGAAACAAGGATGTCATACCATCCATCCCCCCCCCAAAACACTGGAGACTCCCCACTTTAATACGCAACACCTATTCAGTTTCAACCGATTCAAGAATTCATTCATTTTTTAACTGATTCTTGATTTTCTAAATTAACGTAAGTTTTATTTACAATGCGTAAATATGTAGGGTTGAGTCATATGTTATATATATATATATATATATATATATATATATATATATATATATATATATATATATATATGATAGTATGTTTTATATTTTTAATCAAATTTCCATATCTAGTCAAGTCCCACTAGCACAATCGGTTGAGGATAGATGTTGTTAGAAAAGATATCCAGTATAAAAAGTCACAAGGGGGTGGTTGTGCGAGGTACTAGGGGGAGGAGACATGCTAAAAAATCCAGTGAGCTTAGTGTTAGTGTTGCTTAGGTCAGGTGTGATCTAAGAGTGACTTTGATATATTAGATGCCCCTGGGTCATGTCTCCTCAAGCCATAGATCAAGCCTGGAGGATCACTGAAAATTTGGCAAACAAAAATAATCCATCTCTAAAAATAAGGTGTTTTGTAATTTGAATTTTAAATTTTATTGAATTAAAAAATTATTTAACATTAAAAATAAGAGTTTGTATGAAATTATAAAATACAATTTTTATACGTTAGATTAAATGATAAATTAGCTATGTACATATATATAGCCATGTTAAAAAAAAAAAAAAAATCCATACCATTTATGTAAAAATTTATACATCTAAACTTGTATCTACCTAAATAATTTTTATATTGTTGTTTATTCTATTTTCTATTTGACTGTTCCCTCTCCTACTTTTAGCTATACTTTTTCATCTCTTTCATGTATTATTTATCATTGTGTGTCTATGTGGCTACATTATTCATTAAATTTCCCATATATAATCCTTATCTATTTTTATCTATGTTATATGCTTCTTATTTTAATTAATTATTTTAAATTTTTTTCCTTTCTAACATATTGTGTTTATAAATATTTTTTTTTGGAAAGTTTTCTCATATATATAATTTAACTCTCTCATAAAACATTAAGTTGTTTTTTTTTTATCATAAATATTCTAGTCATATAAATCAAATGGATTGTAAATATTGATATACATGAGTCTCGGATAAGCTTCAAAACACTTATTTCATGATATGATGTGGGGAATTCCTTTATTTCAACAAGACCTCTCACATTTACTAAAAGGAGTGGGTTCCCTTAATTTAATTAAAATTAAATTTATGTAACTAAAAATATTGTAATTTGAGTTTCTAGTCTAGATAGAGAATTATTTACGAAATGAAGAATTATTTTCTTATTTACATGTAATATATCATTTGAGGATATTTTTTGAGTTATATGATTTACAAGATCTATGATATTTTAGATATTAATTAAAATGTATTTTAGGCATTAGATTGGGTTTGAAACCAATTTTGGTTCGAACCTATTTGTATAAAAGAAGTGTAAGCCTACAACCATAAGGGTTTTCAAGCTTCAAAGCACTTATTTCATGATATGATGTGGGAGAATTCATTTATTTAAACAAGACCTAGGAGGTCTTCTCACATTTTCTAAAAGGATTGGGTTCCCTTAATTTAATTAAAATTAAATTTATGTAACTAAAAAAACAGTAATTTGAGGTTCTAGTCTAAATAGATAATTATTTAGGTAATGAAGAATTATTTTCTCATTTAAATGTAATATATCATTTGAGGATATTTGTTGAGTTAGATGATTTCCACAATCTAAGATATTTTATAGATTAATTCAAAGGGATTTTAGGCATTAGATTGGGTTCTGAAACTAATTTTGGTTCAGACCTATTTGTATAAAAGAATTGTAATCCTACAAGCATAAGGGTTATCCATGGAAAGAAAAGCCCATAAATTGAGTATAATCATTGTATATTGTAAAGCTTGTGTTAATGAAGTTAGTGTAATAACCCTCCATTTTGTGTTTTCTTGATCCTTTTGGTTTCGAGTGAATTTGTATTAGTATTTTTCTTAATTTATTATGTTAAGGAGTTTTGTAATGAGTGACTGGTATTGTGATTGGATTCCTATAGAAGAAAAGGGATTTTACTAATTTCCATATAAATAAATGCATTAAAAAAAGATAAGGGAATGATGTGACAGTGAAGGATTCATCGTAGTTGATATAATTGATTATCAAAATCACATATATCTATTACTAACAAAAAAAATTGTGTAATTAATTGTTCAAAGAAATTGGGTATGAATTATGAAAGAAATGACAACATTATGACATGGAGGCACAACAAAAACCCATGTCCTTCAAGGTTTGGAAATAGATGATGAGACAAAATTATTCCCATTGAAAGGTTTCCATCTCTTGCACATCAAGAGGTTGAGACTTATATTTTATGCCAAAAAATTTCTCCAATTTTATTATGAGAAAGCAAGTCGATCTATCTATTAATGGGCCTGATAGACGATAAGATCCCCATAAAGTGAAGTTTGTCTTGACATCAAGATATAGAGGAAATGTTATAGTTATGGGGGTCCATGAGCTCTCAACATTTGAGATCTTGTATCATCACATAAGAACTTATGCAAAATTTCCAAGATCCTATGGTAAAGCTTAGTTGAGATTCATTATATGATGTGTAAAGTATTGGAGATAGATAAATGGAATGGTATATGTAAAATGCTGAAATCTCATCGAATTGGACAAAATTTTATTGGATCAAGATTTTATGGGGTGTATTAAAATACAAATAAAGTCTCAATATTCGTGATCATCACCATGGTCACATGCACATACGAAACAAGGTAAGAACTCTCATGTGTTATTTTTTTTGGTTTAAGAAATTTTGTTATAAGGAGAATTGGAAACAAAAAAGGGTTCATATGTCTTCACAACCTTTTGGGTAAAAACCTAGTTTTTTACCATGGATATATAATATGAGGTGTTATCCCTAATTATAAGGGCTACAATTTGGAGATTGATCGCATAGTTGGCACATCATTTGTGTTGTAAAGTTAAGAAAACTATTGAGATCACTATATAATTGGACATGGAAACTTGATCCATATTCTTGATTTTTAAAAATGATAAGACTATGCTGCAAAGAGATAAGTGAGAGTGTTAGTGTTGGCATCTAGTTTTGGTATCACAATAGCATAATTAAACTGATATAGAGAAATTTTGAAGTCGGTGTTACTGGAAGCATCAAAAGGAGATTAGTGTAAGAGATCAAAGTTTGAGAAAAGACATCAACAAAATATGAAAAACATAGAATTTATTAATCATAAATATAAGTATGTATTGATATGTAATGAGAAAGGAGAGTGATGGAGGTTCATGTCGGATAAAAAACAGAAAACATATAATACAAAAAAGAAGACAAGACCAACCACATAGTATATCTAGAGATGATTGTGAATAACAAATTCGATAAATCTTGGAGATGACTTAATAATAATGTTAGTAGTTGTAGAAGTTTGAAGAAAGAAACTCAAAAATTTGTTGGAAGAAGTAGATATAATTATATATAATAGGTAAATAATGATCTTTATGATTCACAGTTGATAGTGGGATAAAATATTTGATTTTAGGTAGAAACAAAGAGAGAGAGGAAATTATGGGTACCCTTGCAGTAATTATCAAATAGAATAGAGGAGAACAACTTCTAGCTGAGTTTGGGTAGAAGGTTTTAAAACAACTCCACAGTTGCAAATGTGGGTAGAGTTGTCTAAAGGTAATATTAGGTGAATTTCTTGAAAGTTAGAGGAGTGCAAAAGCCTAAAAATAGTAGACCAAGCTCAAGAAGGTCATAGAAAAGAACAACTGTTACCAAAAGGAAATTTTTAAATGAAAGAAGATTTTTGAGGCTCTTGTAGTAGGGTGAAATAGACTTGATATTTCATAGGTTAGTGTAGCTCACAAGTGAAAGAGAACAGTTCATAGAGGAAGAGTGAATATGATAATTTATGTTCATGACAAGGGTTCAAGTAAAAACCAAAAAATAATATAGGAAAATTCCAAATAAAATGGCATAAAGATAAATGCTACGAGTCAAGAAAAATATGACAAAGAAATGGATGAGATGAAGGAACAACTTAGTATAATGATTATGTTATTACATTAACGTGAAAAAGAATAGAGATGTGGATTTTGAGTGAAGAAGTAGGCTACATGGCATATTAATGAATCGTTTGTAAGAAAGTTTAGGCACATGTTGAGTGCTTGGTTGAAGGAATAAGAAATCATAGCAATTGATTATGAGGAATAAATTCACTACTGTAAACCATAACAAGGAATTCTTCTTGGGGAAAATGATGATGGTGATGTTGATGAAATACTTCATGAAAATCTTCTGTATTTTTTGATAAGTTTATATCGACATATAGATATGATGAAGAAAGCATAAAATGAGGCTAGAAATCATTATATTTTTAAAACCGATATTTCTATATGAATGAAGGTTTTGAAAGTGTTAGTGTTGAAGGAAAATGGCCATATACTCTCATAAGGAGAGATGAAGATGAATAAATTATTTTTCAAGGCATTAAAGAAATACAAATGAGGAATCTATCATAAATATGGAAGATAAAACATTGGATTCCAAATTCAACCAAAGAAGAACTTGTATATAGTCAAAGGATGCAGTTTTTCAAAACAACTATTAGGAGGATCAAGGAAATGAAAGACAACATTCATATGTGAAGATAATATATTTTGGTGAATAAAAAAAACTATTAGAAATGATAATTAAGAAAGAGAAGTTATTTTCAAATTAATTGTGTATGCATAGGTGAAAAATAAGTTGAAACAAGGAGCAGACAAAAACATCGGAAGATAATGGAATTTTATTTCATTCAAAACAAGAGGATAATGAAAAACCAATAATATTTTGGCATGTGTCATGATGATGAAAATGTTTTAATTACAAATTATGATGAATAATTTAAATTGTTGAAATAATTGTTGTTCAACCAAAATATTGAATAGATGGTATAATATTGTATGGATGTTGCAGACCTGCAATATTCAATAATGCATGAAAAGAAGGAAGTGCTCAAGGAATTAAGAAAATAAAAGTGGATTTTAGTATTTCAAATAAATTGTAACATAAATAGTTAATTAATGTGTAACCAAAAATCTCAAGGAACGTTAATGCACATAAATAAAAAACATACTACATACGTGTATTAGAATCCGAGAATTAGACTTTAAAAAGGTTGCTCAACCATTATAGTTGTCGCACATTTGGTTATTTTGGAGGTAGTGTCGAGAATGCATGGGAAAATATATGTTCTCATGATTTAAATGTATCCTCAAGGAGTTGATTTCAATAATGGAAAATTCTGAACCTATGGTGGATAGAATCATATAAATTATGTGTAGAGGAACAACAAGAAGTTTGCACCAATGTAGTGTGTCAACATAGATTGGACATTGAAATTAATGAAATATGTAATATGATGATGAAAGTGACTAATATAAGACATATTGAAGTGAAAATAATAGTTAAAAATAGAAATTAGTTGTCCACGAGAGAATACGTCAATGGAGAAAGTGAATTACCATAGTATAAAGTTTGGAATTCTGGAAATTGAGATTAGCAGAAAAACAAAAATACAGTCATGTTTGGAGATTAAAAAAAAAAAAAACAGGATCACGTAGGAGAGGTAATTTAGACACACCTGCATTTTAAAAATGTCAGAAAAAGTTACAACCAACAAAATTAGTTAGAATACTCATGAGCAAGAGTTCATAAATTATTTTACTTTGGGAGTTTGATGCAGGATCATTCTTTTTAGTCAACAAGATCTAGGAGGTATAGTCATATTTAGTAAAGGGAGTGGGTTCCCTTAATTTACTTCAACTGAAATTTATGTAGTTAAAAATATAGGAATTTGACTTTCTAATATTAAAGGAGAAATATATAAGAAATGAGGAATTATTTCCTAATGAATATGCAATATATTATTAAAGGATATTAGTTGAGGAGCTAGATGATTTCTGGGTTCTAAGAAATTTTACAGATTAATTAAAAGGGACTTTAGGCATTAGTTTATGATATGAAACCAATTATATTTAGATATATTTATATCAAATAATTGTAAGGCTATAGGCATAAGTGGTGGAAAAGGAAAGAAAATCCCATTAAGGGACTATAATTAAGTAGCCTATGAGCATGAAGATAGTGTAATTATCTTCCATTATATATGTGCTTGACCTTTGTGGTTTCAGGTGAATCTATATTAGTATGTTGCATAATTTCATGTGTAAAGGGTTTATGTAATGAGTATTTGGTCTTATGATTTGAGTCATACAACATATAAGGGTTGTGTGTAATTTCTTTATATTAAAATTCATTTGCATAAGATTGGAGAATGATGTGAGTGGCGAAGGATTCATCTTAGAAATGAAAAACCTGATCACTATATTATTAGTAAAATAGTGTTACACATAAATACATGTGATGATGTTTCAATATAGGTACACCATCTTGGACACACAATAACTTGGTTGAGATAATATATCAACCACACACCAATCTAGGAAACATCTAGATCTCAATATCTCCTAAACATTAGGAACAAACTCTTGTATATAGAATGAATCCCATTTGAAGCAAGCAATGATTATATTTTCCAGGTCTCCCCCTTAATGACTATTTTTCTCGATCTCAAACTGCAAATTTTAGTTGTGGTCCTGGTGTTTACAAATATGACATCCATATAAAGGAACAAACATCTACCATAATGCATGAGTACTAACTGCTCCAACTGCTATTCTACTAGGATTTCCTTTGTGTACATGGTTCAGTCAACCATTTTCTGCATACTTGTACTTGTACTTTAAAATCCCCCTCCATTATTGTCATCATGAGTTTTATCGGATTACCCATAACCATGCTCTAGGTTTTATCGGCTTACCCTCAACCATGACCAAGGTTTTCTCGGTTGAACCTAAATCATGCCCAGGATTTTTTCGGCTGACCCTAAACCATGCCCATAGGAATCCATGTCCACTTCACTCTCACATATGGTTTCTGGCTTACCAAAAATGGACACTGCAAAGTGGTTTCTGGATGACTAGAAACCTGCAATTACAAAGTGGTTTTAATATTACCACAAACTTCATGGGGGTACACATGCATCGTCGGTGTTATATTACACACTCCAACTTTGGACTTACTAGGCACATACTCTAGAAATACCACTACAAAACATCCTAGAATTTCTTACTAATAAATGTCTGTGATCCATAATACACCATCATCATGAGTCTATTCCAAAAAATCACAAAAAAATTAACTTAGTTGTCCATCATCCTTTAATATATGAGGTAGCTCAAACCACTATGCTTTTATGCCATATATAGTTTCATGTCTTCATCATATTTTGCAATTAATATTTTTCCTAAATTTTTCTATATTATTGGAATGACCCGTTCCAACACACACTTAGAATTGTGACAATAGTTGGTCATACCAATGTCACTTCAATAACAACTCGAAATACCAAGACATGAAATATTAATACACACAAAAATTAAATACCATGACATGACATTTTAATACACAAAAAAATGCTTCGTAACTTCAACATCCAACAAAAGCTTGATATCAATGGTTTCACACCACAATACACCAGCATCCTGGGTTAGTACTCCGACATTGGTAGAAGACTTAACTATCCGACTGGATGATATATTGTTCCCTTCCATTGACTAAAATATGTGCAACAATCCCCATGATCTCATGTTCAAAGCAATGACGAGTCAAAAAAATTTTCCAGTGTTAGTTATTCAACAAACTGCTTTAAGTAATAAAATCACCAAGTTGTCTCCTTTTATATTGACTTCAAAATCTCAGTAGAACCATGTTGTGTAGGAATATAGATGCCATATTTTACTTTATTATCTAGCTCTTCCTCCAAATTTGGATCGTTAATTTCTTCCACCCAATTCTTTGAAATATCTACAAAACCAATAGGGGTAGAGCTAGAGGTACAATTCAATTATGAAGATCTATAAATTTCGGCTTTACTTCACTTTTACAATAGCTCATGCAATATTTGAAAATGATTGTCATTGAAGCAAGGAATGCTAATATTCACAATGATAACAGACCCAAAATATGTTTAAGGCCAAAATGCACTACAGAGGGATTCGACATCGAGACCAACTTGCACACAACGCCATGCATTCACCAACGAGCCATGATTGTTACTTGTTAAACTATGTATTACAAACCATATTAATTGTTATATCGCCAAATGACATACCACATGACCTCACAAAGGGAACCTTGGCACGCAGGTATAGATCTCCAGATGAAACCACCATCAGGACTGCCTATGTGACCATCCTCCCTGACCGTTGGATGAAACTGCCACCGGGACTTCCTATGTGACCGTCCACCCTAATTACCAGATGAAACCACCACCGAGACTGCCTATGTGACCATCCACCCTGACCACTGGATAAACCACAATATATATATATATATATATATATTTGCACAAATCTGACCATTTCGCTCAAATTTGCACAATTTTTTTGCCAAATTAGCCAAAAATCAGGTGAATTTGTAGGATCGGTCAAGATTTTAAGGAAATTGTGGTGTGGCTAGTAGCAAAACTAGGCAAGCTCATAACTTCTTCAGTTTTTGACAATTTTTGAATCAGAAATAGGCTAGACAAGAATTTTTGGGTATTCTGAAGCTGATGGATTTTTTTAAAATCCATTTGAGCACTATAAATGTATGTAATCGCCATTTCTAGCATAATGAAATAGGGCTAAGCCATTGGAGGCTTGACCAAGGAGACGTAGCCCAGGAGGGGTGAGCTCCTTCATCCTTTTTTTGTTGTGGTTATTCTTATGGTGCATTTTTCTATTGTTTATGTATATTTCAGAGTTTATTTTTCATGCTTTATGTGTTTAAAAATTAACATAAAATCTCTCAAAAACTCAGTTTTTAAACACTTGGAATTTGCAAACCCTCCAGCACATTTACGTTAAGATATCATATTGATCATGTTTGGTATTAGAGCTTTGGTTTTCTTTGCTGCTATGAGGATTTAATTGTTTGAAATTATTTGTGATGCTTACAAGGTTGAAGCTCAAGAGAGGAGAATGAAAGCTTGTGGTTGCAAGTCCTCAAGTTAGGTCAATGACAAGGAGAGAAAATTTCCCACAATCTCCACCACAAATTCTTGCTTACATTGCATTTGAGCTTGAGTAAGTATCTAACATGATGGAGAGCCTGAAAATATGTTAAAGGATGAAAAATCCTTCAGGAAAACATTCTTTTATATGACAAGAATGGTCATTTCTCTATGAGGAGAGAAGCACAAGGATGCAAGGTGAGAGCTCCAATATTCGAAAAGGAGGAAAGTCTTCAAAAGGAGAACAAGGAGATGGATAAAAGACTTCAAAAGGTAATGATAATGGTTACAAAACACCTTTGACACAACCATTCTCCTCACCACCATCCACATCTCCATATTTACCATCATATTCTTCCATAACAATCCCTTCATAAACACCTCCACAATCTCCAAAAAATCATGGTAAAACTCAATTTTTAAAGCTTGACATTAAGTTTGATTTGCCTATCTATGATGGAGATGTAGATGCTGAAATATTAGACAATAATTGGGTATGTCAGTTTGAAGTGTATTGCAGAATCAAAATAATCAAGGATGATGACACCAAGGGTGAGCAAGCTTCACTAAGATTGGAAATTGTAGCTCTTAATTGGTGGGAAGAGAAGACTCAAGAGGACATGAAAAAACATGGTAAGGAATTAGCCTCTTCGAATGATTTTTTTTCTACCCTAAGAAGACAATTTTATCCATTAGCATACATGAAAAATGCGATAATGGACTAGAAAAACTTTAGGTAAGTTAATGGAAAAAGTGTGCAAATTTATACTCAAGAGTTTAGGAGAAGAGAATTAATTTTGGGTGTAGATTTGGCATCTCAAGAAACTTTGTTGAAGTATATTGGAGGTTTTCATAGTTACCTAAGATATATTATTCTCATGTTTAATCCTTCAAATTTAGATGAAGTATGTGTATAGGCCACACATCTAGAGGCAAGAGGGAAACATGTTTCAGATGAAACAAGTGAGGATACCTTGGAGTCTGAAGAGAAAGGAAATGGTAACTTCAAGGGTAGAGGTAAGAAAAATGCTTCCATGAAGATGGAGAAAGAAAAACTCACATACAAAAATTGTTCCAAATATGGGCATGATGAAGATCATTGTTATAATCTTCATCTAGATATGAGACCCAACAAGCTTAAAAACAAGGAGAAGGAGAAGGCAGATGCTACAATAACACATGATTTAGGTTTTAATTCCTGAGATGAAACAAATATCATCGCAATGGGTTTGAAAGGTAAGGAAATTGTAAGTACTAGTTATTCAAGTTGTCAAATTAGTACTCAACATGATGAAACAAGAATTGAACTTTTCCATGTTAGAGTTATTTCAAAGCATACCAAGATTGACACCTTATTTGATAGTGGTTCACAATCAAACCTTATTTCTAAGGACTTAGTCAAGAAGTTTAATTTAGAGACCATTACTCATCCAAGACCCTGTCCTTTAGGTTGGATATGTAATATTGAAATTTGCAGGTGAGGAGGAAGTGCATACTTAGATTTGCAATCATTGGAAACTTTCTTGATGAAGTTGAACTTGATGTTGTTCCGCTTGATATTTATGGTGTTTTTTTGGGTAGCCCATATCTTTATGATAGGAGAGAAATATTTCATCACCATGAGAATAAGTATCACTTGTTCAAGAATGGGATTGAGTATATTGTTAGAGTGCATAGTAAGAATGCGAGTTTGTGTCTTATGCATGCTGGACAAATGAAGAGAATTATTAATAATAGTAAAATATTTTCTTTGTTAATGTTCAAACATCAAGATGTTGTGAATGAGGCCTTTCAAGGTGATGCATCAAATAAAAATTATGATTTCATTGAGGTTGATAATGGTTGGGATAAGATGTTTCAAGAGTCTAACATGTTGCCTTCAAAAAGAGGTCAACAATATGTGGTAAAATTGCAGAAGCATGCATCATTGTTGGACGGTGATGTGAACAAGATGTTGGTGCAAGAGAGTGCAAATATCAAAGAGCAAGAGCTAAAGAAATTTTACAAAGATGGATTTGGGTTCAAAATTTCTTCTTGTGGGTTTCACAAAGTATTGTCCTTGAAATGGAATGTTGCATGGCGATGAAAATCACACTTGGTCAAGAGTTGAGCCAAGTATAATGAAAGCTAAGATAAATATTATAATGTCGATAGAGTTTAAGGAGAGAAGAATTTAAAGTTGTTTAAGTTTCCTTTGATTGAAGACTGAGGAGGGAACATGTTTGTTTCTCCAAGGAAATTTTTTGTTTTGAAAATTCTGGGAAATTATAGCAAGATGGTATCTACAACAGTAAAACACGATCTCTAGAATCAAGGAAACAGATTAGTTTTCATGAAAAGATCAAATTGTTGAATTCAGGTAAATTCTAGTGGTTTGAGACTAGAAGGGTGAGGGGGTTGTACCCTCATCCAAATGTTTAGTAATAAAAGATATTTTGGGGTCCAAAAGCTTCCAGTGGGGAGGTGTGATAAGGTGCTCAAAATTATGCTAAAAAATGAAAGTTGTTGGAATGGTGTGGAACCTAAAGGACCATGAAGATCTCGTCTTTTGAAATTCGACACGACTCGTTTCATAGAAAATTGACATCATATGCTCCCGGAAATGTGTTTTTTCTATTTTTCCAAAGATGCAAAATTTTTAAAAAGTGACAACAGACTAGGAAAAAATTTGGGTGAGTGGTAGGCCACCACGTGGCTTCTTCTGGTTGGTTGAAAGATATTTTTTTTTTATGGCCAATATGGCCTCACTGCTTGTGCAAGTTTGATTGGTTCTAGTTTGATGAATTATTGTTGGTTGGGTAGATGGCCAACCACAGGCTGCTATGTGGCCCAACCGGAGGCCTCAACGTGGTAGCATAGGGGCGACCAAAATATTTTTAAGGCCAAACTACACTGCAGAGGGATTTGAAACTGAGACCACCTTGCACACAGTGCCAAGTCTTCACCAAAAAGCCACAATTGTTACTTTTTAAACTATTCATTACAAACCATATTTAATTATTATATGTGGTGGAGTTTGGGGGAAGGAGGCAAGGGCTTAGACCCAACCCCCCCATATGACATACCATATGACCTCACAGTGGGAACCTTGCATTCATAGGTATAGACTGCTGGATGAAACCACCATCGAGACTGCCTATGTGACCATCCACTCTAACTGCTAGATGAAATCACCACCAGGACCACCTATGTGACCAGACCATCCACCCTGACTTCTGGATGAAACTCTCACCGAGACCGCCTATGTGATCGTCCACCCTGACCACCAGATAAACCACAATATTTTGTTATTATTGAAAGATATATATATATATATATATATATATATATATATATATATATATATATATATATCTGTGTGTGTGTGTATGCGTATGTATATACATATACATATACATATACCTATACATGTACATACATACATACATATATAGCCTAGGAGGGGTGAACTTTTTCATCGTTTGTTGTGTTGTGGTGTCTAAAGTTTCTATATGTTTTAGAGTTTCTTTTCATGCTTTATGTATTTAATAATTAACATAAAATCTCTCAAAATATCATTTTTTAAACACTTGCAATTTGTAAACCCTCGAGCACATTTACATTAAGATCTCATACATATCAACTTCCTGTGCCATAAACGTGGGGACATGAAAATCCCAGTGTCGCTCATAGATCCTACACTCATTATTCCCTTGTGTAATGATCACACACGTCCTCTGTCGGACTTCTTTGACATCGAGTTAAGAAGTCTCTTGAGTGGATGCCTTCAAATCGAAGGGAATTTAACTGGTTGGCTGGCTCCATGTAGGTGGTTATCTAATGCACAAATAAAATGATACCTCCATATAACAATTCCCATCACGTCCCTTTGAAACACAAGAAATTATGACCCAACAACCAAAGATTCCTTGTCTACAAGAGTAAAACAATCATTAGAAGACATCCTGGTGATCTAGGTGGCTCCAAACATCCTCAGGAGACCAAGAGGGCTCATAAATGGTCAAAATAAAATTGGTCAGATTTCTCTTAAACTAGGTTCAGATTGAATTTCTCGTCGCTTTGATTCTAATGGTGCGAACAACATTCAAATCCGAGTTCTTATGAGGGAGATAGAGCTCTTCAAAGTTTGATAAGACAAATTAAAACATGTCTCATAGTGTGCCACATGGAATCCCAATTGGCACTTGGAACCCACATGGCAGCCCATTAGCCATTGGCACATGAAATCCTTTTTATTGGCCTTTTTCCTCCTACAAAAATACAAAAAATATATATATATTATTAAAATACCATGAAAAAAAAGTCATTTAAAATATCAAAAATAGTCATTTAATAAATATATAATTAAATTCAAATAAAACAAATCATATATATAACAAAGTAAGATTTGGTATGGTTGGTTTAAAAAAAAAATTCAATGAATATCAAATGATAACAACATACAAATATGGTATATAGTTTAAAACAAAAAACAAATAACATAAGGTGGTCAACGTAAATGTTTAGCCATGTCACAAAATGGCATGTGAATCGGTTAGGTGGAGGTTAAATGGAGGCTGATATATATGGTTGAAAACATTACAATATATTATGGTTGAAACCATTACAAAGGTGGAAACATAACCGTGTACCATAAAAAAATGCTAGAGTTCCACTCAACGGTCCACGAACCAAAAAATTCGGTCATATATATATATATATATATATATATATATATATATATATGCGCAGGGAAGGCAATATTTGATGCTCGACCTCCCCTTAATAATATGCCACATTTACTATTGCACCAACAGTGCATTCGTGGGTAAATTTGCTAGCGAAATCATATATAAACCCATTTTTAGAGTGCGCCCAGGCATAAGGCGGACCAACGGAGGACGGACCAGTGGTGAAGCATGGCAGAATCATGTACGAGCATGCTTTTTGAGGAAGAGAATATTTTACAGAGAATATTCCTTGATGTCTGAAAGATTCCATGGGAAGGTAAATTTTCATTTTTTTAGAACGATATGAAGATTATAGTCATTTTAACTAGAATTTCATAAGGAACATGATGGTAAAGTTAGAAAGGCCCTATGTTACACAGAAATTTTTCACCGTCCCTGCAATCCCCATCTCGCCCATTGGAGGATCATTTATGTGATTAATAAGCAGTGTCATGCCTTGCAAATACGATCATTGCATCCCTTTCCATGAGGACAACATTCCTTGTGTTGATCATTTCCTGAGCAGACCCCTAAAAACACCTGTTTTTGCCTTGGCGCTAGTAGCCCGTTATGTCCTCGCACCAATGAGGAAAATTAACGCTGGGCCCACGCTAGTTGGCGCTCTGTCCCAGTTAAGCACCCGCGCCAATCTGCTTATGGAAAGTTTTTTAATAAAAGAGGCAAAGTTTCAATTACAACAACTTCGTGGATGAGTCATGAGGAGTGGTTTCGACTAAATAACCATGGCCTTCCTCCTTTGGCCTCTTGTTTCCACCTTATGGGGAGCCTCCCAAGGGATAAGGCCTCCCTTCCACTATTGTATGGATCCCAACCTCCTCCTCTCCTCTATAAATATAGCCATCTTCCATTGATGAAGGGGCTGAATGGTTGAGCCTTCAAGAGCCCTCAATAGCCTAGAGAATGCTAAAAGAGCCTTGATAGTCCTCATAGAGCCAAATAAATAGCAAGGAGATTATTTTCAAGACAACCGAAGAGAGAGGCTTGTTCCATTCTCGACGAGATTTATCGAGACGTACTCCGTTGTCGACTCGCCGAAGTAAGATCCAGCGTCAGAGCGCAGGTTGTATCTTTCTTTGTATTGATTAATGATAAGTGACTTTGGTTATGGTTCCCCTCGTATTGTTCATACTTTGTGATTATGGGTTGTATCTTCTCTGACTGATACATAATTGCATATATTGGGTTTTATGCTTGTGTGTTCGTCGTGTTTCTTGTATGTGCAGGTGTTCGATCACACCAAGCGGGAGAATTGTGATTTGCCAGGGCAAGGGAACTGGAGCGCTATCTTTTCCGCGAACAACAACGTTGGACTTGCGGTAGGCCTTTCTCGCAATTTGGTCTATTGCAATTAGGAACTTGCGTCTTAGCGTGATACGATTGTTTCTGGACCCGATCTGGGATAGTAGGGATCGCCTCTGTCCGCAGAGGGGATTTACCTCTCCAAAAAATTGGCGACTTCACTGGGGAGACATTGATTTGAGTTTGTCTTGTATTTTTGGTTGATTTTTGTCTTTGTCTGCTTGATCAGATCTTTTGGTTCATTTTTTTTCTGGTGTAAAACCCCTGTTTAGCCCCCAGAGGATAAGATCTGACCTCTGATTTTCTGAAATTTTCATCTTTTCATGGTTGGCTTCATTGGCGCGGTTTCCACCTTGTCGGTCGCGCCGATTGGTGCAAGTTTCTAGTTCATCACTCGCGCCATCCCCTGTCTAGCGCGGATTACAGCCAAACAGTCGCGCCATCTCCTGTAGGTGCTAGGGTTTTCCATTGTTCGAAAGTTTCTTTTGGTCAGTACTTTGCTTCTGGGTTTGTTTTAGATTTTTATTGAAGTGGTGAGTCTGGTCTTGGTTGGGAGATTTTTTTTTTTTTTTCATTTTCAGACATTGGAGCTTGTTGTCAGTTAGCAACCCGCACCAATTGGCCATTGGCGCTAGTTGTCAGTGAGCAAGTCGCACCAGTTGGTGCTAGTTTCACCTACAAAAGTCGTGCCAATTTCAGGGTGTGTGAAAATTGAGATTTTTTCCCTAAATCCTTCACCAATGTGTCTTTCCCTTCCGGTATTTTCTCTGTATGAGCATAGATTACATTGCTCATTGTTTGAAATGTCTTCTCTCCATGATTTCTTGATGTAAAAGGGAATGAATGCCTTGTTTTGAACTCATACTTTGGAAGTCCATTCTGTGCTTGACCTCATATGTCTTGTAGCCTTTTGAGGAATTTCGTTACAAAGTGTTTAAAACAACGATTTCATTCTTAGTGTTTTTTTGCATCCCTTTTGCATTCATCCTTTCATTAAGAAGATTTACGTTCATTTAGTTTTCGTCTCAAAGTATTTTCATTAAAATGCATTAGATCACATTGCATTGAAAATTATTTTTGAGATTTATCATTGAACCTAGATCACATTGTTTAATGATTGAAGGCTTTAATCGCATTGAATGCATTCTCTTTCATTAAAAGTATGCATTAAGTAGATTTTCATTTCATCAAAAAATGCATTGAGTGCATTCTTGTTCTTTCAAAAAAAGGGAAATTGTGCATAGATTACAATTGCATAGTTTTCGGAAAATAGGATTTTGCATAGATTACATTGCATTATTCGCATTGTTGAATGTTTGAAATTACTTTCGGATAGTGAAAGTCATCTAGGTTGGAAAGTTTTCGTTTGCAGCGTTGTTGTTTGTTGCATCATTGTTTGAAGCTCTTCCCTTAGCTAGATAGCATTCATCGAATTGAAAGATTTCTTTTCTCATATAGTTGCATATCGAAGATTGTCAGATGACATGCGGTAGGGCCTTGAAACCGAGACATAATTGAAGATCCGCCATAAAATTTATTCAATTAACCTAAGGAAGCATTGAAACGTAACGAAATATTTAGAGGTGTAGGCTAGTGACGTGTTTCGGCGTCGTTAAACCTAGTAGTTGTCGTTCTCCTCTTGGCTTTAGACAACACTAGTAGGGACTTATGCTCCCCGTACCATTGCATATATAAAGGGAGACCCCACTAGGTTGCTATCCTTTATCCGTAGGAAGCCGAGTTTGCCGCCTTATACCCGTGATACAACGGACACAGCATTCGGGGAGATTGCCTGCATGTACGTCAAGTCCTTGGTTGATTTCTCTTTCATTTTTGAACCAAGGTGTATATTGTAGTTCACGGATATCTAGTACACCCTCTTGCCTAGAGTTCCAGAGCAATCAGTTTGATCTTTATTGACTCCCTAAATTTGAAAAAATCGTCAAGCACTTGTCCTTTCATGCTTGTTTCCAAACTGAAAGTGATAGAGTCACCTTTTGCCCGTTTCTTGACTCTTAAAATATGAAACAGTAGAGTTTTGTTTCAATGTTTAAAAAAAATTAACTGCCCATGAAATATTCCCAGTTAAAGTTAGTTTCCTTAGGGTGTTGTGTTGAGTTGTTTATAATGGCAAATTTTCCGGAGTTCACCAACCAAGGAATCCCCTTCAATGGGAATCCTGGTCATTTTCATCCTTTTGGGAATGTTGATGCTCCTTATGTGGCAACGTTGTCCCTTCCTGCGTTAAATGTTGGGTTTCCTGTTTGGTTGTTTTCAACCTCTATGGTTCCGAATGTCCTGGTTACTGTTCAATCAATTCCTCTGCCTGAGCAACATCATGTTGATTCCAAGGTGGACCTCTCCCCTTCTTCACCTGTTTCTGCATCCTCCTCTTCTACTTCACCTGGTGAAATTCTGGATTCGAGTAACCAGGTGGCTAAGAAGAAGAAGAAGAAGATAAAGAAGAAGAAGTTAGATAAAGGAGAGGCTAGCTCTGCGGCTATTGCACCTAAGAAACCATCCATCGATAAACCTTCCAACCCTTGTGGAAATTCAAGTTCCCTTGCATGTTGTGCCAGGGAAACTATCTTCTTCGAGATTGCCCTAACATTCCCAAGGTGCTCGAAGTATGGTCCAATGGTCGTCTGCTGTTTCCTTTGGCTTTCGGGAGTCAGGTTGGGAGCACGTCTTCAGCTAGTGCTGGTAAAAATCTTAAGAAGCAGGGTAAGCTTTCCAATCCCTGTAAGTTGTGTGAAGGGCACCATGCCATTCACCTTTGTCCATATATGGATGAAGCCAAGCAAGTTTTGGACAACTCAGCTTTTTCTGTGCTGTGCCTTCTGGCTGGTTACCAGCAGCTTTCTTTGAGTCCTCCACCAGCTGATCCTATGATTGGTCAAGAGTCATCCTTGATCAATCTCGCTGCCTCGAAAATTCAAATTCAAGAATCCATCCCCGAACAACCATTGGTCGTGGGATCAGTTGAACTAGCTCCGTTTGCGGTGCACCAAGTCTTTTCCGTTGAGAGTGGACCTCACATCCCTAAGGTTCTTCTTGTTTCTTTAGATTCCTCGGACTTGGAGAAAGATTCTCCTGTCCCTATATCTCAAGAAGCTGCTCCTCTACCTCTCGTGATGGAGGTCTCAAAGGATTTCCCTCCCACCTTTGAGATGGGGGTTGTGGAGGATGCTTCTTCTTCTTTCGTAACACCAGGGGAAGACCATCTCAGTTCGATGGTAGCCCCTCCAAGTAGTTTGGTTGCTTCCTTCGATTGGAGTCGATTTGCAGGATACCGCCTTCTGTCTTATGTGCCTTTTGAGATAACGGTACAAACCTCTGGCTTGGTCATACCTAGCACTGTTATAGATGAGGGCGCGTCTGTTAGTGTTCTATCCTCAACTACTTGGCAAGTTTTTAGTTCACCGCTGCTTGTGCATGTTACGCAGAATCTGTTGGAATTTAATAGAATAAATAGTCAACCATTAGGGATCCTTCCAAGGTTACCCATTACTTTGGGAGGTAAAATCGTCCCTATGGATGTGATGGTTGTTCCAGGCCCCTTGGATTTAAATTTTCTCTTGGGGCGCGATTACACCTATTCCATGGGAGCACTTGTCTCCTCCCTTTTTCGTGTGGTCTGTTTTCCACATGGAGGACGAATCATGACCATTGATCAGCTTTAGTTCTTTGGTCCTGATATGGAAGCTGGCTTGCCATCATCCCTTCCTGGTTTTTATCCACCCATTGTATCTGTCCCACCGCAGGTCAACTATGTGGCTACCTACCTCGTGCCTGTACTCATTGATAGTGTCGTTGTGCATAATGTGCTGGCAGCATTGGGTCCTGATTTCCAAGATGTTTTTCTCCCATCCAGCATGGAATTCTTGGAAGCCATGACTTCTTATTCATCATGATGAGTTGTCCGAAGGAGAGTTCGTTTTCTTGTGTCAAGCTACTTAAAAAATGAAACAAGGTCTCTGGAGCAGAGTTCATTTTCTTGTGTCAAGCTCCCTAAAAAATGAAACAAGGTTGTCGGAGCACAGTTTGTTTTCATGTGTCAAGATCCTTAAAAAATGAAACAAGCTATTCTAAGGATAGTTCTTTTAATGTGTCAACCTCGCTAAAACAATGAAACACATTCCTGTTCAATTCGAGTCTTTGATAAGATCTCGTAAGATCCCAGTCAAGTCTCTCTCAGATCTCGTCCTTTGAACCTTCACTCCATCTGCCTTTCATATGGACTGAAGCTTGGGGGCATGTACCTTGAATTGAGTCACCATGCTGAGGGCATGCTTAATATTTTCAAGCAGAGTTTTCTGATTTCAAGCTTGTGTAAAAATGAAACCGGTTTCAAGCATAGTTTATCTTTGTTTCAAGCTTATGTAAAAATGAAACCAACTTCAAGCAGAGTTTCCTAATTTCAAGCTTGTGTAAAAATGAAACCTTTCCCATTTTACCTCTTGTGATTGCCATCTTATCAGCTTGTCTTTGCCAGATGAGCCTTGGTTTTCTCACTCCATCGTCACTATCTACTTGGCCGATCATATGCCTTCACTTGGTTGTCTTACCCATTCCTGAGGAACTGCTACGATGAGTGGTCTTTGTTAGCCAACATCTTAACCTTTATTTTTTCTAATCAGTTCCACCATTACCGGAACCAGTTGCTACCTTTTATACCACTTGTTCCTCTAGGAGGAGTCAACTTTCAGCTCTTTTCTGACTCTCTAAAAATGAAAATATTGTTGAGTCGCTTGTCGTTTTGATCTCGTTAAAGTGGCTACGAAATGACATCTACCCAGTATACGTTTACCCCTTTTTCGGGTTGGGATAGATTATTTATGAAAAAAGAATACCCTATCCTATCGCAACTAGGAGGTTTTCTCAGACATAGTTTTCTACCTTTTCGGATCTGAGGAGCTATTTATGTAAAGGAACTTCTGGATTTTACTTTTCTGTTGTCTTTTCAAACTCTCTAAATATGAAAAGATGCCAAGTTCTTCCTTTGTTAGACTTGTTAAACCCTGAGGACATCGGATTCAGTCGTAATGACGATATTCAAGTTCCTCCTTCCTAGGGCTTGTTAAATGTACTAGGATGGATTTGTTTGAAGGACAAACTTATATGACAAGCATATGGTATCCTCTTTAGGCTTGTATAAAAATAAAGAGGTACTTGCTAGAAATGGTGGGGAAAAATGGAACAGGTATCATCATCGTGTCGACAGTATGTCACTCTTGAACATGGCACTTGTCATCATTTGTGTCGGGTTGGGGACATCTCATATCATTATCTGTTTGCCTCCATGGGTTTGGGTAATCCTTTTTCACCTCTCATCTACTCTTTGTCTCGTCATCATGACCTCTGATCTTTTGACGTCAAATAATACCAAATCCACTGTCGTGCCGCTGATATGTTCAAGAGAAGTTGACCTCTGCAGTTTCAACCTTCCTCTGATTCTCATCTGGTCCCGATTCACAAACATTATTTTCCTTTGTCTCGCGTCGATGATGTGGGAAACACTATGGCCCACCTTCGATCAAGGTCACTTCCTGTCGACTTCAGGTCATTATATAGGAAGTCGATCTAGAGACTCCTTTCTGGTACCTTGGAGCCTGCGTGCCTCAATGGCAGGTTCTTTGCATTTGACACAAGGTTTTCATCATTGACCTTCGATCAGAGGATTATGCAGGTGTTCGATTCCAGCTCACTGTTCACACTCCGTGGATTATACCTATAGTACCTTGAGGGCCATTGTCATTATTGGTGGTTCCTCTTGCGTCTGTTAACAACTTTCATCATTTGTTGGTAATCAGACGATGTTCTTGCCTGTTCGACTTCAACTCACTTATTCACATGCTAGAACTTGTACTTTGTTCAGGTCGAGATGGAGCGCAAGACCCTGGATTTTGTCTGTTAAGAATCCAGGCTGCGATTTTGTGGATTATTATGACTAGTTACATGACTCATTGATTGGATGGCTGCGACCATGCCTGAGTCTATTTATCAATCCTTACTGGATGGCTGCGTCCATGCCTTGGATCTGGATTATTGTATACACTGTTATGGATGGCTGCGCCCATACCATATATCATGTATTTGAGATATCAGTTGTAATTGTCTACGTAGGTTTTCTGACGACAGTGTTTTCAGTTGGACACGTTCTCATAAAGCATTTCACCCCTCTCTCTCTCTCGGGCCTCATGCTTTAGGGGGCATCTGTTACACAGTAATTTTTCACCGTCCCTGCAATCCCCATCTCACCCATTGGAGGGTCGTTTATGTGATCAATAAGCAGTGTCATGCCTTGCAAGTACCATCATTGCATCCCTTTCCATGAGGACAACATTCCTTCTGTTGATCATTTCTTGAACAGACCCCTAAAAAAACCTGTTTTTTCCTTGGCGCTGGTAGCCCATTATGTCCTCGCGCCATTGAGTAAAATTAACACTGAGCCCACGCCAGTTGGTGCTCTGTCCCAGTTAAGCACCCGCGCCAATCTGCTTATGGAATTTTTTTTTAAAAAAGAGGCGAAGTTTCGATTACAACAACTTCATGGATGAGTCATGAGGAGTGGTTTCGACTGAATAACTATGGCCTTCCTCCTTTGGCCTCTTGTTTCCACCTTATGGGGAGCCTCCCAAGGGATAAGGCCTCCCTTCCACTATTGTATGGATCCCAACCTCCTCCTCTCCTCTATAAATATAGCCATCTTCCATTGATGAAGGGGCTGAATGGTTGAGCCTTCAAGAGCCCTCAATAGCCTAGAGAATGCTAAAAGAGCCTTGATAGTCCTCATAGAGCCAAATAAATAGCAAGGAGATTATTTTCAAGACAACTGAAGAGAGAGACTTGTTCCATTCTCGACGAGATTTATCGAGACGTACTCCGTTGTCGACTCGCCGAAGTAAGATCCAGCGTCAGAGCGCAGGTTGTATCTTTCTTTGTATTGATTAATGATAAGTGACTTTGGTTATGGTTCCCCTCGTATTGTTCATACTTTGTGATTATGGGTTGTATCTTCTCTGACTGATACATAATTGCATATATTGGGTTTTATGCTTGTGTGTTCGTCGTGTTTCTTGTATGTGCAGGTGTTCGATCGCGCCAAGCGGGAGAATTTTGATCTGCTAGAGCAAGGGAACTGGAGCGCTATCTTTTCCGTGAACAACAACGTTGGACTTGAGGTAGGCCTTTCTTGCAATTTGGTCTATTGCAATTAGGAACTTGCGTCTTAGCATGATATGACTGTTGCTAGACCCGATCTGGGCTATTAGGGATCACCTCTATCCGCAAAGGGGATTTACCTCTCCAACACCCTATGAGCAACATATTTTCAGATTCCCTTCTGAAAAAAAAAATCTTAAGGAATCTTGAGGGCATCAAAATATTCCTTGAGGCCTAGAACTTGTCGGAGTCCATTTTCGACAAAATTTATGTCGATTTTACACCTCGGCTATATGAATCCAATGTCGATGTCTATTTTAGCATCAAGTCTTCCCATTTTTTTATTCATTTTCTAGATTGGAGTGAAAGTGTCATATTATCAAGTGTGGACAATTAATCCTATGCCTCTTGATGCCACAAATTCGATGGTGTAGCTAGATTCAGCAGCTGGGCATCTGCTTCTTTAGCCAACTTTAGGGGTTGAGGTACATGCAGTTTGATCATGTGCCTCTTTTTACTGTGAGATGTATTTTTATTTCTAGATCCTTTCTTGATGCATGTTGCAGGATATTTGTTTTTTCTTCATGTGAGATTATGTCATGATGATAGGAGGTCCATTATGAGTGAGAGTTCCTGTAGTGGAACCTCGTGGAGAGACAAGCCACTCATGTTGAGGGTACATATCCTTGTATGAACAAGAACATCATCCATGTACATCATCACATCTTCCAGCACTATATGAAGATACCTACCCCATTTTGACACCAGGCCTGGAGACATAGCTCACACTGGGGGAAATCCGTTATCGACGTCTTGTGTTCTTATGTTGTTGATGGTTGTCTTGTTTCCCCTTCTTTACAACATGCATATGTATTATTTTATGATATTTTAAAATGAAATTATAACAACATCACATGAGTAAAATATCATGGGAAATCTGATAGCTAACGGACCCGGATCAAGTGGTATCAGAGCAGTCTTCTTGCTGGTGTGAATTGTGAGCGTGAAAAATGATTGAACATGAAAAAATGGAGGATGGAAAACACATGTATGAGGCCATGCTCAAGATGTCCAAAATGGTGGACATGATGTATGAAGCTTATGAAATATGGTACAAAGAAGAAGTAGAAAGTGATGCTTCATCCACATCTTCTAGTGAATATTCATCGCCTTCATCTTCTTCTGATCATTAGCATGAGGATATTAACCATAGAATTCTAGCAGATAACACTAAATTGAAAGTTATTCTACGAGAGGAGAAAGAGGATAAGAAGATAGTGCAATTTCCGTTGTAAGATGCAAAGGTAAACTTGCAAGAATTGAAGCGCAACGACCAAAGACTTATAGCAAAGGATGCCAAATTAAGGAGGCTTCTACAAGAAGAATAAGAGGATAAGCAGATATTTTAGCTTTAGCTACGAGCAATGGAAGAGGCCTTGGAGGAGTTGAAGCACAGCAAAGGCTTGAAGAAGCTGTCATCACCTATTTTTGAATCGACATCTGAGGTAAAAAATGTTGATTTTTCTTCAGTTTCATCTTCACATGTTATCATTTATGTGGGAAATGTGGAAATACCCATTATAGGAACTAGCATGAGAATCCTCAACAAGAAGGGATACAAAGGAGGAGGACTAGGTGTTAATGGGATAACTCATCCATTGGAGGTTATGCAGAGTCCTCTATTATCAAGATTGGGATACATTGAAGGATAGTGCTTGAAGGTGTCAGAAGCTTCCAATACATGGTTGAAACCATTGGAGAAAGAGAATGATGGGAACACTTCACCATCATCCTATGACATCACACATGGCAACGAAAGAGGTGAGGCAATATCTTCTCACCATGATTTCACCAGAGGCCAACAAGAAAGGTATAACAAGTCTTAGTATTCTAATGTTCACTTTGATTACAAGCATGTCACTAACAATGAAAATAGATCATGGCATCGAAAAAAATGTAGTTTTTGTGGATTACATAACCATGTATTTGTTGAGTGTTCAAAAATAATGGTAGCACGAAATAGGATGAGGCGTGAAATACCTTCTCCATCGCAGGAAATGAAGAAGGTAAAGTAGGTTTGGAGGATGAAGACTCATTACAGTCATTGCGGTAGAAGTGGCCATTAGAGAGCCACACATTGGAGGCTCCATCTAGAGCAATGCCTTAAGGAAAATGTATCCATACATGAACCAGTTGAAACAACTGTTCGACAAGCAAATGCGCCATAGAGAGATGGCCCATTCACTTTGATAAGTGAGAGATGGTTTTTCTAGGTGTGGTAGAGTATCATGGCCTTATTTTTTAAATCATGTGTTGCATGTTAAAATTTAAAGTGATGATGTGTTTTCCATCACTTGCTAAGCAACAATGATGTTTTTGGCCTTGTATAGATAACTAGGGTATTGATTCCATTTTATGTAAACTTGACCATAGAGTATGTACTATAAACTCATGGAAAGTATGGGATGCTTGGGTCATAGTTGGTCATGTAATTGAGCATGTAATTTGCAGACGAATGTATAACAAGTTTGCGGGCATGCTTTTTCAGGTAGAGAATCTTTTACAGAGAATATTCCTTGATGCCTGAAAGATTCCATGGCAAGGTAAATTTTCATTTCGTCAGAATGATATGACGTTTACAGTAATTTTAACCAAAATTTCATAGGGAATGCAATGGTAAATTCAGAATGGCCATCTGAGCAGCAGATTTTCAAGTTCTCTGCAGAACAAAATCTTAGGGAATCTTGAGGGCATCAAAAAGATTCCTTGAGTCCCAAAACTAGTCGTAGTCCATTTTCAACAAAATTTATGTTGATTTTACACCTCTCAATGACATGAATCTGAAAATGATGTTTGTTTCAGCAACAAAGCTTCCCATTTTTTGGCCATTTTCTAGATTGGAGTGACAGTGTTAGATTCTCAAGTGTGGACAGCCGATCCTATGCCTCTCAACACCACGAATTCGATGGTGCAACTAGATTTAATAGTTGATCATCCAATTCTTCAACCAACTTCAGGGGTTGAGGTATATGCAGTTTTATCATGTGACTCCTTTTTCTGTGAGATGTATTGTGATTTCTAGATCCTTGCTTGATGCATGTTGCGGGATCTTTGTTTTTGCTTGAGGTGAGAATATGTCATGATGATAGGAGGTCCATTATGAGCGAGAGTTGCTATAGTGGAATGTCTTATGGAGAGAAAAGCCACTCGTTTTGAGGGCACATATCCTTGTATGACCAAGAACATAATCCATGCACATCATCACATTTTCCAGCACTATATGAAGCAACTTACCCTATTTTGACATCGGGCCCGAAGATGTAGCCCACACTGGGTGAACTCCATTATCAACATCTCGTGGTCTCATGTTTTTTATGGTTGTCTTGTTTCCCATTCTTTACAACATGCATATGTGTTCTTTTATGCTCTTTTAAAATGCAATTCTAACAACATCACATGAGTAAAATATAATGGGTAAATCTAGTAGTTGATAGACCCAGATCACCTAGGAAAGCACATTCAATGTTGTTGTGTCGGATCAAACTTCACTATTCCAAATTGTTACCTCAAAATATAAATATCCTCACTTATAACAAGAAAATTAAACCTTTGGAAGAATAAAATGAAGGGTTCGCATTGGCGTTGTTGTAATGAGGGTGATCCTCCACAAAGGGATCTCTCTTCGGCTACTTGGAGTCGACGATAGATCCACACAAATTTCTCATGCTATAATTGCAAATATTTGTACAAATTATGAAACTAAAGAAGAAAAGAAAATAAGTTCATAGAATGCAGTCCCTGGACTTGAGAAAGGCTCTTGCACTATCAGAAAATAATGATTGTGTGCATGAATTTCATGCGTATAGGATCCAAGAAGGAGCACGACCTGACTTTGGTCAAAATAGAGGAAATTTAGAAACTAACAGATTTGCAAGGATGTTGTTAGTTTCTAAGGTCCCGTGGTTAATTCCTTGCAAGAGCTTTAAATTTTATTTAATTTAAAAAGCTTTTTGTCATTGTGAAACCCTATGAATCCTCAAGGCTTGACTCATAAATACAACATATCTATGATTTAGTGAGCGATGAAGCAAGTGGAGAATGATCAAACTTGTAAACAGATGAAGCTCCCTAAATAGGGAAAGCATACTGCAGCCCTAGAAGGGCATTACTACCTGAGATAAGGTGACCATTACCTAAAATTATCACACCCATATTTGGTGTCCCATCTATGAAAATTGTGCCTGTAGAAAACACTGCATCGAATCCAAGCATCTCTAGTTGCCACCCATAATAATCGTTGACAAATCCCCCAATTACCACAGTAACATCACTATTTTTACTGCTTTTATTATATAGTTGAATAATCCTAAAGGTTGAGTGGACCTAAAGGAAAACAATTATTGTGGACATATTTTATTTTTTAAATTTAATAAATATGGAATTTGAATTATTGTGCAAAAATGGAGACCAGGATTTCAAATCCATGAGGATGGATAAGATTCCAAAGACTTTCCCAGATTCTCCAAAAATCCTTGGAGAAAACAAAATAAATTAAAAATATTAGATTGGAGATAAAAATATAAAAGATACCTCAGTAAAGTGAAAATTTACTAAGAAGAGGTGAAATAAAACTAGAAAGAGGAAATAACTAGTTTTAAAGTACCTTTGTGGAAATAACAAAAGGAAAGTTGAGGCAAAAAGGAAAAAAACATCCTCATTAACTCGAAGCAGTTATAGAAACATGTTGAAAGGAAAGAAAGCTTAAATAAACCATTCCTGGGTAGACGAGAGGTTGTCTACACTTGGGAGGAATTGGTCTCTACTCGTGGGGAGTTGTGGAGAGAAAGCTCAAGGTTGGGTGGCAAATAGTATTACCAAAATTGGTATGCACAAGTAAATTCAATTCGGTGTTATGAATTGTAGTGTTACAGAAAGTTTGAATTTATCTATTTGTATTGAATTTGGATTTAATTAGAGTAGATGGAAGTGTGTAAGAAATTTATTTTTATGCATGATTAAATTCTGTATAAAATTCGTTTAGACAATATTATGTATTTAACAGAAAAAAATATAGTAAATATAGTTGATATGTATGGTTACACAGAAAATTATAAATTTATAGACCAACACTCATAATGTCTAAACTCCAATAATCAAGTTTAAGTCCGAGGTTAGGTTGTAAAATTTAAAACTGTGTACACAGAAAAAAATAGATAACTACATGTGGAAATAAGTTAAATTAGTGTATTTATTAGTTTTTGAAATAAAAAAATTAAATAGGAAATTATGTACATAAAGAGAAAATTCCTTTTGCTTAGTAAACATGAGTACAAAAATTCAAAGTAGATTTGCTACTGTACAATAGCTATAAGAATTATTGATACATATAAATTATTGCATTAATTCAAAAGTGTAACGATGTCATATAGCATAAAGTATATGTAGTAAAGAAATATAACTCAAATTTCAATAGCTATAAGAATTATTGATACATATAAATTATTGCATTAATTCAAAAGTGTAACGATGTCATATAGCATAAAGTATATGTAGTAAAGAAATATAACTCAAATTTCTGATGATGATCGGGGGAAGGAAGGTTCAATCAGCATATTACTCTAGGTAGTCTAGGTTCATAGATAGAATTTATCTAACCTCATACACCATGTTTATAGAGTCAATTTACCCACCCATGATAGTATTAACCACGTCGTTCTAGGAGATCAACTCAATAGAATTAGATCAAGGAGATCAACATTGTATCATAACTGAAATAATTTAAACCATGGTCTTATTATGGATATAAATGACAATTTAAATCTGTTATAAATTATGGATCGAGTTCATGGTCCTAACTAAATAGTTACAACATAATTATAAATAGATAGTTCATAATTCAGGAGAATTCCTCAAAATGATTCAGACCAACCTGTATAGAAGAAATCAAATTCTACTATCAATGAAGGAAAAAATGAGTTGCTGAAATTGATAGAATTATTAATTAAACTGGGAAATTGTGCACTGAAGGAAGTGGAGTACTTGGAAATATAGTTTATACACATGAATTGGTATGTGTATGGATATAATTAAAATTAAGTAAATCAAATAATATATAAACATGTGACAAGAATAATTAAATCTGGAAAATTTATTTTCATTGAAGAAATCTCCGGATTATCTAGTGTTAAGAAACAATGGTCGACGTTTCGAATCCCAAAAAAGATCCATATTAAAGACAAGTTTTTTTTTTACCTTACTGTTCTAGGTTAAAAAGTGGCAAAAAACCTGCACATAAATATGAGAAAAATGCTTAAGTGTAAGAATTGAATTAAACAGAAGAGAAAAAGGAAATTGATTTGATGAGAAGGAAAGTGAGTACCTTTAGTGGATTATATAAATTAAAATTTATATGAATGGGTTAATGTATAAGAGAAGTGTCATTAAATCCTATAAAGGGGTTTAAAAATAACGTTGGCATATAGTTTACATAAACAAAAATTATATCATTAAATTATTAAGAGGTTTAGATATATACTTTTAATTTAATAAAGGGTATATGCTTCGATAATGGAAATTGACATAATATATAATTTTAACCCTAGAGGACGTTAAGGATGGCATATAATGTGGAGAGAGATAAGTGATGAAAATGGATTTGAATACCATAAATATTTTAAGGTAAAATATAGTGTGATGTAACTATATTATGCTAGATTTAGTATAAACTTGTAGGGAAAGAAATAACTACAATGTATAAATGAAATTATAGTAGAACTAGGTGGTGAAGAACTATCTTCAAGGATAGTCACTACTAAAACTGAATTATGAATTCGTTAAGAAGGACAAGGATCATAAATCTCAGAAATGTATTCTATACATGAAAGCATAAGTTGTGAAGGAAATTCTCACAACAGAAAATACAATGAAAGAGTTTTGTCGAATGGTGAAGAAGTACATTAATGTCATTGACTATAGAGTAGTAATAATTCTATAATTAGAAAAGAAAATTTGGTAAGTGGAGTTGTTACAACTGCTCTGATTATAGTTTTTGCAATAGTCACACTCACTATTGTCTCTTACAATATTGAGCTATCCTTTACTATGTCAAAATCATCTCAAATTTATAGAAAAGCCTCATATATCACACTTGTGTCATGTCCAAAGTGGAGACCATCAACCAAGACAGAAAATGTGAGCTGCAAAATATATGGATTCTTCCATACCCTCGACTAGAATGTCTTAAACTGCTTAGTGTTTTCTCCACCAGTTCTTCCCTCCATTATAATACCTTTGAAAATAACCTACCAACGCATGTTGCAATTTCTATGAATGTCGATTTATAGGTGTTTGAGCTTGACATTCAACACAAAAAAATCTGACAACACCTAACCACACCTCTATCACTATCCCAATACACGTATTCTTGAAGTACACTCATGCAGTTGGCTAAGAGGGAAAATTTTAGGGGATAATTTTCCATGTTTTTTCCAAAAAAAAGATTCACCAATTTCCATTTTTTCTAAAAATGATTCTACCACATTTTATAATACAAAATTATTTTACCTTTAAAATTTCCAAAAATTTATATATACTATTATAAAATCATTATGAATATAAATATTTTTACAAAAATATTTCCAAACATTTTACGATTTGTATGCTAGGGATTGGTAATATTCACCAAGGGATCTAAAATTTAAAATAAACTTGCATCCTTCAAATTTTCCTTGGTTGGCTTCCACAGGAAGTCAAGTTAAAATTTGGTGTAGTTAAGAGCACACTTTCCACTGGCTCCACAATACAAAACCTGGTTCGAGAGGGGTGCCTCTCAATTCTATCTACATATTGACTCTTTAAGCGAAGATAGATCCACAACGCAATCTAGTCAACAATGATGCACGATCGATCCACAATGAAATTTGGCCAACAGTGTTGCAAGGAGCACACACCCTCCTCTCAACACAAATATTATCCAGCCAAAACACTCGCTCAACAGATCATGCAATCTCAACCAAAAAATTAATCACGTTGTAGGCTTCCATGCTCACCACACTAATTTCGACATTACGGTCTCTACCAAAAGAGATATCCTTCTGTGCAACTCATCCTTGGGTCCAGTTGCGAGATGTGATGCGCAAGCAACTCAACCCTCTAGATGGATAGGAAGTACCACAAACACATCACACAATAATATTTTTATTTCCCTGGCCCTCCAGTGAGGGTGCCAAGGCCCATGCCTAAATGAGCTCTGATACCGAATTGAAAATTATGATCACTATATTATTAATCATATAATGTTACATATAAATACATGTAATTTTTTCTCAAGATAGGCAGACTATCTTGGACATGCAATCACTTGATTGAGAGAATATCTCAACCACACACCAATATAAGAAACATATAGATCGCAACAACTCCTAAACATTAGGAACAAACTTTTGTATATAGAATGAATCACAACTCAGACTAGTAGGAATTATGCTTTCCAATTCCTAGCTAGTCTAATTGATGATCAAGATTGTAGATTTACCTTTACTATTGAAAAAATAGTTATGTGATTTGAGGTGGAATATGATCACTTTTGTAAGTTGAGGAATTTTTTTTTTTAGCCTTTGATAGATCCGAGAAAATTATAACATGGAGGCGTAACAAAAACCAAATTCCTTCAAAATTTTCCAATATATAAGACACAAAATTATTCCTATCAAAATTTTTTCATCTCTTGGCCATCACAAAGTTGAGTGTTTTATTTCATGCCAAGAAAGTGTTTGAGTGAAAATATAAGCAAGTGAGTCAATATGTATGTTGATAGGCTCCAAAGGAGATAATATCCCCATTAAGTGAAGTTTGTCTCGGCATTGGGATCTCGATGAACTATTATAGTTGTGGGGGTCCACGAACTCTTGGCATCTTAGATCCCATATGGATAGGTTAGAACATATGCAAAGTTGTGAGATCATGTGGTAAATTCAAGCAAAGATTTTGTAATTGGATGTGTTAAGTGCTACAAATGGGAAGAGGGAATGATTGGGGTCGTCTGATAAATCTCATCATATTGGGAACAAATTACTGGATCAAGAGTGTAGGTGGTGAATTACAACATGGAGAAAATCTAAGATCTTATATCACCACTATGGTCGCATATATGTAAGAAGCAAGGTAAGATCACTCATGTGTTAAATTTTTTAGTTTAAGCGCATATTTTATAATGTGAATTGGAAAAAATTAGAGGTTGATAGGTCTTTGCTCTCTTTTGTATATATGATATGAGGTGTTGTCGTTGATGTTAACGACTACAATCTTGGGATTGATGGTATATTAGGTACGATGGTTGTGTTGTAGATTTAAGAGAAACATTCACAACAATGTACAATTTAACATGGAAAATTAAGCCAAAATATTTATTTTAAAAACTTAGAATATTAGGATTCCAAGTGAGAAGTGAGAGAATGGGCATTGACATCATGATACAATTATAAAATTTAATTTAATTATAATTTGTTTATGTTATTATTAACAATGTTAATTGAGCCGAGGGCTCACTTTATAGCCCAGTATGAAGGGGATGTTTAATTTTGTTCGATCTTTCGAGTTGACACAGGATCTAAATAGAATTCTCTAAATAGAAAAACATTATAGGCTATAATAAAAAAAATGAATAAGTTGTAAAGTAATTAGCAATAAAAAATTTGTGAGAAAGATGTTTAAAACTTATACATTTCAAAAATATTTTAATAGGATATTTAAATAAACTATTGTTAACTAATTTGCACTAATAAATTTTTGAGTAGAGATGCTCATTCTACAACCTAGTATGAGGGGGATGTTTAATTATAAATTTTTTGAGTCTAGAGGCTCATTCTATAGACCAGTATGAGGGGGTTGTGTAAGTTTGTCTATCTTCCCTAGTTGACACATGCTCTAAATAGAAAAATAATGTTCCTTATAATAACAATAAAAAAAATGATATGACCTAGTTGACAGATGCTGTAAATAAAAAAATAATGTTCGTTATAATAAAAAATGAATATGTTGTAAAGTAATTAGGAGTAAAGAAAATTGTGAACAAGATGTTTAAAACTTATACTTTTAAAAAATATTTCAGTAAAAGATTTAAATCAACTATTTAAGATTTATGTTAACTAATTTGGATTGATAAAATGTCTCTTTGTACATGTTATGTAAAATATTTTAATGTCAATTATGTATATATTATATATATTTTTAACAAATTATTCATATATCATGAAAAAATAAGTTTTATGGTTAAAATGTTTATTTGGTCATATATATACTCTATATAGCATTCAAAAATACAATTTAAACAATGAAAAATTACACATTGTATTTGACACTCTAAAGAAGTTTCCACTTGAAGAAATTTGGCCTCCTCTATGACAGGAATTTAATGACACATGCAAAAAATAGAAAAAATTATAGGCTATAATAAAAAAAAAAATGAATATGTTGTAAAGAAATTAGCAGTAAAAAAATGTGAGTGAGATGTTTAAACCTTATAATTTTAAAACATATTTCAATAGGAGATTTAAATAAAATATTTAAGATTTATGTTAACTAATTTGGGCTGATAAAATGTCTCTTTGTACATGTTATGTAAAATATTTTAATGTCAATTATGTATATACTATATATCATTTAAAAAAAAAATGTATATATCATGAAAAATAAGTTTTTATGGTTAAAATATTTATTTGGTCCTATAAATACGCTATATAGCCTTCAAAACTACAATTTAAACAATGAAAAGTTACACATTGTATTTTTCACTTTAAAGAAATTTGAAAGTGAAGAAATTTGATCTCCTTAAGATGGATCTATGTTGGTTATAATAAAATTAATATATAAAAATAAAACAAGGATTTTAGTTGTGAATGATTTTTCTAGAAAAATTAAGAATAACAAACCACTATATAGATATGTAAAAAACATGCATGAATATCCATAAATTATAGCATAAATATGTGAAACAAGTTAATAACATGAAATTATTTTATGCAGGTGATGCAATGAGACTTTAGAACTATGGTCCAATAAATATTTTAAAAATATTATTTTAATAATAATGAAAAATAAATATGTGTTTTTCAAACTTAAATATTATAAATTAACATTAGTGAATAGAAAAATCAATTGATATAATCCTATTTTAATAAAAACTGATAAAAAAAAAAGTTTTGAAACATCAATTCCATAGCTTCAGTGCATGTACTTCCTACTCTGCATATTAAATACTCTCTGGTAGTAATTACATAACCCATTTGTACAAGTTACTTATACCTGCTGGTTTGTACAAAATTTGCTTAGACTCGATTTCTAAGGTTGACTCTGGTTGAGTTCTTAAAACACGATGGTTTTCTAATGGAAACCGAGATAACATGGGATAAAGGAAGTTTGTGTTGATAAACAAGCAAGCACTAAGCCAAACGGAGATAACATGGGATAAAGGAAGTTTTTGTTGTGAAACAAGCCAGCACTAAGTCAAATAAAGTCAAATAAAAGGAACAACTATATGGTTCTATCAAATAAGAAACAAATAAGAAACAACTATATGTTTCTATCAAATAATAGTAATGAAATAAGCTACATAATAAAAGAAGATTATTACGTCTAATTGTATATACACGAAAAAATAATTCAATTCACTGGCTTCAAAACATGTATATATAAACAAGCATAAGTGGTGCGTTTAGAAACACTAGTTATAAATAAATAAATAATTTTGGTGTTTAGAAAAATTCCAAATATGACTAGCTTAGACATACCCTTTAATTATATTAACAAAAATAGTTTTACATATAAAATAAAAAATTATCCCTAAGCTAGTAGCATAATTCAAAATAAGTGTGCGGAACCCTATTCAATATAACCATAAAAAAGTAGCCTTGGCCTTCACTAGGCATCCTCAAACTCTAGTCATGAAAGACTCGGAAGAAATATAGGATTAAGGAATTTCGTACATGGCAATTCGGAAAATATAAACTATTATGTGAGAGAACTCTGAGTTGGAAATTTATAGTGTTGGAATTACGATTTCCGTTAAACCAAAATTCGTAGATATTAGTCTACGTTGCAATCGCCAGAGTTGGGATCTACGAGAGGTGGTTAGTCCATGTCGTAAAACACATGGGGAACGTTGAACCCAATGTCCAACAATCTTCCCTCCAATGTGAGTCGGGGAGTTTCGAACTCGAAACCCGTCGCTGATATCAATTGTTGGAATCACGATTTTCGTTAGACTAAAACCCACAGGGATTAGTCTCCGCTACAATCGCCAAAATTGAAATCCATAAAAGACAATTAGTCCATGTTGCAAAACACACAGAAAACATTAAACCCGATATTCAACATATAAGACATTCCTGTAACATTAAAAGACATCTATTAAAAAACCCCTACTAAACTTTGTACTAAAACATCTATTTGTAAACCCCTACTAAACTTTGTATTAAGAGATAAATTCAAAATTTCGAAGACTCGACAACAACCATTTACCTTGAGAGTATTTCTGAGAATCTTGGAGAATATTTAATTTGTCTTTACCATACTCGGTCACAAAAGCAGAGATTCTATTTTGGAGACAATTTATTGGGGTTTTGCGGCTGAAGAAATTATATTTTGGAGACAATTTATTGGGGTTTTGTGGCTGAAGAAATTATATTTTGGAGACAATTTATTAGGGTTTTGATGCTCAAATTCCATTAACACAATAAACGAGGGTTAGTAGTTAATAAAATATTGTATAAACACAAAGACCTCATTCAAAAAGTAAAAGAACTAATAAAATAGTATGATTTTATCTAGAAATAAATGAATTAATAAAATATTATACTATTGAATAAGAACTAATATTAACTAATAAAATAATATGATTCTATTCAAAAATTAAAATAATTAATAAAATATTATACTATTGAATATTATTGCAAAAAATTAAGAAATATAATTAACGGATATTATTTATATTAACAATTAGTTATTTTAAATTGAAAATATGGAGAAAAAATTATAATTCATGAAAATGGAAATAATAGAAAAATAAAATAAAAAAGTTAAATAAAAAATAAATAAAATTAAAAACAAAAAAAATGTAATTAAGGGTAATGGAAGTTATTAAAAAGCCCATAAAAAAATCATAAAATTAAATAAAACAAAAATAAAAAAAAATAGTAACTAATAAATTAAAAAGTTACTAAAAATCTCACTATAATCTTCAATCAATTTACAAATAAATAAATTTAAATAATAATAAAAATTTAATTTCTAATGTTAAACTATAGATAAATAGAAAATATTTTTGTTCAAAAACAAATTAATAAAGTTACTATAATACACATAATAAACCTTCCAAATAATAATAAAAATTGAATTCCTAATATTAAACTATAGATAAATGACAAAATTTAAATAATAATAAATATTAAATTCTAAACTATAAATAAAAGGAAATATTTTTTTTATAAAAACAAATTGATAAACCATAAAAACAACAATATACTATGAGTGCAACACAACAAATATAATAAGAATAAGGGGTTGTAAAAATATATTGAAACTTTGAATAATTTATTGAAGACTTAAACCCTGAGTATGATTCTAAGTGAATCAAGAAGTGTAATTTAGTGAAATAATGTAATTTTGCACTTTTTTCACTAAGTTAACGGTTCTCGTGTCAACAATAGGACTTGGATCGAGCCAGCTAGGGTATTTTCATTAATACTTGAATTTCTCGATTAATAATTAGTGAATTTTCTCCATTAATATTTGGGTTTCTCGATTAATACTTTGGTCTGCGGTAAATTTTCTAGATTAATACTTGGGTCTGCCGTGAAATTCTGCGGTGAATTTTCTCCATTAATACTTGGGTCTGCCGTGAAATTTTGCGCTGAAAATTTTGCAATGAATTTTCTAGATTAATACTTGGGTCTGCGGTGAATTTTCTGGATTAATACTTGGGTCTGTGGTGAAAATTTTGCGGTGAATTTTCTCCATTACTACTTGGGTCTGTTATGATTTTTTCTCGATAAATTTTTGGACCTGGGCACTTGAGGTCTGCTATCCGGTTTGCTGATATTCAGGTGCACACTTTGCTTATCTATGAATAATTCACCACAACTATCAAAGATTACCAAAGGTAGACCTAGCACAGTTACTCTACAGAGCCTTTATGAGTATATAGAGTCTTTAGAGAAACGTAGAGAAGAAAGAGAAGTCAAACTACAAACCCAGTTAGAAGCCATGCTGGAAAACAAATTCACATCTCTTGAATACAAGATTAAAAAAAAAAATAGAGAATAAAATAGAACTATTGGAGAATAAAATGGAGACAATGGAAACTAGGTTGCAGGTCATAGAAAAACAAAACCAAGATACGAACCAAATATCCCAACAAGGAGATGGTGATAATATAGAGAGTCTTAAAATTAATGACATGATTAAAGAACTAGAAGAAAAAGTTAACAACAATCTCACCCTAAATAGTGGGGCAGGTAAATTAGATATCAAACCAATTAAAGATGAAATGAAAAAATTGATCGAATTAGACCATGAGCATAATAAAAGGGCCTTGAACCGTATAATATTCGGTTTGAAAGAGGAGGTAGACGAGGATACTTTAGCCATAGCTCAGATAGAATTACATAATAGATTACAAATTGCAACCATGTGTCTCACAGAAGCAACAAGGTTAGGGAAATTAACTGAGAATAAAGGAAGGTTGATTGGAATAAAGGTGAGCTCTACTAACCATAAGTATGACATACTTAGTAAAACCTCAAGTCTAAAAGGAATGGGAATATTTATAACGAAGATCTCATTCCAAAAGATCAAGAAGAATTAAGAAAGGAGGTTAAAAAGGTAAAAGAAGCTAGGAAGGAAGGAAAATAGGCAATAATCAGAAATATAAAAGTTGTTATTCGAGATAGAAACCAAAAAGATAGTAATAAATAGAAATTCAACATGCTCTGAATTCTTTCTTGGAACTGTCAGGGCTTTCCATGGAACAAAGGCCCCAAGCTAAGTTGGATCTCAAATGATGTTGATATTATATTTCTTGTTGAAACTTGGGAGAACGAAGAATCTAAGGTCCCTAACATAGATGGCTTTGTACTATGGTTTACCTGGAACAAACGATCCTCCAGTAGAGGCATAGGGGGCATAGCTTGCTACATTAAGAAGAACATCTCCCCCCATGCTAGGATTTATAAAAACGACCCTTACAACCAATATAGTTGGATTGAGATCACTGACATTAATGATAAAAAGACCTTCATAGCAATCTGTTATTTTTCCCCCATTAATTCTAACTTCTATAAGAAAAAGAATCTAGATAAAAATAGTCCTTACAATGGTTTAGAGAATGATATTTCTAGCCTAAGGAATGAAGGAAATATCCTTTTAATGGGTGATTTTAATGCTCAAACTTCAAGCAACCAAGATTTTCTTCCAACCCCAATCCTCTTTGGTTAGACGAAGACCTTACTCTCGCTAGCTGGTACAAAGGGAGCTCTGAAGACCTCGGGGATAATTTGTTTGGGTTGGAGCTGGTCAAGCTATGTAGTGCTTAGGATCTCATAATTTGCAACAGTCTAAAGAAGTGGCCCAATTCTAGCAAGTTGACCTGCATCCATGGGCTTGGCAGGAGTGTGGTAGACTATGTTATTTCCGATCTCCCTTTATACAACGAAATAATAAATTTTGACATCTTAGATGACCACGAGCTTGACTCTTATAATAGGCCTTTGCTCATAACTCTCAATTTTGTCATGCATAGAGATCCCATAGAAGATAATCCTTATAGTCAAAAGAAATTAATCTTTGATAGAAATAAAAATGATCTCTTTCTAAATGAATTGAAAAATAATTTGCTTCCTTTATCTAGTATAGACAACATAGATGACCTCTATCATAATTTTACTGCAACCCTCTCATATTCTATTAACAAGTTCTGAATTGAAGCCTCAAGTAATAAAAGAAATAGAAAAACCAACCCATGGTATGACAAATATGGTAAAAGTGCAAGGAGAGCAATTAAAGAAGTTGTTGATGAATCTCTCAAAATTAATAAGATAAAAATCTACAAAGCCCTAACTAAAAGGAAAAAAAGGCAATAGATTCGTAAAAGACAAGAGAATCTCTTAAATCTCTCTAAGGTGGCTCCTAAGAAATTTTGGAGGCAGATTCTAACTAGGAAAACTAAAGATAATAATAAAATTGCTTTACACGACTAGAATTCCTATCTTAAAAAGCTTTATGAATCTCCAAATGCTCGGGATTTTGAAACCCTACTCACAACGAAAGAAGTTTTCTCATTAGAAGACATTGATTTTGGGGTCAAACGTCTGGAAAATGGAAAAGCTAAGGACATTGAAGGTTACCAGGCAGAAATCTTAAAAATTGGAGGTCCTGTCCTCATCCCCCACATCCACAAACTTTTCAACCAAGCGGTCAAGCAAGGCTTCCCTAAACCTTGGACTCAGAGCCTCTTTATCCCTATTTTTAAAAGTGGAGATAGAAATAACCCCTCTAGTTATCGAACAATTATGATCAGCCTTGTCTTAGCCAAGTTATATGGTATTATTTTGGAAAAGAAGTTGAGCATTTGGCTTGAAAGTGAAGGTAAGAGGGCTAAAGGCCAAGCGGGTTTTAGAAGGTAGCACTCAACAACGGACCACCTTGTTATGCTTATGAACATTGTGGAAGAATGCCATAATGATAAATCCAATCTCTTCTGTTGCTTTGTGGACTTTAGAAAGGATTTCGATAAGGTTCCTAGAAATAACCTATGGAATAGATTAGAAGAGAAAAATGTTCCTTTCGAGCTAAGAGTGGCCGCTATAAGGTTATACGAGAATGTAATTGCCAAGTTAAAGAGCAATGAGGGGTGGTCGAAAGATAGTAAGTGTAATATCAGAGTTAAACAAGGTTTCCCGCTCTCCCCTACGCTATTTGGCATTTACATCGACAAGCTAGAAGGTTGTTTAGAGGAAGCAGGATGTGCTAGCACGATCTTAGCTGGGATAGTCACCATCCTTCTTCTCTATGCTGACGATATTGTTCTTCTCGCAACGTGCCCATTTGATCTTGATAAGCAACTTAGAATTCTTAAGGATTTCTGCTCTACCATGAATATGTCTATTAACATTGACAAAACAAAAGTTATGATTATCAAATCCAAGGAGGACACTTACGCTAATTTTATGTATGACAATAGTAACTTGGAGGAAGTGTCTTCTTACAAGTACCTAGGAATTGATATTCATCACAAGCTCAACTGGAACTTTATCATTCAGAAAAGGATTAATGGGGGGTGGAAAGCTTATTTTGGTCTTGAAAATAATTGTAAAATGGAAAACCTCATAATGTGGGATAGAAAGAAGTTCCTCTTTGAGACTTTAGTCACTCCTGTTATCTTATATGGATGTGAGGTTTGGGGTTGCAACATCTCTAGAGAATCTTGGAGAAATATTGAGCAAATCCAGAAGCGTTTTATAACATATAACCTTAAAATTAAAAGCAATACACCCTATCCTATTCTCCTTATAGAAGTGGGTCTTTCCCCTATCGAGAGCCTAGCTATGACTAGGCTTTTGTTGTACAAGCACAAGCTCAATAGCATAGGAGACCATAGACTTCCTAAGCTAGCTTTAAATTCCAACCAAAATCACCTAAGGCTTAAACAAGGTTGGTATAAATACACCAGGGACTGGTTAAACCATTTGGAGATCGACGAGAATGTTGCGTTGCAAAACATCAATAACATTAAAAAATTTGTTACTTCTAAGTTAAAAGAAAAAAAGTGGTGTGAGAAAGATCTAGCAGCTAAAAGAAAATTAGGGTATTATAAGGAGGTCATCAACCCCACCTTAGAATATCAAAAGTATCTCTTTGTTTTAACTAGCTCAAAGAAGAAAATTAATATAGGCAAGATTAGAACGAACTCTCATGAGCTCCATTGTGAAACAAGTTGTTGGACAGTTCCTAAAACTCCATGGATGGAAAGGATTTGCCATCTCTGTGAGAATATGAACATTGAGGATGAAAATCACTTCCTCTTAGAGTGCCCCGCCTACAACCACATTAGAGCTCAATTTTATAATCTTTGTTGCAATACAGACCTTCCTAGCCTTTTAAGATGTCAAAAAGCTTTTTGAGAATAAGAATAAAATCTTAAATCAAATTAAATAACTCTTTTCTTTAGGTCCCTTAGACCAAAAATTGGTATTAGTAAGCGTTAACCATCATCATCATCATCCCTCGAGAAGGATTATCCTCGTTAAGAATCCTCAAAAAGGTTCCCACATAAAATCCCTCAAGACACTTTCCATCAACGAAACTAGAAGACAATTTTCATAAAAGAACCCTTCAAACCTGAGAGGAAAATCGCAAAGTAGAAACCTTAATCATAGTAAAAATTAAATTTACAGTTTCGAGAGGCAAGTAGAGAGTCGAGAGGAGAATAATACATGCCATGTTTTCACGAACCTTCAATCTCGGACTGGATGCTATTTTCATACGAAGTTTGGGCAGAGTGTGTCAAATTTCCCAAAGGGGCGTTTTTCTCAAAGTTTTCTCTCTCAGAAACGAATAAGGCTCTGAAATCCCTGAATAACTTGCGTTCAGAAAAATAGTTTCGAGAGGTTCTTGGTGAACCTGTCAAAAGAAAAAGAAAAATAAAAGGTTGATCAAATGTCTGTATTACAACTATGAGAAGTAGAAAAGAAGAGTCGATCGAATATGTGAACCCTCATCTGAAAATTCCAAAGAAAACTTGTATACAATTATTTACTTGCAACTTGAGGCTCAAGGTGTTTCGACCAGCATAGTTGAATACAAAACTCTGCTCGACAACTCGATAAGTTTAACATGCAAGTCAAAACCCTAGTCCGTCACCCAGAAATCATAATCTGCAAGAGCGGACACAATGCCAACAAAATAGCCAAGAGCGTAATCATTCCAACCAGTTTGTTTGGTGTGACATTATCATTGTTGAATCACTGAAATTCATTAGTACCATCCAATTGTAAGTCCAATGTCAAATTAAGAATTTCATAAATAGAAAGGTCCAATGTTTTGGTGGAGGGGTTCGCTTAATATATGAAGGATAGATGAATGATATAAGGTCTCTTCGGAGCATTATCGATAAATGTTGATTGCTTAGGTGTCGTGGAACCCAACCTCAAGGGTTTGAAACTTGTTCCTTTTCCTAAACGTGTGTTTGTTTGCGTTTGTTTGCGCGTGGCATATATCATCTTCTTAACATTATAGTGAGACTTGATGATAAGTATGTTCCTATGTAGATGATCCACAATCAAATCCACATAGTAGAACACAATTATTGAGTAATTTACTCGATGTGATTTAGAGAAGAATTGATCAACATACAAGTATCGTGGTAAACACCCAAATGAGAGTAGAAAGAAAAATAAATAAAGACTTTATAAAGATGGTAGATGAATATGACTAATAAGAATTGAACATGCATTAAAGAATAAGTTTGCTACATTGTGCAAATGAGATTAAGCAAAAGTAACATTTTTTTAGTGTGTAATTTGGAGGTATGTTACATTCCTCTTCAGTCTCTTTAGTAACTTATTTATGTATTGAATTTTTTAATCCATTTTTAGTCTAAGTGTATTTATTTCTTTTATACTATGGTATTTTCTTTTACTGTTTTTTTTATTAAGCAAATACATTATAATCTAAAGATCTCAATGTTCAATTTCTGGTTTAGCCTTCTCTAAAGTCAATCAAAACATGGATGCTTTAGGTTGTATCTAATATTTTGCTGTTTAATACAAAACTTTATAATAATAATAATAATAATAATAATAATAATAATAATAATAATCTTTAAGGTTTAAACTTTTTCTCAAATGTTACATTCAAAAAGAGATTTTTGTTTTAAGATATTTGATCCCTTGAAGTAATTAGTAGATCTATAATTAAGATAGACTATATTGCTAATAAATAAATTAATCACTTACTTTATTTTTAGTTTTTCAAAAAATTATTTTGGTAATATCAAATGATTTATACTACTTTCAAAAGCATTAACATACATCAATTTTTGTTCCTATTGCCACTTGGGAAACTAGACCAATAGTATAAGCACAAGAATTTCCAACTGTTCATACCTATTGTAGTTGGTACAACACCACCCAAAATTTTGGGTATATCTAAAATTTCGGGTCCCCCTGCTCACTTAGCTATTAGGGTTTTGAACCGGCTCGTAGTCATTGAACCTTCTCACCATCATGACCATATGCTTTTGCCACATTCACGCCATGTGTGGGGGGGGAGTTAAGCACTTGACATACTTTCACTAGAAACCCTTCACCATGGATTTTTAGGTACTCTATTCGGGCTCTTCATCGAGCAGGTGGTCACTTGTTAATTATTTTAAAATCGGAGACATCATCCTCTAATGGTAGCCATATGAAATAAATAAACTCATTGAAATTGCCAAGCCTTCAGCTGGTTTCTCATTTTAAGCATTGTATGTCCAAGTGATATGCTTCAAAATACCTTGCTGAAGTTATTTATATAAATATTTATATGTACTTCAAGTAGGTGGATGGTTTTTATTTTTTTCGAGCTGCTTATGAACTCGTTCAATAAAATCATGGCTCATGCTATCGTTTTGTTTGTCGCGGGTCTTGTTTGGCTACGTATTAAGGGAGCATAAATCATGGTGAAGTCATTTGTTACAATGGTAGTGGCTACCTAAAACCAAGCTATTAGAAGTAGCTCCCAAATAACGATATAAGGCATCAAAGCCAAGATCCGCAAGAATGAAAAATCCAACTAAGGTGAGCTGGATAGCGCGAATTACCACCTCTCATGCTGCATCACATGAAACGCATGTTGCCCAAGCATGCCATCGAGGCAAGTTCCTCATGCACGAGTGATATTTTTTTTGCTATGCGCAAACAAAGGGAAATTGGTCGAGAAAGCCATCAGTAAGCGTTGAAATATGTAACAAGTTCGTTTAAGATCCATTCAATGCGGCACCATAGAGAAACTCAGCAAAACATTAGTCGTGAAGGAAAATAGGAAGGATGTGAAAGGCATATCTCCATTGTCGATTTTCCATCAATCTGTGTCAGTCGCAACCAAGGTATAAGTGGTCGAATGGCTAAACACCCCTTCAACGTAGACAAAAAAATCATGCACGGTGGCCAACTCAACTTAAACAGAGAAGAACCCATGCCTATGAGAACGCTTTTCGGACTGATGTCATTAGTAATATATAGCAACAATTGGTGTCAAATGCGCAGGAGTCAATGACTTCATCCGGAGAGCATTTACTCACCTATGTTCAACATAAAAAAGAAGTTGTGTATGCACCTGAAGGAGGTGAAAGGCACATCTCTGATTTTGATAGTGTCTTTTACTACAAAGTTTTGATCATGGCTTTCGAATACGAAGTTTCCTTTATATTTATGCTACCACCAAATCTATATTATAAATACCCAACAAAATTTGACAGAGATCAAAAGAGGCTTTTAGTTTTGATTGCTTGCACTACAGGGCCATGAACAACATGAACCAACGGGAAATTTAGCACACAAAAATGAGTGCCTTACATCGAATCCGGAGCTATTTTCGGGATGACTTGGAACCCTCATCCTATGAGACGACCAAGTTGGTGTGTGATACAACAGCGATTTGGGGCACCCAGTATAAAACTCCATCGACTTGGTCGATAACAGCACATGGGGAACGAATAAGGAAACGAAAACCTTCACCCCTAAAGACGAGACATCATCATGAACGCGACTGGTCATTGGGTTGCAAAACCAATGGAGAGATTCCAACCTGCGACTGGCATGGCGGTGCGACCGTGCGACCTCTATGAGGTCACATTTCACATGAAATCAGTGAGTCGCATTCTCCCTCAGGTCGTTGGGTTGCAAAATTGATGGAGAGAGTCCAACCTGTGATTGGCGTGGCGGTGTGACCGTGCGACCTCTATGAGGCCGCATTTCACATGAAAGTAGTGATTGTTACTATCCCTCAGGTTGTTGTGTCGCACAGGCTCAGCAATAGGCCAACAACGCGACCTCCACTTCATTTGCGACTATGTAACTTTGCCAATGAGTCGCATTCTCTACCCATTTCATCTGGTATACGACTGGGCAATAGCTAGTGAGTCACACTACCATAGGGTCACAAGATCTCCCCTCAAGAAAGCAGCCAGAGTGTGATCTCATTTCAATAACAATATTGTGACCTGGGAGCACCATAATCTGCACTCATCGTGTCAACATGCAGGCTCATGGGAAATTTTGAGAATTGGGAACTCTTGTTTGAAGGATCGCTCCCTATCTCTAACAAACTCGCATTTCCTCTCCTATTTAGTCATTTTCCTCATGTATGCGTAGGATCCATCTCATCGGGGTCTCTCCCCTTATTCATAACTGATAATTGTCCACTTTCACTACTGCAACAAGTCATTTGCGTGAATTAAATGTGAAAGGATAATACTAGTATGTGCATTGAGCCCTCAGTGAAGTAGAAGCCGCAAATTCATGACTGTACCCACGTTTCATAAATTTGTTTCTATATGGTGCGATGTTCATAGAGGATGAAAGGGCATCATGTCTCATCGACAGAACGATATCCCTATGAAGTAATAGCTACCAAAACAGTTTAAACTACAGGTCCACATTTGGCACTCAGTCCATAACTCTACCAACGGACATTACAGTGATTGAAGAGGTGCAGGGATGGCCTACACAAGCCATTCTCTCTGATGACAAAGTGGCACAACACTTGACCACACAGGGGTCTAAATTTATCCTTTTCACTCTTGCAAATTAATTAAAATATGCCCTTAGTAGTATTATTATTCGATCATGAAGACATGTGACCTATGCTATTTTATTGCAGGTATAAGCTTTCGGTTTGCAAAAAGAGCCAAGGTTTTCCCCAGCAAGCAAGGGGACGTTTTCAAAGCAAGTGGATTGTCATGAATCCCCAAGAAACTCACTTTAAGTTCAAAGGCACCTGGACACGTTCACGAGACAGAGATGCAGGAAAAGGAATCTTGCCATGAAGCCCAGAGATCATCAAAATAAGAATGCAAGTCACAGAATGCCCAAGGTCACAGGTCGCATATTAGACTGAGGTCGTAGGTTGTGGATTGCCCAAGGTCGCAGGTCGCAGATTTGATCGAGGTCACAGGTTGTGGATCGACCGAGGTCGCAGGTCGCGGATTGTCCGAGGTCGTAAGTTGTGGATTTATTAGGGTTGCGGGTCGTAAATAGCCTAAGTCGCAAACCAACCCAACAGTCGGGAAAACCAAGAGTCAAGGGGGCAACTCAAGAGTCGCCTTAGCCTATATGTACAACTTCGAGAAAGAGTACAAGGACTTTTAGCTCGACAATGAAAGCCAGTATGATAGAGGAATTTTTGCTAGAGAGCTAAAGGCACTCAGCTCTTTGTATCAAGTAGAAAGAAGGGTAGCGAGGCTAGGGTTTTGCATCATGCTTTGAGATGAACAACCCATGTTCCACTATTGGGTTATAACAAGTTGTAAACATGTATTTGACATTGCAGCAACATTAACAATATATTCTCCTTCTCGGCACTGATTCACGTGCTTGTTTGTGGTGATAGTACTAGATGTCTAGTACTTCATTATGTTGTACGTTTTCTTTCATGCATGTCATCAGTTATGAAATATTTCTCAATATTTGTATGTATGTCTGCTTTTGGATTAGTGTTCATTTGTCCTTGCCACGATGGTAGTCTATTGTGAACTACTTTGCAGTTAACTTCTGGCGTTTTTTCTTTCATATGTGTTTGATTGGTTTTCTGCTAACTGATCCTAGTTATGGCATTTCTGACTTTTATTTTGCTTCTTAGACTTGCTGGTATCTTTTTTTATGGTTCGTTAATCTTGGGCTGATTTTGCTTCACTAATTGATCTTTTCATCCTCGCCTCTGATCCATCATCTTCTCATCTGACAAACAAGAGTGGAAACAATCATGGTGGTAGCTAGGCCCACATACCAGATGGGGCTCCTATCCCAAATGGTGTGAGGTCTAATTGGGACCTTTCACCAGGGAGACCCCCTTATTGTCGGCAGTACAATTTTGCACGTCAACAAATTGGTGCTAGAAGGAGGGCCTGATGACAGGATGAGCCCTTAGAGCTTGCAGTTAGTCTCATACTTGTAATGGCTCATCCCCAAATCATTCTCCCAAGGTGTTTATCGGATTTATCTGGCTCTCGATGCTCAATCCTCGATGAACCTATGCATCACTTGTCCCAGTTGAAATTCGATGATGAAAATAGAGTTTCCATAACTGAGCACCTTTTGGATTTCTGTGAGTTTTGTGAGTGTTATGAAATTGATGACGAGGAGTTGGCTTGTCTGATTTTCTCCCTCACTCTCGAAGGTCGCGCTGAGAAATGGTGCCACACATTTCCGACAGCTTCCATCCATTCATTCGAACAACTCGCCGGTGAATTACAACAAGATTTTCACAGGTACGATTTTCAAAATGTATTAACAAGGTTAAATGAAATCAGAATGGAACCTCAAGAATCTATAGAGGAGTTTTCTATCAGTTTTGTTAATTTTTGTCTTGAGTTCCTTGAAAGGGACGTCAATTGGACATATTTAATTAAATAGTTTCGACTGGTGTTTTCCGTTTCCCTAGAACAATTTCAATCAGCAACTGAGCATGTTCTTGGTGTTTGTTATGATAACCCTCAAGTTTCTTGTTGTTCAGATTTTGTCCCGGAATCTTTCACACACACTGTCAAATCGGAGCTTGAAAAGCATATAGGCCGAACATCTCTCCCTGTCAATGAAACCTATCTTGAGTCCACTAAATGTTTTCCTGGGTACGATTCTAAACCTCATTCTCATACTAATAACAAATTGAGTCATGTCCAGGGAAAATTTGATTTCCCTACAAAATCATTGGGCCGTGATGGGCATGTGGAATCATCGGCCTCTCCAGATGACACTGATGTGTGTAAGGAAGGCCCTTGCATGGTTGATACCCCTGCTTCCAAGTCTTTTCTTTCATTCTTTCCTGATTTATTTTGTGATTTCGCCACTTTTGTAATTTCTTCAAGTCATTCAAAATTATCTTATACTAGTATTGACGATAATCACGAACATACGAATGATGTTTCGAAATCACATTACGAAATTGATGAATCCCTTATGTCTGATATTTTTCATCCAAAATATTTAAATAGCCAAAGGAGCGACTACCTGTCTGGGAAACTTCAAGATGTTTCTTTTATTGATTCATCCCAACTGTTAACTCTTGGGAAGCCTAATGTGATGGGTCCCCAACTTGATAAACTTGATGGATCCAGTGACAACTGCTTATCTCAAAACATATTCACTCATGCCTCTGAGGATTTTCATTCGTATCTATTTTTCGACCATATGAAGCCTCTGAAATTTCATGATCCATTTTGTGAAGATTCAATGACCCATCAAGAAATCGAAGAAATTCATCTTCTGCTAGCTATTACCTCAAGTTCTTACGATCCTGATGAGACCCCTCAAACAAGTCCAACTAGGGTTCCTCAAATTAGGGTTTCTAAAATGACGGTTCCCATGTATCACGCGCCTCTCAGCATAACTACATCAGATCTCAGCTCATCTGAGCAGGTCTTCCAGTCGAGTGATCTTTCCCTAAGCACAGATCTCTATCACCTAACTGCCGGTATGCAACAACTAATATACCTTAATTTATTCATTAGAAGGGAAACAATGACCATTGTCTCTAATATTTCAAGTTGTTTCCCTGCCATTACCAGTTGCACTCAGGCGCAAGCGTGTTATGTTTGGCAAACCTCTCTACTGCCTGAAAATCTTCTGGTCAATTCACCCCATCTTGGGAAACCTAAAGAATCTGATACATTGGATTGTCAATCCTCCAGTGCGCAAAAATTTGGCCGAATAGATATAAAGCCCACTAACACTTTTCCAATCACTACAATTGATGATCACACCCATTCGTCAGTTAATCTCACGAAACCAGCTAAGTTTGGAAGCCCCCCGCTCGAAGGTCCAAAGCTTGTTTAGGACGGTGAGGAATGTCAGCCTCCACTGAAGGTTTCTTCAGATCCTCGCATCCTCGACAAAACCCAGGGACAACTTCGAATCAGGGCTTTCAAAATTAGGGTTTCTACAAGTGGATTCGCAAACATATCAAATTCGCCTAGCAGATGCCTATTTTTTTGGGTCTATCAAAGTGATCATCCTCAAAATCATGATGAGATTCCCGGTGGGTTTGAAGAATTCTATCCAATGAATATACCTGCAAATAGGCAATGCTTTTTCCCCGCTTTCGTCGAACATAAGGTTGTGCGTGGATGGATGTGTGTCATTGATAAATGATTTTACGTTTCAAATACATATTTCTATGTATCAGGATGAAAGTTAAATTCAGCTAGCACAATCCATTCTGGCATGTTCTCTGGTAAGTAGCCATGACCTTCTTGCTATTGCACATGCTCTTCAGGTAGCTCTTGTTGTTGGTGCACGATTTTGTATGCTGGCTCTAATTGTGAACATTGTTGTTCTTGCAAGGCAGGAACTAATGCGGTGGCTGCACTAGAAAGATGATTTTACATAACCCGACTGCCTCTTTAGGGTTTTAGGATTAGGCTAGCTAGGATTAGGCTAAAAATAGGGTTTAAAATTAGGCTAGCTAGGATTTGCTAATCCTAAAATAGGGTTTTAGGATTAGGCTAGCTAGGATTTTCTAATAAAATTTGTTAGTTCAAGTTGTTAATTAGGTTTACATGCAAAAATTTTGCTTTAGTGTTTAAAATTATGCATTCTATCTTTTCTTGCAGTCAATAGTTTATGCATTATAATTTTCCATTTATTTTTGCACTCATGGATTTTCAGCATGCTTGTTGCTGCATAATGTCAGATAATCACTACATGTGCTTTGCCTTGTTTTCCACCGATAAATAGTTGATCCTTCTCACACATGGCATTGCATGGTGTCATAAGCCTTTTCTGTTACATTGCGTTGTGTGCTTTCTTCCTCGCATCATTCGCATTGGTTATTAACATGGCTTGGAGAATTCCCATACATTGCATGCCACTGCATGAGCCCTCATTAAAACCCTAATGAACTTGTTCACTTGTTTGCCCCAATTTCTGAAACCATAACTCCATTATTTGCGTGAGGTTGCAGTGGTTACCTCAAGAGGCAGCTTCTCTTAGGACAGGTCATAAAATTCACGTTCCCGACATAATTCCTATGAGTTTAAATTCATTGGCCAAGGAAATACGAGCCAGTTTCTTGTGGGGAACCCTAGCGAGTTTGAATGGCCTATACCCGTAACCCCAGCCTTGTGCCCAGCATAGTCTCAAGCATCTTAATGATCTGTTTTGCACGTTTTTCCTATGGGTGGTAGATGAGATGTGAAGACTTGGCATGAGGGCAAACCCAAATTAGAATATCTTTCAGTTTCTATCAAACAAAAAACAACCTCTATCGCCCGTAAAATAAGTCGGGATCCCTCATCTGCCCATGCAAAATAAGTGCCACGAGCACATGAAAATAAGTGCTACAAACACATGAAACAAATAAGGGTAAAGGATTGAGAAAGGCTTCCTGCGCAGAGAGTTAATGTAACAGCTCCGCCGGGGTACTAACCAGGCTCGTTGGCAGTGGAGCAACGTTTGTGATTTCTTGAAGTGACTCTGCCGGGGTACTGTCCAGGCCTGCTGGCAGCGGAGCAACACCATAAACTTATTTTAAAATTCTGAATATAATAAGCCCGCTGCCGTATTCTCTACATCATGAACTAACCATTGGCATCCATGAACTTCCACTTTGACGCTTTCTGATTAAAGAGACCTAGTTGAGGCACAAGGATTGGACATATCTGTAAAGGTCAAAAAAATACAAAAGGGATAGCCACACAGCTTGTTCAATTTTCCCTTGCATACCCATATGGACTCAGACTATTGTTGGGACGTTGACAGAGATGCTGGATTCTACAAGTGGTTCGCCATTTGTTGTAGCTGCTACAACACCACCCAAAATTTTGGGTATATCTAAAATTTTGGGTCCCCCTGCTTGCTTAGTCGTTAGGGTTTTGAACCAGCCCGTAGTCATTGAACCTTCTCACCATCATGACCATATGCTTTTGCCGCATTCATGCTGTGTGTGGGGGGGGTATCATCATTGCATGTACTTGAATGGAAGTTTTTCTGTGTTAAGTACTTGACATACTTTCACTAGAAACCCTTCACCATGGATTTTTAGGTACTCTATTCGAGCTCTTCATCGAGTCGGTGCTCACTTGTTAATTATTTTAAATTGGGAGACATCATCCTCTAATGGTAGCCATATGAAATAAATAAACTCATTGAAACTACCAAGACTTCAGCTGGTTTCTCAATTTAAGCATTGTATGTCCAAGTGATATGCTTCAAAATACCTTGCTGAAGTTATTTATATAAATATTTATATGTACTTCAAGTAGGAGGATGGTTTTTCTTTTTTTTTGACCTGCTTATGAACTCGTTCAATAAAATCATGGCTCATGCTATCGTTTTTTCCATCGTAGGTCTTGTTTGGCTACATATTAAGGGAGCATAAATCACAGTGAAGTCATTTGTTACAATAACAGTGGCTACCTAAAAACAAGCTATCAGAAGTAGCTCCCAAATAACGATATAAGGAATCAAAGCCAAGATCCGCGAGAAGGAAAAATCTAACTAAGGTGAGCTGGATAGCGCGAGTTACCACCTCTCATCCTACATCACACAAAACGCATGTTGCCCTAGCATGTCGTCGAGGCAAGTTCCTCATGCACGAGTGATATTTTTGTTGATACGCGCAAACAAAGGGAAATTGGTCGAGAAAGCCATCAGAAAGCGTTGAAATATGTCACAAGTTCGTTTAAGATCCATTCAATGCGGCACCATAGAGAAAATCAGAAAAACATTAGTCATAAAGGAAAATAGGAAGGGTGTGATAGGTGTATCTCCATTATTGATTTTCCATCAATCTATGTCAGCCGCAACCAAGGTATAAGGTGGTCGAATGGCTAAACACCCCTTCAACGCAGACATAAAAACCATGCACACTAGCTGACTTAGCCTAAACAGAGAAGAACCCATGCCGATGAGAACGCTTTCCAGACTGATGTCATTAGTAATATGTAGCAGCGATTGGTGTCAAACGCGCAAGAGCCAATGACTTCATCCGGAGAGCATTTACACACCTACGTTCAGCATAAAAAAGCAGTTGTGTATGCAACTCAAGGAGGTGAAAGGCACATCTCCACTTTCGATAGTGCCTTTTACTACGAAGTTTTGATCACGACTTTCGAATACGAAGTTTCCTTTATATTTCTGCTGCCACCAAACCTATATTATAAATACCCAAAAAACTTCGACAGAGATCAAAAGAGGCTTTTATTTTTCATTGCTTGCACTACAGGGCCATAAGAAACATGAACCAACGGGAAATTTAGCATGCATAAATGAGTGCCTTACATCAAATCTGGAGCCATTTTCTGGATGAATCAGAACCCTCATCTTGCGAGATGGCCAAGTGGGGGTGTGATACAATAGTGATTTTGGGCGCCCAGTATAAAACTCCATCGACTTGTTCGAAAACATCACATGGGGAATGAAGAAGGAAATGGAAACCCTCACCCTTGAAGACGAGACATCATTAGGAATGTGATTGGTCATTAGGTTGAAAAACTGATGGAGAGAGTCCAACCTGCGACTGGCATGGCGGTGCGACCGTGTGACCTCTATGAGGTTGCATTTCACATGAAAGCAGCGAGTCACATTCTCCTTCAAGTCGCTGGGTCACAAAACTGATGGAGAGATTCCAACTTGCGACTGGCATGGCGGTGCGACTGTGCAACCTCTATGAGGTCACATTTCACATGAAAGTAGTGAGTCGCATTATCCCTTAGGTTGCTAGGTTGCACAGACTCAACAATAGGCCAACAACGTGACCTCCACTGCATTCGCGACTCTGCGACTTCGCCAAGGGGTTGCATTCTTTGCCCATTTCATCCGGTATGCGATTGGGCAATAGCTAGTGAGTTGCACTACCATAGAGTCGTAAGATCTCCCCTCAAGAAAGCAGCCACAGTTGCGATCTCATTTCAATAAAAATCTTGTGACCTGGGAGCACCATAATTTGCACTCTTCATGTCAACATGCAGGCTCATGGGAAATTTCGAGAACTGGGAACTCTTGTTCGAAGGATTGCTCCCTATCTCTAACAAACTCGCATTTCCTCTCCTTTTTTAGTCATTTTCCTCATGTATGTGTAGGATCCATCTCATCGGGGTCTCTCCCCTTATTCAGCACTGATCATTGTCCGCTTTCACTACTGCAATAAGTCATTTGCATGAATTAAACGTGCAAGGATAATTATAGTATGTGCATTAAGCCCTCAGTGAAGTAGAAGCCACAGATTCATGACTGTACCTACGTTTCATAAATTCGTTTCTATATGGTGCGATGTTCATAGATTATAAAAGGGCATCATGTCTCATCGATGAAACCATATACCTATGAAGTAATAGCTACCAAAATAGTTTAAACTACAGGTCCACATTTGGCACTCAGTCCATAACTCTACCAATGGACATTACAGTGATTGAAGAGGTGCAGGGATGGCCTACACAAGCCATTCTCTCTGATGACAAAGTGGCACAACACTTGACCAGACAAGGGTCTAAATTTATCATTTTCACTCTTGCAAATTAATTAAAATATGCCCTTAGAAGTATTATTATTTGATTATGAAGACATGTGACCTATGCTATTTTATTGCAGGTAGAAGCTTTTTTTTTGCACAAAGAGCCAAGGTTTTCCCCAGCAAGCAAGGGGACGTTTTCAAAGAAAGTGGATTCTAACGAATCCCCAAGAAACTCACTTTAAGTTTAAAGGCACCTGGCCATGTTCACGAGACAGAGATGCAGGAAAAGGAATCTTTCCGTGAAGCCCAGAGATCACCGAAATAAGAACACAAGTCATAGAATGCCCAAGATCGCAGGTCACAGATTGGACCGAGGTCACAGGTTGCGGATTGCCCAAGGTCACAGGTCGCAGGTTTGATCTAGCTCGCAGGTCGCGGATCGACCGAGGTCGTAGTTCGCGTATTGTCTGAGGTCGCAAGTCGCAGATTTCTCAGGTTCATGGGTCACAAATAGCCCAAGTCGCAAACCAACCCAACAGTCGGGAAAACCAAGATTCAAGGGGGAAACTCAAGAGTCACCTTAGCCTATATGTACAACTTCGAGAAAGAGTACGAGGACTTTTAGCTTGACAATGAAAGCTAGTATGATAGAGGAATAGTTGCTAGAGAGCTAAAGGCACTCAGCTCTTGGCATCAAGTAGAAATAAGGGTAGCGAGGCTAGGGTTTTACATCATGCTTTGAGATGAACAACCCATGTTCCACTATTGGGTTTTAACGAGTTGTAAGCATGTATTTGACATTGCAGCAGCATTAATAATATATTCTCATTCTCGTCACTGATTCATGTGCTTGTTTGTGGTGATAGTACTAGCTGTCTAGTACTTCATTATGTTTTGCATTTTCTTTCATGCATGTCATCGGTTATGAACTATTTCTCAATGGTTGTATGTATATCTGCTTTTGGATTAGTGTTCATTTTTCCTTGCCACGGTGGTATTCTATTGTGAACTACTTTGCAGTTAACTTCTAGTGTGCTTTCTTTCATATCTGTTTGACTGGTTTTTGGCTAACTGATCCTAGTTATGGCATATCCGCCTTTTATTTTGCTGCTTATACTTGCTGGTATCTTTGTTTATGGTCCGTTAATCTTGGGCTGATTTTTCTTCACTAATTGGTCATTTCATCCTCGCCTTCACTCCATCATCTTCTCATCTGACAACCAAGAGTGGAAACAATCGTGGTGATAGCCAGGCCCACATACCGAATGGGGCTCCTATCCCAAACGGTGTGAGGTCTAATTGGGACCTTTCAGCGGGAAGACCCCCTTGTTGTTGGCAATACAATTTTTCCCATCAACAATACCATAATCTACTTGAAAGTCTAAAAACAAAAATTTTTAATACTGTATTACATAGAAACCTATACTAAATAACATAAAACGCCAACTAGAAATTGAAATGTTATCGTACATAAGTGACTTATTTATCTTCATTCTATAGGGGAAGCCTCTAGGCTTGGTGGCTATGGATTTTTGTTATAAAATAAGAAATGGTCGGGGCTAAAATGTAGGATTAAAAAATAAATAAGAGAAAACCAATAGAAGGGGGGAAGGATAACTAAGAAAATAGGAGGTCAAATACTAAGGTGTTTAATGAGTGGTTTACACAAATTTCTTAGCTTGTAGCCATTATATAGGTTAAAGTTGTTTAGGTTATTTTTTTATCTCAAGGCCTTCACCAAATGTTGTTGCACAAAATTTCCTTTTTGATGTTTATTCTAGAGGGCTATCCTCCAGGCTTGGTAGCTACATATCTTTGTCACAATCTATCAAAAAAATGTCCATGTATGTCAGACTTGCTCCTGAAAATGTGATGTTTCTATTAAGTTTTCCCACCTTCTTGAGAAGCTTTATCATGAATATGATTAACTCTTGTTGTATTTCTACCCTGTCACTAAGAACCAATCCCATTAAGGTTTTTATATCCTAGTATAATTTGACACTCTGAGTGTTAGAGGGTATTCTAGCTATATTATAATTTGACACACAAAGGCCTGGTCATGGTGCATTATCTCTGAGATGGGGTTCCTCAAGATATCTATAGTTTGTTGTTTTATATTAATCATTTTATAGTGGGAAATTGTTATTCTTCATCAAAGAGAGTTTTTCTTCATCCTTGTGTGCATTTATCACATATTCCTCTCCATCCTTATCTAGCATAAACTTATTTTTTCTCCTCATGAAAATCACAACAAAAGTCGAAATTGAGCCTTCCGATTATTATTTATTATTTACCTTTTGAAAAGCAATTTTGTACCATTTTGACCTCCAGTAGAGAATTATACTTGATTATGAAGATTATGAAGAGCATTGAATCATGTTGGATCATTATGGAAAACATTTTATTAGTATTTTGTTTTATTTTTTTCATAGAAAAGATGTTAGGATCATCAATTTAATACCTCGGATTTACAGGTATTATGTTTTTATGTAGATAGGACAAATACTATGTCGACCTATGAAACAATTATGTTGTTGGAGGAATTATAATTTTTATATATTAATATTTATTGAAGAAAATTCATACCAAAATAAAAAATACAGAGTATAGAGACATCTAAAATTCTAATCCATGAGGGTAGGATATAATTTCATACTTTCCCAAATTCTCCAAGAAATTCCTTTGGAGAGAAATAAAATTTGGAAAAAATTAGATAGAAGAAAATATATAGGGATTCCTCAATAAAGAGGAAAGTTACTGGGAAGAGGTAAAAAAAAAATGTTGAGGAAAAGAGAGTTTTAAAACAAAAATTTTATGAAAAAAAAAGAAAAATTAAAAGCCTAGGCTATGGGAAACAACAACCCAGAATAGTGCGACGTCATTACGGAAACTTGATGGGGAAAGTTGGCTTAAAAGTGCCTTCACTAGTTTGACAAGAGGTTTTCAAGACTGGGGAAAATCGAGATATCTACTCAGGGGAGAGCTCTAAGGAGAGTCTTGTGGATGGGAGGAAAATAGTCTTTACAATTGGTATGCAGTATCTATAAGTTTTAATGTTCGATTCTCTTTTATGTTAGTGAGGAATGAAGGTTCTCATAACTTTATAGGTAGGATTTAGTACTGGTTCCATCTTTAAGAAGTTGGAGGTAGCATAAAATTTTGTACTCTTGAGCGAGAACCTAATACTTTAAATGTATTTGAAACTTTATAAATTTGTATGGTAAGGATGATACTTTTAGTATATTGTAATACTGTAGTTATCATATATAACGTCTACAATCATTCGATAATTCTAGGGAATATAACTATGGTCATATGTGGACTAATAGAAGCACAAATGGCAAGAAGTAATCTCCCAATAAGAGGTTAAATATAAATTGACACAAAGTCTATATTTGAACGAAAAAAAATTCTGCTATCATAATTATATAAATACATAGAAAGAAATATCGGTGAATAACAACAAGATTTTCCAGAAAATTCTCAGCTGAAATTAGCATTCTCACTAAGTGCTTAAATATACAAAACATGATGACGTGGGGAAGGAAACTGTTTTCAAAATCTCAAAAATTTCCCTATGATACCTAGTCTACTGATCTCATGAGCATAAGCAAGAAATAAGACAATTTTATTTTAAATAAATTACAATGAGAAAAAAAATACTTAGCTAAATAAAGAGGTAAAAAGATGTATGTTTATACATAACAAAATCATAAATAAATAGCTAAATGTATTCACATACATAAAGGTCATTATATCATAGATTGAGATAAGGTATGAGTAGCCATTATACAACACTGACATTAGAATTCAAACGAAGTCTTAAAAGAGTAAATTTGAGTAAAATCATATAGATAATGTTGAATACAATAAAAATATACATGCTTATTCATATACCAAAATGGGTCGCTAAGCTACAACTAACCATTTTATTCAATTACAACTGTGGTTATGAAACTAGCTTATCTATACTACAATTAACATTCCTAATTCTCGTCCCACGATTGCTGGTTGAACTCACGTCTAACATCATTGTCTTGAAGTTCAAAGAAATTGGGACAAACTGAATTGGAAGGCATTACGAGCATATATATGTAAGGGATTTTTTTGACAACTACCCAAGCTACTTTAAAATTCTCTAGGGTATGGGCGTACCTGTAAAAACCAAGTATAAAAATCACATAAGAGTAATTAATTATGTGAATGACTAATCAAGATAATTCATAATGAAAGGAAAGGATATACTTCTTTACCTGATAACTGAGCAAACACACGATTACTAGAACATGTGAACAATACAGTGAGATTGTAAGTTACAACAATGATAAGTGTTGATAACTAAAATGGTTTTCCCATTAAACTAGGATATAGACCAAACTATACTAAATATTAAATAAGAAAAATTAATAAGATTATTACCTTAAGGGGAGACGTGAAACTTCCAGGAAGGTAGCACATTGTTGGACATTTTTCAAATTTTGAAAACCCAGTAAGGCCAAATAGTAAAATAGTACCTTAAAAAATACATGTAAAAAGAGGGAAATCGCTTACAGAAGTTACCTGGGAAATAGAGGGGGACGCAAGATCGTCATGTAACAAATTAAAACCCTCATTTGAATCATAGCACCTATAGGTAGTCTAGACCTATTAATGAACATAGTTAGAAATTAAGCCAATCACTAGTACAAAATGACTAATTAGTTACTAAAAAAAAGACTAAAATTTGCATATAAACGACTATTTTTCAGTCGGTGACCAATATTAGCTAATTTACCATATGTTATAACGTGAATAAATTTTAGTAGTTTTTAGCTTAGTCATTAATTGGTTATCTCAATTGTGTTTTCTAGTAGTATATTTCGTCATTAATTTAGTCACTGGTTTGGTCATTAATTTAGTCATTGATTTGGTCATTAATTTAGTCACTGATTTGGTAATTGATTTAATCATTGATTTGGTCATTAATTGTCACAATTAATGACCTAATATACAACAAATTATATTACTATATGATCACTTGAGAAAACCAATTACTGACCAAAGAAATGTGACTAAAATGTTGGCCGTGTTATAAGATACTATAAATTAGCTACTAATAGTCATATATATGCAACTTTTAGTCATCGTTTGAAACCAATTAATGACCAAAGAAATATGACTAAATTTTGGTCATGTTATAAGATACCGTAAATTAGCTACTAATTGTCGTATATATACAAAATTTAGTCGTTATTTGTAATCACATTTATCATTTGCAGTAGTCATTTATCTTTTTTTGGTAGTTTCATATTCATTATATAAACGACTAATTTAGGAGTTTATAATCATTTCATTTACTTTCATTAATAATCATTATAAATGACTAATTTAGTCATATATTAATTTTATTTGTGTGCATCATTAATTAATATAAACTACTAATTTAGTAGTTTTAAATTGATTTTGTGTTCATTATTAATCAACATAAATTAATTTGTATGATTTATAAATTGTCATACAATGTGCATGTTCATCTAGTATGAAAAGCAAAGTTGCTTACGTTAATTACAAAATACTAAACAATGTCAAGTGCAACTATAAATAATTTCAACCACATAAATTATATTATATAAAATGTCAAATATTACAATATGAGTTTGCAACTTAATATTGGTTGGAATACAATTTACGCATGATGTATTGTTTCATGACTTCAAATCATTTTCATTATGTTACCAAGGCATTGCAGGTGAATTCACCAACTCTGAAAACTTGACCATCAATCTCTATGTGTGTGTCTTATGTGACATATTGGATATATGAGTACCACTAGAACAATTCTCTTCTCTCTCTTTAATTTTCATTTTTTCGCTATAGCATTATTGTTCTCCTCTTTCTTCACTCCCTGCTTATACCATCAATACTGAGTTCATTTTCTGACACAAAAAAAAAATTATAAGACATGAAATTATATGAAAACAAGAATATAAACTAAAGTAGACTACAAAGGATTTATATAATATATACCTCAACATCAGAAATATTGTTAATGTCATTTTCCCCCATAAAAGCAAGAAACTTGAACAAGTTTTCTTCAGTTTGGAAATAGTGGTCACTATGTGGCGAGATGACCTGTATAAACAAAGAAAATAAAATGTCACAAATAAACATAGTAGAGCTAGAAAAATTCTACTAAGAATGTTTCATGCTCCACTATTTTAGTTTTATTGTTTCCTCTAGTTATCTCTAAGAAGCAGTGACACTTCACCAATAAAACCGGTTAGTAGAGATCTAATGGGTGGAGCAAATTATTGATGACACAATATTACAACAATAAACTTAAAAAGAATAATACAAGACTTTGTAAATTGTGATACTAACTGGGAATATAGCTTCAATGTCATAATCTTCAATTGTCAACATACTATTCCAGGGGAGAAAGGATCCAATTCCCATAAACCAAAAAATTATGTATTCCCCTTGTTTTCCCTGTATTTAATTGAGCAATATTAGCACATGTAATTTCCATTTAGAATATCTAAAATGATTCTATAAATATTCAAAGAAAACTTAATTTTACTCATTCATTTTTCTCCGATGCAGACAAAATTGAATATGCTAGCCTATTTTTGAGCTGGAGAGTTCTGCAATTCATTGTGTTCAAAATCATTGCTTATTATCATGACTATTTTTTTTAATGATCAGGAAACGGGCCTATATTTGATCTTAAAACATATTTTTCAGAATATATTTCATTTTTCTAATTTAAAGCTAAATTTCGTTCTAGTACAAGTTTCTTTTAAATAAGGATTATATTAGTCGGATTTCAGCAAAAATCATCTCCTTGCGGTACAAATTATATAATAAAGTATAATATACAATTTCAATATGAAAATATATTTTGCATCCATAATTCTTAAATAACAGCAATGCAAATGCATACAATGGTAGCAAAGCATAGAGCCAAAAGATCCACAGAGAGAATAAATCTTGGAGACATGACCAAATGGATACCATAAACATTAAAATGCAAACACTCTTGGAAAAAACTCTTCCAAATCATGGTAGAAAATATGTTAAGAGAAAGATCCTCACTTTGTCATTGGAAAACGTTCAAATGGTCTAGTTGTTAGAATAGTCCCACAAAATTTATTATTGGAGACATCCATGCAAGGGAAAATCATATCATAACAATAAACCATTAAGAGTTGGAGTAATTTATATTCAATTTTTACATGTAAATATTTAAAAAAATAAAAAAAGAGATTATGTACAAGAAATCAACTTACATGACTTTAAGGTTTGAAATATTAGTAAGTTCCTTGGGAATTTGTCCATTTAATTAATTATTGTTACTGCAGTTGTTCATTCAGTGATTATCATACATGCATCAGTAAGAAATCATATGACATGAAAAATGAAAGAGAATTGGAGCACCTTAGTTTTTTATCTGAGGCATTATCTCTAAAAACTATAATTCGAGTTTGGATGTTTCCATGATGTCCATTTAGACATAATAGAAAGAAAAATTACAAAAATACAAGTGCCTCCAAATTCCCCAATGATCAAGGAATTTCATCGGTAATGTTGTTGCTATAAGAGTCCATGTTGATAAGGCTCTTCATTTCCAAATTACTCTAGAATGCTTCCTTGAATATTAATTTTGTAGAGATCATTATCGAACAATGACAAATTAAGGTAAATTTCTATAATTATATGACATGCAAAAAAACAAACATTCTTGACATAATATGAAAAACACAAGGTAAAATCAAGAAAATATTGACATTATATGTTGAAGTTATGAAAAGCACAGTTGTATACAAAGTCTTTCAACATGAATACCATATTCATAACCACAAATAAGTACTTGATACCAAATGCTATACAAGCCTGAATTATAAATTCCACATGGAACTAGACACAAAGCAAGAAATTAAGATATATTATTTCAAACATAAAACCTATGCAAAGGGGACGAGATCTCTCATAATAGAAGTTAGAAAAAACAACTTTCAGTTAAAGGTTCCCATTTAACTAATAATCGTGAACTGAATTTCTTTCTTATGCCAACATTTTTCAATTCTATTAGTATATATTCGATCATACCTAACACCACTTTCTGGTGCATAAGATGAAAACTTCACCTTGCGAGACCAAAAACTAACTTACAAACATCCAAATTAGAATTATGTTAGCCACATAATGAATGAACTATAGAATAAGGCTAGTTGATCATCAGCTAAAGTAGACATGTAGATATCATGCTTTATCACAGTTTCAAGCTAAGAAAATTGAAAAGTTACTTGACAACACACACTAGATAACCCATCGTACAAATAACTAGCAATTCCTCATTATTTTTATCGATATTTTGGTCAAAATACTACTCCTTATTTGTTCTCTTATTCCCATTAAGTTCTCTTCCACCATTGTTGACAACTTAGCGAAGTCATAACTTTTTATCAAAGAAATTATTATACCAAAAAGTGGAAGTAATTTTAGTTTCATTGGTGTTTTTATTAATAAAAATTCAATAACAATAATGAAAATCATTTTTATGTTATAAAAACATGCAGATTGTGCTTTCACCATAAAGTACTAACCATTCCTAGATGCCTAGTTTTAAGAAAAGGAAGCTGCACACTTTCCAATATAAGGAAACCATTCACCATGGTCCTCATCATACTCATACCCACCAGACAATGCTACAAATTTAGCACCATACTTAGACTTCCCATAAATACCAAAAATCTGAGGAAGATCAACACCCCACTACCTACATTCCATTATGTCTCCCCAACATTCTCCCACAAACATACTTTGTGTCATTTTGAATCATTCTCTGGAAGTATTGGACCAAAGTGATCTAGTGGAACAGTAACAAAAATTCTTCCACTAGTTGCATTTGATAAACCCTTGTGTTTTGTGCATTCATTAATAAAATATTTATCAGGATTGTCTTGATTCTATATGTATGTATAAAATTTCGAAGTTCCATATTAGGATTCACCCGCATTTGTTACAACATTTTCCATATGGATAATTATTACAAGGGTTACATTTATTCTGGGCTAAGAGGCAATTTTGGAATGAATAGGAAATCAAAATTTTGCATAGTTCTTCTACCCTTGTCCCACCCATTTATGGAAGCCCTTGAAGCAGAAATCGTGGCCAGAAGGATTCTGGAAAAAGGAGAGACAAGATATACGAAAATAAACCACACATTTATTCCAATTACACCACCTATGGGAGTGTATACATAGGTAATAATTGAAATAACAAAGGTAATCAAAGATGGATTGCAGCGAAAAAACATTGGATTGCTCCAGATAGGTAGAAAAACATTGAGAACTTGATCTTGTAGAGTGCAGAAAAAAACCTTTGGATCCCTTAGAATAATTACATAGCCTCCATCAAATGGTTTCAGTAACTGTGATGTATAGGGCATAGTTAAAAATGAATAATAATTCACAAGGTACTCCAAAAGCATGCAATAGTTTCGTAATGCCTTTAATAGCCAAGGTACATGCTCTACCTTGTCAATTTTTATACCTTTCTCATTTTATGTTTCCATTCCTTGTTGGGACATAAATGGTATTATCCACAGTGAATGACCTATTGCTTCAAAATTATTGAAAACAATTTTAATTGTACCATGAGCATATAAAAAATTCACCATTGTTGCATTGCATATTCTCTTATGGTTTTCATATATAACTATTGTCATGCCATTTACAACTTTCCTAGGGTAGTGACGCTTTGAAGAAAGTGATGATTCGAACTCATATGGGCCAAAGTTATTTATTTATTTTCTCGGTCCATGCAATATACCAAGACAAAAAAGCTCCACAATTGACAAAAATATAATCCCAACTCAAAAAAAATTCAAAGTCATTATCATCTTACCAACGGAAGCAAATTAGAGTCATTATAGATATATTTCCTTCTTGTGAGTAGCTCTAAAAGAACAATGACGTAGTTGTACATATCATACTTCTCACTAAGCCTAGACATACTTTCATATTCAAGGTCAATATAACTAATAACACCCATAACATAGATAGTGATGTGGGTTTTTGCAGAGGGGATACACTTGACAATGCTAAAGTCTAACAAATTTGCTTCAAAATTGTCATTGTGATATTCCTTCTCCTATTTCTTCCAAATGGAAATTTGGTTTTCTGAGCTCTGGGTTTTCTTTAGCGAGAGGTTTTATTTAACAATTTGAGAGTAGAACTATTGTAGGTGGAACTTTCTTCAATTTAATTTTAGATGAACATCACAATGCTATAAAAATGCCCAAAAACACTTCTAGACAACATTATACCATTTAAATTAAACTCATCAAGGGATAAACCAGTGATATGCACTATACAATAGCAAACTGACTCCTTTCCACTCATGAAATTAATTTACGGTTACATAGCAACATGTTACAAAATTTATGGATTGATAAGAGAGCCATAAAAGTAATCAGCCATAGATATTTATTTCTCAACCTAGAAACTAATATTAAACACATAATTTTTATACATTGCTGATATAAGGCAATATGAAGTTAGTTCCAAGTCATAAAAAATCCATTTCTTAGCTTGAAATCAACATATACAATGAGCAAATAAGGGCAATACAACCTAGTTTGGAGTCTTATAAATAAGTGACAAATATCAGTTTTGAAGGAAGAAATGGACCAACGTTGACCCCTTGAATTATGAGCTTAATTTTGGAGTACGACCAACTATTCCTCATTGTACAAAATTAGAAAAATTTATGGCTCCCTTTTTCTCCTAAGTGACACTCTTTGCACACATGTAATTAAGGCATCTCCATAAACCACGCACAAAGAATGTGATAGCAGCCAAAAGAGGTTAAATCAACCCACAATAATGCTACATCAAGCAAGGAAATTTGTCCAACAACTCATCCTTCAACACAATGTCACTCTCATGAGGCACAAACTTCAAAAAATGAGAAAAATTTCAATCCTACCTTCCAGAAACATGCCCAAAAGAAAAATACCTTATTTGAGCTCCCTTGTGACTGGTTATTGTACTTTATTTATTGCAGAATTAGGCCAGCTAAGTGTATGAGTGAATACGACCCTCTTGAGTGGAGAACTTGACCCCTTGGAAAAACTGAACTTCACCCATGGAAGAAAGGATTTCAACCTCTTTCACAATACTAAACTTGTTCTTCCTTCAGATGAACTTGACTAGCAATGAATAAGGATGAAACCAACCCTAAATGCAATGTTCACTTCCTTTCTAATCATTATTGAGAGGTTGGAGACATAGAGGTTGAGGTCAAAATTCCCAGCTACATTGATCCACACTTGATGCTAATGCCCAAAGATACTCTTGTTAACAACAAATAATCTCTTCGTACATAGAGCTATCAAATCAAGCACAAAATAGTATATATGGTCATTGATAATGGAGAAAAAAATAACCTTCTCTTGCTTCAATTAGAAAAAGGAACTCAAGTTACCAAACTCAACTCATCCCAACTCACATTAGTTTGGCTAGGTCAAAGATGCACATTAGCTTGTGCTAATGACTTCACAATAGATCAAAATGTTGCTATAAGATGGCAATATTTTTCCCAATATCTTATATGTTCTTACAAACAAAGATGAGAAGACTTATGAAAATAAGCTGATGATAAAAAGTGTAACTAATTTCTCCTTTTCCTAATTTCTCCTTTTCCTTGAAGTAATATAAGTGGAATTTAAAAAATAAAAGGAAGCCTACAAGAGAGGAATGCCACAAATGCATATATATATTGTAGTACATAAAATCCAAAATATAATGAAGTTAATTAATGGATTATTGATGGAGAGATCAATGGGGTTATTGGTGGTGGTTTTTATCATAAACACGAGAGTTACAATTAGATTTTTACAAATACAGTATGATACATTCCCACTTTCCACTTGTCATCTAGTGTTACTCTCACCTCTTCCTCCTTGCTTACAAGGAATTGTTCCCTAAATTAGAAAAATGGAAATCAGTAATTCCTTAAAAATCATAGAATATCATCTGATCCAGTGACAAGACTATCCACCTCTTAAATCATATATGGAACCTTTGATAGCCTTTTGTCATTATTTTCACTGTGTACATCCCTAAGGAAATGTTCAAACTCCTCAAGAAGAACTGTCAACACTCTAGTAAAAATATCTCTAGTATTAGATCCTTTTTGGGCTTCATAGAATTGGTTTAAAGTAACTAGTTCCTTTCTATCTCAGTGAAGAAACACAAAATGGAGAGCCTTGTGACGCCATTCCAATAACAAAACTGGAAAAAAAAAATTCAAATATTTTTCCAATTCATGCAAAGTAGCTAATGCATGGCAATTCTACTGTTGTAAAACTAGAAGCTTTGGAAGAACCACATGGGCCATCTCCTGAACAAGATCTACACTTGGTATATCCAAAATGTCCTCTTCAAATTTACTTCTCATAACTAGGCATGTGACAAACCTTTCTTTCAAGAATTCAAACAAATCATCTCTAATTCCACCAAACTTGAAAATTATTGATATGATTCCTCCCTTCTATTTAAAACTAGCAGATTTATTTCTTAACGTAACAGTTGTTGCTATTACCAAAATATTTGAATTTTCAATTTGATCAATCAATAAAGAAAATGAGAAAAAAAAAACAAATATCCATGGACATCCATCGTTTTTATAATTTCTGCTACTGTTTCCGACAAAGTCTCAAATACATTTGGATCTTTAGTGGCTTCCAAAGCATGTTTCAATATTCCAAACATATTTGTGTCTTTTGTTTTTTTGCATGCATCATCATATTCAAAGAAAATATCCATTACATTATTCTCAATGAAGTAATGGATTTTCGAAAAACATTATCTCCTCACAACCTTCTTCTCATAAAGTGGAAGTATATCTAGGCATCTTATCCACAAAGGTTTTGTTCCTAGAAGGCCACTTGTTGTGAAGCCAACTCCAAAAATAGAAGAAAAGATATATCAACACCTTAGAAATAAGGCACTTCGAGGGGGAAACCTCCAATACAAATTACGAAATTACGAAACCTCATTTCTATATATAGGAGTCCATGGGGCCATAATGTAATCCTAGTGGGGCCATAATGTAATCCTATCCGACCTAATAATAATAATTTAAGGGCACAATAATAAAAATATGGGGGTTACAGGGGTACAATAATAAAAATAAGGGGGTTACACTAACAAAAATAAGGGACTATACTAGTAATATAGGGACCTAACATGCCTCTCTCCTTCAAAAAAGTGTTGTCCTCAATGCTTGAGTAGCTTTGGGTGCTTCTGTATAAAATTCTCATCCTCCCATGTAGAATCTTTAGTGGGTAAGTTATTCCAATTGATGAGATACTCTGAAATTTATCGATTCCGTAGTTGTCAAGTTCTTGTTTCCGTGACCGCTTCAGGTTCCAATATGATTTTTCCTTCCTCATCAAGTTCTGGAAATATTGTTTGAATAGGAAGATTTTCACCTATAACCTTCTTTAAGCATGAAACATGGAAAACTGGATGTACTCGTGAAGAAGTAGGAAGCTCCAATTTGTATGCCATAGTACTAATATTTTGCAACACCTTATAAGGACCATAGTACTTTGGCGATAATTTATTATCCTTCTTAGCTTGCTTGAGGGACATTTTCTTGTATGGTTGTAGCCGTAAAAATACCTAGTCTCCTACATCAAAAATTCTCTTGCTGCGATGTTGATCTGCCTGTTGTTTCATTCGATTTTGTGCCAAATTCAAGTTATCCTTTAAGAGTTGGAGAACTTCTTGTTGATGCTTGATGTGATCTTCCACTACTTGAACCTTCAAATTTTATCTTAAAGATGATGTGATGGATGGTGGATGATATCCATAAAGCGCCATAAATGTGGTCATTTTTGCTGCAATATGGAAGGAAGTGTTATACCACCATTCAGTGAGAGGTAACCACTTGACCCATTGTGTTTTTTATCAGATACAAAACAACAAATATATCCTTCCAAACATTTATTTACTATCTCAGTTTGACCATCAGATTGAGGATGATAAGATGAGCTATGAGCTAATTGAGTACCCAAACAAGAAAATGACTACTTCAAAAAATTTCCAGTAAAAATGGGATCTCTGTCGCTCACAATAACCCTTTGGTTTCCATGTAGCTTTTGAATTGTGTCCATAAATGTAGTAGCAACTGTACTTGCTTTAAATGGATGAGATAATGCACAAAAGTGTGCATACCTGGTAAGTCTATCAACTACCACCATGATGACACTCTTTCCTTCGGACTTAGGTAAACCTGTGATAAAATCCATTTAAATCTACTCCCAACATTGACTTGGAATGGATAAAGGTTGTAGAAGTCCCAGGGTCTTAATTGTCTCAACTTTATTCTGCTAGAAAACCAAACATTCTGCCACAAACTTTTGAATATCAGATTTAAGGCCATCCCAAAAAAATTCTTTCTTCACCCTGTGGTAATTTTTTAAAAATCCTGAGTGTCCTCCTAAAGAAGAAGTGTGCAATTCCAAAAGAATCTTTTGTTTTAGTTGGGAATTCTTACAAAGATATAAGCGATCTTTGTACCATAAGGAATCATTTTTCCAACTAAATGTATCAGATGTACTAGGATCTTGCTACAACTTTTGAATGAGTGTCCATACGTCTTTGTCCTTCTTCCATTCATCTCTTGCTTCGGTTATCCAATCTGGTTGGATAATAGAAATGGCACAAAGCAATGCTTCCACCTCTTCATTCTTTCTTGAGAGTGCATCTGCAACAACATTAAGCTTTCCTTTTTTGTAGATTATTTCAAAGTCATAACCCAGCATCTTTGTGACCCATTTTTGCTACTCTTCTAAAGATAGTCTTTGTTCCAAAAAGTGTTTAAGACTATCATGATCAGTTTTTACCTTGAAGTGTCTTCCCATTAGGTAAGTTCGCCATTTCTTTAGTGCATGCAGTATTGCTAACATTTCCTTCTTATAAATAGGTTTCTGTAAATACTTTCCTTTGATTGGACGACTTTCAAAAGCAATGGGTCTTCCTTCCTGCATTAAAACTGCACCAATTCCATTTCCTGAGGCATCACATTCCACAATAAAGATTTTTGTGAAGTCTGGCGTAGCTAAGACCGGTGCTAGGCACATTGCCTCTTTAAGATGTTCAAAGGCCTTAGTTGCTTCAGGAGTCCATGAAAATGCATCTTTCTTCAATAATGTTGTTAGAGGTGCTGCTAGTCTCCCATAATTCTTAACAAACTTGCGATAATACCCTGTTAACCCGAGAAATCCTCGCAACTGCTTTATGGTTGTGGGGACTTTCCATTCCTTAATGGCTTTAATTTTGTTAGGGTCTACCTTAACACCTTCGTGAGATACAATATGACCCAGATATTCCACCTCTTGTACTCCAAAGAAACATTTGGATGTTTTTGCATATAATTGTTTCTCCTGCAATAGTTTGAGCACCCTGTCAACATGTTCAACATGATCCTTCCAAGACCTGCTATAGATCAGTATATCATCAAAAAATACTAGCACAAATTTTCTAAGGAAGGGTTTGAAAATGGAATTCATCAACCCTTGAAATGTAGAAGGTGCATTGGTAAGGCCAAAAGGCATGACCAAAAATTCATAATGACCCTCATGAGTTCGAAAAGTTGTTTTTGGAATATCTTCAGTCTTCATTCTAATTTGATGATATCCTGAATGAAGATCCAACTTGGTAAAATAATTTGCTCCATGTAATTCATCCAATAATTCATCAATCACAGGAATGGGAAATTTATCTTTAATGGTGAGCTTATTGAGCTCCCTATAATCCGAACACATTCGCCATGATCCATCCTTCTTGTGTACCAATACTACGGGAGCAGAGAAAGAACTTTGACTAGGTTGAATTATACCCGCCTCTAACATTTCTGCAATCATACGTTCAATTTCGCTCTTTTGGACATAAGGATATTTATAAGGCCTGATGTTTGGAGGAACACTTCCTGGAATCAAATGAATAGCATGATCATGATCACGAATAGGTGGGAGTCCTTTGGGAGTTTCAAACACCTTGGAATGATTGTCAAAGACTTGTTGGAGATCTGCAGAAATAGATGATTTTGATGTTGGAACTTCTAGTGAGCATAATTGTGCAATTACGCCTCGCTGTTCTTTCTTTAGAAGCTTTGTCATGACATTATAGCTTATTATCCTTCCTGGCTTCCCCGCAATACCCCGTAATTCGACTTCCTTTCCTTCTGAAAAAAATTTCAAGAAAAGTTCTTGAAAATTAAAAGCTACCGTCCCCAAAGATTGTAACCATTGTACTCCTAGTACAACATCAGCACCTCCCATAGGAATGGAAAGCATTGGACTAGTCAATACATATTCCCCCATGGTTAGCTTGATATTATGGCATTTTCCAAAGCAATTTATAGTTCCCCCATTTGCAACCATCACTTGACATTCTGGTGCTGGGTATAGGAAACAATTTAATTCCTTGGCTACCTTACAATGAATAAAATTATGGGTGCTACCTGAATCAATCAACACTATTACCTTTTTCTTCTTGATATGCCCTTCTATCTTGAGAGTTTGAGGAGTGGTAATTCCTGCCAGTGCATTACACGATATGGTCGGATTCATTTCTTCCTCTTCTAGGGCTGGTTCCTGGTGTATATCCTCTTCTTGTTCATTTTCTTCTTCCTCTTCACAATCTATGTAAAATAATTTCTTCTCAGCACATTTATGACCTTTAGTGTATTTGCTATCACAACTGTAGCAAAGCCCTTTTGCTCTTTTTTCTTCCAATTGTTGTGGTGTCAACCTTGTGGGTTGTGGAAATCTAGGCGTAGCAACACTTCCTTCTTTATAGAATTGAGTGGTAGGCTTCCTTGTCGCCATAATTTTACATTCAACTTTTCTTGCCAACCTGAATGCCTTCTCCAATGAATCAGGTTCCAGAACACGAACTTCATGTTGGATGTTATCCTTTAAAGTGCCTATGAAGATATCAATCCTGTGTTCCTCTGGAATATCAGTTACCCTTATATTCAATTTTTGGAAGTCCTCAATGTGCTGCCCCACTAAACCCTTTTGTTTGAGATTTATCAATTGGCTAAAGAAGGTGTTGCTCTTTGTATCCTCATAATGTACTATCATTTCCTCCGTAAAAATTGACCAAGTGACAATTTTTTTATGGGAGCAAAGCCATCGATACCATACAAATGTATTTTGTTCTAAATGTAAAGTTGCAATGCGTACCTTTTGTGTGTTTTGCACATTATGGAGATCAAAATGTTGCTCCATCTGTAGTATCCATGTTACAGGATCCTTTCCATCAAACTTCCTCATATCCATTTTTGGAATATGGTGGTTCTTCCCGCCAACATTAGATTTTATGAAATCACGATTAACATTTATTTTGTTCTCATCATGAGTTTCCTCTACTCTCTTTTCACCATTAGGAAACATTTCTTGTATCAACTTTGTCAAACCTTCCATGTCTGCTTTTAGATCATTCTTCATGTTTTCCATTTTCTCATCGATCTTAGCTTCCATGTCATCCATCTTAGATTCCATGCGAGCTTCCATGACATCTATCTTAGATTCCATGCCATTCTTCAAACCATCCATTTTATTCTTCAAACCATCTATCTTCGATTCACAACGTTTCTTTTAAAAACTTTCATTTCATTTTTTGTTGCTCTTTGCGAGAGAAAAATTTGGTGCACTTGCTCTTGTAATTTTGATAGATCATGTTGAGATTCTTCATCTTCATGAGTCATAGTGAGGCAGCACGAAGGCTTAATAGGTGTTAATTTATTTTTTAGGGCTTTTTTAGAACCCAATAATGATATCTATTCTACAATATGCCCTTGGAATCAATTCAAATTGATTCTTCAAACAAGACTTATGCAATTCGGAAAAAAAATACACACCTTTTTCTTTCTTTTGAGGAGCTCGATATTGAAATTGTATTATCTCTGTGATTGTGGGTCTTCAATATATAAGATTTGGCACTAAGGTATCCTTCTGAATTATATTTTGAATGCCATAGGTCTGAATTGATTTGGATTCTCCAAGGTAAGGTTATGTCCAATCTCCCACAATGACCTAATTATGGACTGGTTCAGTAGCGCAAACTTGTATGAATTTCCACGTGTCATAATTTTTGTCTTTTAGCTCTTAAATTGATAGTAAAGAAACTAAAGTTTGTGTACTTGAGCCATTTCTGACACTCAATAAAGTGCTCGGAGAGAGTTATGAATATTTTCCCCACGATCACCTCTTTGAGATGAAATTCAAAGAGCACGAAAAAGAACTACCTTCCTGGCAGATCATATCTCCGAAAATGTTGCGAACCAAGCTCTAAATTTTACGACGATGTACCTCAAGATTTCAGCTTAGCCCTAAAATTTCAGATTCTTAACCTTCGTAGAAAGAAATTTATAGCGCAAATTCCATGATGACCTGTTTATATTAAATTGAGGAGCCTACAAAAGACCTAACTTCCGTAGATCATATCTCCAAAAATATTACAAAAAATTATCTGACATTTTGCGAAGATGTTTCTCAGGATTTGGGCTTCACACACTAAAAATTTCAGCTTCTAAAACTTCGTAGAAAACAAGTTATAGCGAAAATGCCACAATGACCTTTTTGGAGCAGCGAAACCCTAGAATCCAAAGCTTTGATACCAAATGTTGTGTAACCAGCTCCAAAAAGAGAAGAAAAGAGATATCAACGCCTTATAAATGAGCCACTTCGAGGGGGAAACCTCCAATACATTACATAGATGAACAATTCTTGGATGATACAATTTACAAAACCTTCTTTCTATATATAGGAGTCCATGGGGCCATAATGTAATCCTAGTGGGCCACAATGTAATCCTAGCCGACCTAACAATAATAATTTAAGGGCACAATAATAACAAAATGGGGGTTACAAGGGTTCAATAATAACAATAAGGGGGTTACACTAACAATAATAAGGGACTATACTAGTAATATAGGGACCTAACACCACTTTTGATTGTTGGGAAAAATTCTTGGGGAGAATTGATGGTATTTCTTTTTATATTCAAAACTGCTTTCTTGCTTCTAAACCCATGTCAACAAACGGACATAAAAGCATATACATGGGACCACCCTTTATGAAACTCGTATACCACAGTCTCTAATTATGTCATTAGTTCTTCACTTAAATCATTCCATCATTCATTCATCGGATATTTAACTAATAGTAAACATGAACAGTAAGAACAGAGTAAACCATCACACAAAGTATCACACATGAACACCAGCATTTTTAGGTGGAAACCCAAGTCGGGAGAAAACCACCGCTGTCGTTGCTCAACCTTCAATATTTTATTATTAGAAAACATCTTACAACATATGTCTTTGGTCTGAGACTCCTACCGACAACGAGCACCCACAAGCTCATTTGCAAACCTCTCTGGAAAGGGAGCTCCAACACGACTCGTTTGACCTCTGGAAGGGAGCTACGACCACAGCTCGTTTGACTCTCACGGAAGGAGCTACGACCCCACGATCTCGTTTACCGGCCTCACTGGAAGGGGGCTTCCTATTACCGGCCAAGCCTGGCTACCAGCTTACCTCATGGACCATGTTTCATCAATTTCTTTTGGATCCAACAAATTCAATGAACACCACTTGCAGGCCACATTTTATCATATTTTCAAACTGGACCCTCTCCATACATTTAAACACTGTCAAACATCAACAACAGATAGTTAATACACAGTAGATCAAATCAGACATTTCATACCCCATACTTCAGCAAACCCTAGTTTGCATACGCGATTTCCTTTCACTGATGTCGTGTATATACGCGCGTCCGTCCACATCAACCAGCGTATACCTGCAGCCTGGAAATTACGAGCCTAATTTCCGCTGCAGCATCGCTTTCTCTTCAGCGAAGCCGCGTATATACGCGCTTCCTTTTCGGTGAACTAGCGTATGGTTCTTCAAACTTAAATTTCATTACAATTCTTCACAACAGATACATCACTTCAGATTTTACCCTTTACCTTAGACAGATGTTCGCCTAGATGTTCGCCTCATCACAAATCTAATCATTCCATAAACAGATTTAGCAAATACAAGTACAATACAGATCTAGATCCCCTTCTTCATCACTCCATCATTGGTGCATCATACATTCAGATCTTTCATTCAACTGTAACCCTTTCCATTCAGATATCCTCCAGAGAGAAGTATTCATTCAAGCTCAGACCTCTTGCACCCACACTCATGGTTTGCACAATGAATTTCTTCTCCTTATATAGGTTTACCCTTTTTCAATACCATGATCCAAAACCACATTACTTCTGATGGTATTCCTGGACGGGGTCATTTAGACGAATCATTACTCAATACAATGGGTCAATACCATGGTGGTTACCCCTGGTTTTGTACTTTATGAGCGCTTTTGCCCATACGCGTCTTGGAACGTTGTTTCCCGCGTGCATACGCGACTTCTCCTAGACAGATCCGCGTATGCCTTGAGACATACTCTTTTCACCATAGATTCAGCACATGCTGAATTCCTTTCTTCATTGCCTTCTGTACTCAATGTAGATACATCAGATTTTCATCTTTAAACAACTTCATCAAGACATATTCTATCAAGCACAACTTCATCAAGTAATTTGCCATGATCTTCATCAGGTGGGTTGCCATTCAAGAACAACTCTCTACATCATATTGTCAACAAACATCATATAACATCAGATTTACATCATTTACCAAGTCCATCAAGCCAAGAATAACTTCATCAGGTGTATTGCCATCAAGGAAAACACATGCCAACAATCTCATGTCTTCATCTTCATTCAGTGGGTTGCCATCAAGGACAACACTCTGCATTATATTGCCAACAATCTCCCCCTTTGGACTTGATGGCAACCACAATGGTGTTTGGTTACCACAACAGATAGGTACATTAAGAATACAAGGACACCATGTCACATTCCCCATTTTTGACCCATTCTTTCTCTTCATTCAAACACCATGTCACTCTCCCCCTTTGACATCAAGGGCAAAGGGTGGATAAAAACCAACATATTCTCCCCCTTTTCTCCTCATGTGGAAGAAGCGTTCTGCAGTCTGATATAAACTGAAGTGACCAAGCTCCCCCTGAATTCATGCTGAAGTTTCAAACATATTTTCCAATGAAGAACATGACTCTATGAAATTCCTATCACCAATGACTCATACTTACATCAAAGATCCATCCAAGTGGATTTACATATGAGACTCAACTGCCCAACCAAGTGGGTTTACAAATTTGACTCAGCTACCCAACCAAGTGGGTTTACAAATTTATCAAGTCCTTACATGACTGAATATTACAATTTTACATCATGGATCTCTACATGGCCTTTTCATCAAACTACAAATATAACTTTAAGACCAACACCAGAAAGTCCTCAAGAAAGAGAACATATTTCAGAACCATCATAATGCCAAGAATGCATTATACTCAGCAAGGCTAATGATCCCCCTGAATCTGTGCATCCAAAAACACTTTCCATATGACTAAGGCTCCCCCTTAGTTTATGCATCCTGAACACTTTTACCAACAAATCATCAAGGCATCTTTATCAAAAAATTGGAAATAGAATTATGAGAACTGAAACACTACCAGAGATACCAAACAGTATCAGAGATACCAAACAGCACTGCAGCTGTGCTGAAGAGAGCTGACTCCAAACAGAAAATTGTCAGCAATCAGACATACGCGGTTTTTTGTGTAGGAACTCGCGTATATATGCGACTGTGTTTCATGAAACCCGCGTATCCAATGCCATCTTCTAAAATTATGCAGATTTGTTCTTTTGACTGGCAGAGAACACTCCCAGCTTCTGTCTTAGATACTCGAATGCTTCCCTGGGCAGAGGTTTGGTAAAGATATCAGCAACTTGTTCTTTGGAGGGAACATACTCCAACTTCACTTTTTGCTCAAACACTTGTTCACATAAGAAGTGATACTTGATGGGAATGTGCTTGGTCTTTGAATGCATAACAGGATTCTTTGAAATACTGATGGCACTTGTATTGTCACACTTAATGGGGACAGGAGGTGTACATTTTATTTGAAAATCTTGTAAGGTTTGCATCATCCAAAGTAGTTGAGTGCAACAAGATGCGGCAGCCACATATTCTGCTTCTGCTGTAGATAAGGCAATAGAATTTTGCTTCTTGCTGAACCAAGATACTAACCGGGGTCCCATATAGAATGCACCACCACTAGTGCTTTTCCTATCATCAACACTTCCAGCCCAATCTGCATCAATGTAAGCATGAAGAGTAAAATCAACATTATTTTGATACCATAGACCAAGGTCTTGAGTTCCTTGAAGATATTTGAAAATTCTTTTAACAGCCTGAAGGTGAGACTCTTTTGGATTAGCTTGGAATCGTCCAACAATCCCAACTGCATGCATAATGTCTGGTCTAGTCCCAGTGAGATAAAGTAGACTTCCTATCATTGATCTGTATTCCGGTTGATTCACCGTGGGAGAATCATCATGAGAACTGAGATTGCATCCGGTTATCATTGGTGTACTTACAGGTTTGCATTCTTCCATGCCATACTTCTTCATAATTTGCTTAAGATATTTTGCTTGTGATAGGAATATACCATCTGTAGTTTGATGCACTTGTAAGCCAAGAAAGAATGTTAGTTCTCCAAGTAAGGACATTTCAAATTCTTGCTGCATGACAGAAGCAAATTTTTGACTCAAAGATTCTTAGTTGCTCCCAAAAATGATATCATCAACATATACAACCACAATCAATAGTTTACCATTTTCAACTTTTGTGTATAAGTTTCTATTAGCAGACCCCTTTGAAAATCCTTGTTGATGAAGATATTTGTCAAGGCGATAATACCAAGCCCTTGGAGCTTGTTTGAGACCATATAGAGCCTTTTTAAGTCTACAAACAAGATTTGCATCATTTCCCAAAATGAAACCTTCTGGTTGTTCTATATACTTCTTCTTCTAGATCACCATTAAGAAAAGCAGATTTAACATCCATTTGATAAACTTTGATTTGTTGATAACTTGAAAAGGCAAGAAACATTCTTATGGCTTCAAGTCTAGCTACAGGAGCAAAAGTTTCTTCAAAGTGTATACCTTCTTGTTGAGTATACCCTTTGAAAACCAATCTAGCTTTGTTTCTTACAACATCCCCATTCTCATTTAACTTGTTCTTGAAAATACATTTAGTTCCAATGACATTTTTATCATGTGGTCTTGGTACCAATTCCCAAGTATCATTCTTTTCAATTTGATCAAGCTCTTCATTCATGGCTTGCTTCCAACATTCATCTTTGCTGGCTTGATTGACATTGTGTGGTTCAATTGTGGATAGAAGTGCCAAATGATTAGAAGATCCCACAAGAGTTCTCCTTGTTCGTACACCAGATTCCTTGTCACCCAAAATTTGAGATTCAGGATGATTCTTTTGAACATATCTGGATGGAGCTTTTTCAGATAGATCATCTTCAGGTTCTTCATTGGATCCACTATCTATATCATTTCTATTTGATGTAGAAGGACATAGGTCACCATCATCTTCTTTTGTTGTTTGTTTTTCTTCTTTAGGAGCTGCAGGAGACTCATCAATAACAACATCAATACACTCAACAATCTTTCGAAGCCTTTTATTGTAACATTTGTATGCTTTGCTTGAAGATGAGTAACCAAGAAATATCCCTTCATCTGATCTAGGTTCAAACTTGCCAAGATTTTCATAATTATTTTTGATAAAGCATTTACTTCCAAAAACTCTAAAATGCTTCATAGATGGAGAATTACCATACCAGAGTTCATATGGAGTTTTGTCACTATTTATCCGAACATGAGCCTTGTTGAGAATGTTAGCTGCTGTATGTGCTGCTTCTCCCCAGAACATGTCAGGAGTTCCAGAATCATCGAGCATAGCTATAGCCATTTGTTGAATTGTTCTATTCATTCTTTCTGCTACGCCATTTTGTTGTGGAGTACCTGCTACAGAGAATTGTCTTTTTATGCCATGTTGTTCACAAAATTCAAAGAATTCATTTGATGTATATTCTCCTCCTCGATCAGATCTAAGACACTTGATTTTTAGATCTAATTCATTTTCAACTAATGCTTTGAAGATCTCAAATTTTTCAAATGCTTCATCTTTGTGTTTAATGAGCCCGATCCAACACATTCTAGAGTAATCATTAATAAATAAGATATAGTATTCTTCCCCACGTGGTGACTTTTTCCTCATAGGTCCACATATGTCAGTATGAATGAGTTCAAGAGGCTCACTTGATGATCCTTCTTTGGCATTAAATCGTACTCTGGTCTGCTTACCGAATTGACAAGATTTGCATATGATACTTTTTGGTAGATTAATATTGGGAAGACCACGAACAGCTTGAAGTCTGCTTGCTTTGTTGATTTGAGAGAAGCTCAGATGCCCCAGCCTTCTATGCCATAGCCAATTTTTTGAAGACTTGCTCAAGTAACATTGATCTTTGCAGTTTAGTACATACAGGTTGCTTGGATTTCTTTTCCCTTTTATAATAATTTTACCTGTATCAAGATCATGAACCACACATTCTTTTGAACTAAAGACAACTTCAGTTCCTTGATCACACATTTGAATTACACTCAACAGATTATGCCTTAATTCATCCACATACATGACATCCTTAGCCTTCACCTTTTCTTTTAGAAACACGGACCCTTTTCCTTTAATTACAGCAGGATAATCATTTCCAAAAGTTACTTTCTTTTCTTTTTCTAGAGAATTATATGTAAGGAGTTTGCTTTTGTCACTTGTCATGTGTCTTGAGCACCCACTATCAATGTACCATTGATTTTCTTCACCTTCTGCAAAAAACGCTATCCCACAATTTTCAACCTATAATTCCTTCTTTTTCCATACTTTGGAACTTGAGGGAACATGTTCTTTTGGCTGGACCTTGCTTCTGCATTCAGATTCTACATGGCCAAAGTTATTGCAATAAGTACATTCAACTTCGTTTTGAAGAGGAGAAAAGTTGTTATAGGTGTTCTTCTTTGGTTCAATGTTCATCCTTTTCTTTCTTGCTTTTCTTGTCATGATGGTTTTATATGCAACACATTGCACAGCTTTATGACCAAAATTGTGACATGAGAAACATTGTCCATTGAAGTAGAAATTTCTGCGATCATGAAATCTTCTATTTGAATTTACCTGTTGGTTGTTGCTTCTTTGAGGGATCTCCCTGTTAGTGGTCCTTGATTTGAGATGATCATGCTTTACCTGTAAATATCCTTTGTTCCCTTGCTGAGTGGCTGAATGAAGAGAACCAGTTGTGACTGCTTTCAGATAGTTTGGTGCTGAAGTCTGGGAAGATTCCCCAGTATATCCAAGACCTGTTTTTATAAGAGGAGATCGTTGTGTCTTGATAATCTCATCTAAGGTTTATGAACCTTTAGAAAATCTAATATTGAGAGTCTTCACTTTCTCATTATCTTTCCTTAGACTTACTACTTCACATTCCAATTCCTCAATGCGTTTTTCTTTTGCTTCAAGCTGATTTTCAAGAGTCTCTATGATTATGTTCTTTTCTTCTAGGCTTACTTTGAGCTGATTGTTTTCTTCAAGAAAATCATTGTCCTCTAGAGCATCCACAGAAGTATCCTTTTCTTCTTTTTTTTCAAAAGCCATGAGAAGTCTAAAGTCTTCTTCACATTCTTCCTCAGTATTAGATGATCCATCACTGTCTTCATTAGTATAATAACTTTTTCTTGTGCTAGATCGATTCTTATTCCTTCTTGCTACTTCTTTTCCTTTAGCCGATGTTTCTTTATAAGGACACTTTGCAGCATAATGACCAACTCTTCCACAATTGAAACATTTGAAAGGAAGCTTACCTTTGAAATTTCCGGTACCTAGTTGAAGTCTTCTCACAAAATTTGCTTCTTCTTCTTCTTCAGATATATAGTTGGATTCTTTGACAACTTCCTTTTCTTTTCCTTTTGCAGACGCCTTAAAAGCAACTTCTTTGATTTGAGAAGGGCCTCCTTGCCTCATTTCAAAATTAGTCAGAATACCATGTAATTGAACAATAGTAAGAGTTTGCAGATCTTGCCTTTCTTCAATAGTTGAAACTTTAGAGTCAAATTTTGAAGTCAAGGATCTTAAGACTTTTTCCACCAGAGTAGTATCGGTTATGGTTTCACCCAAATTTCTCATCCAATTTACAATATCATCTAGATGAAGAAAGAAACTGGCAACACTCTCATCACTATGCATCTTCAAATTTTCATATTCGATTCTAAGAGTTTGGAGTTTTGCATTTTTTACCTTTGTATCTCCTTCATAGCTCAGAATGATTTTGTCCCATATCTCTTTCGCTGAATGTAGCTGCATCACTTTAGCAAATTCTGATTCAGACATGCTTCCTAATAAGACATTCACTACTTTGGCATTGATTTCATACTTCTTTCTTTCAGCAGCATCAGTAGGAATACTTGCCAGGTATTGATAACCTTCTTCCACGATTGCCCATACATCTGCACCAAGACTTTGCAGATATGCTTTTGTTCATACCTTCCAGAATATCAGATTGTTTCCCTTGAATAGAGGTGGCTTTATAGACATTACTCCTTCTTGACTTCCCATTGTGACGGATCTCCTTCAAGCGATCAAGCTTCTGCAGAAGGACCTGCTCTGAAACCAATTGTTGGGAAAAATACTGAGAGGGGGGGTGAATCAGTATTTACTGCATAATCAAAACTTTTTACTTTTTCATTCCTTAAAACCCATACGCTACTTTCTTTCAGTAAACTAGCGTATATACGCGGATCCCCTTTATGAAACTAGCGTATACACAGAGATCTAGATCTGTCATTAAATCTTTACTTATATTATTCCATCATTCATTCATCAGATGTTCAATAAACAGTAAACAGGTGCAGTAAGAACAGAATAAACCATCACACAAAGTATCACACATGAACACCAGGATTTTTAGGTGGAAACCCAAATCGGGAGAAAACCACCGCTGCAGTTGCTCAGCCTTCAATATTTTATTATAGAGAAAACATCTTACAACATATGTGCTGGTGCAGAATCCTACCAGCACGCAGGCACCCACCTGCGCTCGTTTACCAGCCTCTCCTGGAAGGGAGCTCCAACCCCCTGACTCGTTTACCAGCCTCTCCTGGAAGGGAGCTCCAACCCCCTGACTCGTTTACCAGCCTCTCCTGGAAGGGAGCTACGACCCCCCGATCTTGTTTACCAGCCTCACCTGGAAGGGAGCTACAACCCCCTGACTGAAGGCTACAACCCTCAGCACCACCTTGGACCACGTTTCATCAATTTTCACACTGGATCCAACAACTTCAATAGAACACAACTTGCAGGCCACGTTTCATCATATTTTCAGACTGGACCCTCTCCATACATTTAAGCATAGTCAAACATCAACAACAGATAGCTAAAACAGAGCAGATCAGATCAGAGATTTCATACCCCATGCTTCAGCAAACCCTAGTTTGCATACGCGCTTTCCTTTTACTGATGTCGCGTATATACGCGCTTCCGTCCACATCAACCTGCGTATACCTCTGTACAAATTACAGAGCTAATTTCACTGCGCATACGCGCTTTCTCTTCAGAAAATTCGCGTATATACGCGCTTCCTCTGCGGCGAACTAGCGTATGGTTCTTCTGATATTTTAGGTCATTGCAATTCTTTAGAACAGATACATCACAAAGATTTTACCCTTTACTTCAGACAAATGTTCGCCTCATCTCAGATCTAATCATTCCATAAATAGATCTAGCAAATACAAGTACAATACAGATCTAGATCCCCTTCTTCATCACTCCATCATTGGTGCATCATAATTTCAGATCTTTCATTCAACTGTAACCCTTTCCATTCAGATATACTCCAGAGAGAAGTATTCATTCAAGCTCAGACATCTTGCACCCACACTCATGATTTGCACAATGAATTTCTTCTCCTTATATAGGTTTACCCTTTTTCAATACCATGAGCCCCTTTTTTCAATACCATGAGCCAAAACAATACCATGAGCCCAAAACTACGTTACTTCCGATGGTATTCCTAGACGGGGTCATTTAGACGAATCATTACCCAATAAAATGGGTTAATACCATGGTGGTTACCCCTGGTTTTGCACTTTATGAGCGCTTTTTCCCATACGCGACTTGGCACGTACTTTACCGCGTGCATACGCGACTTCTCCTAGGAAAATCCACGTATGCCTTGAGATATACTCTTTTCATCATAGATTTAGCACATATTGAATTCCTTTCTTCATTACCTTCTGTACTCTCTGTAGATACATCATATTTTCATCTTTAAACAGGTTCATCAAGACATATTCTATCAAGCACAACTTCATCAAGTAAGTTGCCATCATCTTCATCAGGTGGGTTGCCATTCAAGAACAACTCTCTACATCATATTGTCAACAAACATCATATCACATCAAATTTACATCATTTACCAAGTCCATCAAGTCAAGAATAACTTCATCAGGTGTATTGCCATCAAGGACAACACATGCCAACAATCGCATGTCTTCATCTTCATTCAGTGGGTTGCCATCAAGGACAACACTCTGCATCATATTGCCAACATTGATTACATGGCATAGAAGACAAGAAATTATTTCCACAATAGAAACACGAACTTGCTCTAATGATTCACTAAAAATAAGTAGAGAAAAGAGAGACTGAAAAATACTAAAAGAAAACTCTAACAGTTGTATTATTAAGAATGTATTTCCTTTATATCTGATATAAAGTTACATCAAGGTCACTTTTTCCTGAGTCAGCTGAAATTTATTTATCACACTGAGCACAAAAGAATCTTGACATAAGAACATCTATGTTTCCCAAATTCACTTTCAAACCAAAATTTTGTGGATTTGACACAGAAATTTGGTTGCATAATCAGTGGCTAAAGGACTAGCAGATAAACATGCAATGTATCCAATATCATGAGCTAAAATTTCACAAACTTTGACAGATTTGTCTTCAACAAATACCTCCAATATTCTACACATGGTTGTAATAACATCATAACTAGAATTGAATGCAAGAATTGGCATAGATGCAACATCTTCAGCTTGGACATCAGCAATCTGATCTTGCAATGCTAAGTCCAAAACCTCAAAAATATTTTCACTCATTGCTTTGATCCCTACCTTAGGCAACATACTCATAATTCTGCACTTTGTCTTCTTGATGATATCAGATTCGCATAAAACAATCATGGAAGTTTTAAAATTGACAAGAGTGTTTTTATGTTCACAAATATTTCTCTGTTGCTTGTATTTTGAAATGTCTGAGAAAACACTCTTTAGTTGTACATTCAACAATGCATCTAGGGCATATGGCATATAAAGTATGAAGGAAAGAACCCATGGTAAAATCATAAATAGTGGTCCATTGAATGCACAAGATTCTTGATAGGAATTATTTCTGCATCCAGTGATGATGATGCTAAATGTATAAAGTCGAAACAAGGCCTTTGTAATGTATCGTCTCCTTAAGCAAGTAAAATACAAGATGCAGACATGAACGATGAACTAATAAGGCCTTCTACTTGAAGCCTTGTTTCGACAAGGCATATATTCAGCAATTTCAACATCCAAGAGGCAAATGGTTGCTAGTGTACCTCTCCTGTAACATCAATTAGAATACCCACATTGTCTGGCGACTTGGAGAAAGTAGGAAGGTCACAGAAAGGTGTTGGAGAGCTACAGATATAAAATTCAGTAAAGGACATGTCAAATCATGTTATAGACAAGGCAATAGAAACTGTGAAGCTCAATTCAGTTGCGTAAAATGATGCAATAGATAATAGGTATGCCATAGGATAATTACATAAAGCCCATTTTATTGAATAGGAATTCATGACCAACCTGGCCGCTAAGGAAGCATGTCTGGTTTCCCAGGTGTAAAATGAAACTCTCTCAAAATTGAGAAGTGTGACTCCTTCACCCAGAACATAGAATGGTCCACTAGATAAGTAAGTCATTGGCCTAAATGGACTAGATAAATAAGTTTCTGTGCGCTGTCAAAAGAGAGTTTTGGACAATTTTTTGAAATTTTCTATAGACAAAACTAACTCTCAAGCATGGCAGGAGAAGATTGATGCACACATTCTAGAGCCTAATGAGTTCTGACAAAAAGAACTAAAGCAAATTTCATGAAAACAATTCAAAGTAAAAAAAATTAAATCAAGACAAAGTTCATGTAGGCTAAGAAATCCAAAAAAACATGAAGAAGCCCTATACTACTTTGAATTTATCAGATGTTAAAATTAAAATAGTGTACGAGGGTTGTTTCTAGCTAAACACGTCACTGCTTACAAATCAACAAATTTATACAGCTTGTAGAAAATATTTTAGAACAATTTGATGTTTTTTTACACACTTGAAGAGGCCAAGCCACCAGTGAATAGCTGATAATTGCCAACAAACTATACTTAGCATTTAGAAAAAATAAGGTAACATGAAATATATTAGCAGTCGCACATGCATTCAAAGTGTTGTGTGATCGATTCTTCTACCTATGTGAAGAATATACGACTTTCTCTCAGATCTATTTCAATGTGTTCAAATCTCGCTTGCATCTCCAGCGATAATTCAAACACCTTTTTCAGATTTGTTCATCAAGGAAAACAATTGATATGTTGGCCAAACATATGATTATAAGGCACTCACAATTTCAACAAATATTTTAAGGGTCATTACCCCTTTGAGGAATTTGTTAGTCAATGGGGAGGACACCTTATATGAGAGGAAGTCACCTTGCATACATTTCCAAGCTATTATGATGAGGATGTCCACTCATTGATAATTACTTCATCTTCTCCTTTGTAGATTGTACTTCTACAATGGAATTTTCCAAATGGAGCCTTTTGAATTGAATATTGATGGAAATTTCTACTCATGATGCCACAAGTGCCACTTTATTGGAGTTTTTCATGGTATTTGTGCATTAATTCAAGGTTTGAAGAAGGAATCCACTTTGGAGGAGGCCACACATGCTTCTAAGGAGGATTCATTCATTGTTCGTGAACTGATCTGGGTAAATTTTTTATACCCTTTTAACCAAGACCTTTTACTTCATCTGATGTGTTAGAATTGCATTTTATCAAAGCATTAATGAACACATATGCAGAAATAATCAAGAGGAAAACATGTCAATAATCATACGACAAAACGTAGGACATTTAATAACGAAGTTCATCTAGTGTGGACTATGTTTCTGGGCCTCGGTGTCTCGATGGTGTTGGCCGCTTCATTCAGTGTTGTAACTAGTGATAATGTACATGGATTTTGTTGACTTTTCATACAAGGAAAATACCTCAACATGAGTGGAAAAGCCTCTCCACGAGACGTTCTATTACAAGGAACTCTCACTCATCACAGACCTCCTATCAACATGACAACTTCACACATGGTGACAAAGAGTATCCCACCTTCAAGGCAACAAAGGGATCTCACAACATAAATCACCATAAATAAATTCCACATCAAAGACACATAAATATTATGCATATTACATTAGCAGGAATCAACAACAACAAATAAACATGAAGAATCGACACCATACATTAATCAGGAATCGACATGACATAGAGCATCCTATAGAAATAATCAATGAAGTACATGGAAACAACACTTCATATACCTCAACTCTAATGTTGGCTGAAGAATAGTCTGCTCAATCATTGGATCTAAATGCACCATCGCAAACGTGGCGTCGAATGGCAAGAAATCGATTGTCCACATGCTGAAATATGACACTGTCATCCCATGCTGGAAAATGGTGGAAAAATAGAAACCTCTGTTGCATAAACTAACACTGCCATTAGGTTCGTGTCGCCGAGAGGTGTAGACTCGACTATCAATTTGTTGAATTCTGACATTTTTGAAATTTGGGCCATAAGGAATCTTTTAGATTCCCCTTAGATTCCTCAAAGATGCTGCTCCAAAGGGAATCTGGAAATCTGCAACTCAAGACATGAATCTTATCTCACCATTGAGATCATTACAAACTTTTGAGAAGAATGAGTATAAAGTTGACCTCATTCTAACACCGATGAATGTCGGCCTCCAAAGAATATGAAAGATTCCCTCAAGATTCCTAAAGATTCTCCTCCACAGGGAATTTGCAAAATTGCTGCTAAAAAGGAGAATTTGATATCCATTATGTTCCCTGCGAAAATTTGAGAAAAATCAATGTAAACTTGAGCATATTTTGATAAGAATAAATTTTACCTCCCTTAAGGAATTTCTGGGCATCAAAGGAATATTCTTTGCCTCAAAATTTGTGCCACCATTCTGCCTCCTCTGCCTCGAACTACATGCTCGGGTCTTCCTTCCTTCGTTGTGTGCACTGTGCGAATGAGGTTTTATGTAAAAATTTGGGTGGAGTTTCCAAAATGAGGTGCATTGGTGCATTAGTAAGTTACAAAAATCATGGGGAGGAGGTCAGGTGGTAAAACCCCACCCCTTCCCAAATGGCATGTTTTTTTTTTTTAACCATCAGACATACATTTTTTGGGGGTTCGGACCCACATTGGGCGGCCCGCCCAACTCCCCGCCGTTTAACACATTCATATATGGTGTGGGGGTTGGGTCCACCGTCAGTGGCTCACCCCTGTTGTAACGGTTTATATAAGTGATATGTTGGGTGGTTGGGGTGGCAGGGTCATGGTCACCGAGCCCACCAAATATAACATGGATTTTGTTTTTATATATTTCAGTGGTGGAAATGGCCGGGGGTTGCGGGGTTGGTGGCCTGCCACCACAAAAATATTTTTTTTTTCTTTTTATTTTAACAAACAATATTTTTTAATTTTACCCAAATTTTAACCGTAGGAGTTAAATTAATGGTCCCACAAATTTGCCTGGAATCTAGCCAGAGTTGGCCAGAATGTGGTGGTCAGGTTTCTGCGAAATTGCATCCTCCTTAACCTGTCAAGTCATCTAGTCAACCTTAGAACTTTGACCAACTCTAACTTTCGCATATGAACTCGGTTTGACGAACCGTTCACACCGTTGTGATCAGGACGATGAGATATTCAACCTGAAACCAAGTTTGCCACGTTTCCATCACATTGATTTTTGAGCTTTCATAAGCCTTCTTTGTCTTCTATGTGTCTCTAGAGCCACCTGGATAATTCCTACCCACTGAGGAGCTTTTGGTCCTCCAAAAGCATCAACAATAATATACAACTGTTGTGTACAATGTTTGCACCAAAAGTGCCTTGAAAAAGGTCACCCTTCCATCTCCTTCACCTTTGTTCTTCGGAGCCTTAAGCGATGAGCCGACACTTGCATCATCTGCAAACCTGTAGTACAATCTCTTGCAAATTACATGCTCAAATATGACCAACTATGACCCAAACATTTCCATACTTTCCACAATTTTATAACACGTACTTGGTGGTCAAGCTTACATAGAATGGAAATCACACCCCAAGTATCATTACAAGGCCAAAAATATCATTGTTGCATTTCGAAGTGATGGCAAACACATCATCACTTTTACATGAAATAAATGCCTCACATGATTTACAAAACAAGGCCAAAATATCATGGTTTCTTAACAAGCGATGGAAAACACATCATCACTTTTACAGTTAAAAATGCAACATATGATTTACAAACATGGCCATGACACACTACCACATCTAGAAAAACCATCTCTCACTTATCAAAGTGAATGGATCATCTCCCTGTGGCACGTTTGCTTGTCAAACATCTGTTTCAAATGATTCATGCATTGACGCTTCATCCTTAAGGTGCTTCTCTGGATGGAGCCTTGAACACGTGGCTCTTTGATGACCACTTTGGTTCCCATGGCTACAAAAGGTTTTCTTCCTCCAAACCTGTTTAACCAATTTCTTTCCCTATTTTGGAGAAGGATTTCTACGCCTCATCCTCCTTTGTGCTACCATTCTTTTCCAATACTCAGCAATGACATGGTTATGTAAACAAAAAAAACTACAAGTTTTCTTATGCCATGATTTACGTTCATGATTAGCAACATGCTTATAATCTGAATGAACTTGCAAATATCGACACTTGTTATACCTTCACTGGTAGTATCTGGTGCGATCATTGTGATGAGAGCTTGTATCAACTCTTCTATTGTGACACCCACTTCCATGGGATGACGGTGAAGTGTTCCCATCAATCCTCTTCCCTCGTGAGTTCAACAATGTTTGTTTGCCTTTCATGTCCTTATGGTGATGAGATCTTGCCTCAACTTTCTCTCTACAATATGTATGATCATATGATGATGGTGAAGTGTTCCCATCATTCTCTCTTCTCGACAATTTCATCAATGTCATGGGAGATTCTAACACCTTTGAGTATTCTTCTCCAGTGTATCCCAAACCTGTGTAGCATGTCTCTGCACAACCTCCAATGGCTGAGTTATTCCTTGGCCATGAATTCCAAGTCCTCCTCCTTTGTACCCCATCCTAGTAAGGAGTCTCATGCTGGATCCTGTAATGGGGATCTCCATATTTCAAATAGAATTAATAGCATGTGAAGATGAAACTGAAGAATTATCACAACTATTTACCTCAGATGTCGATTTGGAAATAGATGAAGAGGGCTTCTTTGAGCCTTCGTTGCGCTTCACTTCCTCCAAGGAATTTGCCGCATCTTCTAGCTGAAGCTGCAATCGCTGCTTCTCCTCCTTCTATTCTCGTAGAATTTTATTTAATGCATCATGATCTATTTAAATAATTTGGTCTTTGTGCTTAAATTCTTCCAATGCCTCTATTGTGCCTTGCAACTGAAGTTGTAATCGTTGTTTGTCCCGCTTATCTTCCTGTAGAAGTGTCTTTAACTCAACATTATTTGTTGCTTGTTTCTCATAAGCTTCATACAACATGTCCTCTTCCTGATACACCCTAAGCATGGTCTCGTACATGTCTTTTACATCCTCCATTCCTTCACATTCAATGGTTGATGCTTGTAGTCCACATCAGCAAGAAGACCACTCTGATACCACCTAATCCAGGTAAATTTTTGATACCCTTTTAACCAAGACCCTTTAGTTCGTCTGATGTGTTAGAATTACATTTTATCAAAGCCTTAATAAACACATATGCAAATACAATCAAGAGGAAAACATGTCAACAATCATACGACAAAAAAAACAAGAGTTTTAATAACGGAGTTTGTCTAGTGTGGACTATGTCTCCGGGCCTTGGTGTCTCGATGGTGTTGGCCGCTTCATTTGGTGTTGGAAAATGTGATGATGTACATGGATTTTTTTGACTTTTCATACAAGGAAAAGAGCCCTCAACATGAGTGGAAAATCCTCTCCATAAGATGTTCCACTGTAGGGAACTCTCACTCATATAGACCTCCTATCAGCATCAGAACTTCACACATGGTGATAAAGAGTATCCTGCCATCAAGGAAATAAAAGGGATATCACAACATAAATCACCACAAATAAACTCCACATCAAATACACATAAATATTCTTCATCTTACATCATTAGGAATCAACAACAACAACTAAACATGAAGAACCCACATCATACAGCAAGCAGGATTCGACATGACATAAATCATCCTAGATCAATAATCAATGAAGTACATGGCAACAAAACTTCATATACTTCAACTCTAATGCTGGCTAAAGAATAGGCTGCTCAATTTTTGAATCTAAAAGCACCGTCGCAAATGTGGCATCGAATGGCAAGAAATTGACTATCCACATGCTGAAATTTGACACCCTCATCCCATGCTGGAAAATGACCAAAAAATATAAGGCCCAGATGAAAAATCTGACTACACCATTGGATTTGTGTCGTTGATAGGTGTAGAATCGATTGTCAATTTTTTGAATTATGACACTATCGAAATTTGGGCCGTAAGGAATCTTTTAGATTCCCCTTAGATTCCTCAAATATGCTGCTCCACAAGGAATTTGAAAATTTTCCTCTCAAAATAGGAATCTTCTCTCACCATTGAGATCCTTACAAAATTATGAGAAGAATGAGTATAAAATTGACCTCATTCTGACATTGTCGAATTTCGGCGTCTAAGGAATCCGAACGATTCCCTCAAGATTCCTGAAGATTCTCCTCCAAATGGAATCTGCAAAACCATTTCTGAAAAGGTGAATATGATATCGCCATTATGTTCCCTGCGAACATTTGAGAAAAATTACTTTAAACTTGAGCATATTCTGATAGAAAGAAATTTTACCTCCCCCATGGAATCAACGGGCATCAAAGGAATATTTTGCGTCTCTAAATTCCTGCCACCATTCTACCTCCTCTGCCTCGAACTGCATGCCTAAGTCTGGGCTCCTCCAGTGCACACTGTTCGAACGAGTTTTTATATACAAATGGGGTTCATTGTCGAAATGGAAAGTTACAAAAATGGTGGGGAGGAGGTCGGGTTGTCAAACCCCACCCCCTCCCAAATGCCATGTTCTTGTTTGAAAAAAAAATTAATATTTTTTAAATGGGTGGGCCACACATGCATCAAGCAACTCACCCCAAATCCTCATCGTTTAACACATAACCATACGTATATATGGTGTGGGGGCCGGGTCCATTTTTGGTGGCCCGCCCTCGTTGCAACATTCGTTACGTGATATGTTGGGTGGTTGGGGCGGTGGGGTCATGGCCACCAACCCCACCAAATATATATATATATTTTTTGACTATATATATTTGTGGTGGTGGCATCTACTGGTGGTGGTAGGGTTGGTGGCCTGCCACCCCAAAAATATATATATTTTTGTTTTATTTAAATTTTTTTTTTTAATTTACCCAAAATTTGACCATAAGAGACATTTTAAATGCACCAAAATTTCGCCTAGAAATTAGTCGGACCTAGCCATAATCTAGCGGCCGGATTTTTGCGAAATTGTGTCCTCCTTAACCTGTCAAGTCATCTAGTCAACCTTAGAACTTTGACCAGCTCTAACTTTCGCATAAGAACTCGGTTTGATGAACCGTTTGCACCGTTGCAATCGGGACGACGAGATATTCAAATTGAAACTGAGTTTTCCACGTTTTTATCACTTTGATTTTTGAGCTTTCATAAGCCCTCTTTATCCTATGTGTGTCTCTGGAGGCACCTGGATCGTGAAGGTAAATACACGGTCAACTACTTGGAGGAGGAACCATACTTCATGGTGCCATTTTTGGAGGATTTTTGCAAAACCAACTCCATTATCACATTATCATTGACTTCTATGATGGAGTTGGTTGATTAAGAGCATTATTGTAGTATTTTTCTAAAATATTTTCATGATTTTTCTTGGAGTAGAAAGAGGATATCAACATCATATTGCTATCTTCAGTATAGAGTTGTTGAGGAGGTTTTAATGGTAATATTTTATTGTATTACTTGCAGAGAATAATGAAACAAGGAAAAGGTTTCATTAATAGTTGTGATCATGCTTATAGTTATTCAGTTACAACAAATGACACTATGTTTGGTAAAAAGAAGTGGTAGAAAAAAAATTTCAAGGGTTGGGAATAGCACTAGTCATTCAGAAAGGCAAGAAGGAGATACAAACGTTGCAGATCATTTTTCAAAACATTAAATAGGTGAAAATACAAAGCTTCCTAGACAATAAAGTTTAAATTTTTTTGATGTATTATTTGGTAAGGGTTGGCATGCATTAGATGTCCCCTTATTTGCTGCAGCTGATCAATCAATGGTTGGAATCATAGACTTAGTACTTGTCAAGAAGTTTTGTACTCTAAAGTTGTTATCCTTGTTACTTGGTAGAATTGCTTTCATTCACATTTAATATGGTAGCCTTTTGAAGGAAAGGGAGATTCATATTTAGTGTGGTTATTGTTTTTTCAAAAAAAAAATCCTTTGCAGAATTCCAACACAGACTGTGAAGTGTGTGGTATATGAATTAAGTAGATAGTGCTACTTAATAGGGAAAATTTATAACCTAGTGTAGTCTGGTATTTGAAGATGCCTCATACAGTTTATCGAAGGAGGTTTTCAGTGACTAGGGTCTTTTCCTAGCTAATTGAATACTCCTGTACATCCAAAAGTTTTTCATAAGCACTCCAGGTTTGGTTTTCTCTTTTGCTAGTTGATTGACTACCCCTTTACATCCCAAAGTTTTTTGAGAAACACCCTCTATAGGAAGTTAACACATGGCATGTCAAAAAATTTACTAATAAATTATTGCACATTCATAGAGTAGCATTTCCTTCCAAGGAATATTTGGATGCTTTAAATATTTGACTGTCAGAAAATGAGTCTACTTTGGAGAGCACCCACCCAAGGGTCAAATAATGTTATTAGAGCAGATTTTAGGAAGGAAAAATCATTATAAGGGTGGGAATGGATGTTGTAAGGATGACATGTGGAGACGGAGACCACTTAATGGCATAAGAATCCAAGAATAGGGTAGCGCTCCACTTTAAAAGGGATATGGACACCATATCTCCAAAACTGAACCACTAAATGAGATACACCCTATAGTATGATTACACTTGGAAAGATTGAAAATTTCCAAAAGGGGACATATATAATAGCACTACAACCTAAGAGACGTATAATTTTGTTAATTTTTTACTGTAATTTATTTGAAGAAAAGACTAATCCGTATATTTCTAAAGTATTCTCTATAACATTTTCTTAGAAAGTCATTAGTAAGACAAACAATAAAAGGGGGAGAACTATTAACCTACAAATTGAATTAATGTGAATGAAAAACCCCATAGGCCAAGTAGAAAGTTCTATGCAAGAAAGGGAGAAAATGCCCATGACAGATTTATGTTTCTGTCATTGCTTCCTTTTTGTAGGTTCGATTGATGTGCAAGGCTTCCATTGTAATATTATAGTGTACATTCTTATCTTGAGGTGATGCTTTTGGCCATGGAAGAAGGCTTTCGGAGAGATCTTTTAAACCTTTCTGAGAAGGAACATGTAGAATTTTCCAATGCATATTTCTATTCTAAAAAGGTGGTCTGGTTGCATGCATTTCCAGACATTTAATTCTAGTCTGATAACCTTTTTTTCAATGAAAAAATGAACTGCCAGCATGAATTTCAAGGAGGAATTTGCAGGTCAGTGGCACATATTTTAAGGAAGGAAATTATGAGTAGTGGCATGAATTTAAATGGAAAGTGGTCTGTCTGTGGCATGAAATTTGTTGTGCTAGTTTCAAGGACAATGATGTTTTTCTGAGCAGATAAATTCCATTAGTGGAACATATTCCAAAGTAGTGATTGTTGTATATTAAATGAGTTTGAAGGATAATGCCACGATTTTATAGACATCAAGAGGGAGATATAAGTACCCTATGTGATGTAATTAATGTTGTAATTAATTCTCCGAGAAAATAAAAATAAAATCCTCCTTCAAACTTACTTTCCCCTTTGGGGTTTTTCCAAGGTTCTTAGATTGACCAAAAACTAGAGTCCAACAATTTGTTTGTAGAAGTAAAAGAGTAGTGGTAGCCTAGTAGTGTTTCTTTTTAATTTTATATTCATGTTATATCAGAAATTAACCATAGGATTTGGGCATTAAATATTATTTTTAAAACAAACTCAAATCGGATGGGGCTACACGACACATAATAATTTTCTACACTCACTAGTGGGTATTGTGGCTCCGTTGCTCAAAGCCTTTATCTACTAAGAAAATAAAATAAAAGGATTCCGTTTTCCAAGTAATGTCCAATAAATTAGTGGCCTGTGGAATATTGGAGGACCAATTCCTTCCTCATGAACAATACTAAGCATTGTTGATCGAGGTACGAAACAAATATGGAGAGAGGGTTTTGATATTCACTAAAAATGTGACATAACCATCCCTATATCTCGTAGTATATAAGAAAAAAAACCAAAATTTCCAATTTCAGTGTCTTCTATATTTTTATCACTCATTAAGTTGTGAAACATTTCTTGATAGGGTCATACAGGTCACTCACCAAATGGATAAGGTCTCCTAAGCCATTTTAATGTGGTACAAGAAAAGTTTTGCATTTTTAAGCCTATCCTAAGTATATGATGACCTCAATTTATGCCATTTCATTCAAATCACTCCCATATCATGTCAGTTGTCATTCCCCATACTTTTAAAATCAAAAGCGCACACCTGTCAGTTTTCATAGCGTTTTACACAGGAAAACAACAAATTTCGCCACAAAACTGCCTAATAGTTTCGTAGCGAATCTGTCAGAAACCTATCTGATTTCGATATGAAAATGTGTTTTCTAAGCTGGCTTTTCAGAGTTGTATGAGGTGTTATTTCCTGATTATATCACTAAAGGTGGAGGTAATTCAAGGTTGTTATGTTAAATTTCAAACGTAAATAGTTGTGTTTGATGTCATCATTACCCTTTTTGCTTGCTTGTGTTATGATTGAAGCTTGAGCTGTAAAT